>NIWZ02000008.1:0-631706 GCA_002242745.2 Lecanicillium sp. LEC01
AAAAAAAAAAAAAAAAAAAAAAAAAAAAAAATACACAACAATCATACATAATATGTTATTCCTCTATGTAGCCGATTCTGTAACGTGCCCCAAGGGATCCCTTCTCGCCTTGAAGTCTTTGCCATACTCTGGCCATTTTTGACGTCTTGTATTGCGTTTAAAACGTCATCTTGTGTGTATTGCTCGCTCGATCACCTCGTGGCTTGTGGCTCTTGTGATTACGGGAACAAGAACCGTCAATTGTTGGTTATCTTGACTTTGCACGCGTTGGGAGTGTAGCGGAGGGAATAGCCCGACTGGTGCTCAAAACACCTATGGAATTCAGATCAAAGGCACAGCAGCTCAGGTCTAAGCCGATTGAAGCAACTATTGTAGTATTTCGGAGGGTTCTGTAACACGACTAGGTAACTTCAAGTTGTCACTCAAACAGCTCACTAACTTAGGTACCTAGGTACCAAGTAGGGTCCTACCTACTTAGAAACTTAGAAACAGGTCTCGTGCGGCGTGAGTTTGAGTGCAAGTCTGCGGGGGCAAGTGGTACCCTCCTCAGCGAAAAGGGGTACAAGTAGTTCTTGCAAAAAGAGCAGCAAAAGCCTCAAGCGCACAGTGTGAAGCACGGTGAGCGTGCAAGCGGTGTTTGGCCCTGTTCCAGGTAGCCAAGCTGTTACTAGGTAGGTAACAGACGACCCATAAGAATACAGTGCGCGCTATCCTCCATCTAGACAACCACACTATGCACACAGGTCTCACCCTAGTTTCGTCAAGTACCTCCTAATTACATTGAACAGACGCCGCTTGCTCCCGCTTGGCTGAAATCAGATTGTGGACAGACCACACCTCTTTCTCTCTAGTCTACCACGGCAAGCGCAACAGGGTAGGGGAAAACAAAGCCTCATCAACAATCTCCACTGCCCAACCGACAACTTCCCTTCTCGCCTGCACATCCATCTCTCCATGTTCGCTGCGCCCATTACGAGGCAATCCTAGCAGCGACGAGCTGGACGAACACGGCGGCGAAGCAGTCCACTTGGATTTCCCTCCCTCGATCCCTTTCAGCCCTCCACCTCCAGGTGAGTGTTTCCCAGCGCCGCACGACTCCTTTACCTCCTGCCATCAGGTTCGCTTTGTTTGCCCAACCTTTGTCGCCGCGGACCGTCAAAGGTCGCTGTAAAACACTTAAGCTTTTGTGTCTGCATCACTTTTAAAGCCCAAGTCATTACTGACACCACATTTCATTAGTGCAAGCAGCATCACGAATCTCAACTCCTCCAGTCGAGCGAAGTCCGACAGTGCGTCGATTTCTGCCAAATTCCATACTCAATCGCAAGGTACGTCTAACTTACAAACCATCTTCGTGATGGGCCCATACATGCTGGCAGAAGCAACCTTGTATCGCCCTGTCACATGATACAAAGTTCGCTCGCGCAGGCAAGCCGCCGCCAGTCCGGGGTGCTCAACTTAATCGGCCGCCACGAACCGAAAATTTGCTTCCATATTCTTGCAGAAGCTGACGACTAGTTTTACTATTCAAAGTAAACATCTACATCGACGGGCAACCTCATTCGCATCTACAATACCGAGTCCAATCTGCCGTCAATTTCTTGTGGGACACACTTCCCACATGCTCGCGTGAGTTGAAGAAGACGGCCGACACTTGTTGGAAAGCTGTGCATCAAAATGCCACAAAAGAAGGACAATGGTGCCCTTGCAGGAGGCAAAGGGGATGGTCGTGGTCAGAATGGTAAGAAACACGGACCTAAATGTCTGATCCTCGCAACTGCTAACGTCGTTGGTTCTGCAGGCAATCGCACGGGATTCCGTACCGACACTGCCATTTCCAACAGTCGCTTCGGCAATGAACGAGTTTTGCAGCCATGGGTTCCTGACGCCAACGACATTGCGGACGGCGGACTTGAGTCGTCTGGCAACAGCGGCCACTGGGACCAATTCGCCGCGAACGAACGCCTTTTTGGGCTGAAAACCGATTACGATGAGAACATTTACACAACTGCAATCGACAGGAGCCACCCGCAGTTTCGCGAAAGAATAGCGGCTGCGGAGAAAAAGGCAAAGGAAATTGAGCGCACAGCACCAACCACCTCCCACGTTGCTGAAGAGCGAGTCATGGACTATACCGGCACCGGCGGCGAAGATGACAACGAAGAGGACAAGTCAGTGCCCTACTGATTATGTTACAATAAAAGAAATGCTAATACGTTGAACAGATACAGCGGTGTTCGACGCCAAGACTTTCCCGCTTTGAGCTCCGGGCGAGAAACCAGATACACGCCGCCCGCGAAGCGAGCACCAGCCGCGCAGTCTACGGTCAAGGGAGCCCCCGTTGACCCTGCCATCATTTCGTCACAGATCAGGGCCCCTGGCAAACGACAGACCCCCACACCATCTGAGCAGTCTCGAGGGCAGACCCCCGACCCGACTAAAAATGGCGTGGCCAAGGCAGATACTTCAAAGCCCGCAGAAGACCAGGCTACAGAGGAAGTTATGCAGCCTGCGAGCAAGGCCGCGCAACCCAAGGATTCAAAGGCGCCAGAGGCGAGTGGTGGCAGCAAGCCAGCGACTCCCCCTCAAGCTGAGGCATCGACGACAAGAAAAACCAGTGCCGGTACAAACGAGACTCCAAGTGCTACATCAACTGTGGAGCGCGATGTCCTTAAGGAATTCAAATCCTTCGCTAGCCAACAGCGTATGAATGCGGAGAAGGTCCGGACCAGCAAAGCCAAGGCTGATAAGGAGGTCAAGTTGACAGAGCTGAGAAAATTTGCTACCAGCTTTAAGCTCTCTACTCCTGTTCCGAATGATCTCGTTTCCATCATCGCCAAAGACCCGTTAAAGCAAAAGGAGATTCAAGCCAAAGCCATCAAAAATGCCGAGGATGTTGCCAAGGCAAAGACGGACACCACACCCAAGGACAAGGTCACGGTACCCCCCAAGGATGCTCAGCCAAAGGCAACCGAGTCTGGCGCCATGGCGACAGGCGGCGACCAGAAGGCAACACGACCGCCTGCCGGCCCTCACGCTGCGCCAGCTGCAGGTGGCCCCAACCGCCATGCTGCACCTCGACAGCAGTATGCTCCTCAGCAGTATCACGGGCAGCCGTACCGCAATAACCGTGGCGGTCTTCAACACATGCCTGCTCAACAAGGTGGCACATTGGCCCAGCGTCTTCGAAATGTAGAGCAGCAAAAGTATTCGCAGCCTCCGGCAGGACAGCAAACTGGCGCTGGCGCTGAAACCCGAGCTCCGCCCACTGGCCCTGCCAACAATGGAGATGCTGGCTACAACCGCCGGCACAGTGCTCTGCCCAACCATATGGGCGGTAAATTAAACCCTAACAGCCATGAGTTTAGGCCTAGCCCATTTGCAGCCGCATTCAACCCCGCGAGCCACGCCAGCGCAGGATCCAGCCCTCGTTCGGCAGCCAACAATGTCCCAGACGGCCCTAGCCCCGCATCTGTTGGAGGGCAGTTGATCCGACGCAAGACAAAGGCCGTCGATGTTGGCAAGTGCTTGATTCTCTCACACATCAAGACCATCAAGCCGCCACAGGGTCGCAAATGGGATGAGAATGGCGGACTTCGGCCATCGTATGATACGCTGCCCACTTGGCGCCAACTGCAGGACGACGAAAAGCCAGAGTCGACTATGCACCTCACCTATAAGGAGTATTTCGAGAGAAATCCCTTCTCCGGCCCTGCCATGGCTACGCCAAACCCGTCTCATGTCGCTCCACACCTGCCTCATCAGCATCAGCTCCCTTTCCATCTTCAACATGGACAGCGCCAGTCACCACATATGGCACAGATGCAGATGCACGCTCCTCATCCCGGCGGCGGGCCCCATGGGCAGTATGGCGGCGAGGATCACAGAATGATGCAGTCTAATTCGGCACAGTCGTTTGCATCACCCCGCATGGGACAAATGCCGATGGCGTATCCTGGCATGAACTCTCCTGGTCAGATGCATTACAACCAGCCAGTCTACATGGGGCCAGGCAACCCCCAAATGGCCCAGTATCGCAGCTTTTCCAATAGCCACGGGCACTATCCACCACCACAAGGGCAGATGGGTGCGCCTATGATGATGCAGCCGCAATTCATTCCAGGGCCTCAAGGCATGGTTACTGGACCGCAAATGATGTATCCTGGTGGCCACCCTCAGTTTATGCCACAATCTGGACCGCCTCAGCCTGTACCAGGAGCAAACGGTTACCCGAGCCCAGGTCGCCCATCGGCGCCAGCCATGGCTCACCAGGGATCACAGCAAGGCCAACCTATGTATGGTATGAGCCCCAATGTGCAGTATAACCAGCCTGCGTACGGCCAAGGCAGTCAGTGATGCTCTCCCCGAGATTGAACTTGGGCGTGACACTTGACTGACATTTTTAGCGTTTAACGTGCAAGGATACAATACGGGTGTTTATCAGCACTACGGAATTCTTCCACAGCAGACGCATTTCTTCATTCCCCTTTCGTCGAATAAGAGTAATAGCAGTTACCACGGCAGTTATTCCTCCCACGGCTCACGCGGTGGCGTGCGCAAAAGCAGCCAAGCTGGATCGATACCGGCAGCGCAGAGCACCGACACCGAAGGGGTGAAATAAGAAATGGATGTAAATATAAATTGTTCTTGCGTTACATTTTCTTTGTTTTTTTTTTCTTTGTTACCTGGACACGACTCTCAAATCACTGCTGGCGCTGTAATTTAGACTGCATTGCCGGGGCTTGCAGACGGACTTATTTATAAGCAAACAAAAGGCAGCTCCGTGCGGAACCGCTGGACAAGACAAGTGGCGAGAGCGTACTGATTCGACTCTATTCATGTCTTGGAGACGGCGTGGTTGAGGCGGCTACAGTTGCTGGCATAGAATAGGTGATTTGGTGGGTGGTTGCGGTAGGCTCGGGATGGTCAACGCAGAGTTGGTTACATGGAGAGAAGTTGGTGATATGTTGGACAAGAGAGGCGACACAAGCAGATGGGGCATGAGGAGGCAATGCTGGTGCTCTGTGGCAAAGAGGCATTGGGGAGAGAATTGTTTAGGATGGCAAGGAGAGCAGATAGCGCAGCATAGGGGCATTGAAGCAGTAGACTGAGTAGATGAGGCATCCAAACAATACATAAACAGGTCAAATGCAGCTAGACTTTGGCATTGGCGTGATGGTTGTGATGGTAGTCGGATTCGAGCCGTAACATGTAGTATGTCAGTATGAAAGCAAGGGCGGTGCGGACCAACAGACGGCGGGCGACAGTTTACAGGCGAAATCCGAATCACAGATGCGAGGAGAGAAGGTGGGTAGAGTTTTCGGGATGTAAGGATGAGTGATTGTGGTAACGTTGACTGCATAATGTGAAACAAGAGGCGGCTACTGCAATTGTAGATGAATTTCCAAATGAAGAAGGGGGCCTTGACCAAAGGATAGAACGAGGGTTCGAAACGATGGCATAGTGGTTGAGTGGGGGAGTCAGCCGGGAATAAAGAAGAGAAATAAAAGAGTCGTCTACAAAAAACACAGAACATATCAATAGTGACAAGCCAAGAGGAGGAGAAGCTGTAGTGGGGAGTGAGAGGTGGGCATGAAGGTCCGGTGGGGGGTTGTTCATTTAGGTGAGGAGTTGATGGAGAATCTTTTGTTTTTGGTATATGAGGTGGGTTGATTAAAATGCCAAGATGAACGTGGATTTGCAGGATGCTTTTTATCTTTTTATGTTTGTTTTATTTGAAGGAATTAAAGTGAGGGTTTTATATTATGGCATTGGACATGGCAAGTGGGGGGAAATAAGAGGACGACGGTGGTGGTGGTGGAAGTTGGGTGATGGGGGTAGTTACTATTACATGAAGAGGAAAGGGGGAAAAAAAAAAAAGGGAAAAACGGGGTCCAAAAATGGATGATTCTCTAACAAGTTTTTTTTGTCTTGGTATTTCTTTTTTAGTTTGTCTTTTTGTCTTTGGCGGACAAGACACTTGAGAAGCGCTCGAGGGAGTTGGTGTGTGTGTTTCAAGTCTGGGGTTTGGTGGGGGATGATTGGCTGACGGTTAATGCGTGGGAACAGGGGACGGGAGCAACGGGTACCGCCTTTTTCTTCGAGTTGCCATTTGCGGACGAGAGGATGAGATGGATGGGGGCCGCGGTTTGAGCCGGGCCTGCACTGACGGAGGGCGTTGAAACAAGTTGTTCACGCAAACGGGCGAACGGGGGCGCTATGCAAAGCGCATGGATGATGTGTTGTCGAAGCTGAGACGCGAGACATGCAGAGTGAATTTGAAAAAAAGAATCACTTTTTTGGTGGTTTTCTATATACGTTAGGAGGGGGGTAGTATCACAGACTGATCTGAATGTTTTTCATCTGCGAGGATCTTTTGGGGGTGTTTGCTGGGGATGCCGGTGTTTTTTTTTTTTTTTTTTTTTTTTTTTTGGACTGGCTTTCTACTTATTGCTTCCATGGGCGAATACGCTCTTTGCTTCCAAGGTAAAGTATGTACTACATGCGTGTTCACCGTCGACTTCTTCGTTGGCTGTGCAACGGGGGTCTTAGATTTTGTTCATGGGGGGTGTAACCTAACAATAGAATGAGTATGAGTAGCCGCTGGATGAGATGAGATGGGATGGGAGGTATGCAAGGCACGCCATGCAAGTGGTGTGAGTCGTTGTGTGAGGCGACGATCCAGGTGGAGAGAGAAACTTGGACAATGCAATGCGTGACATGTCGAGGCCAAGTCGAGAATGGGGGCATATGTTGTCTTTCGTCCCATGTTGTGAAGAATTAATTAATTTATTTATTTTAAGGACTAACTATAATGACATCTGGTTCCATTGATTTAAATTTTTTTTTTTTCATCTCCCCCTCTCAACAGTTGATATAAGGACCGAGCACTAGGCAAAGACAGTCAGTGCAGAACAAAGTCTTGAACTGTGGAATGGCATGTCACCGTTTGGTGTGGATATGGTGGGGAAGTGACATTGTCCCCTCGGCCCCAGTTTCCTGCTTCACTTTCAAGTTTCAATGACGATTACTCGACCCTGCGCTGCCCTGGACGAATCCCCGGCCAAGTAATCAAGGTGAAAAGCAGCTTGAACATGTTGTGGTATGTAGAGTAGCACGGAGCATCGTATCCTGCAGATAAATCGGGCCCGTACAGGTGTGGCACAGAACAAGAACTGCAAACTGCTGTATGCACGTGAGACCCTTGCTAGTCTCAGGCACGGAGTGCCTACTCGTAGAACACCTCGAACACTTGTGACCCTGCCAACTACCCGCCCATACCACCACACCAACACACCACATTCCCCGCTACAGATGTACGGAGGTACTAGCCGCCCAATCCCACCCAGTCGTCGTCCCAAGTGCAGGGGTACGGTGGCGCGCGGTAGTTTTCCACACAGGTACCCACAATGTATGGCCAGCACCCCCCACTGCCCGTTGCACTTACACGGCATCCAATGCCAACAGCTGACTACGCCGCACTTACATACAAAAAGGGTGACTGCAGCCCAACATTCCAACCGACTGGCCGTGGGAGTCTTCTTTAGTTTCTTCTGACACAACCTAGCAACAGGGCAGATCTTTTTTTTTCTTGTCATTCCTTTTTTTATTTTCGTCGACTTCTTTATTTTCTCTCTCTCTCCCCGCGCATCCTTCTTCAACTCAACTCACAACTGCTCCCCTCGACACACACAGTCTATTGTTCGCCAGATCTTCACTTTGTGTTCTCACACACACACGACATTGACTGTGTTCGCACTCTTGTCACACAATCACTTATACAAACTGTTCTGAGCTGTGCTCGACTTTTTCTATCTGCGTATAAAATCCGAGTTTCTCTTTTTCTTTCGGACAGGTTAGTTTGGATATAACATTAGCTCTCCAACTAGTCTCTAAATTCTCAACTCTTTTTTATACAGATATCACGGTATACACGAAACCAACAACACTCTCTCAAGAACAAGACAAGACAAGACAAAAACAACGACGGCAATGCATTTCACTACTTCCATTGTTGCTGCCATTCTTGGCTTGGCTACCATCTCTTCCGCCCACATGGAAATGATTGAGCCTGCTCCCCTCCGCTCTCGCAACAACAAGCACGCCAACGGCAACGTCGACTACGACATGACGTCGCCCCTCGACGGCAGCGGCTCCGACTTTCCCTGCAAGGGCACGCTCAACCTCGTTGGCACCGAGCAGGGCGCCTCTGTCGCCGACTACGCCCCCGGCCAAGAGTACAAGATGACCATTGACGGCGGCGCATTCCACGGCGGCGGTAGCTGCCAGGCCTCTCTGTCCTTTGACAAGGGCAAGACTTGGACCGTCATCCACTCCTACGTTGGCGACTGTCCCTCTGGCACCGGCAAGACGAGCTACCCGTTTGTCATTCCCGCCGACACCCCCTCTGGCGAGGCCATCTTTGCCTGGTCCTGGTTCAACAAGATTGGCAACCGCGAAATGTACATGAACTGCGCCGTCGTCACCATCCAGGGCGGCGCCGGCTCCAAGAAGAAGCGCGGCACCGGCGCATCGTACAAGGGCCGTCCCGAAATGTTTGTCGCCAATGTCGGCAATGGCTGCTCAACCGTCGCCGGCAAGGACCTCTTGTTCCCGGCACCCGGACCCGACGTGTCCATGAACTCGGACAACACTGCTCCACCTCCCGAGGACAAGTGCGGCGGTGCGCCTGATACCAATGACAAGCACAGCACTCCCTCGTCGTCGTCGGCTGTTGTCAAGCCCAAGCCCTCATCTTCTGCTTCTCTGTACGTAAAACCCCCCTGTTCCCTCGCTGCCGTGGCAGTGATATGCCTCCTCCCCATCCTTGCTACATGGTTCATGATCTAACTTGTTGTCTTTTTCTTTGTGTTCTTTACAGGCCCGGCGGCGTCTTCATTACCGTTTCTGCTCCGTCAGACCCCGTTGCTACGCCCACCGCAACAACTCCTGCGGCGGCATCTTCCATCGACGAGAACGACAACAGCAAAGTCCCCTCGGAGACTGCTGCTCCTGAGCCCAAGCCGACCACCGGTGCTGGCGCCGGCGCTGCCTTTGCTGCCGGCACGGCCTGTGAAGACAATGGTGCCTGGAACTGCGTTGACGGCAAGCAGTACCAGCGCTGTGCACACGGTGCCTGGACTGTCACGCAGCCTGTCTCTGCTGGCACCCAGTGTGCTCCTGGCGTGATGCGGGATATCATCATTACCAAGCGCTCTGCCCCTGCTCTGTAAAAAAAGCTTACAGAAGCCCGTCTTTTTTTCCCCTTTGAACGGGGAAAAGAAACGAAAACAGAAAGAATACTGCTTTCATTGGTGAGATTAAGTGAAGTGTACAGATCACTTTTCCACCTTGATGTTTTTTTTGTTGTTTTATTCTTTTTTTTTTATACATTCCTGTATCTTGCACAATTTTCTTTTTTACATTGCGGGAGGTTATCCGTTTTGATGTAAACTTTGTTTTTTTACACACAATTTTGTTTTTTTTGCGCAATTGATTGTTGCATATCTTGGGCATTCTGGCCTCTTTCTTGTTTTTTTTTTTTTTTTTTTTTTTTTTTTTTTTTTTTTTTTTTTAAAGTTTTGGAAACGGAAATAGAGAAAAAAGGACGACGAATTAAAGAAAAAAAAACACATATATGGAGGAATGAATGCCTTGGAGACAGAAAACAGATCGAGAAACCCAACCCCCTTTTATGGTTTGAGCTTGGCTTGCCTGGAAGGAGAAAGAAAGACGTCTGGCTACGCGCTTTGGCTAGCTTTTGGGTTATTGGTTGAGTGAAACCGGGGGGCTTGTTTCGCCATAAGTTGGGGCTTTTTTGTTGCTTGGTAGATTAGACTAGATAGGATTAATGAGGAGGGTGCCCTAATGACTTGTGCCTTGGTGTGATTTTTAGTGTTGTGTGAATTCAGTAGGAATAATTCAGTTAGAGTTGTGTTATAAACATGGTGTAGCAACGCTGGTACGATGATCGTGCTTTACTTTCTAAACAGTAAGGAAATTAGATAAGTTCTTCTTATATAAAAGGGTATAGCAACGCTGATATGCATGTCGTGCTCTGCTGTCTAAAATAGTAACAAGATGAATAATATACTTCACAACACCTCCCTCCCCTCTCACCTTACAGCATCATCACACCAGCAAGCAACGCACCAGCAGCAACAGCCCCCATCGGCAACCTCACACTCACTGCAGCCGATTCATCAACAGGCTTGCCCGTCTCCTTGGCCGCACCACTAGTACCAGCTGACCCCTTCTTCGTCGCACTGCCCGTCTCCTCTGCCTCCGCTGCAGCTTCAGAATCCGCACCCGTGGCCGCGAGAATGGGCTTATCCTCGTCCTGCGCAAGAATGGCCGTGTGAAACGCATTCTCGTACCGCGTGCCCGTCAGCGTAACGGTGCGCTCGCCCGTCTCGGTGCTGGTGGTGTAGGAGTTGACACGGGTGCGGTAGTATTGCTCATAGGCATCGTCGTCCATTGTATAAGGGTCTACGCTGGCATCGTAGACGCGGCTTAGTAGTGTGTTGGCGTGGGTGACGGTGCATTCGGCGGAGGAGGAATCTGGGTTGATGTTGCAGTTGAATTCACGAGACCTGCTCTCCATTGTCAGTGGCTTCTTCTTCTTCTTCTTCTAATCGTTCTCAAGTTCACACATACATGCTTGTACCACTCTGGACTAGATGAGCGGTTGATGGACCCCAGGTATACGTCAGGTCTGAATCACTGGCTGCTCCGCATGGCCACACTTCGCCATATTGGTACGAGCCGCAGACTAGCTTGTACTCTGTCGCTGCTGACTGCACGGTAATGGGCGACATGGTGAGTGCCTCGGCGCCGAGGTCCTGGTCAGGCATGAAGATGGTGGTGACTTGGCGAGAGACTTTGGCTGCGGCGGCAGAGGCCATGGCCGCTGTGAGGAAGGCTTTGGAGAGCATGATGTTTTTCGGAGAAGGAGGTCGGTTTACACTCGGATACTCTACAACGAAAAGCAGTTCAAGATGGAAACGTACAAACAGAAGGGGGGGGGGGGGGAAAGGGGGGTGCTTCGATTTACTAGGTACCTACTTGCGTTTGTGTCGAGTACATACTAGGTAATAAGCCAGCCACCACCACCCCTGCCCCCCTCCCCTTCACCGTCAGCCCTGCGAGCGGGAACAAGCACGGACAATGGAAGAGAATTCGATACGCTTTATAACAGGAAACACGGCCTTTGGTGTGTGAAGGGCTTGCATTTAGTAATAGCAAAATTGTTCTCGCCTTTTTAAAATGATTATCCGCAGCCTCTGGGGAAGCGAGAAGCAGAGAAATCGGCTGGTTGAGTGGCGACCCGTACAAACGCCCATCCATGCCCCGAAATACGGAGCTGATGCAGACCATTAGCGAGATGGCGCAAGCCACTTGTCACACATTGCTGGGCAATTGACTACTTGGTAGTCAGAACGTCGGAGCCTGACTGCACCATGGTCAAGTCACCGTTCCAGTTCATTTAAAAGCGAAGATCAGTTGCTCTTTTAGAGAGGACTCTGCTACAAATCCACAACCTGTCTCGAGTCTCCATTTTGGTCTAGGTCTTTTAGCATGTCATTGCACCACCAATGGCGGCGTTTGTGGACTCACGCGTGTGTAGAAAATGCGGGACGGCTTCGGCCCGGAAAGCCTATTACCTAGTACTAGAGTGAAAGCCAACCAGGCTCTACGTCGTAGACGGTTCTACTCGTGTGGTACCTTTTTGCCAACCCAAAAATTAGTGGATGCTTCTGGGGTCTTGGATGCCAGTGTGTACTCCGTCGTAGCGGCCTTTTTGCGGCCCTGACAGAAGTCCAAAGGTACCTACCTACCTTGACAACTGAACTTACGAGTAACGTACCTGTAGGCTGCTCGCCGGGCGCCCGTCCGTGCTGTGGCTGCATGCGGGGCAGCGCAGATGCATCTCCACGATCCAGTCACATCAAAGGCAGCACGCCTGACTCGAGCTCTCGCAACTGCCACATCCCGCTGACCTAACCTGATTCTTCTGCAATCTCGCACGCTGCAGTTCCCTTCGGCGACTTCTACTTCCTGTCGTCCGTTTTTTTTCTGAGAGATGGAAGGAATATGCTAAGTTGCAATGGCTCAGCTGCTAGGCCGTCCTGCTGGGATGAGCTCCCCGACGAGATCCTGTTGCAAATCATCAGCTGTCAGAAAACACCCCCGCCGCTTCGCCGCCTAGCCACGCAAGCTTGACCATGGCGAGCCTGTGTGTACGGCCTCGCTCGCTCTACTGACTATTTATCGTTTGCAGACATTGAACCCATCGACATAGCCAGGTTGCAGCTCGTCTCCCGGAAGCTGCAAAAGGTCGGCCTCGACGACGAACTATGGAAGCGCCATTGCTTCCACGACTCGCCGTGGTACGAGTCACTGAAGCGAAGACGTCAAGCCAACAAGGCTTTTGCCAACATCACCAGATCCTTGGATTCGTCCAGCGCCAATTTGACGTCGAACCAAGATCCATCACCGGATTCCTCCTCCGAGGCCGTCGCACCTGCGCCCGAAGCCGAAGATAAGAAGCAACAAAAATGGCAACAGATGCAGGACATGGCAAACTGGGATCCCGCACACCCTGACGAGCGGATTTCATGGTACGATGAGTATATCCAGCGCAATGGGCCCGCGAGTATCAGCTGGCTAGAGACGCCGCGCATTAGTGATCGTGGCATGGAGGCCATAATAGAAAGCCGAGGCATGGCACTTTACAACCCATGTGATGGCCACAGTGGAGATGGAACATTGCTTGCTGTTTCGCCTCTCGACGATGGGTCTGTATGCCTGTGGGATGTACGTGGGACACGCGGCCGTGAAGGAGGAATCATTGGACGAAGTAGTCCGGATATTCTCTTCATCGACGGCCCCAGCGGACAAAATACACGCCGCTCCAAGAGGATAGACACTGGTGTAACGGACTGTGTGAGCGTGAATCATCAGAATAACAGAGCTTTTTTTGCAGTGCAAAGCCGTAGGTGTTTATCGAGCGCCGCATCTTCATTAGGTTCTGGCTGACAATTATTACTATCAGATCTAATCGAGGTGGATTTGGAGCGTCTCAGTGTCGTGAGTCGCATGTCGTTTGAGTGGTCCATCACCACTCTCTCTGCCGCGCACAGTGGCCTCCCCCTGACCGTGGGCACTACTCTTGGCATTCATCTACACGATTTCCGAGAACAGGCATCAATCTCTAAAGACATGTCTGAACGCTTGGACTGGGATGAGTCTGACATTTACAAATCCATTTTTGATCCGCGTCCGCTTCCCCCGTACGCCTCTCTCTCGCAGCCGACGCCTATTAGCATTTTGCACCTTCCAAGCCCAGGGTCGCACAGTCTTGTCTCGGACGACATCTACGTCTCGGGAAGATTTAGCAATATCCTACACTATGACCGACGAAAGTTCCCTGCCATTGCGGGGTCTATCTACTCTGGAGGCTTAATCACGAGCCTTGCCGCAATACCTTACCCCTTTTCTGCCGTTGACAATGAGATCCGGCGCCAAGGCGAGCTCCCAATGGAGCAGATTGAAAGGAGCCAAACACAAGGGCGCGGTGTTACCATGATTGCCGGTGGCGCGTACAAGTCTGTGGGGTCACTTGAACTATATGGACTCAGCTCTACTCTGCATTCGAATGACCGAGCGACTCTCCAGAAGGCAGCGATGAAAAATAGACAGACAGCGGCGTCGTCAAGCATTCTATCAGTCACAATGCATGGAACGAAAATTGCCTTTTCGGACGGAACTGGCATGATCAACTGGTTCGAGCGAGACGGCTTCACAGAATGCCGACGGCTGAGAATTGGCCGCTGCGATGGGAGCAGCAATGGCGACGAGCGCTCCATGTTTGTTTCAAATAGTTCCGGCGGAGCGGGAGAGCTCGCTCGTAAAATCGTGTCGACTGGCTCAAGCGCCACCCAAGACAGGTCAAACAATGACAATATGCTCTTTTGGACGGGGGAACGACTTGGCTTAGTGAGCTTTACAAATGAGCCGCTATACCAGTCATCCAGTTTCAACTGTACGAACAAAGACCAAGTTGTGGAGGATGCGGAGCGGCAGGTGTATTCTGACCGCATGCGTGACGCTTTGGAGGGGCAAGCAGACGAGATGAAACTGATGGCACGCTTTGGCCATGGCCCGTAATGGCTTCAAGTGACCGTTTGTAACGGCAGAATCAACACTTATTACCAGGAGTGTTATGCAGCGTCCTGGAAAGGCGTTCATGACGGTGGTAGTCCCAGAGCCGAATGTGCATCCTAGCTCAAAGCGACGATACCCAGAAGAAGGACTTGAGATAAGATTAATTACACATAAAAGAGCAGCTTGGTGTAATAATTCGGCAATGAATAATATCAGTTAATACTGCCATGCAGCGATACTATACACCATGGGCGATTTTCAGACCATTTATGCTTTGGACGACTTCGTCGCCCTTTATGCTTGGGTCGTCTTTCTGTCCATTGCCGAATCCACTAACACTCTGTTACTCTGTCTCTTCCAGATCGCGTCGGGTATCCAAATTGAAAAGAGATGCAACATCGTGGCTTGCTGCGGGTCAAGCTGCCCAATCTGTGAATGAGAGCCGAACAAGAAGTCCCGGGCAACGAATCACAGCTGCAGATAGATAACCGCGTCGTATTGCCCAATCCCTCCAGCTGAGCCTTTTCTAGACCAGTTGCCCATCCATTTTGTCCCATATATGACTATTTTTCTTTTTCCTTGGACCATAACTTTGACGTCGCTTGTATTTGTAACTCTTGCTCTCTATACGCACCTTCTACAACACTCGCCCCTCCCTCCCCTCCTCTTCCCCGCATCGACACATCAAGCTCCTGCAGCAGCCACACCGCTACGGCGCCTTTGGTGTACGCACTTGTCGGGCCTAGTTAGGACTCAACAATCGTCGGGAACACTTCGTTCAGGGATCCGTGCTGGGACCGGGCCCATGGCATTTTGGGTTCTCGGCGGTAATGGCAGCGGAGGGGATGACCATCGAAACGAAGCACCGTTCCGGCGTCAAGCTGATGAAGACTGCAACAGTAGGAATCCAAATACTTTTCGCAATATTTCAGGACATGATGGGTGCTACGAAGACGACGAGTACATGTACAACAGCTTTAATAATTCGCCTTACTGCTCGGAGCCGGGCTCTGTGCAGATCAAGAACCTCGCCTTCTTAGTTATACGCGAGCAGAGACCAGAACAAAATTACGCGGGCAGAGACTTTGCGCGAGAAGCGCCAGAAGGACTCCCAAAGAAGCCACCCGTGGTGGAACGTACACAGTCGGGCTTATCCATCTCTTCAGACACATCGAGTGCCAACCAACCCACCAGTGATGTCGGCGATGAGGTCGGCGGGCCGTTTATGGACGATCTAGCTGCTGCAAAGCTCGTAAAGGACCACCTCGCGAGCTTTAAGCGTCGTTGGCCCGACTCGCAGCATGCTAGGATATTGCGGACTCTCATCAATCCCAAGTCCTCAAAGTCTCCCTTTTCGACAACAGCTTCAAAAACAACAGCAGTCACCGCCCCCGACTTCCCGCTTGACAACGATGCACTGAGAAGTGTCTTTTCAGCAGCCAATGAGCTATTCTTTGCAAACCGGCTTTCACGTCGCGTAGCGTGGGACTGGAGCCACGAAGGCAGCCCGCAATATCACTCGGCAGTCGTAGGGACAACGGCACTGCGCCGCTGCGCAAGACTCGGCGGCTGGGAGACTTTGATAGTGCTGTCCAGCCCGGTGTTACGAGATACACGGTATAACCGGAGACTATTGATTGCAACGTTTCTGCACGAAATGATTCACTCATTCTTGTTTGTGACGTGCGGAATTCGGGCGGGAAGAGACGGCGGGCATACAGAGGGTTTTAGGCAGATTGCCGACGTTATTGATCAGTGGGTTGGGAGAGACCAGTTGCGACTAGGGAATATGGAAGCAGATTTGGAGTACTTCCGGGGCGATTGCTGTCTGAAGCAGACCCAAGTACAGCAGCATGGTGATGGTGGTGGAGGAGGAGGAGGAGGAGGCGCGGGGGAAGAGACTGATGGATGGTATTTGGACCGGGAGAGAAATGTGTGGCCCTCAACGGGAGATGGGTACCTGAGTGAGCCGGTCCAGCCGCCGCCTAGACAATTTCGTCATCCGGAAGATGGGGGCTGGCAGTGGTATGAGCGGGAAGGTTTCCAGACCGGTGATGGACAGGAGTGGCGGGGAGAATCATTATACAATCGGGAGCAGCGTACAGCGTTGTAAAAGCTGTCACTAGCAAATCGCAGCTCCAGGTCTTGACAATATCATCATTTAGAATCAAAGGATTGTATATTTAGCAATAAGCGCCCATGGACCCAATACAGTCTTGATGCGTTCCCAAACGCAAATGCATGCAGATGAACGCCAAATATGCAAGACAAAGAAAACAAGCTCCGACCACAGCACCAACATTCTATCCAAAATGGAAAATACTGCCTCTCGTAGGCGACATCCAGCATAATCCCGAAAAGTACTGTCCACCACAGATCAATGTCATTACTTCCTTCCAGATTTGATGGAAGCATACTTGGTCGCATCATCCCTACCGTCAAGCAGCGGCCTCGAAGCGCCACTGTCACCATCATGGTAATCATCATCCTCAAAGTCATCCTCAACAGCCGACTCATTCGGCAAAAACACCGCACTATCATCCATATCCTCCTCCCTATCCGAGTCGCTATTCTCCACCGACGCCGTCAGCCCCGGGCCCTCGACAATCATAAACGCGGGAATAGCGCCCAGAATAGCCATAAAGCCAAGCAGGTAGTACGCAGTAATAATGTACCCGTGCTCGACGCCCCAGGAAAACGCCAGCCCCGTGGACGCAGGACCTGCGGCGCGGCCCATGGCGCTAAAGGTGGTTGCGTAGCCGTTGAGCGTACCGAGGACGCGGAGGGAGGTGCACGAGTTTGTGAGGAGGATTGTGGTTGAGGGAAATGCGACAATGATGCCGAATGCTTTTACAATCATGACGGCTACGAGGGCTATGTAGCGACCCCTTGCGGTGGCGAAGAGCGATGTGTAGGGGGTTAGAAAGTATGCCAGGGGCAGAATAAGACCTAGAGAAGCGTGTAAGTAAATTTTTTTCTTTTCCTTTTCAATATCCTGAGTAGGGGAGAAAAGAAGATAAAAGGTAAAAGAGACGTACAGCAAGCTCGGAAACAGCGCAATACGCCAAAGCGGCTGACTAGAGCTGGGTAGAACAAGAACTGAATAACACCGCACGTAATGCCGTAAATGGTGAAAATGGTACCAATCTGACCCTCAGACATGCCAAAGCCACCAGTAAACTTGAATGGCAGTTTATAGTTTTCTGGCGTGCGCTCTATTACATCGTAGTCCATAAACACGGCAATGTTTTGGTCATATGCCACCGAGTGGAAAGCGAGCAAGGCGTATGCAACTAGATTGATTAGAGTCTGCGACGTAAAAACGTCTGACATCCTGGGAGGTGCTTGGGCGTCTTTGCCGCCGTTTCGCGGCATGGCTCGCACGGGGACCAGGGGCGCGGTGGCCTCGCCGTCGACAAAGGACGAGGTTCGACGGCCGCGACTGGTGGGACGGTCGGGGTGGCGGGAAAAGGCGCGTGTGAGGCGTTCGCCTACGAGGAGTCCCCAGTCCTTTTTGTCGCGCTTGGTGGAGAGAGTTTCCTGTCAAGGGCTTGTTAGAAGGCTCCTCTTTTACGTATATATGTGTGTTGGTTGCGTTGAGGCATGTTATCTTACCTTGAGAAACAATGTTGCACTGGTTGCGGATATGAGGAAGAATACTGTCGCGAGCAAATTGGGAAGAGCAAAGGGAAAACGCTTAAAGTATTCCATTTTGCCAAAGATGTCGGGATAGTTTTCGGCAGGGCTAGAGAAAAAGCCACCAAATGCAGGGCCAACGACGGAGCCTAGAGACCAGACAAAGGGCATGATGGAAAAGGCCCGAGGTTGTAGTGACTTTTCAGGAACCATTTCTGCCACCATTGTTCGAATAATGCCAACTATGAAGTGAGTTGTTAGCTATGGCTGATCTGTTATTTGAGCCCTAGGGTGGTGTAACGTACCACTTCCATTGCTACCGCCTTGAATAGCTCGGATAGCTATAGCCATGGTCAAGCTGGTAGCCATGCCCCATGCAATGAAGCAAAACATTGTGCATAACAGACCCATGATTAGAATGGGCTTTCGGCCATAACGGTCTGCAGCCCGTCCCCATGGCACGGCGGTAAGGCCTTGGAAGATGGAAAAGGTCGATGAGGTGATGCCCGCCCATTTGGGGACTTGATCTTTTTCGATACCAAAGCGGTGAATCATTTTGGGAAGATACGGGTTGACTGAGGTATAGGCGAGAGGTTCGGCGAATCTGGTGACGGCTGCGCAGGGAGGTTATACTGTTAGCGTTGGATAGTGTGTGACGCGAGCAAGTATGTATTGAGGCTATGCGTTACTCGGAGCTTAGCTTGCTACACAGCACTCATATGCCTGACAAACACTTTGCGAAGCATACAGACACAGGCAAAAAAAAAAAAAAAAAAAAAAAAAAAAAGGCAGCAAAAGTCACGGCGAAAAACAAAATCTTCACAGCAAGAAAAGCTAAGCGTGGAACATGGTCGCTCGGTGTGTAGCGTGCAAGGCAGGAAGTATATGGAAGTAGCCAAGCTCCCAAGTGCAGAACAAAACTTACCCAGAATGGCCAGCTGCTGAACAGGCAGCTTGGGCGTCCCCCCGTTTCGTTTGTTAGCCATGATGTTGGCCGTGTAGTTGATTTTCTCGAGAGGCCTGAATGCTGGGGTCGGTCGTGAAAGGCGTAGGCTACCCGGTCACTGTTTTTGGCTGTTGCAAGCCGAAGCCTGCCGGTCTGACTCGGAGCGTCCGTTGTTCAGGTCCGGAGGAAGTTACCGGGGGCCGGTAGGAGTGAGGGCGGAGGTATCAGACTTGCAAAAGAGAGGAAAGACAGAGGTAGCAGAGACGACGGAGATTTAGAAGAAGGAAAAGAAAAGGCCAGGAAGGAAGCAATTACGAAGAAACCGTAAATGAACGAGCCACGGCCGAACCACGGCCCCCCGTTTACAAACCCAAACGGTCTTGGGACCATCTGAGCCCCACTGTGCTGCCGACTGACGGCGGGTTCGCCCATAACAGTGGATTGAGGGGCCAAGACGAGGCGCTGATAGCGCGGGGGTATGGGCGGGCAGGCAGGCCGGCGGGCATCATTCCGGACGAATGAGCCACTATAAATGGCCGCTGGAATAGGCACTACTTCGCATTTTGCGACTGCACTATTGTAATGTGTGGCACGGGGGAGGCAAAGGGGGTGGTGTGCTATGGACCTTGATTCAGAGGGCGGCTAGTGGCCGATGACGGCAACGGCGTATTAATCGGGACCGCCGTTTGAGGCTATTTTCATGGCAGATGATGGATTCTACGTGGGAACTGAGGAGGTGGTGTTGAGACTTTGTCTTGGATAGAAAAGTGTGGTTGTGGTGGTTAGGTGGAAAAGAGTGTCCTTGAGAATGTGCAAGTGTATCTCGTAGCCTTGGTTTAGCTCGAATCCCTTCAAAGTGGAAAGATTCAAGTACAGCAGGTGACAATGTGTATTATTGGTTCTCGGAAATTCTTCTCTCTATTACTATAAGATTCTAGTTGAACTTGTAAAGGCAGTGGCCTTGCTTGGAGCTGGAACGAGACTGATCTTCTGGCTCTTGATATATACAGCTGGGCTGGACAAAACGAATAGTTGAAATGGAAATAATGGTTCCAAAAAATAAAGACGGGTAAACATTCCTTGCGTAGCCTACAAGATATTTAGGTAGATGGTTGAATGTAGATAATCGCACCCCTTCCTAGCCACATGTTGGACGTGTTGGAGTGAGGCGGAGGTTGATGTGGGTATAGCAATACACGGTGATATTCAGCGTTATATCGGCGAGTATCGTTTATATAATTTTAATTTCAATGCCTAATCTCACATCAAGCTTGCGTATGTGTCCATGAATTGCACATCTCCGAGCGACAGTATTCTTCTGCTTTCTGCACAATTTTGTGCACCCTTCAGCTTGTTAATACTACCACCCATCACATAACCTGATGAAGCCTCTTGCATGCATTTGCATACCCTCGCACGGTTTGCACTGCATGTCTCGAACTACCTAACTGTATCATCAAGTAATACGAGAGGTTACTCAAATGTCTTTGGCAGGGTTCATTATACCCGGGCCGGCACCCACGTTCGTACTGTAGCACAGGTATGGTATTGCGACCGCACAAATGGCGCCCTCTGCAAGAACAACTGGATACCGGCCCGGGAACTGTACCCCGACCTGAAATGCATCTCCTCCTTCAAATCTTGGGGCACGTCATTCCGTCATTCATCGTGAGCTGCTGAAATTTAGAGTCAGAGCACTTCACTTTCTTCATCGTTTCCTGCCTTCAACAGCATTTGTCTGGCAAAGTTACAACCTCCATTCTGCAATGGCCTGGCCGTAAGTATCACCCTCCCTCCCCCGCATCAGTCAATCCCACCTCCTCCTCCGTATCTGCATCGTCCGGCTCTCGGCCGAAGGTGGGCAGCGCCGGGCCAGTCCTGCAAACATCGTACCTTCCGTCGGGCACCGCGTCCCGTACGCACTTTTGCACAAACGACCAACGACTACCGTCAAAAGGCCACGCGGCACGCAAACCATCCTAGCATTGGCCTCATACTTGACCCTTTGCATACACGCGTTTACCCATTCTTGTTTTTGTCCCTTTCCACAAACCCTCCTTTCGGACATTGAGAGCTGCCCTTATACCAGTGCGCGGTATCCCGGTCGCATGCGACTGACGCCCATCTAGCTTCTCGAGTTCGCGCGCGCCCGAAAAGATGGCCAACGAGTCGACGCCCCTCATCCGCAGCCATGGCCCTGCACCATATAGCCAGCCGGCCTGGCAGCGGCATCGACACCAGAATCGTACCTGCCGCCGCTTCTTTACAATCTCCGCCACATGCATCCTTCTCTGGGCTCTGTGTTCCTTCTTCTTCAACGTCCTCTTCGTCTGGCCCTACCACTATCACAGAACCCACAACGGCCGATATTCGGGAACAGATCGCGATGGAAAGGCCTTGACCTACGAGGAACTCAAGACTATTCTGCTTGAGACTCCAGACGCGGATAAAGCGAGGGAGTGGAGCAAGTATTATACGTCTGGCCAGCATCTTGCGGGCAAGAACTTTTCACAGGTAAGGACATTGCAATGCTGCCAGCCATACAAAACCGTTCATGCTGACTCGTTTGATTCGCAGGCCGACTGGACCCGTGAAAAGTGGCAGTCGTGGGGTGTCGATGCTAGCATTGCTGCCTATGACGTCTACATCAACTATCCCGTAGACCACAGCCTTTCTCTGCTCGAAAAGGCCAAGGGACATTCCGACTCTTGGGATGTAGCATTTGAGGCTTCCCTGACCGAGGACGTTCTTGAAGATGACCCGACGACTGGATCCAAGGATAGCATCCCTACCTTCCACGGCTACTCGGCCAGCGGCAACGTTACCGGCCAGTACGTCTATGTCAACTACGGTACCTACTGGGATTATCAAGATCTCGTCAATGCCGGCATCGATCTCAAGGGAAAGATTGCAATCGTAAAGTACGGCGGCATCTTCCGTGGCCTCAAGGTGAAGCGTGCCCAAGAGCTGGGCATGGTTGGTGTCCTCATCTATAGCGACCCTGGCGACGACGGCGATATAACCGAACAAAATGGGTACGAGCCGTACCCTGATGGTCCAGCCCGCCAGCCCAGCAGCGTCCAGCGTGGAAGTGTACAATTCCTTAGTATTCGTCCTGGCGATCCGTAAGTTGATTTCCACACCTTGCAAGTAAAATGTGTTTCGCTGACAGACTAGATCTACACCCGGCTATCCTTCCAAGCCTGGCGTTCCCCGCGCCCCTGTTGATGACTCTACGCCATCTATCCCCTCTATCCCTATTTCGTATGCTGATGCCCTTCCCATCCTCAAGTCGCTCAACGGCCATGGCCCCAAGGCGTCTGACTTGGGAAAGTATTGGACAAGAAACCTGGGCCTCCTGCACAAGGGCGTCGAGTACAATGTCGGCCCGTCTCCAGCTCACTCTGCGCTGAACCTCTACAATGAACAAGATTATGTCATTACTCCTCAATGGGACGTCATTGGTATTGTCAACGGGACCATGCCAAATGAAGTCATTATTGTCGGCAATCACCGCGATGCTTGGATTGTTGGCGGTGCTGGTGACCCCAACAGCGGCTCTGCCGTTCTCAATGAGGTTGTTCGCAGTGTTGGTGTCGCCCTCGAAGCTGGCTGGAAGCCCCTACGCACCATTGTCTTTGCCAGCTGGGATGGCGAGGAGTATGGTCTCATTGGCAGTACGGAGTGGGTTGAAGAGTATCTCCCTTGGATTCAGGATGCTAATGTCGCCTACATCAACGTCGATGTTGGCGCCGAAGGTCCTCGCTTCCGTGCTTCTGCTGCTCCGTTGCTCAACCAGGTTCTTCGTGATGCCACGAAACTGGTACCATCACCGAACCAGACCGTTGAGGGCCAGACTGTCGCCGATGTCTGGGATGGTCATATTAGCACTATGGGCAGTGGCAGCGACTTTACGGCCTTCCAGGACTACGCTGGTGTGCCATGTATTGACATGGGCTTCAAGTCTGACGAAAACAGTGCCATCTATCACTACCACAGCAATTACGACAGCTTTTACTGGATGGACAACTTTGGTGATCCCGGTTTTGTGTACCACAGAACCATGGCACAGGTTCTGGGCTCTGTCATTGGTGAGCTCTCAGAGAATCTCGTCATTCCATTTGTGGCGTCCGAATATGTTGATGCGCTCGGCACATATCTGGACCAGGTCGAGGCCAAGCTCCGCCTATACGACGACCACCCCGGTGACAATGACGAGATGGTCAACGTGCTGCAGGTGGATGCTATAGACGAGGATGACATGGACGAGGCGGCACTCTTTGAGATTCGATCCCGCGTTAAGCATAGTGATATGGTGGGCAATGCCGACGCCTTCTGGGCGAGTCTCAAGGCCGTTAGACTCTCGCTAGCCAAGTTCCGCATTGCTGCCAGCGACCTTGACGAACGTGCAGAGCGTGCCAAGCAACGACTGGACGATGGCCTGTCATGGTGGAACATTGTCGGCAAGATTCGACTTGGCGTCGCCATTCTGCGCATGAATATGCAGTACAAAGAGATTGAGCGATACTTTTTGTTTGAAGGCGGCTTGGACAGCCGTAGCTGGTTCAAGCATGTTGTTTTTGCACCTGGTCTGTGGACTGGATACTCTGGTGGTAAGTCTTTATTAGGCTTGTAGATTATGGAGAGAGAATTGCTAACTGGCTGCAGCTGTATACCCTGGACTGATGGAGAGTATTGATGCCAAGGATTATAATAATGGACTGAAATGGTCGCGCATTATTAACAACTGCATTCGCCGGGCGACCAAGAGCTTGCAGTAGGCAGTTGGATGCAAGAGCCCATGATTTGTTCTCATGAGGTACCCGGGGTAGTCAAAAAAAAAAAAAAAAAAAAAAGGGAAAAAAAGGGACATAAAAGGTAAATGGTAAATACAAGCTGATATATTTCAAAATATTATGACGATCTAGTCTCGATTGAACCCAGTCTGATCTGAACCACAATGTGCTGTGAGGCGCACCCTTTCCCAAAACAAAGCGCCAAATCGGATCAACAGATGAAAATTAAAAACACAGTACTCCCCAAAAGCAGTTTAAAGTCCCCTTTCTTGTTCGACCAACTCACTCCACCGCCTGCATTTACTTTTCCCCTAGTGGCCACCAGTAGGCGGCTGCTGAACAGGATACTGCGGCTGAGGCGAGTAGGGCTGCGAGTAGGGCTGCGGCGTAGGCGCAGAAGACGGTGGCCCAGGCGACACAGACTTGGCCACGGGGTAAGGATAGGTATGCTGCGGCTGGTTGTACGGTCCGTGGGGATTATACGCCGTGTCCTGCTGGTGCTGGTAGGGGATTCCCTGTTGCGGAACGGCCTGGTAGGCGGATGGGACGCCGACGGGGACGGATTGCACGGGCATTGAAGCGCCGTAGTGCTTTACGGGACGCGAGTGCAGGCCGACTTTGCGGTGGCGGTAGATGACTACTGCGTCTGTGACGAGGCAGATGAAGAAGAGGAGGCTGAGCGGTGTTAGTTGCAAGAAGAAGAGAGGGGGTCGGGTTTAAAATCAGAGGTAAGCTTGACTTACAACTCGATGGCACCGACACCTGCAGATGTGCCAACGATGGCAGCAGCAGGGCCTGAATCGCTACTGTAATAATAGCGTTTCGACAGCTTGAGTTTATCAAACAAGTCAGAATAGTCAAAGTCCAAGTCGATGTCGCTGCTACTGTAGCCGCTACCACGGCCATAGCCAAAGCCACGGGTCAGAATCCAGGCGGCGTCAATGGCAGACGTGGTCAAGGCGCAGAGCCAGATGATGTATAGGTAAATATCGAGAATTAAGCAGGCCCAGTAGTTGAAGGCGCGAGGGGAGCAAGAGTGTGCGCTGATGAGCCAGATGGAGATTATCATTGTGCAGACGGCCTGTGTTGAAGAGTTTGTCATGTTAGCGACGGAGGCAACAAAAGAAGAAAGAAAGAAAGAAAGAAAGAAAGGAGAGCCTTACAGCAAAAATTGCGACGATGAAACTGGCATAGGTCCTGTAGGCTACCAGGTAGCCGTTTAGACCGAGCGTGATGACGGCAAAGATGAGTTGCAGAATGCGGATTGTGATCCAACCACGAGGATACCTCGGGATATGTTCCTTGCCACGTTCACGAACGGCGGAACCCATTTTTGGCAGAGGGATATCGAAGAAGCCTAAAAACAAAGAAAGAGTGTAGAGTTTGGAAAAGAAGGAAAGAACCGGGAGGTTTTTGGTTCGTTGGGCGTGTTTGTTGCAGATGTCCGACTTACACGCACGAGTATTCGTCACGAATTTACACGGCCAACGAAGAAAAAAGAAGAGCAGAAACACAAGGCGCCGGAATCGGGATAACGGGGGACGACAAGCGCGTCTTTATTAGAAACAATTAACGCTACTATCCGAAGTCCGGGTCACGACTAGGTACTGAAAAGGCATACTCCATACATGGTAACAAGAAGCAAAGCCCAAGCGTGTCCCTTGAGCAGGGGGGTTCTAGGCACACAAAACAGCCCCAAATCTGCCTCGAAGCGAAAAGCCAAGTCCCAGACGTGGATCCTCCCCATTTCAGCCTTTCTTTTCAGCTTCTTGGCCTGCGCTTGCACTGATTGGCTGGGTTTGGTGCTGCGGCTGAGGGAGGAGACCGTTTACAGGGAAAACGCGAGGTTTACGAGATGTAGCGGTTAAGATTTTGCATGAAATGAAATGAAATGAAATGAGAAAATCACGCCTGCCTGTACAATTTTGGAGCGCGTTTTCTTGTCTACGTGTAGTCTATCTAATCGTCGTTTTGAATTTCTATGGGAAAATCTACGGGGAAAATAGCCTCTCTTCATGCTCTGATAAAGCAACCAGTCACATCATAAGCCCCGGTGTAAATCCTCCTCCGTAACAGCGCAGTTCATCATCATGAGTTTTGAATTGCCCCAAAACCCACCCGGGCAGGCTCAGCCTTCTTTCTTCACATGAGTTTAGCTTGGCTTGGTTGGGCGGTGTTTTCGGCACTGCCTCTTTTTGCGCGCATCAGCCCTACAGCGGGTATTACGAAAGGGGATCTTCATGTGGCAGCCCAACAAGTTGTAGACAGGGATGTCGGGATTCGAAAATCTTTTGCAGTGCGTGTGGACTTGCCTCGCTTGTTCCATCCTTTTCTGGCGCTTTACGGATGATTCTGAAGAAAGGACCGTCAAGAGTTTCAACTCTTCGAGTAACATATATAGACTGGCCCAAATTTGCTTTAGCCCAGTTGCCTTTTCAGTTACCAAGTAAAAGTCCTTCTGAAGTCGACTCTCGCAGTGCTTGCCGAAATGGTGCCTTGTGGCTTTTTGACGCTAATTAAAGGGCGCGAAATTGGGATGGGGTGGCTTGTCACCGCAGATCTCTCTCGTTCTCCCGGCAGGCTAAGTGGCCTGCTTACGGGTCTCTTCCAATGATCAGCCTAGCCGAACTGTCAGTTATGGAAATACCATGGGTCTCGAAGCAGTTTTTATTGTATCGTGGCTCACACATCAACAAGTGGCTTATGTTTTACCTAATCAGGCGCACAACTGGCATCTAACAAAGGGACGTTCTATTTTGAAAGAAATCTAAACTGACTCTTTAACCCTGTCTCTTCGGCCTTTCCATCTTGCTAAAATGCTTAAATCATACAGCACACCATAGCTGACAGCTTAAAACTTGTACACCTGGTCCTGGTTGTAGCCAAGGTCCTTGAGAGCACCAGTCAGCTCGCCCTGGTCTTTCGGGCTGACCTTGGGGCCTGAGATGGCCTTCATCAAGCCGGGAGGTCCGCAGACAAACAGCTTGATGTTCTCACCCTTGGGCTCAGGCAACACCGTCTTCAGCAACTCCTTGGAGATGTAGCCGGAGCCACCCTTCCACTCCTTGGGGGCGTTGTCCAGCACGTAAAAGGCACGGAAGCGCTGAGGGTACGTGTTCTCCAGCTCCTGTAGTTCCTTCTTGAGGAGAATATCGCCCTCATTGACGTTTCCAAAGATGAGCGTCACCTTGGTCTTATCGTTGGGGTTCTTGAAAATGGTGCGGCACAGCTGGTACATGGGAGTGATGCCAGTGCCACCAGCAATCAGGGCAATGTGGTCGTGCTTGTTCTCGCTCCAGGGATACTTGGGAAGAGGGCCCTTGATGTCCAGGCGCTGACCGGGCTCCATGCTGTGAAGGTGGGAGCTCATTGGGCCGTCGGGGTATCTTTTGACCAAGAGGTCCATAAAGCCGCGCTCATCTAGAGACGACAATTAGTAACGCAACTAGGTCATATTGGCAAGCGAACTAAAACAACTTACCCTCGTCGCTGATGGGAGTGTATGGGCGGAGCGTGGCCTTCGCATCGTTGGGGCCCTTGTACTTGGTCAGGATCGCGCTGGCAATGTGCAGTCCTGATACGTTGTCGCTCTCGGGAAGCTCGAATCGGAAACGCTTAGTGTTGTCGTTGACCTGCTCAACCTCGGCCAGCTTCAGCGACAGGAATCCCTGGTCGCCGCCAGTGAAAGCCGGCTTGGGTGGTGTGCTGGCCTTGGACGAAGCGCCCGAGCCGCCGCCATAGTAGTAGTATCCAGCACCACCGACAGCAGCAGCACCGCCGAGAAGCAGCAGAGTGTTGGAGCCGCCACCGCTAGGAGGAGGGGGAGGAGGAGGAGCAGCTTTCGAGGCAGAAGATTGGGCAGTCTCGGTCGCGTAACGACGAGCTTGCTGTAAACGCAAAAAAAAAGGAGACGACAAGTTAGCCCAGCAAAGATCAGTGGACAATAGCCGCAGATGCACCCGACAAGCTCCGAACGGCTCAATAGAGAGCAATCAGAAAGAGCACATACCATTCGTAGCGGCTGAGCCGCGCGTACAGCTGTTCTGGCAAACATTTTCGATGGCTGAAACTGCAGATTCAGGCCGATTGGGACGCAATTGGCCTGGAAATTCTATGTTGTTGAGTGTTGAGTGCGAGGTTTACTACCAAAACGTCATTGCGGGACGCGGCTCGTCAATGGCTCCAGCGCTGCGCTCGTTTGTCAGCGAGAAAGCTCCCCACAGAATAGATGACGACTGCCACGTGATGCTCCCGTTTGGGCCAACTGGTGTTCCTGGCAAGGCCGAGATGACCCGAAAAAAGAAGCCCAGTGCTATGATACAGTAATTGTGTCTTTAAAGGGCTAGTAGAGGTGAAAACTCCTGCGGGGAAATTAAGAGCCAGTATAAACCGACGTTATTCCAATTCAAGCTGTATAGTCCAGCCAGCTACATTTCTATATATAGGCTCTGCACAGAGCGCAGGCACATACCCTCTGACCCTGTATTAACAACCGCTTACATACATTTGCATCCCGTTCATTTCATTCCATCGTTCCTTATATGGTTTCCACGCTGCCCTGAATGCGCTCAACCCGTCCGTAAATAGCGTGCTTCCTCCACCAAGACCGGACCTTGTTCGCGTCGCTCTAGATCTCTTTGAACTCCCGTTCCATCATAGAGCACGCAGCGGGCATCGGGGCACATTTGACGATAGAATTGTTAAGAGTATATTATTACAAAAAAACCCAAAGTGCCTTGCTCATCGCTCCGTATCCGCTTCATCAGCATTGTTATGTGGCCCTGGTCCCGCTGCAGCGGTACTTTCTTCGACCCCCTTCGGTAGCCAATCTTGGCTGTGCCTTGCCAAGCTTGAATCTTGGGGTTGGTGCATAGTTGGCGTGCTCGTCTGGCTGCCACCGCGTTGTCCGTGATAGTGTACAACTTGTGGCGGCGCTTGACCTGCTTGCAGTCCCAATTGCTCTGTGGGATACGGGTTCAGGTCTTTGCTTGATGTGGAGAACACCGACACCACGGGTTGGTGATAGCCATTCGATGCGCTGCCAGAACTGGCAGAATGACCGTGGCTAAAATGCTCGGCCTGCGTCGGCGTGCTCACATCGTTCGGAGAGCCAGCCGCCTCTCCAGTAAGACTATTCATCCCGCCTTCGATATCGCGAAGCAGACGGACATATTCTTCAGGTACTAAGCCGCTCTCTTCTGTCTTTGGGTCTTCGGCCACCAGCCAGCCTTGCCCATGTCGATACGACACCCATATAATCTGACCCTCAACAAGCGGCAGCTCGTTTTCGTTTTCTCTCTCAAAATCAAACAGTGCCACCGCCTTGCCGTGGAACTCTTCATCTGGTGATGTAATCGTGAATTGATAATCTCGTGAATAGCGTGATTGATCGGCATCGTGGAAGCCCGAGGAAGCTGGCGAGCTAGCGTTTTCGGAACCTGATCTTAACCCTTCATGGCCGTGTCCAACTTGGCTATAGTGGTATGCCCGGCTGTGGCGAGCCTGGTCTGGCGGGTATGTTACAAATTCGCCTCCAGGGCCATCTGCCTCGCCGCCTTGATTCACATAATACCGCTCACTGCCGTCTCCACTGGTACCAACATAATAACCTCTCTCACTGTCGTAGTTGGACGGGTTCAGAAAGCTGGAGGCTTGGCCGCGTGCTCGTCCCCTCCCATCAAGCCCGGATGTTGACGATTTGTGCTTGCGGTGGCGAGTTGAAACCACTGGGCTCTGCAAATCCTCGTCCTCACTATAAGGAGGCCCGTCGCCCATTTGGATTGGCGGAATTTCAAAACCACGGCTGCGGCTATCCGCAGCCCAGAACTGCGACGGCATTCGCTGTTCCCAGGCAACAGGAGGGTCCGAAAGCCGCACGCTCTCGCTCACTGGTGTACTCCATCCCGACGGCGGAGCAGAGGGCTCTGGTGGTGCGCCATAGTGCAGCGGATCTGTCACAGCATATGCGAAATCGCGCACGAGTGTATAAGGCAGCGTGGAAGGGAATAGCGGAAAGGTCTGAGAGGCAACCTGCGACCGGGAGCGGGCAGAGCCCGTCGAATATTGCGAGGCTCTCTTCTTGGACGCGTGCGACATGGGGCGGGACGCCGTCGAGCGGCGGGAGGACATCGAGGTTGTAAGAGGATGTAGGGCGGGAGGACTAGCCGCCTTTGAAGCGGCGTTGGAGGGTTCGGTCGTGGATGTAGATGAGCCGGTACCAGTCGCAGGCATCGCGGCGGCTGTAGTCATGCCGCTTCGAAGCAGCCTTGGTGGACGGGCGCCTCAACGGGCGAGCCGCGCACCCGCTACGTTGCAGCGCACTCTTTTGAGGCCGCTGCGGCAGAGCGGTATATTTCGCGCGGCTGGAGAGGCCGATTCTATATAGGGCGTCGTAGCGTTTGATGCAACGGCTATGTAGTAGGTCGGAGATTCGATGGTCGGCGGCGAAGAGAGTGAAAAGCTAATCGCCTGAATGCTTCTGGATGTTGTCGCTGCCTGCCTGCGGCACGCACACGTTGGCGCGAATGTGACGGTTTGGCGAGACCGGCTACTTTGACCGGGGGGGTGGGGGTGGCGCCGGTTTGCCTGGGAGACAAAGAGAGCGCAACAAATCGAGAAGCAACGGCAGCTTGTGCTACCGCCTGAAGGCCATGGAAGAGACGCAGGAGAGTCGAGCGGCACCAAAGATGCACAATGCTTGGAGAGGAGGGTGAGGTTAGAACGGTATAGAATAAGCACGGTGGCCGTCGTGGTGTGGTGTGGTGTGGTGTAGTGTAATCTGGTGGAGGTTCTAAAAGAAGAAGAGCGAGGTGGAGACGTTGTGCTGAGCTCAGGCCTACTACCCCAGTCTTGCGGTCCAAGTCCAGCTGAGGTGAGGTGAGGTGGCCGTTGTACACAAATACTGAGGGAAGTAGGGACCTAGAAAGCAGCGCCAACGGAGGTCCTCCTGTTCTGGGTGCACACTACCTACCTACCAACCGCCAACAGATGCACTCCAGGCGCTTACCTTGGCGTATGATTTGCAGGGAGAGGGCTCCTGTTGGAAGACTAGACACAATCATCTGCAGGTAAGAGGTGGGGGGGGGGGCCAGCTCCGCCTGATTACTTTATCGGAACTGGAGTAGGCGTCGGTCTGTTCGTAGCGAATGGTGCATATGTGAGCTAAATGCGTGGCTCAAGATGTTTTTTTTTCCCTTCTCTTCTACCTTCTTCCAGGTGTTCATCACAGCGGCGAGGCCGAGACCTTGCTACGACGTACAACGTACGTACTTTGTACAGTAGCACAAATATTCGACAAGCACCCTTGCCCAGGGATGCGCTTTGTTAAGCCCTGGATAGCTGGATATTTATCTTAAGTATCTAGTAGTGAGCAAACAAGGGGGCACACGACACAGACTATGACAGGGACCGGGCCGAACAAAGCGTTACTGCTTTTGGTTGCTCGTGTGCAATCTATCTGCCATTCTTGGATTAAACCAGTCCGTACTTCTACGAGTACCCGTCATACCTCGTATCTGATGCTGTCACTGATGGATCTACTTGTACTGTACTCGTAGCACTTGTAAGACAGAAGCACTGCACTGCTGTCCAGGGATCTTGCGGTGGAAATGCCAATTTCTTCAATCAAAGCCACTACTTTATAAGCACTAGGATCATGAAACCAAGCTTTCCAGGATCCTGGAGCTATTCCTGGTAGCGCCACGTGCAGCGTAAGCCTGTTGCCAGGATATGTAGACGGCCTCTGCCAGTCTTCTGAGGCGAATACATACGTATGCAACTCGAGTACTCTGCACCTTCGGCAAGCGCGTTTAATTTTCCCAGATCAATGCATTACGTGGTTGTTAACCATATGTATGTAAATTATTAACTGGGTACTTGTGCTTTGCAGCGTGGAGCCTGATATTTGGTGTATTTTTGTAAACAAGGGACTTTCGTGGGAGCGGCCCTGTCATCATGCTAAATTAAGCGACTGACGAGCAGAGCCTCGGCGTTCGGCGATCAATATTATGCATTTCATCTCATCTAATTTCCATGAATTCCACGCAGGGAACATTAATTGTGCATTGTACAATAATTATTAGCCACCATTTTGCGTGTTGGGTATGGCACTGACTGAATTAAACGTCCCCCTTTAACCATGGATCCCTACATACAGTACACAGTACAACGATTACGAGTATACTCGTAAAGCCGCCAAGCTATTTTTGGAGCGGGGATGCAGCATGTCGCCGTCACGAAGCCCAGCAGACGCTGATTGGGCTGCCCAGTCTGGTCGTCTGTTTCAGAATATGCGGGCGCCTAACAGCCAATTGTTGGAGCCTTCCTTGCTATTACCGAGACACTGGGAGGCCAGAGAGCACGAGTTCGAGAAGCAAAGATCAGACGACACAGTGAAAGAGGCTGCTTGAAATGGAAAACTCCGAATATATGACAACATCGGGATACCAATAGAATGGACTGTATTGTTTATTTCCCCGAAAATTTGCGAGCTTCCGTCATGTGCCAGGGTTGAGGCTCCTTCAATTGGTACCTAAGGTAGTACTAGTCGTAGGCACCTACAGTACCTACCTGTAGGTAGCCAGTAAGTACTTACCAGGCCAACTACCTGCGGTGGCCCGATATTTAGCCGCCCCACCACAGCTAACCATACTCTCGCGTTGCAAATTGCACGTTGTCCAACTCCAAAACGCGCATCATCCCGACTTGGAGAAACCACCATCGTCCCATACCACCGGTTCAAAGCTGGTGGCAAGACGGTATCGCACAGTAGCTGCATGTGACGTAGCTTTTTAATCTCTGGTAAGCCTCAATGTTTTATGCACTACCTGCGATCCATTTGTTCTTTTGGACGCTTATTTTTTTGTTTCGTTTCTTTCTTTCCCCCCTTCCATGATGAATTCAATTATTGGAGCTGTCTGAAGCATTGCAATGTGGATAGACACTATTATACGCAAAACTTTTATCTGATGGAACATGTTTCTCGCATGGAAACTACTTGGTCTCTGCTTTTGAGCTGTTTTGTCTGTGGCTTGGCTGGCTGACTTGTGTGCGCTTTTTGGTAGTGTCCTCCTTCTTCCTGAAGGCATGCGACTGAGATAAGCTTACGACTTTATCCCCCAACGGATAGCGACGGCGTCCTTGAGCAAAAATCTACCTGGAAAATGGAGACTGCAAACGGCGCAGCGGTGGCCTCTGCGAATGGCACGACCGATGGGCCAGCAGAGTTCAAACTCAAGTTTTGTACTGTTTGTGCCAGTAACCAGAATCGGTACGTTTAGAAATGTCTCTATAAACAGCCCGAACCTGCTGACAAGTGAAAATTAAGGTCTATGGAGGCACATTTACGTCTATCGCAGGCGAATTACCCCGTCATTTCTTTCGGCACCGGATCTCAAGTCCGCCTACCTGGGCCAACTATTACCCAACCAAACGTCTACGAATTCAACAGGACGTCATACGATAGCATGTATAGAGAGCTCGAGTCAAAAGACTCGCGGCTATACAAGAATAACGGCATTCTGGAAATGCTGTCACGAAATCGCGGTGTGAAATGGGGCCCTGAGAGATGGCAAAACTGGCCGATTGGGGTCCCGCGGCTTAAGCACAATGCAGATCGTGGCAGCGAGGGCACAGAAGGTGGTGTTGTAGATATTGTCTTCACCTGCGAGGAGCGTTGCTGGGACGCTGTTGTAGACGACCTACACAACAGAGGCTCGCCGATGAACCGGCCTGTGCATGTGATTAATGTCGACATCAAGGATAACCACGAAGAAGCGCATATCGGTGGCCAGGGAATCCTCGATCTGGCCAACTCGCTTAATGCTGCGGCAAAAGAAGAGCGCGATCTTATTGGCGCAGCCGCGTTTGATGGTGGAAGCGCCTCGAGTCGAGCAGGGTTCGATGAGCGTGTTCCGGATATATTAGGTGCCTGGCAGGAGCGCTGGCCCAATCTGCCAGCCGTCTGGACCCTAGCTTGGTTTTGAACCATCTCAGCAATGAAGCAAATGTAGTATAACGCCACGAATATAATGATGGGAGTTTTCTTTGCCGGTTTGGAACGCGGGTATTCCCTTGCAGATTCTGTGACTCGTATGCCGCGTGACGTATGGCAAATGACGCCGAAACGAGGCACACACCAAGCACTTTTTTCTTCTTTTTCTGGTAAATCTCAACAGCTTGGCGCCACTGGCTGGGCACGGGGCTCGTCGTATATGCATCATCCCTCGGACTAGCGATTTGCAAAGGGGCGCGCTAGCATCGTCAATTGACACCCACTTGATGGGTGATTCGTCCGCCGAAAGAAGCCAGATCTTGCGTCCCTTGCCCGATATAGATGCTTGCTTGGCTGTTAATAGAGGGGCGCTGTATGCCTTTATGCCTGTTGTTCTTTTTTTTTTTCTGGCGTCTCTTCGCGAGTCAATTCGCTCTCGTGGCTTTACTCGTACAGAGGAAGGTGTTTCGCTAATCGCCTTAGTGAAAATCGTGGGGCCCAAAGGGCATCATTCCTGGTTTTTTCTTCTTGAACAGAGTCTTGGATATGGCCTAATGGTACGGTGCGGGTGCTGCAGGGGCAGTGCTTAGTGCTGTCTCACGGCGACGGAACCCGTAGCAGGGCTTTGTTTCTGTTATTCAAGTCTTTTGCTTCCCTTACTCACTACTTGTTTCGCTTGTTTCGGTGCGTGCTGAGCACATTCCAGGGCTCTTGTCGCAGTCCGAGTAGTATGCAGTTCTCGTACTCGTGTTGTCTCAAAACGTCCAGACGAGTGTCGCAAGCGATTTGGAAACCAATGATCCTCGAGATGTTTACGGGATTGTTACAGCAGGAAATTGAAAGTTGTTCTTGTACCCTTTGAAACTGTAAAGACAATATGTGGGCGTATTTGACCGGTGCATTACTGCCTGCATCTTCCAGTGCCAGGCAAAGGCGACAAACAGGGCGGAAGCGGCAAGGTCACTCCCGCCACCGTTTGGGTGCACTAAGAGCTTCTGCTGCGATTAGAAAATTTGCTAAATGAAAGAAAGTAATCGAACTTCGCTAAAGCCCAATGAACAGAAATATGGGCCGTGTCTCTGAAGTCCGTCATCGAACGTTGGCATGATAGCGGGACGATGGACGGCGAGACAAATGGGTGTATGTAGCATGTGCGCAACGAGACGCCGGGAACACCTCCGCCTGGAAGGAGCTGTTATCAGAAGCTACCTAGTCAGGCCCAGTACCTAGAGACTGTAATAGAGTATGCTTGCCTTGCTCTGCACCAGGATGCTTCGAAAAGGCCGTGGAAGACTGTGCAGCATTCCAAGGTTGAGGGCTCTCGCTTCCATTTGTCCATTTGAACCAATCAGGCATGACCCAGCGATCGCAAAAGGCTTAAAACAGCCACAGAGCCCACTCTAATTCTGGCCCATCCACAGCTATCATCGTTGTGGGCCGGCCGCTACTTTAGTGGCATCTCTCTGGCAAATCAGGAACCAGCATTGAGAGGGCCGAGTTCAGGGGTAACGCGACGTCTTGCCAGGGGTAATAATGGGCAGGGCCAGGCGCAGGCCAACAAGAGGGAAAAAAAAAGCCCTGGTTGACAGGCTATCTCGCCCAGGCCTGTGGCTGATGAAGATACAGTACATTGTTATGAAAATACTCTACGGAGTACAAGCAGTTGCATTGGCTATAGAGCAAAGAATTTTACCGGTTATGCTTCGTACTCCCAGCACCTAGAGTATCTACATCTGGGTTGGATACGGTCACAAAAATGTTGCTAGCATATATGTTCGTGCAAACATTGTACGGAGCACCGTTTTATGATGCCTACCTACTTACTACCTTAGGTACAGTAGCTTCCGTGATGTACACAAAGGTACATGATATCTTGCCATTGGCAGCGAAACAAGCACAAGCAGGGGTCAGACGCAACGATGGACAATTTACGACGTACCTAGAGGATGTTGTTGGACGGCGCAATAATCAACTTTCTTAAAATCTGCCGGTAATAAACTGGCATTTGCCCGATCGCTGGAAGACCCAAGCTTTTCAGTGTCGAACCTGGAAGGAACGCCTGCCACTACAAACGAAGACGTGAAGGGGCGACCTCTTCCAGGTGTCAAGCTTCCCGTCTTCCAAGTTTCTCTGGCACTTGGCACCTGTCATCGGCCGTCAGTTTACTTTTCCCGCCAAATGTGCGCTTCACCTTTACACAATACATACTACTGGATAGGTATTGTCCTGTACAAATCATCTCATCATTGTAAATCGCGCCATTCAGCCTCAACATCATACATTGTCATCTATCGCCCGCCCGCCTGTTCAGTCGTTGACGGCGGCAGTCGACAACGGCACTGGCAGCCACTAACAGACACACGTCGCCCACGAATACAGGTCACGCACCGCTTCGTTTGTCAGTGAGCTTTTGGCGCAGACATACATCATCAGAGTTATCTACACCTTACTGCTCCAAAGGACCTGCAAGTTTCTCCAACTGACTCGGTACCTTGCTCGAACGGCTCGTCCCATCGTTGACGGCTTTGTCCCGTCGAGTACCTGGCAGGGACCAGCACAGTTATTAATAAACCGTGGCTCATTTCCCGCTACTACACCACGCCCACACAGGCACGTTTCCCGCCATTACGCGATCCCCACTGCCGTCCGCCCCTTTTTGGCGTCTTTGTCTCTCCTTGTGTAATAATTTACACGTCGCGGCACCTTCGCAACGACCTTCTCGCCGCGCTACGCCGTATTATCTCAGAGACTCTTCGCTTAGAATCGAGGACGCCAAACCCAATACGCCCCTGTGAGGTTTGCACAATTTTGGCTAGTCGCTTTATTACGGGTACCCTTTTTGCCGCTGGCACGATCTTGGTGCCAGCCAGTTGCACTGCCGTTTCACAGCGACCACGACCGCTGGTTTACCGGTTCCAGCACTGGCCGACCCCCTGTCTAATAACGCCTGTTGAACTACATCCCTCCCCCTCGGCTCAGGCAAAGCCCTGTCTGTAACCGTGCTAGTCGAGCCAAACGGCCGAATTTTTCTCTTTGTCTATCCGGCCGCTTGAACACGAGCGTCGTTTTGCTCTATTTTTCACGCCCATCGCCCCCCATATTTACCATTTGCCTCACTTAGGGCATACGCTTCCGTCCCGTCTACATACCGCAGATCGAATCATCAGCGATACCCACCGTGGACGCTGGGGCGAGCGACGCAAGAGAATCTCCCTGAGCCACAGACACACCAAGGGGCTGTGCATGGTGGAGAAGTGGCCTTGCTCACCCCCAAAGCACCCAGGCACCAAGGAGCGCCCAGTACTTTAGCACTACTGCACGGAGCTGGGCCTCTCTGCTGGGACAGTCACCTCCTTGAGTCGACTAAGACACCAAACATTTTCCTCCCGCAACCACCTCTCCCTCGCTAGTACCCCCTCACGATCATGAGCGCCGTCGGTCGCAATGCGCCGCTCTCTCCTGTTTCTGTAGGTGGCAGCGAATGGTCTTTTTCAAAATATCCTTCTCCGGACGACGGCACATACCCAAATAATCGCGGAAACCTTGCCTCGCCTCCCAACTCGGGTGGCTCCAACGGCACCATGAGCGCCAACGGCTTTCCCGCCGGCACAAGGAGCACCGGGGGACCTTCACCACCGCCTTCAATCGGCCGCTCAAGCAGCGGTACAAACATGTATGCCAGAAGCGAAAATGGCGGCAACAACTCTCGCTCGGAGCTCGACGAATCCGTCCTCCACGAACACTACCTGGCACTTCGCGCCTTTCTTAATGCACGCGACTCCCTCTCGAAGCAGCAGCCAAACAAGGCCCGTGATAAACTCTTGCGCCTTTCTGCTGTGCAATTCTACGAACTCAGCACAGATGTCTTTGACGAATTGATGCGCCGCCAGGCCGTTGCCCGAATGCCTCAAAATGCCCCAAACCGCCCCCCAAACTTCCTTCTTCCCGAAAAGATGTTCCATCCGAAAAGAAACCAAGCTCGCCAAAGGCTGTCTTCTCTTGGTCACCCAAGGTTCCGAGACTTGGCTTCAGATGTTTTCACTGAGTTGGAACGCCGCTTCCCCGGCTTCGTTGGAGGCGATATTCCTCGTGGCAATAGCGGTATGTCCTCGCGTAGCGGTGGCCGCAACGGGACTCCTCCAGGGCACGGCGGCCAGTTTCCTCCCAGAGGCCAGAGCCGAATGCGCGCACCCTCTGAAGCTGGTTCTATGAGAGGGCCACCACCACCAGAAGCCTACGGCATGCCGCCGTCACCAAACCTCCCCAACGGCGACTACAACCGGCCAATGCCAAAGCAGCTAAACCAAAACAACACAATCGTTCCCAATAAGAGCACCATGGTGGAAGAAGATGATGCCGACACCATGAGTTCAGAGGTATGGTCAGCTCTGTTCAACGTCAGATTCGGTTTCACACTAACAATGACTTATCTAGGCTAATAAGAAGCTTATTGAAGACTATGAGTCTCAGATTCAAGAGCTACGCGAAAAGCTTGCAAATATGGAAAATACCATGAAGAAGAAAGATGACGAAGTAAATATTGCCCTCGACGGGGAGCGATCACGCGCTACTGCTGCTAATATGGAGAAGAAGGAATGGGCGGATCTTCGCATAGGTCTTGAAGACAAGTTGGCAGAGGCACAGAATCTGAATGCTTCTATGAAGCAAGAGCTGGACAGAATCAAGGATGATCATCACCGCGAGACTCGCGAGCTTCAAACGAGGCTACAAGACTTGGAACGCGACTCAGGCAGCATGGATGGTGGTGGAGACTTGCAGTCTGAGAATGAACAGCTGCGCAATTCCCTACACCAGCAACAACGGGTCACAGAGGAGGTCCGTTCTGAAGCGCAAGAATTTCTTCGTGAAATGAGAATGCTTTCCGACCAAAGCCATTCCCGATACGAAAAGCAGGTTGAGTTGGAGAGAACAGTGGAGCAACTCGAAGACGAAGTCAGAGATTGGAGAAACCGATATGCTCGTACGAAAACGCAACTCCGTAGCCTGCGATCCTCTTCTTTGGGACTGTCAGCCGATCAGGACGCGGCGAGACTGGTTCGTGAAAAGGGGTTCACTGATGAAAGGGGACTCGTCAAGGACGTACACGTCACCAAGTTCCAGATTGCTATTGACGAACTGCTACAGACGGCGCGCAAAGATGACCCGGAAAAGGCCACAGATGCCATGAAAGCTGTTGTGGTCACTGTTCGTCGCATTACGAGGGACGTCGACGATGCCACTAGACACGACAATGACTTTGCACAGCAGCTCGGTCGAATGAAGGCAAGAGTTTCCTCCACGGCCAACAACCTGATTACTGCGACAAAACATTTCTCGTCGGGCGCAGGCATCTCACCGGTCTCTTTAGTAGACGCTGCTGCGTCACATCTTACAATCGCCATTGTTGAGCTCCTACGCATGGCCAAAATTCGAGCTACGCCCGCCGGTGAGCTCGAGGATGATGATGATGGTAGCGTCACTCCAGTCGATTCTGGGAGCTTTTTCTCGCCTCGTAGCACTACGCAAGCTTCGTCTGCACAAGATTCGCTACCCGCCCCTCCTGCGTTCCAGGGACTTGGAGGTATGCGAGCGAGCGCCGAGTCATCAACGTATAGCCCGGTCAGCTCACCGCGAGAATCAATGGACCCGTATGCCCGAAACGGCGCGAATGGCATGACGAACGGCTATGGACATCGTCATGATCATCATGATAGCCGGACCTCTGACTACAAGGTACATTCCTATGGTGGATACTGATGCCCCTGGCAGAGCTGACGACAGTTCAGGCGTCTCGCAACGATCAACACAAGATGATGGACGATTTTTCCTAAAATTCGGAAACAACCTGACTAGCGACAAATAATGTAACGATTATCGACGAGCGTGGCGAAGAAAGACAGTGATGGTATTTTGTTTTACAGCGTGCTGGCAAAGTGAACGGACGGTACACTCGCTATAGTATGGGAAAGAAGACTTTGTTGATACCCAAAGTGCTTACATCATTCGTGCACGGAACACGTTTTGCTGTTATTATTATCCGGTGTTGAAAGCCAATATCATCTATGAGGCTTGCTGATTTTGGACAAGCAAATTGGAGGGGAGGGGTTTTATTGATGGGAATAGAAGGACAGGGTACGGCGTTTACAGTGTAAGGCCTGGCATTTGCCCGGGTCTGACAACTTTGGCGGGTCATACTTCTTTGAATGGTGCATTAGTCATACGGTGTTTTTGCTACTTTGCGTTCTTTTTTTTTTCTTTCCGAAGGGCTTGAGGGCCGCTGGTTATTTGTCGCTTGGTTGGAATTAGCAGTTGCGTGGGGAGGCGAGCTTCAGCAATACCAGACCCGTGGCCGCGTTTGTGGTCGCAATTGACTCAGGAAAGCGGAAATGCTGCGTTCTGGGATCCGTTTGATAGTATATAGTTACATAAATGCTTGTTACAGGCTCGTTTTTTTTTTTCTTTCTTTCCTTTTTGATTGCTTGATCAGTACCTATATAATCCATTATCGTCGTCGGATTCCCATCGCCTGTGGCAAGGCAAGCATTAGGTGGTGGTGTTGCATGACGGGCGGCCTAGCTGCAGGTGATCTGCAGCCACACAGGCAAGGACCCACCCCCGCCTAAGGGCAAGTGTCTGACGACATGGCTTGCAACGAGTACTTACCAAGGATGCAAAACTCTAACTCAAGGCTGACAAAATTCCCGGCAACAAGCGGCTGCATGGTACCACCACTTCTGCTTTGGTCTCATACAGCGCTGCAGGCCATGATGAAGAGATACGCTGCCTTGCATTGAATGTTTTATGGACTTTTCCGCCTAGCTTGTCTGGCCTCCTTGGCTGTGTTGCACCACACTGTTCCTCAACCGACATTTCGGCACACAAACGAAAGGAAGCATTTCGATACTGATCCGCCTCAAAAGCGCATAGCATCGAGCAAGGGTTTGCGGCTTGCTGCAGTGTCTCACCTTAGGGGAACAAATCTTTCTTTAGAAAAGTACCACCAAGACAACTCAATATCGCGGCCGGCATTGACCAAGCCTTTCAACTGTTGACTACTGGAACTCCAAACCCTGGCTGGCGGCGTTTGCCGATGATGGCTTCCGCTAGCTTGGAAGTGGGCGGCGCTACATGGCGATATATGGGGAAAACTGACGATGGCACTGGGTATTCTGCGCAAGAGGAAGATAAAGTCGATCTTGTCAAGCATCCTGATGATGTCTATGATAGTGAGGTGTCATATTATGCCGACTTAAGCGAAGGTGATACCAAGGCTGATGAGGCCAGGCAACCTGCTGCGTCGTTTGGTGGAAAGACTGTAACAGAAAAGGAAGAGGAGGAGGAGGAGGATGGTTTAAACGGCCCCGAGTCTAAAAGTTTAGAAAAAGGTGCCGGCTCGCCACGAGTCAGTTTACCGCTTCCTGCACCTGTTGCTGCACCTTCTTCCCCGATGACAGAATCCCAATCCCCAGCTGTTTTTGAAACTAGGTGCAGAATGTCAGATACACCTTCGTCCGTCACTTCACTCATGTCTGACGGGGAGAAACTGGATACTGGTGGAGGCGACGACACCATGTACGATATAGGGACGCCAAGCTCGCCGCTGAGCGATGTTAGCGATAGGCATCTCGGCGAGTACGACGTTGATTATGAAGGAGGACCTGGCAACCGGGTAATTCGCATCAAACCCAAGGCGGAACAGTGGGAAGACTTTCCTCGCCTACTTGCCTTTGCCAGGCAGCTTGGCGCCAGAGAGGATGGATGCTTCAAGCTTGTATTGCCAGACGACCTGAGGGGTCCTATTGCCGACAAGCCGCTACAAGTATTGCCCTCGAATGCATACCGTGCTAAAACGATTCGGAAGACTTCGTTTTGGCAACTTAGCACTGTTCGAACAGAAGGCGAGTTCTACACGCCAGAGGATGCAGACGAAGTGACGGACTCGGTTGATACAGCACTCAAGTCGCTCAAGACAATATTTCGCAGAAACGTGGGACGACAGATGCGTGCCGTGCGGTACCGACCAGATGTTCCGGCATGGACGACCAAACAGCGCCAAGAAGCTGGTGTTCCCGCATGGAGTCCTATACATCCTTTGCGGGGAGACAAGCTAGATGTCACAAAAGCCATAATCCCCGGCATACACACACCGTACGTCTACGAGTCCGCGCCGCACTTTGGTGCCGCCTTTCAGATCCATGCAGAAGACTACCGCCTCCTCTCACTAAACCACCTCTACCGCGGCCGCAAGATCTGGATCGTGGTGCCGTGTACAGCCATTGAATCCGCGGAAAAGGCACTTGGGCGCGACGCAAGTGGCCCCGCCTCGTCGTGTTCACAATTCATGCGGCACCGCGCGGAATTCTTCTTCCCCGAGAAACTGGATAAGCTCGGTATCCCTTACCGCATAGTGGACCAGCGACCAGGCGAGACAATGGTGATTTTGCCGGATGCGTACCACGAGGGCTTCAGCACGGGGTATACGCTCGCCGAGGCCAAGAATTACGCTGATGATGAGTGGAGCACCGAGATGTATAAGCCATGTGAAGTGACTTGTCAGCTGGAAACGGCGATTCCGGCAGAGTATATGCGGATATTGCGGGAGGGCGAGGAGCGGATTGATTTGTGCGAATTGTATGATGACGCTGGGAAGAAGAGGGAGGCTGAAGAAGAAGATGATGATGATGATGCTGACGACAATGGTGGTAATGGTGTTAAACGAGTCAAGATATGATGATGTGCTTGTATTTTATTATTTTGGGAGAGGGTGTTTGTGGCTGGTGGAATTTGCAGTATGGTTTTTTTTTTTTTTTTTTTTTTTTTTTTTTTAAAAAAAAAAAAAAAAAAAAAAAAAAAAAAAAAAACCACAAGCTCTAAAATCGTAGTACATCATATTTGAATCACGTCGCACATGAAATCAACTGCTAGGACTTGCCCGGCCTGCGTATCATGAAAAAATAACATACTGGACGCATCGTCTTCCTAGGACGGTCCATTGCTCTGGCGAGGTTTCTGCCCTGTTTCTGGTTCATCCGCCACCCCAGTGCATTCACTCGGGCCTCAGATCAATGGCGCACAAGTATAACTCAGCAGCTGTGTGAATGTGAGCTGGACTTAAACTCAAAGGGCCCGTGTTTTGCAGCCTCTCAGAGCTTAATACGGTCCTTTGATTGGATTGGAGAAGATTACAAGCTCTGCCTGTGAAGGAAGATTGTAACGGTCCATCACTCGCAGTACGTGACAACGCTAAAATCAATGCAACTGACAATCTTTCCAAGCATTGTATTACTATTATTAATGTTCTGATGTGAGACTACGACTCAGCAGGCTTTTCCAATCCAACGCCGGTTATGTACATGTTTTATATGTAAGATTTCGCACATGCTAATAGGACAAGATGATGGAAAGTAGTGGCAATGAACCACCAGACATACCCCATCATGCACAACATGAATCTTCCCCTTCCGATTCGTCCTCCCTTCATCTATCTCCCTGCTAAACCTCGCCAACTAACGTGCCTGCAGCAGGCGCCTTTGGCTGGCCAGCATCTGGTAGCCAATCACCCGAGTCAAGGTGGCCCAGCCAATAGCCTCTGCCAAACGAGACCATGAGGCGTCCAAGGCGGCCTTTGCGACCATCACCATCGGGCAGATCAGCAGCAAACGGCCCGTCGTAGTCATCCACACCAGGCCCTTCCAGAATCATGAGCTGCATGTACTTTTGCAATGACTGCCTAGCGTACGACATGACGATAAAGGTGAAGTAAACGCGAATGAGGGTGACGCCGATAATGAACACCATGCTCATCGCAGTCTCCTGCGGGACAACCTTGCCGTGAACAGCGCTCTCCTTACGCAGGCCTTCCAGACCGACGACGACGCCTTGTGAGTCGCCCGCATCGGAAACTTCGCTCGCTGTGCTAGTAAAATACCAGTCCAACCCAAAAGCAGCCGTGTAGGCAGTGTTGATCCCCGTATCAAGCGCGTACATCCATGCCAGCGCGAGGCACTCAAAGGGGCTCTGTCGTCGAATATGCGGAATCAGGTAGATGAGGAGGCCAAGGACACCAATCGAGTAGACGTATGTCGACAGCTGCAGCAGCGACAGCTGATAGCCTGTCAGGATCGCCAGAAGGCCATAGACGCCCGTCACCTTGTTAAACACGAGCGCGAGCGAGATGAGTTCGGTACCGGTCTGTAGGCTGATGCAGCCAAACAGGCTCTATTGCGAAAGAAAAAGGAGAAGGTTAGCTTGTCGTTGTCCTCGTGACCACATGCAGAATCCTGAAAGCTGGGAAACATACTGTTGGGCGCGGTGTGCGCAGGTATAAGCGTGTAAATCTTGACATTGTGAATGTTGCAAACCCTCTCCTGGGTTATACGCAAAGCAAACCCAAATAACGCCGTCGCAAGTGCACTGGCAGCAGTGGAAAAACCAGAGAGGATGACGGAAGCGACGGGTTCAGGGATCTCACATCGAAATTGGCCCCGCCACTGTCCGCAGGTGCCGAGATCAGAGCAAAAGAGCAAAAACAGCGGACGTCACGTGCTGGGTACGTGCTGGAGCCGCCTGGCCACCAGCGGTCAAAGCCGGTGACAGTGGGTGTGGGTCGCGGTTCCGGTGCCATGTCGTCACAAGCCATTCATAGTGGGAGAAGGGTTGCGTGTTACTGGACGTCTATGCAACCTATGCCTTCGCGAGCCCCAGTGCTTGGGTCTCTTAATTATAGAGTGAGGTTTTAATCCCCGGCGCGTTACTCCTTCTTCCATCATCGTCTCTGCCAAGAACAACTCAATTGGAACTTCTTTGGCATTTGCACCAAAGCAATTGAGGTGTTGAATTCGAAGTAGAGCTGAGGCAATATCAGGAAATTCTATGCACCAGCTCGTGAAACTTCACAACACAGTCCTTGCAACACTCACTAGGCGTGGCTTATCCGCAGTCACTAACAGACAAATCGCTTCGTACAGCTCACAGGCTGTAAATACAACCCTTTTGTGCAGCAGAACGCCAACTAAGAAGGCCAATTTCGCACTCTCAAAGCTACCATACACGACTCAACTGTCTCACAAACCTTTTAGTTCGCAAACCATGGCAACCAACGCAGCTGCTCTTATCGAGGCTTCCAAGAAGGCAGCGGCCTTTCAGGCCGTAACCGACTACCTGCTGCCTTCCTACAAATACATTGGTATTGGCTCCGGCAGCACAGTCGTGTACATTGTTGACGCTATTGTCAGCTTGGGACCGGCTTTCTACGGCAGCATGGTCTTCATTCCCACCGGTAGTCAGTCCAAGGGCCTGATCCGTGCCGCCGGCCTGAACCTTTGCAACCTCGACGAGCGCCCGTTAGTCGATGGCAAAGCTGTGCCTCTGGACGTTGCATTTGACGGAGCCGACGAGGTTGACGACGACCTCAACCTCATCAAGGGTGGCGGAGCTTGTCTGTTCCAAGAGAAGCTCGTTGCCGCGGCTGCAAAGAAGTTTGTCGCCGTTGCCGGTAAGTCTTTTATTTGGCAATCTCTCTCACAATACTTTATGCACAAATCTAACACGCCACACCCAGATTCTCGCAAACAGTCTCCTCGTCTGTGCACAAAATGGAAGGCTATACCTATCGAAGTCCTCCCCATGGCCGCCCCTGATGTCCTCGCTCGCCTGATCGAGATGGGCTCAACAAACCCCGCCATCCGAGCTGGTCTGCCCAGCAAGGCCGGTGAATGCGTAACAGACAACGGCATGTGGATCATCGATGCTCCGTTCTCCCCACTGCTGCTTGCCAAAGATCTCAAGGCTGACGGTGACGGCACTGGCAAGGGTGGCCTCTGGGAGGTTAAGAAGCTCGCTGACGAGCTCATCAAGCTTCCTGGCATTGTGGAAATTGGTTTGTTCTACGGCTTCAATGGCAACGAGACAGCCGGCCAGGCTCAGCCTGCTCAAAAACCTGTCGCTGCCTACTTCGGCATGCCGGATGGAACAGTCCAGGTGCAAAAAGCCGAGTAGCTCTTATTGCGGGTTGAGTAAAGTTCAAAGAAAAGGGAGAAAAAAGTGCCATTTATTTATTTATTTGCAGTATATACATTTGACGCAGTTACGATAGAAATCCATGCATTCAAAACTTATTAAGTTGTATTTGTATCACGATCATAGACTCGTTCTTTAAACTGGTATTATACAAGTCCCACGTTTTATGCTCCCGCTATGTTTTGGATAACCCTCCATAGAAAAGCGCCTGAAAAGCCATAGCCAAGTAGCCCTCAGCTGCCAGTCATCGCAAGTGCCCTTTTCGTCCCGTCTGCGGAATTTAACATGAGCAGCCTTCCTGCGCAGGCGCCGCCGTGTTTGTCTTGACATCGATTACTGCAATGAAAAGTTAGCAAACTGCTGTTTCTGTGGCCCAAGGATCCGGTGGGACAAACTTTGGTTCGACGCCTGGGCAGCCGCGTCTGTGCCCTCCATGCCCGGCAACGCCTGAGCTATTCTCTTGAACAGGTTTTTAACGTTGTGGCCGACCTTGGCACTAGTCTCAACAAACATCAGGTTGTTCTTCTTTGCCTCGTCTTCACCTTGTTGTGTCGTAACCTCGCGCTTGTCGTTCAAATCGGTTTTGTTCCCTACCAACACAATAATAACATCATTGCCTCGCTCGGCTCGCACATCGTCAATCCATTTCTTTGTATTTTGGAAGGACTTTGCATCTGTTTAACAAATTTGTTAGCCCGCGGTAATCATGGTACATTGGCTGGGACGGCATACTGGACACATCATAAACAACAACAGCAACACTAGAATCACGAATGTAGGAGGGGATCAAACTACGGAAACGCTCCTGTCCAGCCGTGTCCCATAGTTGAAGTCGCACTGTTCGGTCTTCGAGATACATGGTCTATACCCGGTCGTTAGTTCGTGTGTCGTTGGCGCAAAGCCGTAGTGTAGTGAATCGTGGTCTCCTCTGACCTTGGAAAAGAAATCAATGCCGACAGTAGCTTGGTACATGTTGTCAAAGCAGTCATACATGAACCGCGTAATCAGAGCCGTTTTACCGACTGTAGTCTAATTAGCGTAACAGCCAATGGTGCGCCGTCTCAAGAGACGAAACTTACCACTTTGTTCACCCAGAAACACCAGCCTATTGTCCTGCCGTTAAAATCAGAGCCCACGCAGCGAATAGATGAACACGTACTTGAACTTCTTCAAGGGGTTGTTGTATGAGCCGCCCGCTTGCGCCATGTTGTAGAACCACCAGTTCGGTGTTGGGTTCGAATTCGGCTTCGCCGGTCCAAGCAAGGAATAAGGAGACTTGGGGAATTCGCAAATACGGGATCTCGTTCGTAATTGCTGCCAGTATAGAAAGGCGGGACGGAGAAATCGTATTTGAGGAACTATGCGCAACAAGTAGATTCTGTGACTGAGTTTGGTAGAGGTTGTTGGAGATTGTGTGGCGGAGAGAATGGGAAGTACGGTGGACAGAGGTCACAGTTGTTCACTGATGATGTTAGGCACACCGAATTGGCAGGAGGTTAACAGGAGGCCCAGTGGCGTTGGACCAGCCCGCACCGCCACTCCCAACGCAAAGCGCCCCCAGTGCAAGGCCGCCAGGCTTAGTCCCCCGAGGCTGCACGTGCCCTGTGGCTGGGCCGTGCCAATTGCTGCTTCAGCAGCCTCAGATTACTGTGCGGTGGAGGGGCTATCAACGCCCCACAAAAATCCAAAAAGTTGATTCTGCGCCGGCCTTCTGCGAGCCCGAAGACTGCATTGCACAACTGCTGATGCTTTACTTGTGTTTGAAGCAGCGGCAATAGTAAATCTTTCCCAAAATGCCTTTGGTGCAAGCTCGTTCGTCGGAGTCGAATGAGGCTCCGAATCAATATAAGCAGGCGTCTCGAAAGGGCAAGAAGGCCTGGAGAAAAAATGTAGATGTGTCGGAGGTGCAGAAGGGCCTACAGGACTTGAACGAAGAGATTATTGAAGGGTACAGTTGAATCCTCAGAAGACTAAAAGCTGGTTTAGCTCTCTAACGTCTCCTACTATAGTGGTGTTATTCGCGAAAAAGATTCCGCCGACCTCTTCACCGTCGACGTCAAGCGTGACCTGAAAGCCTCCAAGAACCTCCCCAAGAAGGACAAGTCGCTCAAGGTTGACGAGATTCTCAACAAGCGATCTGCGGTCGCTGCTGTCCCGCAGCGCAAACGTGCAGGAGACAAGACAACGGATGGGCTTGTCCCCGTCAAGCGCCAACGTAGCGACTGGGTTTCACACAAAGACCTTGCTCGCCTCAAGCGAGTCGCCGACGGCCAACACGACAACACGGTAGAAGTCAAGGATGCCACATTTGACCTCTGGGATGCACCACAAATAGACAACTCACAGAATCATGAGTATACAAAACACACGGTCAAACGCCCCGAGACGACAAATCAAGCACCCATCTCTCTTGTGGCCAGCGGCAAGCAAGTTCCTGCCGTCCAGAAGCCGTCGGGAGGATATAGCTACAACCCTGTGTTCACCGATTACGAAGAGAGACTCAACAAGGAGGGTCAAAAGGCAATGGAAGCCGAGAAGAAGCGACTCGAGGCAGAAGAGGCCGAACGAGTTAGACAAGAGGCCGCCGCCAGATCTGCCGCCGAGGCCGAAGCTGCTGAAGAGAAGGCCAACATGTCTGAATGGGAGGAAGACTCGGAGTGGGAAGGGTTCCAGAGCGGCGTCGAAGACAATGACGCACCAAGCAGCAAGCGCCCGAAGCGTAAAACGCAAGTACAGCGCAACCGCATCAAGCGGAGAAAGGAAGAAGAGCAGCTGGCCAAGCACCGGGCTGCCTTGAAAGAGCGCCGCGCACAGGAGCAGCGCATCAAGGATATTGTGCAAGACATCGAGGAGCAAGATCAGAGCCGTGCCCTCGCCGAGCAAAGAGAGGAGTCAGACAGTGATGCCGAGATTGACGTGGACAACCTCCGCCGCCGACAGCTCGGCAAGTACAAGCTGCCCGAACGGGACCTGGAGCTCGTCTTGCCGGATGAGCTACAGGACTCGCTGCGTCTGCTGAAGCCAGAGGGTAACTTGCTCAAGGATAGATACCGTAATATGCTGGTACGGGGCAAGGTTGAGAGTCGCAGGCATATTCCGTTTAAGAAGCAGGCGAGAACCAAGTCCACGGAGAAGTGGACACACAAGGATTTCATCTTGTAAATATGGCCAAAATTGGTTTAGAAAATCAGGCATATGCATTGGTATATTTAGAGGCGCTAGGATTTTGTTTTGTATTTATTGCCATGGCTTCTATTGCTCACGCTGTGCATTGTCCGTCTCATCTGATGATTATTTGTCTTCTTTCCCTGTTTCCAGTATTGAGACACATAGGAAAATGAAATGATAACGTAATTGTACGAAGATATAGTAATATCTCCAATGCGATGCTTCCTCCGTAGCAAGTATTGCAGATCCAGGTTGATAAGCAAGTGGCGTCTCGTCTAAGCTCTACATATTAAAAGCTCATCAAATCTGACGAAACAGTTAGCAGTCATGGTCAGCATCGTATTATCGACAGAACTTACCCCTTCCAAATAGACCTCTCTTGGCCCAGTCCATGGCCATCAAACTCCTCGTTCGGAAGCTAACGCTCTGCGCAAAATAGACTGATCGCCACGCATAGACTGCCCAAAGACCGCCAGATATATTCCATCCTTCGCCAAGGTCGAAGACCGCCGAGTTACCAATGTATGCAAGGCTACCCAAGTGGTGATATTCAAACGCCTTGAACGCCGCAGCATCTACATCCCCGTCGCGGATGTCGTTGACAGCCAGGCCTTCAGACAATCTAGCCAGCTTGTTAAACTTGTGGCCAAGGTACTGGCCCTGCTGATGCGCACGCTGAGCTGTAGCCGGCAGTGAAGTCAGCTTGCTGTCAATTTGGGTGAGCAGCTCTCGCATCTCGCCAAAGTCGAGAGTTCCTGACTTGTCCTTGTCAAACTTCTCAAAGAGCTTGTCGAGGCGCTTCAGGTGGCTGACAGCCTGCGGGAACCTCTTCTTGACGTCCGCGGCTACCATGCGCCAGTCGCTAAAGTGGAAGTGTAGCGTCTCAGGGTCCTTGCCCCTCTTCCATGCCATTGTGCGCAGGTAGGAGATGACATGGTCAGCTACATTGTTCTGAACAGTGGAGCAGTCGCCAATGGCGTATACATCGCCCATCGGCGCACCATTGAGGCGCAGATGTGTATCGGTCTCCAGCGCTCGGCGGTTTGTCTGGAAATCGCCAAGCTTCGCTGCCAATTTCTGACAGAGGGCCGGCTGTGAGACACCTGTTGACCAAAGACAGAAGCCAATAGGTAGCTCCTTGGTCAACAAGGAGCCATCTTCTTGCTTTTGCGAGAAAATAATCTTGTCGGGGAGAACTTCTTGAACCCGCGAGTTGGTCAAGACCTCGACCTGGTCGCGGGCAAAGCGGTCCTCGGCATACTTGGAAACTGCCTCGTCATATGTGTTGAGAATATGACTCCGACTCTGGATGAGGTGAACAGAGATTTCGTTTCGCAACAAGCGAGGGAAGTGCCTCGTCAGGTCCTCGTTCAATAGATCATACAGCTCCGCGGCGAACTCGACACCTGTAGGGCCGCCACCGCTGACGACAAATGAAAGAAGTCGTCTGCGCTCTTCATCGGAGGTTGTTGGAAGGCATGCCATCTCAAAGTTGTTGATGACCTTGTTTCGAATCTTTCTGGCATCATTAATATCCTTGAGGAAGAAAGCATTTTCCAGGCCCTTTACACCATGGGGATTCGTCACGGAGCCAACTGCAATCACAAGCTTGTCGTAGGGGACGTAAAAGCTGGCAGTATTACCATTGTGGTCCTCTTGCGAGACTTCGACCAGCTTTTCCGTAAACGCAACGTCGTCAGCCTTTGCACGAACAAAGTGGCCATTGACGCGGGACAACACGCGGCGGATGGGCTCGACGAGGGATCGAAATTCGAGAGTCCCAACGGTGGCAGAAGGAAGCATAGGTGTAAAGAGGAAATAGTTCGTGGGCGAGACGAGGGTAACATGGTAATCGTCCGGATTGAGCTCCTTGAGAAGTGCCACTCCACCCCATCCTCCACCAAGGATAACGAGCCGCGGCTTCCCATGCGAGCGCTTCTTTGCTTCGCTATCATTGTCGTCGAGGAAAACATCGATAATCGGCAGGTTCTTTGGCCCGCCTCGCCGCGGCTGCAATGCCAGCTGGGAGATGTCAAGGTCGGTGTTCAAAGCAGCCTCCTTGTATGTGCTCGCATCGTAGAGAAAGAAGCCCACAATGCCCAGGCCGATAAAGGTGGCAGATATACCCAGCCATGCAGCTCCACGGTAGCAGAAGTTCAGTATCCATGACTTCTTTTGCGGCAGCGGTCGGCCGGAGAGAGACCGAATAGCAAGGAGGCTGGGACTTGGGGTGAAGCTGATCGGGCGTTTCGTTGCGGTGCGAGATGGCGAGCCAGCACCGCGAAGCTGGACAATCGTTCGCGTCTGACCTGAGCAAACCTTTGTGCTGCGTCCCAATACTGAGGCTTGCAATGCGCTGGTGAAGCGACGCGATGCTCCAGCACGAAGCGGCGCAGCCATTGTGTTGGTGCTTCTGCAGTGTTTCGACAGGACAAACGTCACTCGTCACAACAAATGCGCACGGCCCTTCGCATGCCACGCCCAATATAAAGACTCAGGCTGTAGCAATGCAATTGTCGTCAAGCAACGGAGGCCAAAAGATTCAATCGAACTTTAACATGAGGGGATGGAAGGATACAAAGGGAATAGGCAGAAACCAGTGTTCAAGGTGTTTAAAGTTGCCCTGAGCAAATCGTCATTATTGCGTTCTGCCTCTCTGGAAACGCCGGCAGGGCTAGCTCTCGGCGGTGGCGTCATAGTGGGATCTTCCACGCGCTGTGGCCCACCAAGGGGCCCCTTTCCCACTAAAAGGTATTACGAGTATACGAGTAGGCCGGTTTATCCGACGTCGTGGAATTGCAGTGCCAAATTTAGGCACAGAGTGACAGCCACCTAATAGGTAGTCAGTTGAATAGGTTTTTGGAAATTTTGTGGCCCCTTTTCGCCCTCTCGCGCGGCCAAACTGACTAACATAGAGCTGACCTTTCCTGCCATGGTTCGGCGAGCCAATATCGGAGCCGACTTGTACTCCCTCCGTACGCCGAGCAGACCTAGCCGGCCGACACCGTCGGGGCTCGGTTTACGGAACTCCGCCATGCAGAAACGTGACGCTTTCCGCGTATTTTAACGGATAAGCTGTATCATATCTATGAAAGACACACTGCGTTTTAGATGTTTATACCTTTAAAGTAAGAAATAAACTTTTGTGTGTCGACGTTGACATCCGGGGTTCGGCTCAACCCCTACCAGACTGTACTTCTCCTCGCCGGTATAAGTGATCGTCTGTCCCGGCCCTAACTTGCGTCATCGGAAGGACCGAAGTGCGAGCTTCGTATATATAGCCATCACTGTCATCTCGTAAGCCGATTGAGTTACATATTGCGCCTCTCTGGCCGTTCTCCGAAATCTGCGCCTCGTCTGGCTATCCTTTGAGTGCTTTAATGCGTACTCAAGAGGTACCAGCACATCCCACGCCATCGACATTGACTTGTTGATAGGGTTAAACCGATTATTATACCGAGTTCACAGCCATGGGGTGACCTAGGCCCATTACTAAAAAGCGAACTGTCCGCGATACGGAGCTTCGCCGAAAACAGTAACTGTCCCATTCGCAAGTCGTTTGGTTTTTCTCCTGTTTGAGTGAGGTACTCTCAAATCACCCGTTTTACAGCATGCCACGCAAAATACCCAAGATAAGCTAACTGCAGAAAATTCTTCGCTATGCATATTACTCTCTGTACGTCTTATCCAACAGTTGATAGAACATCTATAGCCGACATAAGCTAACTGGCCTTTAGATTAGCAACGGAAATATCGCCTCTCTACCCATCGCTGTTCCTGATCCGTCAGGATATTTACCAGCACAACCTTGATCTCTGGAAAAACAGTCATGAGACGATGTAGTCCCACCCTTCCCGCCGAATATGTCGCCAAAACAATTCTATTCAAAGCAACGCCGTGATCGACCAGCACTTGTACTGCCATGAGCGCCGCTCCTCCACTGGCCATCTGCGTATCGAGCAGCAGGACGCTCTCGTGAGAATGGATGTCTTCAGGAAGTCTGAGATAATGCAGCTCCGGCTCTCCTGTGCGATAGCTGGACTGGATCAGGAGACGGCCAGTCCGGCAGTCTGGAATAGTTCTCTTGAGGGCATTCTCGAACGCTGAGCCACCTCGCAAGACAATAACGGCACTGACCTCTCCTTTGGCTGCAAGGCCGTGATATGAGTGCCCTTGTGAGGTAGAGATGGAAAGGTTTTGAAACTGTACATTGTTCATAGCCCTAGAATACGGCTTAGCTCATGATATATTTCTGCGGAGAGATAGTGTTGCTTACTGTTCAAGAACCAGCGCAGCCAGTCGGTCAAAGTAAAAGATAAAGTCCTCTGCTGTTGTGTCGATGTCTTGCAGAATCGTGTTCATGCACTGAATTTGTGGTGTGTCGTTCAGAATGACTACTCTGTCAGAAAGCGGTTGCTCTTTACATTCCGCCTCAAGCCTGGAGAGAGCCTCCCGATGATGTTTCGACTTTTCAAACAGCTTCTTCTCTATAAACTGGACCATCATGTCTGTATCCAGTTAGTAGCCGTGCAGAATAATCGTAAAATAGAGCAAATACCTAGTGCTACGCGGTTTTCTATGCCTCGAGGCACAATAAGGTCAGCCACCTTACGCTGCGGCTCAACAAACTGTATTCAGTCAGCTTGTCTCGTCTTCCTAGATATAATACACGTTGCACTCACTTTTTCAAAGTTGGGTTTTACGAAGCCAAACCACTGCTTAATGCAGCCCTCAATGTCACGACCACGGTCGCGCACGTCTCGTACAACTAAGGTTCGGCATGATTTAGTTTTCGCGCGGTGAGTCAATCACGGTGATAGAAATGACTTACGTCGGCGTGCCAGGCACGTATCTGCATCGGCTTCGCAGTATATCTAGGCGGCCCATTAGACAATTTTTCACTGAAACACAAAGCGTGGGACAACACTTACTCCCATGTCAAGGAGCTCCAGAACGCGCGGGTCATACAGCGCAAAAATCCCCTCTAGGATAAGCACATGAGGAGAGTAGATTGACGTAGTGTGGTCCAGACGCTGATGTTTTGCGAAAGAGTACACGGGAATGTCGGCACGTTTTCTGCATGGCAAGTCGTTAGCGACGGAACGACTTTGCTCTGTAAGGCTTCATTTACCCAGCTTTGAGATCCCGAAGCCGCTCAACCAAAATATCAAAATCGATTGCCTTGGAATCAGAGTCAGAACCTTGAACACTTTCTTTAGAAAACGTGCAATACCTCTGGGGAGTCAAAATCATATTCATTTGCAAAGGCTAGCTTCGATTGATCTGGTGTCAAGGTCTTGTAGAATGAATCCTAGATTTACGGTGAGTCTCAAATAGCATTGTCTGGCAAGACACGAGCATATTTACCATGGACATGATGACAACCCATGGCAGGTTCAGCTTCTTCACAATTGCCTGTGAAAGCGTTGACTTTCCTGAGCCAGAACTGCCGGCAACACCAATAATGCTGACATCGGCCCATGGAGGAGCATAATACGCTCGTTTCTGCACTGTGACATGGCTCTCTAGCTCCGACATTTCGGTTAACGGAGAAGAGAGGTATCTCAGAAGAGTGCTAGGCAAGTCAGATTAGTTCTAACAAGCTCTGGTGCTCAAAGATTTGAGCTCGTGTGATCCACTTGGCTCCCTGCCCACAACGTCTGTGGCCAAAGTCTCAACCAGCAACCGCGAACAAAATGAATATACAGGATTGCTTATGTAGCATGGGAGATTGTTGGCCGCAGCTCTCAGTCAAGCTGTTGACAAAGAGTTTGACAGCTTCAGTTGATCGTTGTTGAATGCCGTCTCCTTGCTTTAGCTGCGACGAGCAACCTAGTGATTGGCCACAGCGGACGAACCCACCAGCCACCCTCAGGGCCTCCGCATGGGATCTGTGGCGGGCGGCTACACGCCGCTGGAGTGGTCTGCCCAGCTCAAGTTGTGCAGTGGGCCTTAGGTTCCGGACCGCTTTAACTCATGTTCCGTAATTTTCACTTGGCCCGCTTAGGTCAGAGCTCCCACGGGCGACCTCGTACTTTTCCCAACACCTCTCTTCTTTCTCAGTCTTCATCTTCTTACGAACCTCCCGGTTCAACAGAAGAGCTTGCTCATGACCTGAGAAGAGTACTGGAGTCTCTGCTACTCTCATCTTTTCGTTGTTTCGCATGTCCTTTTAGGTCGATTAGGAGCCTCGCCAGCTGGTCTAGTGCAGGCTTCTTCTTCACTGCCTGTTTCCCGACTGGTGAAATCATCGCGCTTTTGACGACAACCATGGTACGCAACGCGCGGTATCTAAAGCGTATAGCAAAATGTTGACTCCATTGGCCAGACTTCGTCCGTATCCACCGCCACGCCAGCCAAACATGCCTTCGAAAGGCGCGTCGATGAGGTCAAGTCGCCTAAGAGGTATGTTTTACGACACCACTCTGCACATACCATAGCCCCCCTGCCTTTATGATGATTTCTATATCAATGGGAATCTCTCCTAGATAACCATGCGGAGAAATGATATCTATCTTCTTTATCCTGATATGGCACTCCTGCAAATTTTTCTTCTGATCCAAATTTGGGAAATGCCGCAACTAACGACTGTGGCCAGCGACATTAATGCTTTGATCCTCGACTACCTTACGATGGAAGGCTATCCAAATGCGGCTGAAAAGTTCTCCAAGGAAGCCAATTTGCAACCACAACAAGACGTTTCGTGTATTCGAGCCCGACAGGCTATTCAAAACTGTATTCACAGTGGGAACATTCAGTCGGCGATTGAAACTCTTAATGAGCTTGATCCTGAGGTTAGTATACTTCGTTCGGCTGCGTTGATGCGCATTTTTTCCTGTGCATTTTCTTCCCCTTCATATGATTAAAACACGAGTTTTACATGCACCACGCATATGGGCCGGTCTTTCGGCCCGTGATGATAAAAACCACTTCTTTATGACTCCATATTCAATGTCCTACTTTTTGCTTCTGAACAACATCTTTTTGTCCGGGTCAGTAACTTACAGGTAAATACAGATTTTGGACGAAGACAAGGCTTTGCACTTCTCACTTCTCCGCCTTCAATTGGTAGAACTCATCAGGTCGTGCAATGCGACCGGAGGAGACATCAGTCCTGCGCTCAAATTTGCGACGGAGCAACTTGGACCTCGCGCCCCTACAAGTCCCAAATTTTTGGAAGATCTTGAAAAAACTATGGCGCTTTTACTATTTCCACCAGAAACGTTGGAACCTCAATTAGCCGCGTTACTGAACCCTGATCTAAGGCGCGATGCTGCAGACAAGGTAAATCGCGCCATTCTGGAAAGGCAGTCTACCAGGCGTGACGCTGCTATTCGACACCTTGTCAAGATGCGAGCCTGGGCAGAGACTGCTGCTCGAGATCAGGGCGCTAGCTTGCCTGACCATCTGGATATTGGTCTCCGCGGCGACGATACAGATAACAACTTGAGAAGGCACATGAATCCTGAGAATGGACATGAGCCAATGATTACGACATGAAGTAGACGACTTTTTTTTTTTTTTTTCAGGGATTGTGACCTGTGCTATTCGGCAACATTCTTCGGAACGGAGTATGCTTGTATTTTTTTGCTCGGGCTCGGCGGAGTTTAGGTCTATTATTTACGCGAACATGCGGCGTTAGGATATCCATATAATTTTCTCCAATTATAATGATGCCCCAGGGCGAATTTCATCTTCAGCATCAAATATAACTTTCAATACCAACTGTACTGGGTGGTGCATGTTAAGTATCCTACTCCTTGCTGCACCTCTTCTGACTAATAATGCGCATTACACGGTATACACAGGCATTGCTGCAAGGCAAAGTTGAAGAACAAAATAAATATTTACATGTATTGATTATGAGCACTAGTCTATTTCGTGCGGACGTGCTTCAGCTTCTTGGGAGAGTACATGAAGTTGTTGGCGTAAGCCTTGGGAGTGAACTTGCGAGAGTTGGGTTCCTGAACAAAGTACTCGTAACCCTGCTTCTCAGCAAAGTGAATGGCATCCTCCTTTGACATGAAGTTGATATGCGTTCCCTGCATAAAGTCACCAGATGACTGCCATCCGATCAACGGGTTCTCCCAGCGGTGGCCCTTGGGAAGGATATCCCAGTCCATGCGCCATTCGTGTCCTCGCCAATCGCTGGATTGTGTTGCAGGCTTCGACTCCTTGTAGATTCTGCGCGAATTATTAGTTAAGCCGGGATGAAGAGTGGCGAAATTCCGTTGTTGGGCTCTTACCTGACGGAACGGGCCTGAAGTTCCATGGGAGCACCGGACGTGACGGCAGCAGGAGTGATGTCTTCTGTGCCATCCTGGATTCGCTTAGGGACAGGCGTAAAAGTCCTAAAACACACGTTAGAATCTAGCCACATTACCAAATATCGCTTGCAGAATCACTCACGATGTAGCTTTGTCGGCGGGCAGGTCGTAGTCGGGTTGGTTGGGACGAGGAGCGACTTCATCTTGCTGTGCGCGCTTTGCCACAGAGCTCTCGAAGCGCCGCGAGACAAAAGGAGCACCCAATCGAGGAGCAGCTGCGCTCCTCAGAATTCTAGGGACACCCTGCGACCGAAGAGAAGCCATAGCGATGCGAGTTCTCTGCAATTGTTGACGGATTTTGGGGACGGTTTGAAATACGATGGGACTGCACGCAAGTCGAAGGTTGAAGCAAGCAGCTAAAGGTGGGCGCTGATTGGCTGGAATGGAGCGACGTTTTGCCGAAACGAGTGCTTTTCGGAAAGGCTCCTCCCAAGCACCCGCCCATTAACCACGACAACCGATCAGCAATCTGAAATTGAGCGTCAGAAAAGACACTCGTCGGCTCGGAGGAGATTTGTCATTTCGAAATAGACCGTCTACTACACCACCGGAATCATGAGCTTCGTCACCCGCCGAGCGCTCTCCACGCTCATCCCTCCCAAGGTACGTCGGCTCGGATCTTTCGCGGCAACGGCCCTCTCGCTCACCTCACAACGCTTCAATTGCTGACAATAATGATAAATAGGTCGCTTCTCCCAAGGTACGAATCTGCCCTCATTTCCAATCTACTATCCGACTGCGATTCTCCGGCGCCTCGATCGGCCCGACGGGCGTGGCGTGCCTCGGCGCGCAATCGCCATCATCAACGACAAACTGCGGCATATCCCTGCTCGAAGAAGGTGGCTAACGACTATAATTTTGCAGGCTATTGGCGGCGCTCCTGATGCACTTCGCATGCAGCGTGTCGTCAGCTTCTACGAGAAGCTTCCTCGTGGTGCCGCCCCTGAGACTAAGGGCAAGGGCCTCCTCGGCCGTTACCAGGCTCGCTACTTCGGAAAGAAGACCTCTGTTACCCGTATGGACTGCCCTAACAATGAGAGTCGGGGTTGAGTTTAGCTAACTTCTTCTGCAGCCATCATCCACGCTCTCATTTTCCTCATTGGCATCGGCTATGCTCAGAACTACTACTTCCACTTGCGTATGTAACACGATAGAAACATGCGGTAATGACAAAATGCTAACCTGCTTGATTAGGTCACCACAAGAACAATGCCCACTAAAGAGGACTAGTCTGGACTGCGGTGGAAAATCACTGGTGGCAATGGAAGGCATGTGTAAATAGACTCCCTAGAAGGTGTTGCCGCATCACACCTGTACTTCCTTTTGTAACAATCAACACATTTGAACTACTTCGCACCTTTTACTGGCCTGAGTGCTTTGTAAAAATTGTACGCTTACCAGCTTATCTAGAGCTCACAGCCAGCAAGTCTTATGCCGGCGCCTCAATTGGACTTGGGCTTGAACTTTGCAGTTTGCAGCGGAGCTTGTCCAGCATAAGAACTAGTTGAAGAGAAAGCCAGACTAAATGCAATGTAACTAGAGCGGCTAAGTCCGTCTTATCACATCATCATTCATTCCTAGCTGTAAAATGGTAGACTACGCTGAATTGCACCACTTCCGTTCGCCTTTCGGACGCTCAGGATTTCAAGATAGACAAAGTTTACTGTTGATAATTAAATACTTACGCAGTGTCATGAACTAAGCTAGCCATGTGTTTTTGAAAATCCTCTGGTCAATGCACAGCTTGGTTGGCCGGGCTGCAACGATGCACAGCTGTCCAATGCAGACGGTGGCAGGCGTTTTTAGGCGGTGTATGCATTTGCTGTGCCGCCTATGCTTCACCTTCATTCATCTGCCACTCAGATCCACAAAACCCAATAAATAGATGCAATCCATAAGCAGCTTCAAATTTTCCAATACTTCCTCGCTGCCACATTAGCAGAGTTGTGCATCATTGGATTTCGAGCTGGCAAGCTGCAGTTGTCGTTGGTACAACAAGCCATTGACCGTTTTCGTTAGGGTGGCTCTGAATACTAAAAGAGCTGGCTTCGTCACCTGACTGTCGTGTCGGGGAGAGAGCTCGGGCGAGGCAGTACAGTAGCACGCTAAACCTGATTCGTCTAGCACTCCGCTCGCGCCTCGTGTGGTAAAAGCAGGAACGTCCAGAACAGCCGCATAGGCATTACTCTACCTTAGTCACACCTGGCGCCAGACCAAACGACACCTCACTGCGAGGCTCTCTAAACAGCGGCTTTGCACTGCATTGCACGTCCATTTCCATCGCCCTCGCCGAGTTTACCTTATTCATCGCTTCTCAAGATACTTTTCGCGACCAGCTGAATTTCCAAACTGCGCCAAACCGTCCCGAGCTTCACCACGCAACCGTTGCCCATCGCGAAGAAGCTCCTTGAACGGCTTTTGGTATAAAGTCGCTATTCCACCGCGAGCGTCGTACGCCTGCTACGACGACGTATGATGGCCACAGAGCCCCCTGTCGATAATCCGGCCGATGTTTCTGTCCCTCACGAACTGACTATTGTAAGTTGTTACCGCAACGTGCACTCCGACTGGGAGTTGGTGGAATTTCCTGCACGTTTGCCCTCAGCAGAATTTGGGCTGACCAAGACTTCTCTTCCTTGCCTTAATTTAGCAGACAAGCGACGACGCCCAGCATGGCGGCGCGGACTATCCGATTTTGAACGGCAACGCCTATGGCAACGAGGACATTGCCAACAAACGGATTCAAAGTGTTGAAGAACAAACGCACTCCGCCGATGTTAGCGTCAGCGGCGGATCAGATACTGAAGCATCACGGACCAGGGATGGAGAGAAAAGTCATAGCCGCAGTGGTTCGGCGGCCAAAAGGCCGGCCACTTTCAAGGCGGTGTCCGTTAATAAAACCTTCCTGGCTTCAAAGGCGAACAGCTCAGGTGTCTCTTCGAAAGCAGTAGATCGTCCGACTGGCAGCTCGAGCACGCCTCCCCCAGGGTCATCGATGCTGTCAGCGTCACGGCCACGCTTGATTGCCAAGACCGGAAGTGGCAATAGGGATTCATTGCCTAGATTTTCGACTGGCATGAACGGCAAGCCCGCAACGACACCCGATCCAAATGTTGTCTGGAACAAAAACCGACGTACGTATACCCAGTGACAATCTAGATTTTGATAAAAGCCTGCCATCAGTCTAACTAACAATGTGCAGCACCCGAGCCGAAAAAGTTTACGGATGAAGAGTTGAAGAAATACGGAATTCATATGGCTAGTCGCCTGGATGACGATGATACTCAAGGACAAAACAAATGGGCTGATATCGAAGACGACGATGAAGACTGGGCGCCGGAAACCATCACATGGGGCGACGGCACCAAAACGACTCTGCCACACACCGATGAGATGCCTCCACACCCGCACGAGCATGATCATGTCCCAGAAAACTTGCACGATCATTCGCAATCACCAGGCCCTAACGCTCAAGCCCACCTACCGGTATCTAAATCTGGGGGCTTGCCATCAGGTAAAGGCCTGGTGTTGAAGCCGGCGACACAGGAAAAACCAGCACTGGTCGCTAGACCCCCTCAGCCGCCTGGACCTTCCAAGTCCCCATGGGCTTCCCTCCCACCCCTCGATAAAAGTGCGCCAGCGTGGCACGAGCAGATGGGCTCGCCACGAGGTTCATACAAGGAGCCATCGCCGTTTAAGCACATGTCACATGGGCCAAAGGAAATCGCGGCTGATGACTTCAGCAGAGCAGCATGGCGAGACGGTCAAGGCTATGGAAGTCGAGAGCTGTATAATTCACAGTCTGGCCGATACGAGCCTGTTCCTGACCGCCGAGGATCAATGCGTTCCGAGCATCCCAACAGGCAACCTCCCGTGCTACAACGACAAGGGTATGGAGACCAGCCAGCAGAACCTTCCAGTGCATTCCAAACTACCCGTACCAGCCACGATGGATCGTTTAGCAGACGTCGTGCATCGTCCACTGTCAGCGGCAGTAGTGGAAGTTTTTTCCAGCGGGGTGCAAAAGGGCAGGATGGAGGGCCGTTTCATCACGCCTCTGAAGCCCACAATGCCCGTCGCCCATCCTTCTCTGGCTCTAATGATAGCGCAGCACATGCGCACGCTCCTTCATATGGCCAAAATCGCCATGCACCTAGCGGTTGGGCGCCAGGCGTGTCCCCAGGAACGACTTTCTCAACGCCAAGCCATGGTGGCGTCCCAGATGGAGTGCCTCCTTCGGGACAACCATCACAGCAGCCTGTCGTGGACGAAGTTGAGTACCAAAAGAAGTTGATGCGAGAGCGCGTCGAGCTGGCCAAGAAACGCCGGCAAGAAGAGGAGGCACGCGAGGAAGCCGCTCGCAAGGAACGTATCCAGAAAAAATTGGATGCCATGGGACCCGTCCCCGATAAGAAAGGCGACAGAAAAGGCTCCGTACCCCAAGAGGCTGTTCAGCCTACACAAATACAACGACGAGAGGCACCAAATACTGCAGCCAACCAACAACGTCTTGAGTCGGACCAAGGACCCAGCCCCCGGCATGGAGCCGCTCAGCGCAGCGCTTCCGGCGACAGCCCTACCTCAGCTAGTCATAGTGCAGGTGTCGCAAAAAGTGACGGCAAGCCCACAGAGAGTTGGGCTGGCACGAGCCCTCGGCCTGACAGGTTGGCGTCATGGTCTACTGGGCCGAACGCAGCCTCTCGAAGTGTTTGGGGCTCACCGGACAACGACCGAGGTCTTGGGAACGGAACGTTCAACCCAGACTTGGGCCGTATCCCGGGCTCTACAGCGCAAGCAATTCCAGGGGGTGGTCCGCCACCAATTATACCGCCAGGGACTGTGCCACCTGCGAAGCAGACCAGGACACAGGCACCTGGTACAATTGGTTCGCGGGCTTTACGATATGATCCGTCTGGCTCAGAACTGGCCAACAAGTGGGTGGCTGCTGTTGCTGAAAACGACAAGAAGTTCAGCGCCACTCGACTTGCAGAGCAAACCAAGCGGGAGCGAGAACTTGCCGAACGAGGACTCGTGGCGGAGGAGAATCAGCCGACTATTAAAGAGACGTGGCGGCAGGTGCGAGTACCTGGCGACGGCACACGCCACACGAGCTCGTCTGTGGACGTTCCGTTACGCACCACAATCGCGAGCACGCCAGCAGTGGTCTCACCCCCTTCCGGCGCCATAAATTCGTCTCCAGGCTCAGTGCTATCGCAAGGTAAGCCTACCACGTCCTCTCAGCTACGTCCATCGCGCTTCTTCCCGGCCAAGGATGCTCGTCCCGAAGCTAGCTCTTCGCCGGCAGCGCCGAGACCGACTTCTCCATCGCCTCCGCCTCCAACTATGGAAGGCCATCCTGTGTATGAAGGTGATGTTATGCACCCGCATGTGTCATTGCCGAGGCCACAACCAGTCGTGAAGCTCCCACCATCGAGGTCTGCGGCCCCTTCAGCTCTCGGCCGAGGACAGAGTTGGGCTGGGCGCAATCACAGCAAAGATGCCGCCCGAGCTCCATTATCTCAAAACCATGCACAAACGAGGAATGCAGAGTCTACTCAGGGTAACTGGCAAGACCGCATCAACAGTCTTTTGAACAAGCCGTCTCCTCCCAAAGGGACAATTGGAGTCGATGTCGCAAGCCGTGCGGCGCTCGACCAAAGCATAGCAGCTCAACATACACCAGCTACTGTGTCGCTTCCATCAGCTCCTCGTGCGGTGCTCAAAATTGACACAAAGTCTTCCGAGACGAAGCCAATGGCGGAGGAATGTTTCGAAGAACAAGAGATGGGCTCGCTGCCACTTATTAGGCTTCCGAATAAAGTGCCGGACGCCGAATGGAACTTTGTCGACGTGCAGAGTAAGCCTCTGCCGAAACGCTTTCTCGTCCAGTCATGTATCATGGAACCATTTCTTCTTCCCTTCGATTTGTCGAGCAATGCAACTACCGTCAAGGTCAACCTACCAGGCATGGTTGGACAGAAATCTGTCACACTGTCGGTACCGTCTCCGCGCAGTGCTAGAGGTAGCTCTGGCCGGCCTTCTCCAAGACACCGTGGCAGTCAGACGTCACGAGGGGGCAAAAGAGAAGCATCTGGCAGCCATGGCGAGGTGGGCGGTAGCCGTGGCAGTTATCGTGGAAGAGGCTCTGACAATTGGAGCCGGGCTAAGGAATCCCCTTCACAACCGCAATTGTCGGCTTAACCCATCGTGGACTATTGGCAACCCACGAAAGCGCCAATAAATCAATCCATTCAGGGCATGTTTAAGTGCACCTGATGTTTCTATCCTGACAATGTCGGCGATAGTATGTACAACTTTGCAGTGCTTGTGTGCTCACGGACGAATTGATGCGTCGGTTTTTTCCTGACAGTCGCGCTGGTCGCACATCTAATGAAACTAGCAGACGCTGACTGCAGAGAGTTAATTTGAACCTACATTTCTCTACGTTTCTGAGGGCATACCTGGAATTTTATGTTTGGTCTTCTAATTGTTGAATGCTTTGCTTGTTATTGTCCTATGTCTCCGCCCGAATATCTGTGCCGCAAGAGAGACGCCATGGAGAGCCATGAAGCAATAATCATGGCACTGTTTTGTTTGTGCGACGAGTTATGCGTCACATGAAGAGGAATATGAATGAGCGTCAAAAGCTTGTTGCACCGGTGTAAGAAGGTCTTAGGCACGTTGGCATGGGACAAGAGGATTCTGAGCGGCTAGAGGGATGGAAACTGGCTGGCATTCAGGCGAAATCACGCAGCGGAATACAAACTTCGGCGTGTGTGATCTAACTCGACGCTGTGGCATAAATACATCCAAACTTTTTCGCGTCAATCTTACAAATGCCATGTGAATGTCACTATCATAAGGCACAGGTGCTTCAAAATTAAAGGGAAATGTGCAATTATGATACGTTTACAGGAGATTCCCTCTTGCTCAACAAACTAATAAGTAGCCAGCTGTAAATAACGCCAAAGTATAATCCAGATTACATCAACTCCTGTCCTTTCCCTTAAACTTTATGTCCTGTCTACTGTATCCACGGTATTTTCAGCAGCCATCATGTCAGGTCATTTACACGTCAGTTGGGCCCCTTTGGAGGGCTTGTCAGCTTCTTCTTTAATTGAAAAGTTTAAAAGTCTTCGACTGCACAGTTGGGATGCAGGACGTAAACAACGCTGGAAGCAGTGGCAGATGAAGAAGCGGCGCCATCTTCAGCAAGACCTTCTCCGCGAAGAGCCATGAGGATGTTTTCCTTGGGAGGAACTTCGTTAGTTATTTTCTCTTGGATATCGTATTGAGTGAGAAATAGTAGACTAATCATTAAACGTACCTTGACCATCTTCTTTAGAACCATAGTGGCAAGAGCCTTTTCGGCGTGGTAGTCATCTTCGCTTTCAAGCTCAGACTCCATCTCCTCAAGGTAAGAGTTGATGAGGGTTTCTCCATGGACGCCATCGCCGCTGCCGCTCTCGTCGGAGTTGATGCGGTGGACAAAGAGGTTGACCATCTTGATGTACTTGTCGTACGTAATGGCGCGCTTCTTGCGACTGCTTGAGCCGCCATCCATGGCCATATACTGGTCCCCTTGGGAGTCTTGGCCGGCAGCTGTGTCAGCGGCACGGCGAAGAGCCTCGCCATCTTCGGCAGTAAGCTCGTCGTCCCCGTCCATCTGGACGTCGTCGTGCTCGACGGAGATGATACTTTGGCGCAGGAGGTTGTATGCTTCGATGACCATCTCGGGCCCAATGTTTTCGACGCAGTTCACCTTGGCAATGGCTTCGGAGAGACGAATCAGACTCTCCAACTGACGGACCGTGATACGGTATGAGTTTTTACCGATGCCGCCTTGGGCATCATCCTGTCGCAGCTGGCGATACTTCTCAACGAGAACCTCCTTTGACTCGTCAGTGAACTCGGGGCGGAAAGTTCTAGCGAAGCGGATATAACGCTGCAGCTGCTCAGTGCTGAATTCTGGTTCAACAGCTTCGTCGCGGTGCTGATGTACACTGACGATGTGGTTGGCGAGATGGCGATCGACCTGCTCGTTGCATTCATCAAGGACAACGAAGAAAAGATCGAAACGAGACATGATAGGAGCAGACATGTTGATGTTGGTTCGCAGAGTAGCCTTACGGTCGTAACGACCACCGACTGGGTTCGCAGCAGCAAGGATGCTTGTGCGAGCATTGAGGGTTGCCTGAATACCGGCCTTTGCAATGGAAATGGTCTGCTGTTCCATAGCTTCGTGGATAGCAACCTGGTCGACAATATCCATCTTGTCAAACTCATCAATGGCACAGATGCCGTTATCCGCCAGCATGAGAGCTCCTGCTTCAATAGTGAACTCGCCCGTCTCCTCATCTTTGACAACAGCTGCAGTAAGACCGGCGGCAGATGATGCCTTACCGCTGGTATAGACTGCGCGTGGAGCAAATGAACAGATGTACTTGAGGAACTGTGATTTAGAGGTTGACGGGTCACCAACAATGCAAATGTTGATATCACCACGAAGCTGCATGCCCTCGGGCGTTTGCTTGCCCACACCAGACATGAGCTGAAGAAGAAGTCCCTTCTTTACAACTTCATGCCCGTATACCATCGGGGCAATTGACTGCACAAGACGAGAGTAAATATGATCACCGTGCACCATAGCTCTCAGATCTTCAATCTCGGCATGGTTCATAGAGGCTAGAATTTGAGCTTGGGCCTCCTCGACAGTCTGCTCGCCTTCGCCGGGGTTGTTTTGAGTCATGGCAGCAATGGCATCTGCAGCGCCGCTTGACGCTGTCCTGCCTGAGGAAGTTGTGTCTGGGCTTACCATGCAGGCGAGGAACGCCAGACGATAGGTAAGGTCTCTCACACCCAAAGCCTTAAGGCCACTCACGCCAGCACCTCCAACATCAGCGCCGCGTGGTGCACCGCGCTCATCTCGAATAGCACTTGGCTTCAGACCGGGGAGACCGAGTTGACTGACATCCGGGACCACAATCAAGGCTCCAGTGAAGATGCACTTCTCGCCAGCCTTGGCACGGTCAACAATCTCACCACGAAGGATAACATCCAAAGTGCGAGGCATGCTGCCTGTGGGGATTTCAGAGCTGTTCTCCTGGATACGGACTTTTTGCCAATCGACAAATGTACTCTTGCGAATATTTAGTTGCCAAGCTACTCGGTTCTGGCAAGTCTTGTTTGGGCACTGCGTCGGCTCCGTGTATCGGAAAGTTTGCTCGACATTAGGCACCACATCGCGACATGCTTCGCAGACAAATGTCGCAAGAGAAAGCTCAGGTCGGACTTCGGATGTTCTGGTGACTGTGCCAGAGATGGAAAGAAGTTGGCCGATGTTGGCTGCTCGGAGGCTGCGGACGCGAGAGACGAGGGGGAGGTTATAGAATGCAACAGAGAAGAGCTTGTCTGTCTGCTGATGCTCGTTCTTGCTATGCGAAGAGTCGCTCTGACTTCCGGACCCCATCTGACTAGCAGCAGATGTGGACATGTTGCTGGACATTGAAGTTGGTTGTCTGTGGTTGCGGTAGTATTGCGGCTCGTATTTGGCGATTAGATCGTTCAAGGCGGCTGTGATGAAAGGCAGGAAACGGTAGTACTGGCGCATGACACCGTCTGCCAAGCTTCCATTCTCCCACGAAGCAAGATGTTTGAAGTCGACGTAGAACGTCGACAGCTGATATGTACGCATAGCTTTAATTTGCGCAATGTAGTATTTGTCTGTGGTGACGGCGCTCGAAGTAGGTGCACCAGAGAGGACCGGCTCTTCAACAAAGCTGTGGTCGCGAGTGTTAGCCAAAAGTTGGTAAATGCCAACTACTGCGCTCTAGTAGAAAAAAAAAGGCCAAACTCACTTCTCGACAAATGCTGAGAAATGCTCCTGTACCAGAACACCAATACGGTCCTGGACTCGAGACACAAGCCGACCGCCGTTGTTACGCAGCTTGCCCGGCATTTGGTCATCCGCGAAACCTTCAGTACCATCTTCGCTCGGGGCACCGAGATTCTCTGACGGAGGTCCACGAGGACGACCAGAGGAGGAGGATGGGAATGGCAAATGGCGCCTTTGCGCTGCCATGGAGGGGGCATCCGACATCATGAAGCCGGCATCGCTTGAGGCAGCCATGATGACTGGTGGCTTGCGAGGTTTTTCGATGACGGATGAATAGCTGCCGGTTGACGTATCGACAAAATACAAGCAAGAGGCTATAAGTGTATGGTCTGGGTATTGAAAATTCCTTGGAGCGGAGTTTGAACGAGGTTATGCAACCGCGTAAAGTGGTTGGTTTCAAGGTGGTGCGGGTGTGCGGGTCAACGCGTATAAGACGCGTTCGAGGGGCAGTTCAGGACGCGACGGCTAATTGATTGCATGAGGGAGGAGGGTCGCGGAAAGGGCTACGAAAAGTGGGGGGTTTGTTGATAGCCGCAAGGGCATTTGGAACCCCAGATACACTTAGGCAGGGATGACCGACTCGTTGCAGGAGAATTTGAGGGCTTGAATATTTGGATTGGTCTTTTCGAGCTGTTTCTATGTAACGCGCTTTGCATGTTGTCAAAGTGGCTTGCGCGATGCAAAGTAGCCCGTGTTTGATACACGTGTGCCACTATTGCAGTTCTTTGTGTCTTGCGCGGTTGTACATGCAACGCATGCGCCTCGCAGTGTCATGGGCTAGCACTTTCGTAACCATTCCTTTTGAGCAGAGTCAAAGAATCGCCTGTGTCTTCGCCCAGTTCGCCCGATGTGGTGATAGTTGCAAGCTTCCAACGTTAGGCTCTGAACCTAAGCATAACGTCTATCATGGTAAATGTGCGCTTCTCTTGGTTGTCATAAAGGCAAACGCTGGACGACATGTTCGGATCTGAATACTGAATATCCGAGTTTTCAGAGCCGGAACGGCGATTGAGCTCATTTTCCCAGGGCGTCAAGTATTGTAGTTATGGGCACCTCGGTTCGTTGTGATCATTTTTGGGCAGTCGCCGAGACTTCGTCGTAAGAATGAATCTAAAACATGACCTTATTAGTGTGTAGGAAAATTGAATGTCAAGCTTATTTTACCTTGTCCGCTGTCTGTAGCCACTCCTCAATGCTTCGCACATATGGGTCACTGGCGGATGTAGCAATAGCTTCATGGGACCAGATCATCATTTCGTCGAATTCGGCCGTCCTTTGCATAGTCCCCACGTTCTCTAGAGCTACCAATTCATCGTCCTCCAAGTCGTTAGGGGTCTGTACCTCTTTCTTCAGCTCGTCCGCAGCACGTTCCATGACGACGCCTCTGTAGTTGTCGGGAAGGGGAACTGCTTTCCCTTGTAGTTTTCGCCCGCGAAAATACGCAAGTTTGCTTGAGTCTGCCATACAAATCAGATACATGCGTTGATAGAAGACTGTATAGGGCGAATTTACCCTCTGCTTCCAAAGGTTTCCAATACGGTTTCGCAGGATCGATTGGACCGTCATGGTGAATACGGCAAGGTAACAGGTTGGCGGTTACCTTGGGCTTCGCAGCACCGTCCTTAATTGACAGCATAGGTGAGTCCGACATTTTGTTTAGAGTTTGTGGAAGATTAGTTGACGATTAATGGCGAGGTTTTGCAGCTACTAAGAGGATCAAGATACTTGCAGAACATGGTTGGACGCGTCGCGTTCCTCCACACCCACTTAAACAGCTGCAGCCAGTTCTTAGTGCTTCACCCATGCAAGGCTGACCGCTGACCGCTACCCTAGAAGAGAAAAAACATATGGAAACTCCTAGAAAAAGGCTTATGCTGCATAAATTGAACCTTTTAGTCCAGGTATACCGGTATTACTTGTGTTTAAATAATAAATTTTGTATCGTATTTAGGCATATACGAGCAGCGGTCTCGATTTGCAAAGGAAAAGATGTCTGAGAGTCTACATGTATCACGCAAAGGAGATTTCAAACTGGCGTCTGTGTGTGTGGCGCAATGGGGTATATTGGTATTCTCTACAATAATTCCATAGAATGTCATGACACCATAGGCAATGTTATTTCTTCTTCTTCTTAGGCTTGCCATGTATTACGGCCGAGGGTTTCGGTGTATAGCGATTGGCATGATCAACATCAAAGCCAGACTTGTTCTTTCTAAACAGCAACATTGTCACCCGTGCATCTTCCAAACTGGAATGGGCACCGCCTTGAATGTCTACTCCAAGAAGTGACTGAGCGAGTATGCGAAGTGCCGGCTTCCTGCCATGAGCATGCTTCTTGAAAGCCTGGTATTTTGAAGTATCTCGGATATCGCGAGGCGGATGACTGAGTTTGAGAGCCTCCAAGTCATGCCTGATATCATGACCAATGAGAACCCGATCCTTGAGCAGGTCAGACATTTCCTGCTGTACTTCTTCGAAATCCCTTGCAAAGCGCATCTCTTTTCGCGATATACCACTCACAGGTGTTCTCCAATCCGTCACCCTCTCCTTTGTCTTGACGTATGAATCGTAAATTTGCCGGCCATGGAAATCGACAATGCTAATACGTGCTAGGACAGATTCATGACCCCCAGGCCCTACCCCTACCATTTCACAGTCGATGGCGATGTATTTTCCTATTTCAATTTCCTTAGATAGTCCATGATTTATTCTGTCATTCTTTGACGAGAGAACCATGGAATTATCTTTTGATCCGAGCTGATAGGCCTCGGCCAACGCTTCTGCAGATATGTCTTTTCCCCAAAGGAAAGCAGTCGGCTTTTGGCCAAGCTCTCGCTCTTTGGCGTTTGCAAGAGAACTCTGAGCTGCGCCCATTTTGTTTGCGGAAGTTTTAGACTTCACATAAGCAACTTCTCTGGTGCGACTCTCTCTCAGACTGTTGATCTTCTGCTTTTTTCCCGGCTGTTCGCTATCGTTTGTCTGTTTCCTTTTCGGAGCAGGCTTGGTACCGGATTCCGCCTTCAGTTCAGCCTGTAGCTTCTTCCAATTTGAAGAAAGCCCGGACATTTTAGCTGAGAATGTATGTATCAGCACATATTAATGTAAAAGAATGAATAATCTTGGAGCGTATAGCTGATAAGAACCCGACAGCAATGAGAAAGCCTGTAAGCATTAAAAGCAGGTGAAGACTTATACAATGCACTTAAGTGGGAGTATGCATGTATCGGGCAGTTGTGTCTCCACCGCCTGCCTAGCACGGCCACGCTCGCCACCTCGCCTACTTTTCTGCCACGATTATTCCGCTGGCTGTCGCTTTCTACCCGCTTCAACATTATAGCACAAAACGACTTTTTCCATCGGAACCTCCTAGCGCCCAGGCTTTCCATCATGACTGCGAATACGCCAGGACCCGACGCGACCGTTGGAGCGGATGTACCGCGTCTAAAGAGTTTTGCGACACCGGAGACGCTCGCGAGCGGCGTCATCGCATGGGTACTGAAGGAGGGTCAGCCGCGACGCGCTGAGATTCTCAGCATCAAAGAAACAAAGAGTGGGAAACAGTTTTACTGCAATTTTGACAATTTCAACAAGCGACTGGATGAATGGGTGCCGCTTGCGCGTATCGACCTTTCGCAAGAGGTAGAGTGGCCAAACCCGGAAAAGGACAAACCGAAGGAAGCGCCGAAGAAAAAGGTGCCGTCGGGACCAAATAAAAAAGCACCCCTCAAGAAGGGACAAAAGCGTCCGGGAAAGAGGGAGGACTCAATCAAGTCGGAAGCTACAACGCCTCACCCATGGACAGGTACGCGATTTAACGGACCGAGTACGAAGACAAAGCCGAGACTAACAGCATTATTAGAATTTGTCGAGTCGCAGCGGAAATCTGCCTCTGTTGGACCAGATGGAGACTCTCAAGCACCCGATAGTGCCGGCCCGGGGACGACGCCGGCAACGCCAGCTGGAGGGGACGAAATGATGGAAGTGGACGAAAAGGACGAAGAGAAGGACAATACTTTCAGCCGAGAAGAAGAAATCGAGAAACTGCGAACATCTGGCTCGATGACACAAAATCCGACTGAAGTGTCGCGAATTCGAAATATATCCAAGGTCCAGTTTGGCAAGAATGACCTATTCCCTTGGTATTTCTCACCATATCCCGAGTCTTTCGGTCAAGAAGATATTATATACATTTGCGAGTTCTGCCTCAGCTACTACGGCGATGAGTTCTCATTCAGCCGGCATCGTCGCAAGTGCACCTTGCAGCATCCACCAGGGAACGAAATATACCGAGACGAGTACGTGTCATTCTTCGAAATTGACGGGCGGCGACAACGGACGTGGTGTCGCAACCTGTGTCTGCTATCCAAAATGTTCCTGGATCACAAGACGCTGTACTATGACGTGGATCCTTTCCTGTTCTATGTCATGGCAACGCGAACTGAAAAGGGGTTTCATGTTGTGGGCTATTTCTCCAAGGAGAAAGAGAGTGCAGATGGTTACAACGTCGCGTGTATTCTTACGCTCCCGCAGTACCAACGAAAGGGCTACGGGCGGTTGCTTATCCAATTTTCATACGAGCTGTCAAAGATTGAAGGAAAGCTGGGATCACCAGAAAAGCCATTGTCTGACTTGGGTCTACTGAGTTATCGACAGTACTGGTCAGAAAATATTCTCGACGTATTACTTGCCGCCAATGAGCGGGGCGACAAGGTCACGATAGAAGCCGTCTCATCGACGCTGGCTATGACCACGCAGGACGTGGAGCATACGCTGCAGGCTACGAGGATGCAAGTGTACCATAAGGCGGACCACAAGATTGTCATTCCTGAAAAGATGATTCAGCAGAGAGAGAAGTCGAAGCTGAAGGCCAAGCGCGTGCTTGACCCCGCCAAGGTGCAGTGGAAGCCGCCCGTGTTTACTGCGTCGAGTCGCACCTGGGGCTGGTAGAATTAGGAGTAGGAGTAGGCAATATTGCATGTAATGATACCCAATTTATTTACTGGTTTTCTCTGCCCTTTCCCAAAAAAGTAGCATATCTTGTGTACGTCAATTGTAAAGTATTCTAGAAATTGCCGTGTTTGCAAAGTTTGTTTTCGCCGATGGCCGTTGTCGTGCCCGTTGCCAGCGTTCGATCCCGTGGGTACTTGTGGACCGCGGCTGCGAAACGACTCACGCATGACTGGTGCAAGGTACGAGACGTAAGACGTCGCATCAACTTTTGGTTGCTACCTACCTAGTACCTACCTTACTCCTCAACCTTGAACATACACAAAACACCCTAAGCCTTATACGATACACGCGCCGAATTAAGTCGCCCACAGAACTTTTTTGCCTGTAACCGTCTGGAATTTGGAGCACGAGTCACCACTCGATACAAATTATTTACTTTGCAATGGCTGGGCGTTTGCTCGCGGCAAGCTTGCTCAGCCTGGGCGCAAGCTTCGCCAGTGCGTCGGCAGCCGACAAGCAGAGCCCTTTATCAAAGCACTCCGATGCTTGTCCCAACTATGCGCTATACGCCACATATGCACAGTGAGTTTCCTAGTTTGGATCACGCTTTAGCCGCCAGCACTTGCTAAGCTGTGCTATAAAGCCGGCCGCTAAGCCAGGGCAAGCTTGGATTGCCGTTCCAACGACCCGACCCCAAGTGCCGTACATTTCACTCCGATGCGATCGAACAGGTAATACAAGATGTCACGTCGAAAATGACGGACCCTGATCTGGCGCGACTATTCGAAAATGCGTTCCCCTCGACCACGGATACCACAGTCAAGTTCCACTCCAAGGACCAGCAGGCCGGCTTTGTTCGCACGAGCGGCTCCCGCTGGTCGGAAGATGACGGTGCCTGGGAAGGGCCACAATCTTTCGTCATCACTGGCGATATTATAGCCGAATGGCTGCGCGACTCGACAAACCAGCTGCGGCCGTATCAGGGTCTGATGAAGAAGGACCCTGCCATCTTCAACCTAATTCTCGGAGCTATCAACACGCAGTCCGAGTACGTGATTGAGGCGCCATACTGCAATGCTTTCCAACCACCGCCAATCAGTGATTTGCCTGTTACAGCCAATGGGCAAGATGATGTAGTTCATCCAATCTACGAGCCTAACGCCGTGTTTGAATGCAAGTTCGAGTTAGACTCGCTTGCCCATTTCCTAAAGCTTGGAAACGATTTTTACGAACATAGCGGCTCGTCTGATTTTGTTACAAAGAGATGGTACCTCGCGTTGGAAACGCTTCTAGAGGTATTGCAGCAGCAGTCGCAGCCGACTTTTGATCCAGAGACCGGCAAGTACAAGAGGAATGAGTACACGTTTCAGCGATGGACAAACTTGGGCACCGAGACGCTAAATTTGGCTGGTGTTGGTAACCCGCTCAACGGCGGCACCGGGCTTGTTCGATCCGCTTTCCGCCCGAGTGACGATGCGACAATTCTGGGCTTCTTTATCCCTGCGAATGCCATGATGTCTGTTGAGCTGGGCCGTGCGGCAGCCATGCTTAAGGGCCTGGGCAAGACCTCAGTTGCAGGCCAACTAGAACAGTGGAGTACAAAGATGCGTGACGGTGTGATGGAGCACGGCGTAATCCATCACAAGAAGTACGGCGATGTCTTTGCATATGAAGTGGATGGCTTTGGATCGTCCATCCTGATGGATGATGCCAATTACCCATCTCTACTAGCCCTGCCCCTCATGGGCTTCTGTGACATCAGCGACCCTGTGTATCAAAACACGCGAAAGATGCTTCTAGATAAGCTTGGAAACCCGTATTATTTGAAGGGAGCAGATTTCAAAGGAATCGGAGGTAAGATGGTTTGATCATGCACAGCAATTGCAGGAGCGGCACTAACTGTATATCCAGGACCTCACATTGGCCTTAGAAACGCCTGGCCCATGAGTCTGCTGATACAAGCACAAACTTCGGATGATGATGCTGAAATCACAGAATGTCTGGACCTGGTCCTGCAATCGGCGGCGAAGAGGGGCCTTGTACATGAGAGTGTTGATGTCAATTTCATCAGCCAATATACCCGAAGCTGGTTCGCATGGGCGAATGGAGTATTTGCAGTGACTATTCTTGACCTGGCTAAGCGAAAGCCGCATCTGATATTTGGCAAGGGGGCAGCGGCGTATGAAGTATAAAACTAATTAAGCAACATGCACCTAGGTAGCACAAGATTCACACGACGGTAAAGATAGATGGACAACTGAACAATTGATAATTACAGGCAATCCTACTCCTGTCAGTTCCCACAGCAAGGTGCACATGTCATATCAATTTCTCGTATCAGCCCCTACTAAACTATGCGCATATTACGTTACCAGACTTTATATTCGGAGCATGATGTAAGGCCGGAGGCTTCCCCACACGGCTCCGGCCTCCAACACCGCCGTATGCCGAGCCGCCCGCACAACGGGCCTCTTTTTACCCCACGCAATGTTTCCTCCTCCAACCCCCGTTTCCCGCTTACCACCCCACGGCATGGCGCATTCACCAATTGCACCAACAGCAGACACAATGCTAGTCTCCAAAAAGCCGATCAACTTTATCCGCGGCTGGCCAGCCCCAAGCCTGCTCCCCGCCAGCCTGCTCTCCACCGCGTGCTCGCGCATCCTCGTCGACCGGGCCGAGTACATGCCGATTCTCGAGTACGGGGCAGACGAGGGCTACCAGCCGCTGCGCGAGAACCTGGCCAAGTGGCTCGGACACCACTACAGAGTTTCAGCGGCCTCGAATCGCATCTGTATAACTGGCGGCGCGAGCCAGAGCTTGGCGTGCATCTTGCAGAGCTTTACGGATGTCAATTACACCAGGGCTGTGTGGATGGTTGCGCCGTGCTATCATTTGGTGGCTCGGATTTTTGAGGATGCGGGATTTGAGGGACGCTTGAAGAGTGCGCCGGAGGACGATGATGGGTTGGACGTAGGCATCTTGGAGCGCAGGATTCAAGCGCTTGAAGACGAGGAAAAGAGCAAAGTTATTGGACCGGTAAGAGAAACTTTCTGCACCCTTGATCACTGGCAGGGAGCGAGCGCATTTCAGTTTGCTAATAACTTGGATCCGTTTAGCCATATAAGCCGCCGCATCCGAAGCGCAAACTATATAAGCACGTCATCTACTGCGTACCAACCTGCTCCAACCCCTCCGGCAAGACAATGCCCGTCGAGCGCCGCGAGGCTCTCGTTAAGCTCGCGCGCAAGTACAACGCCCTGATAATCTGCGACGACGTATACGACTTTATACAATGGCCCATATCAGACCCCGTAACGCCCGAGCGCCCGGCCGCCCTGCGCCTTCCCCGACTCAGCGACATTGATATCGCAATGGGCCAAAGCGAAAATGACCCGCAAGCGTTTGGTAACGCCGTCAGCAATGGCTCCTTTAGTAAAATATCCGGCCCCGGTGTGCGCACCGGCTGGGTCCACGGCTCGCCCGCCTTCGCGTCAGGTCTCGCAAGCACCGGCTCCTCCAAGTCCGGAGGCGCCCCGAGCCAGCTCTGTGCTGCCATGCTCTCGAATCTCATTGAGACGGGGGAGCTGGAGGCGTTTATAGAAAGTACCACGCGGCCGGCGCTGCAGCGTCGCCATGGGATCCTCATGGATGCAGTGCGCAAATACCTCGGGCCTCATGGACTCGTTGCGCGCGGAGCCAGTCTAGACGGCGAGGATACATACGGCGGCTACTTTGTATGGATCAAGGTTGGCCCAGACTTTTCTGCAGACTTGATTGCCGATGTTGCGCAGAGGGAAGATAACCTGGTTATTGGGCATGGAAACATGTTTGCTGTGCGTGGAGACGAGCAGTTTGCCAGCTTTGACGACTATATTCGCCTTTGCTTTGCGTGGGAGGCAGAGGAGGACCTAGTAGACGGCGTAAGGAGGCTGGGTAGGATACTGGCTAAAATGGGCGAGAATAAGGATTATTATCAGAGCTTAGAGACAAAAGCTCGCGGACCAAAGGATATGACCAAGCATGTATAGAGCATCAAAATAGAAAAGGCGAGGTGAATGATTTTGGACGAGTATTAATATTATCGTGATCATGGCTCATTCTATTTCTTTCCGAAAAACGACATGATGCTGCCTTGGCTGCCCTTGGCTGACGATTTTTTGGGTTTCGCCGCAGAGGAAGATGGCGTCGAGGTTGGCGTCGCCTTCTTTGCTGCTGCCGGGAGTGCTTCGTCTTCTGAAAAGGACTCCCAGCCAGGTTCCTGAATTGTGACTGCAAAGCAGTATTAGCGCCGAGATAAAGCAACAAGGTCTGACTCGGAGGCTTACCCATATATCCCTGGTCATCCAGAATCCGCTTCTTTCTCATGACGCGCCGCTTGCCTCTTCTGCGTCCATCTCCTGAGCTTGCAACGACTTCATCGGGCTCCTTCTTCTCTTCCTTGACTTCTGGTTCAGGTTCTTGCACCGGTTCAGGCTCTGGTTCCTCCATCTCCTCGTCCTCCGGCTCCTTTTCTTCGTCCTCTTCTTCCTGGTCGTCTTCCTCCATCATGCGTCGCAAATCCTCTTCACGCTGTTTCTTCGTTCTCCTGACAGATTCAGAGTCTACGGGCGTCTCGTTCTTTGGCATCGGCATATCATCGTCGCCAGCTTCACCATCGTCGCTCAATGCCATTGCATTTTCTTCCTCCTTTTTCACAGCAGGCTTCGGCTTTGGCGGTTTGGCTTTTGCAAAAGCAGCAGCTAAGCCGCCTCCCGCTGCACCCTTTTTCGGGGCCGGTGTACTCTTCGCTGAGCTCGACGACGGTGTCTGCTCCGCCGCTGACGTACTCGAAGATTCCTTCTTTAATGGCGCTGATGGTGCTGGCTCGCTCTTGACAGGAGCAGCCTTTGCAGGCGCAGGTTCTTGTTTAATTTGTTTCGAAGGTGCAGTGGCTGCTGCAGGTGCTGCGGCGCGACCTTTTCGGGCTCTTCGACGCACATGCGGGTTGTAGATGGTGCCAAACTTCTTGGAGAGCGCGGCATCATCATCATCATTGGTAGGATATTCCGAGATTGCTTTCGCGACATCGACGAGGAGGCTCAGGTCTTTCTGTGGGTGGGGTGCCAGGCTGTAGACGTGAATTGACGTGACTTGTTGATATTGGGCAAGAGTTGCTTTCGAAGTTAGCTGGCTATCAGGTCAAACAGCATGATATCATTACCTGCTAAGTTTTCTTCTTTGGCAACAGTCACGGTAATCGTCGGAACCGTGTCTGAAAAAGAATCATGCTCAGGCATTGAGCTGCTCATTTCGACGTCGCCGTCGGGCTGTATATCGCTAGCTTTTGGGCCGCACACGAGATATGTTGCGTGGACAGAGTCTGGGCGCAGAGCGTTTTGGTACTTGTAAAAGTCGTAAAGCATCCTAGACGAAAACTTAGCGTGGCTCTATAGATTCTCGCCGCAAAAGACAGCTCATACTCTTTTGCTGTGTTAACGTGCACATCTAGCGCTCGGCTAAGGACGCGATAGGTGATCTTTATGACAATTGATTAGCCGCAACTCGTACGAACGGTAGCCGAGAAACTTACTGGGCGCTCCTCGCTGAGGAGTCTATCCGCCAGGAATTTTTTATGCTCATCCATGTTCGTAATATGCGTTCCAAGTAAGCTGTACTTGGAGCCTAACGAAACGTAGGTAGACCAACGAGGTGACTTTCGGCGCGTGGTACAATAGACGCGTCGCCACGTGATGCTCTTTATCGCTGATGTCCCACTGACGTCGCCGCCCAATTGCGTTCTGTGGCAGGCTGAGTTTAGATTTTTAGCGCCTGTGAGCTCACTGAATTCGCCTAGCCGTTACTCGCCGGCGGGCTCCATTTTGCGAGAATCCATTCACGCGACGCGACGACTAAAACGGCGACGCTGGGCAAGCGCATTCACGACGCTGGCTAAGAGCGAGATATTAATGATTTGATTATATCGCCTTAATGAACTGTACCTAACGTTTCTCCGTCAATACTGCCCGGCCCTGCTTCCGACGGGCAACCCGTTCCGTTTGCGCCATGCCTGTCGACGACGTCGCCGATTCTACAGATTGGCTTTCAACGCCACTGTCCGGCTTCGTAGCGGTCGAGTCGGCCTTGCGCTGCGAAGTATGCAAGGATTTTTACAAGACGCCAATGATTACTTCTTGTTCGCATACGTTTTGCTCAATATGCATACGGAGAGCGCTATCAAGTGACGGCAAGTGTCCGTTATGTCGCGCCGCGGATCAAGAACTCAAGCTGCGCAGTAACTGGTCTATGGAGGAAACCGTCGATTCCTTTACGAAAGCTCGACAAGCTGCACTGGAACTGGCCCGAAATGCGATGTCTACAGCAAAGAAATCCCCTAAGAGAAAGGTTGAAACGGCCCCTGTCGCGGAGACGGCAGAACCAAATGCCAAACGGCTACGTTCCTCGGCCAGGTTGAGTAGTCGGGCAGAAGCTGAGTCGTCACCGCCTGTTACACAATCAGTGGATGTAGTGGGGGATTCGGAAGATGAGGATCTCGTTCCCGAGAATAGTATGCGACATACCCAAAAAGATACCAAACAAACAGAGAGCTAACAATGCTAGACGACGGACTTGTGCCTTGCCCGATGTGCCAACGGCGCATGAAAGAATGGCAAGTCTTTACACATATAGAATCATGTCCAGGCCCATCAGAGAAGCCGATACACGATCCAATACAACAGCGCGGCGGAGGGCAGATGCAGCGAAAGCAACCAAGCAACCTTGATCGCCTACCAGCCGTAAACTACTCCATGTACAAAGAGCAAGCTCTGCGGAAGAAGCTAGCAGATCTCGGAATACCGAACCAAGGGCCTCGACAACTCTTAGAACGACGCCATAAGGAATGGATGACGATATGGAACGCAAACTGCGACGCCGCGAACCCTAGAAAACGCGCCGAACTATTACATGACCTGGACGTCTGGGAACGGACACAAGGTGGTCGAGCACCGGTATCAGGACGAGTAGTACAGACGGCAATGGCGATCAAGGACAAGGAATTTGACGGAGCGGCGTGGGCTACGAAGCACGATGACTCGTTCAAGGACCTGATTGCGAGTGCGCGCAAGAGTAGGCTCGATGCGACACGAAAGGCTGAAGAAGCAGCTGCGGAAGATTCACAAAAGAACGACTCGAATAAAAACACAACAAATAACAGTGCAATGCAACAAGAAGACGTCGTACCGGCATCTCCTGAGCAAGGAGACTTTGCACTACTGTCGGGAGCTGGACAGCCGCAAACGCAGTTTACACGGCATCGACCTCCTTCAGAAGAGCATGTGACGGATGTTGGGGTATTATATGGCATAGCTGGTGAAACACAATCATACCAATTACCGAGTCAACGATAGCATTTTTATAGAAATACATAATATCGCTGGCTCCAAAATTCAGAGTATATAATAGCATGCAAACTTCTTACATCGGAAGAGTTATGACAAAAGACATTATAGATTATCGCCAGTGTACTATACTACGAATTAATCTGGGCCTCCTTACTCGGCTCTTTCTCGCTCTGTGGCGTACCCGCCGGGATATTATCCAACTTCTCCAACGCAGCCTGCGCCTCCTTGTCTTCGGCAGCAGCCTTCTCCTTCTCCTCACGCTGCTTGATGTCCTTCTCCATCTGCTCCAGCTCGTCGTCGACCTCGCCTTCGTCCACTGCCGAAATAGTAGACTCTGCCAGCATACTCGACAACTCCTCGGTATCAGTCATGCGCTCCTTCAGATCAAACATGACATCGTCGACCTTTTCGGCACTGCCAACCTGAGCATTTAAGCTCTTCAGCACGCCGCTAGATGCTTCCATGACCTTGACGAGCTGCACATTGTCAGACGCCTGCTCAATCTTGGTCACCACTTCCTCGAGCTGGTTCAGCGTAGCATAGCGCTTGGCAAGAGTTGCTTCGGTAGCCTTTTTCGATCGTAAAGCTGCCATGGCAGAGACCTTGTTCTTCCTAGCCAGTGCCTTTTTCGCTTCCTGCTCTAGCTCATCGACTTTGGAGTCTAGCAGATCTGCTTGGTGCTTGATCCTCGTCGTCAGCTCTTTTACCGAAGCGATAGCGACATCGTCTTCCGAGATTCCAGCTGGTTCGCCAGACGCTTTCACTCTGACAATCTTGCCATTATATTCAACTATACCCTTGTCCCGCGAAAGGTGGCGCAACAACACATCAATATCCAGTTCCGAAAGTCGCTGGCCCTCGATAAGATCCGACGCAAATGTATTATGAAATTGCTCCTTTGTGAATATCCGATCAAACCGTGACTGGTGCTCCGCCATGATGTTGTTAAACTGCTTCGTAGCCGCGTGGACATTTTCTGTTATGACGTATTGGCCCTTTGGAAGGCTATCTTCGCCTCTTGACGGGTCGATGATTCCAATCTGCCGCAGCGTCCACCCCATCACTGCCAAAGGCACACCCGCCCAGCTCGTTTGGAATACATTGTGCTGCGACTGCAGGAATGTCTGCAGCGGGAACATGCTATGATCTGACACGGACTCGCGGATGGCTGTGCCCAGGGCCAACGGCTGACCATATTGCCGGCTTTCTAAATCGCGTAGCAGGGAGTTGTCGACGCTAAAGACTAATGCGTTTGGGGCCGATCCGCGTTTCGAAAGTAGCCCGCGCGAAGCGAGCAGGGAGAGTGCATGGCGCCAGGCCGTTATGTTGGCTCGGTAGCCATCTGGATTAAGAGTGCGTTGAGGTCGAAAGTCGGCATATAGGGCGGGTAATCGGGCTCTGGAATATGCATTTAGCAAGACTGTTACTGTCATACCTCGTGCGCATTCAAACTCACTTTCGAAAATCGGCGTCGTTTTGGGCGAGAAATTCGGCCAGCTCACCCATCTTTGCGGCGCCTTGCAAAACAACGAGATTAGGCGGCGCAGCTTCGTTGGATCTATATTGAAGTGAGGGAGTAACCCAGACCGAAAATATATGAGCCTATACACGCGCAGCATGCATAGTTGTGGTAAACAGAAAATGACAGGTTGATGTGAAGGAAACTAATGGATCCTTGTTCGCAGCGCGTCATAGTGCCTTTTGCGCGTTGGCCCGACTTGGAGGGTTAGGGTTAGGGAAATGGCCAGCACACCAAGACATGTGACGCTGCCTACTGTTGGCGTTCACCATCAAGTACGGCGAGCCCAGAAATCATATACAAATGCCTTTCTTTCCTTCTAGGTACTTTGGAGGTAAAAACTCACGGCAATTCTCCGGGACAGATTACCAATACTTGATTGAGGAAATATAGTCTAATTGTATCTCATATGCTATTACAATCCTTCACCCTTGCCGGGCAAATACATCATCTAATCGAAACCCTCGTGTTCAGTTGCCGAGTCAGCATTGGCAGACTCCTCTCCATGCAGAGGCGCCGTCTCCAACCCTCCTCGTATAATGGTGCTCGCCCTCCGCCGACGCATATCAGTGAGAGCCTCGCTCTCCTCTTCAATCTCACTCTGCACTCCCCCACCGTCAGCCATATCCGTGGCAGCATCTCCAGATAGCCCAAGTCGCTCAGCTAGTTCGCGCTGTAGCGTGTCCATATATGCACTAGCATTTTCAAACTTGGAAATGCCATTGGCACCCGGCGTCGACTGATATTTCTTTTGCGCTTCATTGAGGCATCGCTGTGCAGGTATGAACTTTGACTGCGTAGCCCATGCTTCTGCGGCGAGGATACACCATGCTGCAGATTTGCGATTGCGGCTTCCCCAGTTCCACGTACCAACCCCTGGCTTTGAAGCGTAGCAAATTGCGAGGCGCTCCTTCGTTAGAGCATCCCCTATTCCACCTAATATTCTAGACTCGAGAAGCCGCAGCCCCCATCGTCCAGCATCGTCTATGTTGGACCCTCCTCTTAGGCGGAGCAACTCCAGGCCAAGCGTCAAGCTTCTCATTGCGCCATATGGTGAGCTACACCTTGTGCTATAGGAATAAAAAGCCGATTCTAGCATTTGGTCAATAGTTTCTGACCGAGTTTTGGAGGACATTTGTTGCGGCATCATAAGCATGCTGACCGCGGCCATCTCATTTGCAGCCGCATGGTATTTCCACGCCTTAGCCTCGCTGAAATCCGGCCTCAAAAGGTCGTAAGTTGAGTATGCGAGCTTCCAGTCTCGCAGCATAAATGCATAGTCTGCTAGCTTTCTCATGATAGCCTCGGCAGCAGTCGCATAGTAAAAGCCATTGGGGTCGTAGCTATCTTTGCTGGCGCCACTTCCACCAGTGGATGTTCTTGAGCTGCTTCCAAACGCCCATTTGCGAGACAAGTTCATGAATTTGCCAGTTAGACCCCTGCGGCGCGACGCTACTTGGTCGTTCCAGATTGACATGTGTCTTTCCATTGTGGGTACAATGGATTGGGTAACCATCTCCTTTACAAAAGTTCGAATGGCCGTCGCATCGGATTCAAATATGTAATGGGATGGATCCTCAAATTCCTCGTCGTCTTCACTCCGCTTGATGCCTTCCAACTCCTCTGCCGCCGTCATCCAATCGCCGCGAGGAAGTGGGATACTGTCGTCGTCTGTCTCAGCGCTCTGGCTGCATCGCAGTCGCAGAAGATGGCAGTGGAGGCCCAGGTGCCGCTTCATCTGCTCAAACAAGGCCATCGACCGTGTGATATCACCATTTTCTTCGTCGTGTACCAATACGTAATATCGTAAATACTCTCCATCCACCCATGGAGGTAGCTTCTTATTTCCTTGACTTGTCTCGGCGTAAAGACGTCGTAACTCTTCAATTGGTGTTTCGTTGTGAGAGCTAATAGCAATAACACAGGCAACCGGGTGCGCAAACGTTTCGTGTGGCGTTATCGGCAACCCAGACAGTAGACGGCGGAGGTAGAGGGCAAAATAGGGAGATGCAGTATCAATATCCAGGCCTTGTCTTTGCAGAATTTCCCGAGACGCCGACCTGTTAAAGGAGCTTTCGGCATATGACAGATGTTTATTAACAACATTTTCGACGTCTACCAAAACCGCTTCGTCTCTTGCGGCAGCGGCAGCTGCACCCTGAAGACCATTCTTCTCATCCAACGAAGGTTGTCGTTGACCGGATATGGTGGGGTCTGGGTGTGCAATATTCTCTCCTAGTCTGGTGAACCGTACCGAGAAGTCTTCAGCAATCCGGCTGACGCCATTACTATCTCGCACGCTGACCTTGCCCTGAATCCTTTCTCCAAATGGCCGTAGCAGCTCCCACAGGCCATTTTTGAACCCTTTCTCGCTCATGAGCTTCTCGGTATCCTCAGACGCACACACAGCAACGTGAGGGACAAACGCCTTTAGTATCAGGCTCAACGGCTCTCCTGGGCTGTCTCCAGCATTTTCCGAAAGTGCATGGCCTTGACTGACGTCAAACACCGTATTGGCGAGATATTGTGACGGCGATCCTCGCCCTGAAGGCGAAATGGAGCGCGATCCGGGCGGTGACATTGTCGATGCGTAAAGCGAGGCGGCGCTTGGATTCGACCGGCGAAAAGGTAACGTCGCTTCGGATTGCGAAATGGAGATGGACTCCCCGGCAAGGGCCGGCTGTCTTATTTTCTGTACATTTAGGCCGGAGGCTGCCGTAGGCAAAACCTGGATCGGTTCCGGAGGCGACTCATCTCGACCGGGCTGCGTCATGAAGGCGAGGGGCCGCGGTGTGTATGCCGCGAAAGTTCAAGTTGAACCCCAAGAGTTCATATGGAGCGGAAAGGGGCAACGGTGTCGCAAGCAGTTGCCGGGCGGAACTGAATATTCATGTTATCCGGCTCTGGAGGGCGGTTTTCCTGCTCAAGCCAGACGTCTGGCAGGAAATAAATCGCGTTGATATTGTTCTCGCAAGTCCGGTAAGACCATCGGATGTTTCTGAGAGAGCTATGTCTGGCCACCACATCCCGCATTGTTGTAGCGGGGCTGCCGCGGCAGTAGATTTCTGATAAATGCATATCGAAAGCCCATCAACCGATGTCGATAGTGCGGTCTACAACGCAACGTGAACATTTTCCCTTGCAAGCTCCAGTCAAAATATTCACGCGATGCCTTCAGATCTATCAAGCTACCTAGCAGATCGATACCTTGTCGCCGATCCCAAACCATCAAAGAAACGCAAGCGCAAGCAAGCTGCAGGCAGCGGGCTTCTAATCACAGACGACGATGATGGGAGCTGGGGCCAGACAACCACAAACGATGGCGACGACGAAGATGCGCCAGTCACGGTAACTAGTGCATCAGCTGAATTCCGGAAGTCAAAAAAGAGCAATTGGAAATCATTAGGCGGGGACGAGAAGGCCACGAACAAAGACGACAGCGCCGCCGCGGATGCTATTATCGCGTCAGCCGCCGCCGAGACAGACGCAGCCAGAGCTGCAGACGACGAGATGCCAATGATAGAAGGAAACGATCCGAATGTTGTCAAGATGAGTGACGGCACACACGCAGGTCTCCAGTCAGCAGCTACAGTCTCTGCTCAACTAAAACGCCGGCAACGGGAAGAGCGCGAAGAATTTGAACGTCATCGAAAAACCGCCAAGGAAGAAGAAACAGTTTACCGCGATGCGACGGGTCGACGAATAGACATTTCCATGAAACGGGCAGAAGCACGACGCGCCGCTGCAGAGGCTGAAGAAAAGGCAAAACAGGCCAAGGAAGACCTCAAGGGTGAGGTCCAGCAAGGCGAGGCTAAAAGACGACGGGAACAGCTCGAAGATGCCAAGCTCATGCCACTTGCAAGGAGAGTGGATGACAAAGAAATGAATCAAGAACTCAAGGAGAAGGAACGTTGGAACGATCCCATGGCGCAGTTTATGGATACAGCACCGAAACAGTCTGGTAGTGGCAAGGGACGATCGAAGCGTCGGCCGGTTTATAACGGTGCCGCGCCGCCTAATAGATACGGAATCAGGCCGGGTTATCGATGGGATGGTGTGGATAGGAGCAATGGGTTCGAAGCTGAGCGGTTCAAGGCTCTTAATCGCCGGGAAAGAAACAAGGGACTGGATTATGCCTGGCAAATGGACGAATAATAAAAACATGACATCACAAATGTACTATATATACCCCCTCACTGCGAATTGAAAAACTACAAATTTACACCTTTGTGAAGGCATCTGCATTAGATCGAATAGCATATTCTACAAAAACTTTCCTTCGCTAAAGGAAAAAGTTTTGAGCAACAAGTTTCGTCGTTGCGTCTCGACTCGCCTCGGCTCGGGTTTTCCTATATTCTTACTTTCGTCTTCGCAGAAGTCTGTCAGAGCCATATTCGCAAAGCTGCGTAACCATTTTGATCCAGTCCTGTTTCGCCATCTGGCCAGGCCTGTTCCCGACACGACTTTGAAATGGCTTGATGAGATCGCCAATGGCAATCCCTTCAGCAGGAATCTTTTCCAGGATTTCCCAGGACTCGATGCCACCAGTTTGGGGGGATGGAGATGCACCTGTTCAGATATTGTTAGTATTACAGCAACGACGATGGGATTGCTTATATGTTGACAAAACATACCACCTGTCGCAGGAACAGGACTGCCAGCGCGAGACGCCGAAGGTGTTCCTTTTGCACTCCCCACTAGTTTAATCTTCTTCCTTGGTCCGGCGCTATCCGACATTTCACCAGCTGTTGCTTCTCCGTCGCTAGTAGAGCCAGCCCCCACCTTGGATTTACGAGGGGCGTTCGGCCCTGGAGTCCCAGAACGGCTTCCGGGCGCAGTTGCAGATGTCTTCTTCATCTTCTTCCGTGACGACTCATTGCCGCTAGATTCTGAGAGGGCAGGGGAGCCAGCGCGCTTAAGGGATTTATTCTTCTTGCCGTCGCCGTGCTTTTGCTTTCCCTGAGGGGTTGACGAACCCTGGGAGCTCGATGGCTTAGTTTTACCCTTGGAATCATCTTGCCCATTTTCGTCCTTCTTCTCTTCTTCTTTATTTTCGTCTTCTTCATCCGAAGATTCATCGTCGGACTATAGAGTGTTAGCCACTGCCAACTCCAAGTATAGATGCGCAGTAATTTTAAACTTACTGAGCTGCTCCAAGGATTCTCCTCAGAATTGTCACTTTCGTAAATGTCTTCGCGATCTCTCTTGATGAGGGCCTTTCTCGTTGCTTTGCCGTATTTCTGTCGCTCAAGCTCTTCCCTCAGCTGTGTTTGCAAGTCTTCATCCACGCCTTTTTCATCACCTTCTCCAAACAAGTTGGCGCCAAGCTGCTCTCGCCGAACGCGTTCTTTTGATTCTTTGGTGTCCTCGTCCTCCTGCTTCTCGAAGGTGACCGCTTCATCGTCATCTTGAAACTCGTCGCCAGACATGTCAATATCATCGTGGTCCATCTTTTCAGCCCGGGACGCTGCCTTGAATGTGTCACTCTCCATTTTAACCATGGGCCCTTGGCCGTAGAACATTCGGCGTGTCGCTTCAAGATCTTGCATGCCAGACTTCTTCTCTTCATCCTTCATGACCCATCGGCCAACATCAATCTTTCGGTTCATGTATTCCTCTGCTTGGTCCAACGTGAAGGGCTGGAACGGCGGCTTGGCATTAAAGCGGTACCACTTCTCAAGAGGTACCATGCGAAAGACTGATCGATCAATCATGAAAGCAACGTTGGCTTCGGAGAGAGCGGCAACGTATGATCCAACCCAAACATTTTTGCCGTCAGCATCTTCCAGATGCCAGGGAAGAGCTTCTTCGTAACGCAAATCGGACTCCTTCTTCGCGGCGGCGGTTCTCGGACCTCTGTTGAAAATGGTCCTCTCCTCCTTCTGCTTCTTGGGTTTCTTAGGGTGTACCTCTTTCGCGACGGGCGCGATCTTGGCCTGGTCAATGGCGCGTTGAGCTTCCTTATCGGCCTTTATTTGGGCCAGCCTCTCTTTTTCCTGATCGTCAACTGGAGTAGGCTCCTTGACAGGTTCTTTTATTGCTCTGCCTGGCGGCGGAGCTCTCGCATCACGTCGATGCAAAGTCACTGGGCGAGCAAACTCCTCCTGGTCAGTTGGGTCGATTGCATCGCCATCAACTTTTGAAGAAGAAAGCTTCATAAGGTGATAGCGAATCCCTTCCAATAGTGCCTTTTTTGTCGTCATTATGGGGATATCACTGTAGTTGTGCTGTGGCGGTGGCTCGGACCATCCGCCATACTGTTGACGTCGTTCCTCAAGGCTCGGTTTGGACCCGTTGGGTGCAGAGGGGCGTGATGATGAAGCATTTGAGTCGGTGGGCTTTGGCGGAGGCTTCTGGCCGGGTCGTTTTGGCGCGACGAGGGGGTTGGCTTTCGGCTTTCGTCGCATCGGCCGAAGGAGGTTTGGCTTTTGGGCATTGGGAACGCCATTTGGGTTCCCAGGAGGAGCGCCGCTCATCGCGGTAAACTAAGGAACAAAGGATCGAGTGTGCGCAACGGTGATTTACGCAGAGATGCAATGTGAGGCGTCGGGGCGACTGTAGGGAGCCGTCACGTTGCCGTTGACGCAGAGTGCGTGAACACTTTTGCAGAAACAATGAAGCGTCGAACCGTGGCGGCGATCGTGTAATACCTCAAATGAGTGAATCCTGAAGACGAGCGACTCAATGTGCACGTCGCGGCTTGTCAGGGTAGGAGAGAATGGCTTTCGTTGGACTCGAGCGGATGGTTTGGAGGAGGAAAGATGTGCTGTGGCGATGGCGACGATGACGATCAGAGTACGGTCTGTACTTACTAAGGTGAGGTGATGCCTGGAAGTCTAGCAGAGCTGCCGTGGCTGGCGCCGGAAAAGGCTCGGGTACTTTAGCGCGCCTCGCAGCTGTGCGTCAGCGGGCAGTCCACTATTGCACAGTGCAGGCGAAGTGGCTGCAGCGCTCAATTGGAGGGTGGGCAACAAAGGAACGCCTTCATTGCGCAGGGGGATGTTCCCTTCAACAAAGGCGACAGATATTTTTCAAAGGGGCAACAGCTTGACAGTTTGGTTTTCTCCTTTTCTTTCCTTTTTCTTTTTTTTCTAATAAATTTACTTCTATTTTTAGATCAGGCCCTAGTGACCAATGTATATCTAGTAATATACAGCACTACCTATGTCGTACGGAACTCGCGGCGCAATGTAGCGGCGAGCCCTCATTGGTCGGAGCTTGACTTCTGTATCGGGTCAGACAGCACAGCCCAGCCAACGCTTGACCTTTTGGAGGGGCAAGCTCTCCAGCCTTTCAACCAGCAGCATCCTGGTTCTGCCAACAACGGGTTGTACAGTGAATTGTCGGCGATTGACTGCATATACGCCTCGCAGTCAGTCCAGCTCTTAACAGAGCCGACGTTCTACATATACACTGACTAGTCTCTCATTATCCACCGCGTCAAAAGGCAACATACGCTTGTTCCGCCAGTCCTGAGAGTGATTCAGTCGTCATAACCCCCGCTACTGCGTAATTCTGCAAGCCACGCAACTTCGCAAGGACGACCTCTCTCCGTTTGACGCAGCTCCTGAGAAGCGCCGGCCTCATTCAATCGGTATAGATTTCTGTCACTACGCAGTCGACACACTCGTTGTCCAGTAGCCGTCTCAGCCGTTGGTTACTCGGGAAGCTCCCCCAACAAGACGTTTGAGACGCCACAGTCAGCCCTTGTTCCAACCAACATTGCGACCAACCGCGTTGCATCCATCGTCTCTCGTCTCATCGACTTTACTTGGACAGATCCCATGGCTCAATACCGAGACCCAACTTTTACAATTCATTTGAACCTCCTTTATTTCTCCCTGCGGTAGGCTCTGCCGGGCTGAATACTTCCTATTGTCTCTCCACGCCTCCCTTGAGGTCGCAACCAAAGTGTCCAAAAAGACCTTGGTCCCGCCCCCACAAACGAGTGACTCTCGCCATCTCATCCTCTTAAGTCGTCTTCGCGCTGCATACTGAGCCTCGCGTCCATTTGCGCGATCCGACCACCATGGACCCAAACTATACCGATCTGCGCACCCACCCGACCAACGAGTCCGTCTCGGGACTTGAAGGGCATCTCCGTAATCTTATCCTAACAAACTCCGGGAGCCCTTCCAGCATCGACCACCACCAACAATTGCCGCCTCAATCGCCTCTACACTTTCAAGGCCAGCACGTTTCTGGTCCACCGCCGGGCTTTTCTTCTCCAGGTCAAGCAGGTCCTCCCCCGGGACTTTCACCTCAGCCGCCACATTCACCAGACCAAAGCTATGATCCTCCATCCCATCCGAAACCAGCTGCGAGGAAGCGTCTTAATCAGGCACAGAGACGTCAGATGAACTCAGAATTCTCTATTCCACTGGATCTACGACCTCAACACCCGCCTCGCACCAACTGGACCTCCTTTGATCATGGCTCACAACAAGGCTATAGAAACAACTCTGTTCCTCGCCATCAACACACCATGTCACATCCGAATACAATCTCCAATCAGCCTCGCTTTAATCAAGCCCATCAAGGACAGCCATTTGGCTCCTGGGGACGACAGGGCCACGCTCCGAGAGGCAGTTTCTCGCAAAACCAAGACCAGCGTCCACGTCACAACCCTGGCCTTTCACAGAGTCATCGCCGATCGAATTTTTCTCCCGAAGAAATTACCAACCAATCCGCCTTGCTAGAGGCACTTTGTTTTGATGTCATTCTAAACTCTGAAATTGAGCGCTCGGAAATCGCACAGAATGAATCATTCCGCCAGCGAATAGAGCTGATCTGTCGCAACGTCATTGCTCAGCACGAGCACCAAAGCTCGCAGAATCCTCAGTTTCCGCCTCTTTCTGCGGAATTGAAATGCTTCGGTAGCCTCTCTTCTGGCTTTGCCACAAAGGCGTCAGACATGGACCTCGGATTGCTTTCTCCGTTGTCTGCGATGCAGCCTGATGCACCTGGATCTCCCATTCCACGATTGATCGAGAAGGCTTTTCTGGACGCCGGCCTTGGTGCACGGCTACTCAGCCGTACCAGGGTTCCTATTATCAAGCTGTGCGAGCGGCCGCCTCAGGCGCTTCATCAAGAGCTGTTGAAACACCGCCAGAAGTGGGAAAGTGGCCAAGAACATGACCATGCCGAATCAAACGATGATGAAGAGGACCATACGGGAGCTGGCGAAGCCACCAAAGAAGATGAGGAGCTATTTGAAGCTACAACAGCTCCCAAGACCAAGAAGGCCGACGGTTTCACACCGATAAAGGAGGCACCTGCGACGAGCAGCCACGCAGACGACTCGCCGTCACGCGAAACAACCTTTGAGGTACCCAATGCTAAAGGCGAAATGGTTCAATTTCACCTCAAGCAAATATGTGGACAGTCTCTTTCAGCGTATTGCGGGCTTGCGAAGCGTGTCCTCCGGAAAGCTGGCGGGCGGGATGTCACCATGTCCAACTTCAAAAGCTTTACTGAGCTGGACTGGGCCATCTTGAACCGCCTCTGCCAGGCGCAGGTCCAAGGCCTCGCAGATGTGAGACTGAAGGATTCATTAATGAGATATCCGACTCTAGCCTTTAATCCGCATTCAGATGTTCCACAGAATCGATCTCTTATCGGTGTATCCTTACAGATAGAAGGCGAACAGATCCTCCAAAGCTGGGAGAAATGGCCGGCTAGGGAGCATCTTCACCAAGCTTCTATTGCTCACAGCATCAACTCATGGGATGGTCTTCAGTGGGAGCCAAATTTCGGTTATGATCCGATGGCCTTCACGAAAGAGCTGCAGATGTCCCTTGACAAACTAAAAAAGATACCTGCCTTCCAACTCTTACTGCTCGAGCAGGGCCCGCAGGAAACCGATGGCCAATATGCTAGTCGCACCAAGGCGATCCTGAAGAATATCCACCTCGCACCGAACGGGGACCCTGATGCCGTTTACCAAGAGGCTATCGCAAAATACGTAGCCGGAATCTCTGACGAAGATATGCGAAAGGAACTGGTTTCTTGGAAGCAGACTACTCCTGGGCAGTATGATCTTGATGCCGTTGTGCGTCGGCATAAGAGCCTGCATCTTGCGGAAGAAATGGAACGTGCGTTGCAGCAAAACATGTACGAACCGGCTCATACGGAGGCTGTGAAGCAGTATATTGACTTGCTTCGGTCACCATTGCGACAGCTTTATAACAGCCCATCGACTGAACCTATAGTTGCTATTCCTATTCCGGATGGCCTATCTTCTCTCGTTGCCACAGTGAAGACCTTACCAGACCCTCATAAAATGGCACCAAATCGTGAGCGCACAAAGGACTACGACCCGCTTGAGTTTCCAAAGTCCGGTGCCGGAGTTCAATGCGATATCAACTTCTCCGCTCATCTTGCGCTACAAAACACGCTTTTGCTGCGGTGCTACTCTCATACCGACCCCCGTGTGCGACCTATGGTCCTATTCATAAAACACTGGGCGAAAGTTCGCGGCATCAACTCCGGGTATCGTGGCACATTGAGCAGCTACGGATATGTGCTCATGGTTCTTCACTACTTGGTTAATATTGCGCAGCCATTTGTTTGCCCGAATTTGCAACAAGTCGTTCCGCCTGTTGGGCAGCCGGGCTATGCCGAGGGCGATTTCTGTAAAGGTTACAATGTCCGATTCTGGCGTAATGAGCGAGAAATCTTGCATTTAGCAAGTAATGGTCAGATTAATCAGAACCGACAACCGCTTGGGCATTTACTACGCGGCTTCTTTGAGTACTTTGCTCAAAACGGCCCATTAAGTACTGTACCTGGTAAGGGCTTTGACTGGGGCCGCGATGTCCTGAGCCTACGGACCATTGGAGGCTTGCTTTCGAAGCAGGACAAAGGATGGACAGGTGCAAAAACGGTTTACGAAACACAAGCCCCGAATGAAGCAGCGCCCGCTGGGCACTCCAAGTCTCAAAAGGAAGTAAGGAGTGAAACCCCCGCTGATCAGGCGCAAGGGGAAGAGACAGCCCAACACACTGGACCTGTCAAAGAGGTCAGGTTGCGCTATCTCTTTGCCGTTGAAGATCCATTTGAACTGGATCACAATGTCGCCCGTACGGTAACACACAAGGGTATTGTCTCAATTCGCGACGAGTTCCGGCGGGCTTGGAGAATTATTCAAGCAGCTGGGCATGGGCTAACCCATGATAATTTGCTGGAAGACGTCAACGAAACAGATGAAAGCTCTAATTTCTTTGTGGATATGATTGATGACATCCATGGATTGACAGTGGCGGCTTTGCCACACTAAAAGTTGAAACTAGCAGGCGGCGGGGAAGGTGTTGGGACCATATTTGATGTTGCTGTCCTTCTCACAGCCTGTATTAGCTACATTTTTATAGCGCTTTATTTACCTGCTGTATTGTATTGTATTTACACTATACTTGGGTATCTAGTTTGGTTCTATATAGAGCTTCCGTCACTCCATATCCAACATGTCAAACATGTTCTTCTTACGTGCTCCAGTCGCCTTTTGTGCCCTTTTTTCGCCCATATTTGCATCTGCACTGCCCGACTTCCGATTGTTCCTGTCATTCAGGGGCTTTTCGGCAGGCAAATCAACGTACACAGACAGTACTTGGCGCAAGTCTCCCAGTTGAGTCTTGCCCAGGAACTGCGCGACGTCTTCGACGTTTGGAGACTCACAAAGCTCTGGCATATCACTGAGCATCTCCAGTAGAGTCTTGAAACTGTTTCCAACAACAGCCTCAGCATCTTTCAAACCCAGACGCAACACCTGCCACACCATTCTAAGGGAATAGTACGCAGCTTGAAGCTGTGCAACGAAATGCAGAAAGTCCCAAGAAATCCGCGCCGCGTTTTCGCGCGGCCATGAAGCTCCAAGACCCCACTGTAGCGTTGTGGCTAGCGCAAGTGAATCTTTTCCTTGTGCAAAACATTCACGCGCGTCTAGGACAATGTATAACATGGTCCAGAATGGGACCTTGTGTTGTTGGGTTTGCTCCTTCAAATGTGACATGACTTGCACCAGCTCTTCAATAATGGAAAGCATGTCCTTTCTAGGTAATATCGTCACCTGGCGCCCTTTTTGGTCAGGTGTTTGCACACGGCGATATTCCTGTACTGTAGACTTGCGGCCATGAACCATCCGTCGAGCGATGGAATATGCAAGCTTTCGCACCGATGTACTTTGCTCCCACGCAGTACCGCGCTCTGGATTCTCGATGAGGATTGGTAAAAACATTTTCATGTGACGCTCATCCGCTGTGATATCGTCTGGTTGGCCAAGCTGGAGCAACAGCTCGCAAAACCGTGGGTCCAGGTGTTGGATGGTCAGATGTCCTCCTAGCGACGGCACTGATTTCCCGGCGTCTTCTTCACTTAGATACTGGACACAGAACTCACGATACTCATCCTCGTCTAAGACGGAGTCCTCACATGCACGGACTAGACTCGCCACAGTCGCGTGCGTAGTCCGCCAGCGCTCATAGGCAAACCGATGTACGCCAGGGGGAGACGAAAGCCCCAGTCGTGGGAAGATTTTTGATGGTGTGTATACGGAGCAGTGTACAACACCATCTTGGCCTCTGTAAACGTCACGGAAAAGCGCAACGCTCCCAGATCCGAGGTCGTGAACAAGCAGATCTGAATCCGAGGTCAGAACCATCGCCCCAGTGCTGGCGGCATGTCTTGCGCAGAACCCGTCTGCTTCACCTGGAATAATGCGTATGAGATTTCCGTATTTAGGGTGTCTTCTCAAGGAATCAATAACGGCCGGTACGAGAAAACTTGGGGCGGTAAATGGTTTTGTCTGTGGCCTGCCGGTCAAGAAGGCGTCGACTGAAGTTGGCGCATAGGCTTTGGGGATGTGTGTCTTTGGACAGCCTCCGCTGCTTGTGTTGTAGAATAATGTTATTTGAGATGTGTTCTTTAAGGTGCGTTCCATTCGGACAGGAAGTTTTGATTTTGGGAGAAATCCATCAAAGTAGAGCTGCTCGCTACATTCCGTGTAAGCCACTGTAAGCTACACCTTAAAAACTATGAGTATGTATACTTACACGACGACATTTTGGGAAACTAGCTTATCAAGCCATGATATTACAGCTGATTCTAGAACACCATAAGACGGTTGGTCAAATCCATTTATCCGACACACATGTAGGATGTGGTGTGCAAGACCTGGTCCGTCAACGACAACATGAACATTTTGCAGCACAGTATGTGTCGCGTATGGCTCAAGTGTGGCTATTAGTTGTGGGATGCCCATCGTAAAGGCGATTTGGGCAAGGGTCCTGCATGAACCCTAGGAGCAGTTGGGACAGGGACTAGCGGTGATGGAATATGGCAACAATGTCGCATCAATGACGATATCCTTGCTCTTGGAGGAGGCTGTTGATCTCATGACTTGTGATGTAAATAGCCGTGATCTGTTGATTGGATATCAAGCTCCAAAAAGGCCCTTGGCGAGTAGTCTTAGGCCAATTGCTACTCTCGTTTCGTGTTGCACGACATGTAAATCAAGCCACTGCCTATCAGGTGTCGTGAACCCGGCGTATTCCGGTCCTCGGCGAGGAAGATTTGATTGTGTGGGATCCGCCAAATGCGTCGATCGAGGCCAGCTCGCACTGTATTAATGACACCAGCCAGAGGCGAAGCAGGTGCTAGAGAAGTACAGTCACCCCACAGCGGCCACTAACTGCGCACAGTGTTATTTGTAGACTTCGCACGGGGCTCCATTTGCGGCCCGCAGGTTTTTGCACCCTGGGCCAAAAAAAAAAAAAAAGGGCTGCTTCTCCCCATTACTCACACCTTCAGCTTTCTCCTTCTCCTCCCTCTTGTCCGCATCCATGGGTGAGCTGAGCTTCAACAATGCGCAACACGCTCATTTTTGCGGGCAATTCGTGCCCTGTTCTCACATCCCAGATCTGTGAGAACCTGGGCATGCACCCAGCCGATGCAGACCTGACCCAGTTCTCCAATGTGAGCTTCCTCTAGCTCCTCGCGTGCGCTTTCTGCCTTTTTCTGCTTTCGTGTTTCTGCCGTTGGCGCTTCTCGGGATGCGACTAACACAGAGGTCTTCAAGGGCGAGACAAGTGTTCGAATCTTGACAAGTGTCCGTGAAAAGGATGTCTTTGTCGTCCAGTCGGGCAGTCCCAAAATCAATGACTCCATCATGGAGCTGTTGATCATGATCAATGCCTGCAAAGGCGGCTCTGCCAACAAGATCACAGGTATGCTGCGCCGAAAGCCCTTTGACGATATCAGCTCGAGACTAACATTTATGCCACTTTAGCCGTCCTACCCTATTTCCCGTACAGCCGTCAGTCCAAGAAGAAATCCCACAGAGGGGCCATCACTGCGCGTATGCTGGCGAACCTGCTCAATGTTGCTGGCGTCAAACATGTCATCACCGTCGATCTTCACGCCTCTCAGATGCAAGGCTTCTTCAAGTGCCCTGTCGATAACCTACACGCCGAACCCATTATTGCGCGTTGGATTCGCCGCAATGTACCGAACTGGCGGGAGGCCGTGGTCGTGTCCAAGAATGCCGGAGGCACCAAGCGTGTGACATCGCTTGCTGATGCGCTGAAGCTCAACTTTGGCATGGTCACGACTGAGCGAAAGCGTGGTCACAAGATTCCAACAAACATGTTTATGACTCACCTTGATGGAGTCGACCGCACACCGGCCCTTGAGACTTCGACCCAGGCCGCAATAAGGCCTAACAAAGACGCTGAGGAGATACTCGCAATCCAAGAAGAGCAATCACCGTCACCAAGAGTCATGGCTGATGCCCTCGGTTCCCCCAGGCGTGCCAGTAGTATATCTCGAGCTGCAGCCAGGGACGCCTCTTCCGCACGCAGGGGTAGTACTACTCCGTCGGGTAGCTTGGCGCGCCTAAGTGCTCAAGACGAGGATGACTACAACGACCACCGCCCACAAGAAGTCACTCGCGGACGCTTGGTCCATGGCCACGTCGTTGAAGATGACTTTCCTTCTCCTGCCGACTCCAATGCCGACAACAGCCCGGAGGAAGACCCCATGGCAGCGTCTCGTGCTTCATCGTTCTTCGTCTCCGACAAGCAAGCGCTGGGTGGCAGCAGCGATCCTACTGCTAGCTCAGACGAGGAGGACAATGTGTTCCAAGAAGACTCCAAGACGGAGCACACCATTACTCTCGTTGGCGACGTCAAGAACCGAACCGTCTTTATTGTCGATGACATGATTGACAAACCCGGATCGTGGATTGCTGCAGCCGAGACGGTTGTCAAGAGGGGCGGGGCCAAGAAGGTCTTTTGCATTGCTACCCATGGCGTCTTTGGCGGTGACTGTTTGGAGCGACTCCAGGCATGCGAATGCATTGATGCCGTTGTCGTGACCAACAGCTTCCCCATCAGCGAGGAAAACGCAAAGGGTATTTCCAAGCTGGTGATTTTGGATCTTTCCATTTTGCTATCCGAGGCTATCCGCCGCAACCACTACGGCGAGTCGATTTCTCCCTTGTTCCAGCATACGGATTAGATGCAAATCGTTGCTCTGACCACGTATATTTTTTACACGCCATATTCTGATATCATTTTGAGATTTTCTTTTGCTTTTAATTCGCTAGCGAGGCGTCTATGGAAGGTAACTTGCTTATTTTTGGTTTTTGCCGCTGCATATATGCGTTTGGCGCCTTTTTTTTACGCAGAAAAAAAGAAGGCTGCAGGTAGATGGCAAAGACATGGATTTTTACTTTCTTTTTTGTGAGCTGTCCCTCATGATGCAACGGAGTGAGACAACCTGTCTTTTCTTTTCCCTTTGCGTGAATGTTGAACGCACCTGTTTCTCATTCGTAGTGTGTCATGCAGAGAAAAGGTGCCGTTCAAGCAACCCCCCCAGTGGTGCTGCCTTTTTGGCAGCAAGGATCCGATTCATCTCAGAATGGGTTCTTAACGGAACACTGGTAGAAAAAGTATAAAAAAAAAAATTAATTGAAGCATCTCTTTTAGAATTGCTTTCTTTTCTTTTCTTTTTTCTCGTTCTTAGAAGGCCCCTTACCCGGAGTTTCACTCCAGCCTTTGTGCTTGTGGGTTGGGGGCAAGAGAACTTTTCGGACATTTTTTTTTAAAGTCGATAGATGTAAAGTAAATATCATTAATGTAATGACTTCTTATTTTTTTTTTGCCCTTATTTTAATGTTTTATTTTGAATCTTTTTTAATGTTCTATATGAAAAGTAGATCTCTTGTATATTTGTTGACTCTCCTTTTAAGTGGTCTTGCGATGGACACCCTGCGCAGAAACCTGGTGGTTGTGATAGACGAGTGTATCAGCAATGACGACGTTTTGGCGACGAGTGGCATTGAAGACAATGACTTCGGCAATGTCATCAGGGGTAAGAGGCTCGACACCACTAAAAAACAAGAGAAACGGTTTACGAGATTAGCTTGCCGTGTTTTTATACTTTAATGTTGAGGGGGTTAGACATACGCATAGACGGCATCAGCCTTGGCCTTGTCTCCTCCAAAACGAACCAAGGAGAATTCCTAATAGCACAACAAGAATTAGACGTTGCAGTGTTCCAGTTTTAGTAAATTTTTTCCCACTTACAGTCTCAACCTGGCCGGGATCAATCTCCATGACGCGAATCTTGGTCGCAATCAGCTCTCGGCGCAGACTCTCTGTAAAAGCGCGGACAGCAAATTTGGTAGCGCAGTATATGGAGCCACCAGGATACGCCTCGCGTCCGGCAATGGAGCCAAGGTTGATAATGTCGCCGGAGCCACCGTCGGGACGGGCCTTGAAGATGGGAAGAATGGCCTGGGTCATGTTGATGAGGCCAGTGACGTTGGTAGCGAACATTTCGTTCATGTCCTCCTCAGCGATATCGGGGGCTGACGCAACGCCCTTGACGAGACCGCTGTTGTTTAATGTGCAGGGTCAGCTTAATTCTCGCCCATGGAAAAAAGAAGATAAAATATTGGGGACAAAACTCACGCATTGTTGAGAAGGATGTGAATATCCCTCCACTCCTCGGGCAAATTGCCCACAAACGAACGCACCTCGTCGCCCTTGCTAATGTCCATTTTAACGGGCAGCACCTTGACGCCGTCGCCAACCTCCTTCTTGATATCCGCCGCAATCTCCTTGAGCACATCAACACGGCGAGCGGTAAGAATCAGACGCAGGTCCTGGGGGCAGGTGCGCGCAAACTCGAGCGCGCATGAGCGGCCAATGCCAGATGAGGCACCGGTAATGAGGATGGTCTTGCCGGCAAGGCGCTTTCCTGCTGTTGCGGAGGAAGAAGCCATTGTTCTAGAGTTTGCTGGTCGCGGGAGCGGAGACAATGCACAAGTAAATGTGCTGGGCAGTAAAGCTACTGGCCTGAGGGTACCAGAAGCCAAGCGTGCGGTAGCGGGACGAGCGGTGTTGTTGTAGAATCGAGTCGAGGCAGCAGGGAACTGTGAAACTGCTGCGGCGCGTGGAAGAGATGCGAGGTTCTGGAGAGGGATGAGGCGAGTGCTTGCGACGCGCATCAAGAAGAAAGGGCTCCTCTGTCGGCTTAAATCGTGCGGCGTTTTTTCGGGTTGAAACGGGAGATGCAGTTGGTCCTACGCGAGCCTTGCTGCAGCAGCGCTTTGTCGGGCAGGTGGTTAGTCTTGCTGCAATGTGCCAGGATGGTGTCGTACAGGGAGAGACAGGGAGCTGAATTACCTTGTAGAATGCAATTGGGGGGCGTTTTGACGTCAATTGTAAGCAAAGTTGAATGCTGGCTGATGGACGAGGGGAGGAATTGTTAAAACACAAATGTACTAAAAGCCAATCAATCTGGGGGTTTCGTTCCTGTCGGTTGTTGAACGGTGAACACGGGGAGTGACGAAGCGTGGAGAAGAGCTGGAACTTTGGCGGGAGGGGGACGTGTGGGGGATTATTCACCCCGCTGTCCAGTTCTGGGTAGCGTCGGGCCGGAGTCGGTCGTCTCCCCCACACAGGACTTACAGTGTTACGGTATGTGTGTGAGTCTATTCTACGAAAGAAATATTTACGAAAAATCCAATCTATATTTTTCTTCTAATTTAATTAGTTTGAATTCAATCTCTGTCAAAGGACATGCCATTGTTTCTGTCTACAACATCAAACAAACCCCTCCTCCCGCCCGCCTCCGAATCCTCAAACGCAATATGCCCCCAACACTAACAAAGGAAATACTCGTTTAAAAACGAAAGTCCGTCGAGTCTTTTTCAATGCCATTCCCAATCGTCTTTTCCAGGGCCCTTGCCTACCTATCACCCATCAACCATACCTCCCATAAGCCCCAAAGCACTCGTCTCTCCCGTCTCCTTCTGCTCCTCCGTCGGCGGCGGATTATTCAAAAACTCCTCCGTCGGCAGCCGCTTGCCCGGCCACTCATGCCCAAAGTTGGGATAATTCTCAAAATTCGGACAATTCCAGATATACAGCTCCCGCTTGTAATTCTCACCCGCCTTTCTCGCCAACTCAACCGCCTGAAGCACCGGCCAGTCCTGGTGGCAGTAATCAGTGCCGATGATGGAAAATTTGACCGTCGCGTCTCCCCAGTCCTGACCGTTGACATACGTCAGCTTGAAATCCGTGATGCAGGCTTCCGTCATCACGGCATCCCGGTAGTCTGTGCCGTTTTGCCCGAACCAGCTGCCGCCCACGTCGTAGTGGAAGCCGCTTTTGTTGCGGCACCGAATCCACATCCAGTTGCGCTTGTAGTATTCCTTCTTGTTGAGCGGCCGTCCAAAGATCTCTTGCTTCTTCTGTAGTATCCAAGCTTCTCCGTATACTTCAGTCTGATTCCCTTTTCCGGCTTCTTGGCTCGGAGTACTGGATGCGCTGAAAGTGTTGGAAGCACTAGCAGCGGGCAACACTTCCGACGCCTTCATATCCACAACAGCACCCATTGATGTGCCAATGCTGGCCGCAAAGACCAGGGCTTTCGAAATTCCAACCATGATTTTTCTGCACTGGTATGTTCGAAGCGTACAGCTGCATAAGCAATTCAAACTGGTGACTGCTGTCTGTCGTGGAGTCTTGCGGCTACTGAATTCTCTTGCTTGTACCCAAAGGTGAAGTAAATTCCAGGTACTTGAGAAAAGAAGAAAATACAATCTTTTCTTTCGTAAATGGACTGTCTACATATAATCCTCCTTCAGGGCGCCCAGTTTCTAATTTAAACTCTGTGGCACCGCAGCCTCAGCCAACCTAGTCTGCCTCGAGATCTTAAATCGCATGCGGCGGAACTGACTCATTGTCATGGAACCTCGTCGCCATTTTTTCAATAAGAAAACTACATTTTCCAGTTATCGTTGCAAATTTTATCTCTAATCTGGATCAAACCTCCACCAATTTAGTCTAGTGTAATGTTATTCTTATCCAACCGTCTAGTCCTCAGCGCCAGCCCAAGTGTCCAATAAACACATACAGAATCACAACGCGAACCCATCGCCGCCAGACGCCAAAAAAATCCACACCATTTACAAGGGCTTGTCGTTGCCACTTTCAGACTCGTTTTCTGTAGCATGTCTTGCTTCGTCTTCGCGCATTAACTTGGCACGCTGATCTAGCATGGTGACGCGAGTGCGACGGATGCCGATTGGTGCCACAAGAACTGCAAGACCAGCAATGATGACAGATACAATCATCCCGTCCCTAAACGCCTTGGAATATGCCTGGCGAACCAACACTGCTTTCTCGTCAGAAAGACTGTTGGCACCTTCATTCAGAGCTCTTAGGCCTTCGGAAGATAGTTTGCCGCCAACGTTTTTGAGGGCATTGCGGAGCAGAACAGATGAAGTAGAGATGCCAATACTGCCACCGAGAATTCGCATTTGTGCCAAGATACCATGAGCCGGGGCTGAGTTGCATCAGTATTTATATTATAGTTACGACACGAAGCAAACTTACCAGCATCCGCAAGGGGAGCTTCAAAAGACACGAGCATCGTAGCAGATGCTGTTGCCAAACCAAAACCTAGACCAGTGAATGCCAGAAAACCCATTGCCTTGGAATCATCCTCTGATCCATGCACAGTTGTCAATAGTCCACACCCCAGAACCATTAGGGATGCACCGGTAGCCATGGTCTCGAAGAGAAAGTTCTTTTTTGAGTTGACGACCCCGCTAATCGCACTTGCGAGGGCAGACGTGCCCAACATCGGCAAGAGCATGAGGCCGCTGACCAGTGCGGATTTTCCGCTAACAACTTGTGCTCTCATCGGGAAGGAAAATATCAAGAGTAGAAACGGGTATCCCATAAGCAAAGTTGAGATGGCCGCCGCAGAGTAGTGCCTGTTCCGAAGGAGTCTGAATGGAAATGCAGGAGCAAAGCCTTTACCAAAGACTCCCTTGTCAAGCATATAGGACCAAACAAAGACTCCTGCCCAACAGATGACACCTGCAGCCAAGGGGGCAATGAAGATTGCCGTGTTCCAAACTTCGTAGAATGACTCGCCCGCATTTTGAAACGCATATACCACAAGAACTGCTGCAGCAATTATGAGCAAAGTTCCAAAGTAGTCAAACGATTTCCATGAGCGAACGCGAACGTAGGGCATGTCCTCTGGCTTTGGCCAGCTTAAGAGGAAGATTGCCAACGACACCACGCCGATGGGGCCACTGCTATCGTTAGTGCCTGATGATAGAGCTGGTTTTGAGGAACTTACTTGATCCAGAATACCCACCGCCACGTGGCATATTCAGTAAGAATGCCACCAAGAACAGGACCGAGTACACCAGACCAAGCTATCACCATTCCAATCATTGCGCCGACAAACTTGATAAGCTTTGCCGGACATACCTCGGGGAGAATAATCATGGTCAAAGAGTACAGACCTGCCAAGTTTCATGAGTACTAGTGCGAAAGCAGTGTAGAGCTACCATGAAGACGTACCTGAGCCACCAAGACCTTGCATCGTACGGAAGGCAATCAGCTGGCGCAAGTCTTGGGCAAAGCCACTGGCAAGGGAAAAGCTAAAGAATAAGACATATGCAGCAAGAAAAGCATTTCGTCGACCAATGACGTCGGATATGCGAGCAAAAGCGACGGCACAGCCAAGATAGGCAAGTGTATAAGAGAGGGCAATCCAGTTGACTGAGCTTAGGTCGTCAAGTTCCGTACCAATAGTAAACAAGCTGGTCGCCACAATGGACGAGTCTATAATGGAGAGAAAGAGTCCCAGGCAGACGCTATTGAATAGCCAAATCAGTTTGGTCGCTCATGGAAGCTAATGCAGGTGGTAGATTGCAGTACTCACCCGACACTAAGAAGCCAAAAGCGAGCAGGAGATAGACCTCCTGCGAGCTCTATACCGTCACCAGGCCGAGAGCTGCCATCGGCAGGATCAGGCTCGCCTTTTCGGCCAAGCCTTCTTGCGAATTTCAGCCCCATTGTGAACAAACAAGGAGATTGTTGACAAGAGGCAGGAGAAAGATGGGAGTAGTGTTTGTCGTAGGACGTGGTGCACTAATCGCCGACCCAGTAGATGCGTATGCTAGTGTATCTGTGTATGTATCTGTACGGAATTGTACGTTTGAAGAAGTATGCGTATATGGTACGCTGAATTACGTTCGACAGCGTGTCAAGTGACAAAGCGAAGCAGCAGGGAACGGCCGGGGCGAAGCAACTGACGAGGAAGCACTAGTAGATTTATACAGAAGCACTTGGTTGGGGCTCGCGTGGAAAACGAGAACCTCCAGGATAGCAAAGAAGGATTTTGAGAGTTTAAAGAAGCACCACCCAACATCAAGTAGGCGGACCCCGACGTTCTTGCCGCCCGTTTGAAAGGACTAATGAGAGGCGAAGGTTGCCGGGCCGGCAGCAGGTGACAAAAGGTATGAGTAGCGAGAGCGAGCGAGAAACTGCCAGGAACTGGACTGTCACTGCCAGAGACGAGCAGACGCCCGCATTCACCTCAGCCTCCGATTCCTCGGGCAATTCCAAGCATCCACAAAGCCGCATTCACCGCGTCCTCCATGCGCCGCCCGCTATCCCGCGACCGAGATGGCCATCGGGTTTATTCTCCACCGCGACTCAGAAGACAACTTGAGCTTATCCCGTAGGCTGGCAGCATGTTGACGGCGCTGCAGGGTGGGATACCTCAAGGTCGCACAGATCCACGGCGACGCCGGGCTTTGATGACAACGGGCGACGAGTACCGCGATGTGCAGCGTGAAAATGGGGACGAGCTGGCCAGGCTCGCATTCGCTTGCATTCGCTTGCATGTTGGTTGGTCCTTGCTTGCCTCCAGTCTGCGTGGCGCTCTGTTCCCACTGCGGCCGCAGTTGCTAGGGTACTGGTAACTTGCGTGGAATACCTCGACAGTGGCGTCTCGATTCCATCTCACATGTTTGTTCACTCGTTCTGCCACAAGCAGATTAATGCACGCTTTGTGCAACACAACGCGCAGCTGTGCGACTGTCGCTCAGTCTCCTCGTTGCACACTCCTCGGGAAAATATTACGGCGGAGACAGGCTTACTAGGTATAGCCGGCCAAGTCTACCAACGTCTGTCATCTCGGCAAAAGGCAAGGAGGCGGGCACGTAACGTGCAATTAATTTGGCGCCCGTCAATTCATCTCGAGTGTTCGCTGACTGGGGGCTGGAAGCCGTTCCGCGCGATGATAAAGGCAAAGTGGTGCGGGTGGTTCCGTTACTTAACCAGCTTCGCTAACGCCAAGCCATGAGTGGTTCACTGCGGTTCATGGGGCGGCGGCGGCGGCCCCCAAATGTGGATAAAGCCAAAGTTACAGGCTCTCGCTGCGAATGCGAGTTGGATTGTGATAGGTCTGACGAGCTTAGAGTGGAAGTCTCATTGGTGACTGTCAAGCACATTGCGAACTGTAAAACATCTTGCTTATTATTGTAATTACTAAGTTACCAGCAGCTACTAAGATAATTGAATTGATCATGTTAGGCAAACGTTTGCGTCATATTCAGACTACAGTTGCACAGGTAATCCTTTAGCTGCCAGATTCACAGGCCCCCTGCTTGCTTGAAGGTTCTTCTTATAGAGCTATGGCCATGAGAAGCTGGCATCGGTGAGCTGTTGGTTGCGTGCTTACTTTGAGGGTTGCAAAAATTTGCGATTTTTATGCTGCGTGTCTTTGGTATCGGACAAATACATATTTTGGAAATCATTTCTGTTGACCGAGCTGTGCCGAATGCCTCGCTTACACGGCCCAGGTGAGAGAGTCTGGCAGGGCCGACGAAAGTGGCAGTAACCATCTGTTCCACCTGACAAAATCATAGCTTAAATTAGTTTCAAAATAGTCTCATCTTATTTTTTATTTTATTTTTAAATATATGTAGGCAGCCGTATTGTGATATGCGAAATACCTGTCACGACGCTCCCGTCAGTCAACTGTTCTCGCACCGACAGTCGACCATAAATGTCACGCTAGGCGGGCACTGTGCACCGGTTGGTGACTTGCCCTGTGGGGCAAACAAGGCACGCACGTTCCTGCTCATCTGCTGTCACCATCAAGATCTCATCCCATCCAACCACGGCAAACTTTGTTAAAGCGCGCAACGGGAAATAATGACCGAGGTTATGTCACAGACGCCGCCACCTCTGCATGGTCCCTCGGACAAGGAGAGAAAATACGATCGCCAGCTGAGGCTGTGGGCCGCCGCTGGTCAAGCCGCGCTGGAATCATCCAACATACTGCTTGTCAACTCGGGGTCTGGTACTGTGGGCGTCGAGACTCTGAAAAATCTCGTTTTACCCGGTTAGTTATGCAGGCCAATTTCACAGAGTGTACGGCCAGATACTAATAGATTCAAACTTTTAGGCATTGGCAAGTTTACCATTGTGGATGACGCCATAGTCGGTGATGCGGATCTAGGTGTCAACTTCTTTGTTGATGAGTCGGGTCGTGGCAAGTCGCGGGCGCAGTGTACCACAGAACTGCTTCTTGAGCTTAATCCTGAAGTTTCCGGAGACTGGTTTCCTAAATCAGAGGTACGTCAGGCAATATTAATTCGCCGCTACACCACTTCCTAACTGATCTAGGGATCCTCTGATTTGACCCAGGCTCTGTCATCTGCCACGACATACACCATTATCCTCTACACATATCCGATAGATCCTTCACGCTTGGACACGCTTCAAGAATACGGGCGCCAGCATCAAGTTCCGCTCGTAGCGATCCATTCTGCCGGCTTCTATGGATACTTTCGCATTTCACTTCCCGGGGTGTTCCCTATTGTTGACACCCATCCCGACGAAACTGCCACCGCTGATCTACGCCTGCTTACGCCATGGCCGGAACTGTCACAATTTGCAGGTGACATGACAAGAGATATTGACAACTTGGACGCTCACGAACACGGTCATCTCCCGCTTGTCGTTATTCTCCTGCATTACCTTGAGGTTTGGAAGGCAGGGCACGGAGGCTCTCTGCCAATTAGCTACAGCGATAAGGGTTCATTCCGAACGCTTGTTTCTGGTGCTATGCGCACCGCTAACCCAGAAGGCGGCGAGGAGAACTTTGAAGAAGCCGTCAGCGCCGTGATGAAGCACATTACCACGCCATCTATCCCAAGTTCATTGGAGGAAGTATTCAATCATGACCATGGTAACACAGTAAGCGTTACCCATTGTGTCCCGAAGTCGCTATCTACTGACATATCATCAAGAATGGCTCCTCTTTTTGGATCATTGCCGAGGCCGTAAAGCAATTCTACGAGGAGCACCAACAGTTACCGGTAACCGGCCGTCTCCCCGATATGAAATCGCAGTCCAAGACATATATTGCTCTCCAATCTCTATACAAGAGCAAAGCGCGCAAAGACGCGAGCGAGGTTCTCGCCATTGCCGAGGATCTAGCAGGAGGCGTGTCCATTGATCCGAGCGAAGTCGAGCAATTCTGCGCAAACGCCAAGTTTGTCAAGCTAATTAATGCTGAGAAAGAGGTGCCCAGCATTGATGATATAGTTGGTAAGTAGACTCTGAGAGATAGCTTGTTGCTTGCGGGAAGTTGCTGATGGTGGTCAATCTGTAGCACGAGAACTTGAAAACGACGAAATGGCTGCCATTGCTGGCCCAGAAATGCCACTGTCACTGATTTCCGTATACCTCGCGCTCAATGCGACGTCGCATGTACAATCAGCCACATCAGAAGAAATTATTTTGAAAATCCAGCATCAGGCCCCTGCACTGCAAGGAAAGGAGCGGACGGAACAAATAGCACAAGAGGTTGCTCGTGCTGCTGGAGGGGAACTACACAACGTATCAGCCACTCTGGGGGGCATGGTGGCGCAGGAAGTGATCAAGGTCGTCACAAAGCAATATATCCCGGTCGATAACACGTGTATATATGATGGTATTGAAAGTCGATGCCAGGTGTTGCGGACGTAGATAGATAGATGCAGTTTGCTAAGGTTATTGGAATAGCTCCCTGGTGAGGGAAAAAGACGTCAAGTATACACCCAAAATTTATACTTTTTCATATCATCAGTATCTTTTATTTGTCGTATATTGTGTTACCTTTCCAAGATGTATGGCTCAATGACAACATATTGAGCGACTCTCGCATTGTAGATGAGGTAGGCAGGAGCGTTGCGACGCCAGCTGCCTCTCTGAAGCTGTTCTATTCCACGCCCTGCAGCATCGATGACGCTCAGCTCCAGAGCCATGATCCCACTTATCAGTATCAAACGTCCTCCTGTTTACTTTGAAAATGGATCACGCTCTTACGTGTAATAATTTGAAGTGCAGAGCCGAACTATCAGATCGCGCTTTGGTCACAACTTGCAGGTACAAAGTATCGCTCCGTCGCTGCCAACAACACTATCTGACACTCGCGAGCACACCAGTCACATCTTCTGTCTAGAATGCGCAAACCACCAATCACTTTTGCATTTTGATGGCCATAATCGAACTAGCTGCCCTGCATGTGGCACTGAATTGTCGACGAGCGAGGACGCAGTTGTCACCAATCTCCGGCCGACGGAAGCCTACAAGACGAGCATCTTGAGTGGGTTGAGCCCCAATGCCATCATGGAATGCGCTGGCCGGGCACTCAGTTTTTGGGCATACCAGACCTCGCAGGCGATTATTTACCAACAGCACCTCTACAATACATTGACGAACAAATATTCGGCCTTAACCGTGGACTTTGATCGGGTCGTTAACGAGGCGAATGCAGAAATTGACGGACTGCACCGCAAACTCAATGCTCTGAATATTGAGCATGAAAACCATCGGAAGAAGAGCGAGGACCTTGCCAAGGCATACAAGGAAAAAAGCCGGAAGCTGCAGCAAACGCAGGAGCTGTGTGATAGGCTGAAAGGGCGTGTGGAAATTGGACACATCCAGCGGGCTGCTTCGGATGCCGTTGGCTCGAGATTTAATGCAGTACAGCCAACTAAGTCCCATTCTTACGACAATACGCAACAAAACGGTCAGCTTCAGCATCAGCATGTGGCATTATCCCTTCCCGTCACATATGCCAATGTACCGGAAAGCTCTAGGTTCCCAGCGTATGGCATCTCTTCGAATGTAGCCGTGAATACTGGAGCTCCTTTGGAACATGACGTAGCTATGTCTACGGGTGAGTTCATCAGGTTGATTCCAATTCAATTGTGTAGCTAACGGTCGAGTTTAGTAAGTTATGTCCCACCTGCATTAGGCCGTGGACAGGTTAGGAGCACGGGATCTCATGAAGCCGCCCCCGCTCAGGCAGTGAACGGCCCCGGACCTGTTCCTAATGGGCAAAATGTGACGCATAGGATAGAGTCGACGCGCTTTGCACAGACACGCGGTGGTTTGTCTGGAATAGGATTATCATCTGGCATTAAAGTAAGCCAGGCTCCAGTTTCGTCGGCGCTGGGGCTGGCGACAGCAGGATTTAGACGAGGCTAACTGCATCACGCGATATGAATCATGAGATCCGATAACATATAAAAAGATCTTTAAATATTAGATAGTTCAAGCATTTGCTGAATTTTCCTTCATAAACACTATTTGTCAGAGATTCTGCAATTTTCGTGAGAAATGAATAATGCCAGTTCATTGCCGGGTAGGTAGGTCATTGTGCATGAGGCTACCTCGTATTGCCTGCATGGGAACGCGGCGCCGCACCAATCACAGCAAACAGCCAACAGCCCGTTTTAATAACGTCCGGGGGGCTTGATTAGAGCAATTCACAAGCTTGGTCTATTGCACAGCTCCTGGAGACGAAATATAGTCCAAGGCCTCTACGACAAGTAAAACAGGAGAACCTGGATGACGCCGTCGCTAAATATGTTCCTATACGAGACGGCTGCACTAAGCTATCATTCCTCGCTGTAGTACGTAGAAGTACCTAAATTGGACTGTAAATACGTCGTAGAGGCGTCGATCAAATTCGGTAGCGGGAGCACCCATTCTGGGCGTCAACGTCTGGAGTAACATGTACTGGATACCTAAGCCACTGCGTGATGATGTACGTATAGTAATGTTTCAGCTACCTGCCGCAACGAGTTAAAGGCACCTGGTAACGTCGCGTCGCAGAGCGAGACAATACGAGTACAGGGCCCTGTCAGTGTGGGTGGTTAGCGAAGCATTTCCTGCTGGACCATTCGCTGCGGCACCCTTGGACACGTTGCTCCACTTGCTTATTGCGTGGCCAGTCTGCCCGTTTCGTAAAGACCAAACACGCCAACCTATAAGGAACCTTGAATGTAGGAGAGACCAGAGAGGGCCAAAAAGTCTAATTTCGTTTCCTCTTTGCCGTCTTCTTCCCTCTTTTGCCCCTACATGCGACACTCGACACCAGCCGGCCCATTTACATTCGTTTCCTTGCTAACGCTTCTCACTGGCCTTTTTTTCGGCAGTGTTAACTTCTTTAATTCGTCGCCCGGTTGCGATTGTTCTTTTCAGACTGCCGCTGTCTTCCCACATGCTACTGGGTGGCAGCACGTCATCAGCGCACCCCTGACACGACTTCAGACGATCGCGGCAACAACATTTCGCAGCGACTGAGCTTGGTAGATACATCGGCCGAATACGAATCCGAATCGTTATCGAATAAGGGCGTTTGGATTTATATGCGACGAATTAGTGCTTGATCACCAGCCCGGACCTCAACGCGCGTCCGTGCTGCTTCCATAGCAGACAATGGGTAAACACAAAAATTGTATGCGCTCGCCTCACCTTCGCGCTCCCCAGCCACGCAATTGCAGTCGCTTGCTAACAAGTCCTCTCTGAAAAGCACAATATGGTGTCATACTTGATGCAGGCTCATCCGGTACTCGAGTCTATGTATACAAGTGGAAGAACCCGAATGCGCCGTCCAAGAAAGGCAACATTGCTGCCGTCGATACCCACACGCTACCGAAACTGAAACTGGAAAAGAGCAAGAAAATCCACCCTGGAGTATCGACATTCGCCAACGATGTCTCTGCCGTTGGCCGCGACCACCTTCAATCACTCATCGATGTAGCAGTCAAAGAGGTGCCAACCTCCAAGATCTCCGAAACACCCGTCTTCCTCATGGCCACCGCCGGCGTCCGACTCCTGCCTCCTCAAAAACAGCAAGCTTTGCTGCAATCGATATGTACATATTTCAGAGGAACGACGCAGTTCCAGCTGCCCGACTGCGATGCCCATGTTCAGGTCATTTCGGGACAGACCGAGGGTCTCTACGGCTGGATTGCGGCCAATTACTTGCTAGGCGGTTTCGACGAACCTGATAGACATAACCACGGCAAGGGACATCACACGTATGGATTTCTGGATATGGGTGGCGCATCTGCACAGATTGCGTTTGCTCCCAATGCAACCGAAGCAGACAAACATTTCGACGACCTGAAGCTTGTGCGAATGCGACGAAGCGACGGCTCGGCGGCGGAGTACAAGGTGTTTTCCTCGACATGGCTAGGGTTCGGCGCAAACAGGGCCCGCGAGCGGTTTGTCGAGAGCCTGAAGGACGAGTACGGCGAATCAGCGAAAGAGCTCCCGGATCCTTGCCTGCCAAAGGGCCTGCGCACATCGCTTTCCGGAGAGCCAATAGAATTGAATACGTCCAAAGACCAGGTTTTAATGGGAACTGGTAAGGTGGAAGAGTGCATTCGCAAAACCTACCCGCTGCTAGGGAAAGAAAAGCCGTGTAATGACAGCCCATGTTTGCTCAATGGGCAGCATGCACCGGCCATTGACTTTGACATAAATCACTTTGTGGGTGTGTCAGAGTATTGGCACACTACTCATGGGGTATTTGGCAAGGAACACAACGCATACGATTTGGCAACCTACCAACAAACTGTCAAAGACTTTTGTGAGCGCGAATGGTCATCAATCAAGAGCGACATTAAGCCGAGAAAGAAGACTGCCGACGAAAAGCTCACTGATGCCCAAGAAGCTTGTTTCAAGGCATCATGGCTTATCAACATGCTACACGACGGAATTGGCATCCCTCGCGTGGGATTGGAAGGATTACCAAGCCCGGGGATCAATACGACACATGACGCCTTGGAAAACGCCAAGGGTAGTGGATTCCGTGACCCGTTCTTGCCCGTGGATAAGATTGACGGTGTTGAAGTGAGCTGGACTCTTGGTAAAATGATTCTGTACGCTGCCGGACAAATTGAACCAAGGGATTCTGGTCTTCCTGTTGGATTTGGCAGCAACGTTAAAGGGATACCCGATGACTTTGAGCATGCTGGCTCATCTCCACTTTCACCTGGCAAGTATGGAGATGGGGATGATGACGACGACGACTTTCCTCACAAGAAATCTGCGTCATATACAGGCCTATTTCTCTTTGCTTTGGTCATTGTCGCCATTGCCTACTGGCTACGGAAATCGGAGCGACGACGGCATCTGTTCAAGCTTTCTCCTCGCCGCAGGAGACCGGGCAAGGGATCTCTCGGTCTTGGGTTCCTGAACAAGTTTTTGGGACGAAGCAATGCGACGTATGAGCGGGTACTGGAAGAAGGCGAGATACCAGAGTTTGAACTTGGCGATGTGGACTCGGACGACCACTCAGACAGTACCGAAGGCTCTCGCGCAGGAAGGACCAGTGGACTCTCGACACCCAAGCTGAATCTTGACCGACCTGACGACTTTCGAATGTCTTCGGTCCTAGATCGATCGGGTCATGTCATCCGTACCGAAAGCCGCGAGCATCTGGCGCCGTCATTGCAGATGCTTAATGCAGGGCGCCGCAGTCGCAACGTCAGCCCTACGCGCTTGAAGAGTGGCATGGCAGCGTGATGCGCAAACAGATTATTTCTAAAATATCAGCATAAAGGGATTAGTGATGGATAAACACTGCCTAGGGCGTTTTCGTTTCATTTGATCGGGTTATTGGATTACTAAGTTTTATAGCATGAGACGATGCAAGCGTGTAATATGTATTATTGGAGTACACAGCCTATGACGTACAGGTCATGGCTTGTGAGATTATGGATATGGTGTGTATCGTGTTGGCACGTTGTATATAGCTTTCTCTTCGAACAAAAGGAACATATGGAACAAATGACATGGAAGAGACATGGACCTGCTTTTTGCCCGTGTGACGTGAGATACTTGAGGTTGCCCAACCGCCTGTCGCCCAAAGAAAAAAAGAAGATATTGATAAAAATAAAATATTCGGTTCGACTCGTTCGAAGCTCAGCCGTAAAGGCTCGTTTTAATCAGACTGCTTCTCCAGGAAGCTCGGGTCATTGCGGACCCTCGACTCAAACTTTTTCCACCATTCCTCAAAGGCCCTCAACGGAACAACCTCTACACCACCCGGTGCGGCCGTGCCGCTGAACCCAGCCAAGAAGTTGAAGGCATTCTGTATAATTCTCTGCGCCAGCACGGCGGTCGGCGGCGTCGTATTCGCCGTCGTATTCGCCGTCGAGGTGTTGTTATTATTCTTAGTCGCAGAAACCTGCTGCATCTTCTGGCCAACTTCTTGCTCGGGCTCAATTGACACGCCAATGACAATTCCTCCTCCTCCGTTCTGGCTCTCCGTCTGCGTCGTTGTATTATTATTATCATTATTATTCTTATTATTGCCCACCTTGAACATGGCGCTCTCCTTCCCCGGCCCAATGGCACCTAGAAACTTGAAATTCGGCTGCGCAGAGGCTGCCACGTCGTTGGCGCTCGCGAGGTATATCGACGCTGCCGTGTTGGCGGGTAGGTTTATGCCGGGGAGGAGGAAGACGACAATGTGCGAAAACGACTTTTGCGTGGGCAGCGCGTACAGGAAGGATGTTGGTGAGGGCGCCGATGTTGGGTCTGTGATTGGCGGGAGGCCGGCGGGGATGAGGCCGAAGAGCGGACCGGACGACATTGTTTGTTTGCGGCGTGGGCGATGATGGAAAAGGAGGGTTTTGGGTTATTCTTTCGTCTGTGCTTGAAGAGTTGGTGTTGAAAATGTTTCGTGGCTTTTGTTGGTTTTTTTTCTTCTGTTCTTCGCCCACACACCCCTCAAGGTAAGCTATGCTGGCGGGGAGAGGGAAAAGCTTGGAGGGGTATTCGTTTCAGTCCGGGTCGGGTCCACCGTTTATCGGATGCGGGGCGGGGTCCTTTCGAGTGTCATCGGGAAGCTTCCACTTACATGATTGGTGATATGCATCTTGTTGATCGTAATTCGATAGCGGATTTGCTGCATTTTTGAATGGGTTGAAAATGTAGGAAAGCTTGCCTTTAGAATTTTTAAAAGAGGAGTATCCGAGTTTTTTCAATCTTTGCCAGAGAGGGAATGTTGCGACAAGGAAGATGCTCTCTTGGCAAGTATAAGTGTCTTTTTTTCAGCTCTTCAGCCTCTCGACCCGTTCGTCGAAACCAAGAGAAAAGAAAAAAAAAAAAAAAGAAAAAAAGGCCCTGTAATCATGTGCCAAGACGCATATTGTTGTAGGGCGTTTGCTGCTATCCGATGCTTCCGTGAAACGACTTGAGACCTTATGTTCTCCCAACTACTTTTTCCGTATTCTTGATAACAGTAGCATTGGCCCGCGTGAGTTGCAGTACACAACATCGCCCAACTTTAGCTCTCAAATTTTTCTGCTGCGGGTCTTTTTTTTTTTGCGCCGGTGATTATGTCTTTAGATACCGTGTCAGAATTTGACAAGCTACTGAAGAGCTCCGAGCTTCTGTTTGCTCTCGGTAAGCAAAGCCAAACTCGAGGCGCAGCTGCAGTACAGCTAACGTGGCCAATTGCTCCAAAGTCTACCGTGGGCACTGGTGCCCATTTTGCATCTCTCACATTCGCTCGTTAAAAGCGATTGAGAAACAGATTCACGATGCCGGAGGACAGACTGTCCTCATTACTTCAGAGCGTGAAGAACATCTCCCCAATGTGAGATCGGCGACCGACTACACCGGCCCCGTTATAGTAGACGTTGAGAATGTCCTGGTCAAAGAGCTCACGAAGCGAAAAGTTGCGGATATAGCAATCAGTAATATGCCCGTCAGACGGTATGACCATGGCATGGCTCAGCCTGCGGTCTTTGTTTTGAAGCAAGATGGCACGGTCTTGTTCAGCTGGGCTATCGTGCCCGCATTGGTGAGTCGGATGCCACGGCTGCGATGGATGCACACCAGTTGACCAATCGAACAATTTTTAGATGAACCTGGGCGGCGCAAAGGATAGGCCGTCCATCCAAGGTGTTTGGGAAAACGTGGATGCAAAGATGCATGGAAGAGAAGAGCCGCATCCGAGTCTGACAACTGCTGGTGTGTTTAGCGTCCTGAGCGAGAGGTTATGGCCCTTTTGAACAGTCGTTCGCATACATACAAGGTACCTTTGGTTTAGGTACAGACGCTTAATTGTACATTAGTGAAGGAATTCCCAGCTATACTTTTTTAGACCACATGTAACATTATAGACCGTATTGAATATCCCGCGTGCTTGCGTGTGTCATCTCACAAAACTGACGTTACTAACAATGGAGCGCACCCGCCATCTCCGGTCCAGCATTTTTTGGCACCAACTCTGGCCGCCGCCTTTCCCGCCTAATCTCCAACCCCACATCACAACTGAGATATAAAACACCAATCTTGTCATTAACCGTCAAGATGATGACCAACATGGACCTCGTTAATGCCACGGATGGGTAAGCAGCTTACCAGTTCAATTCTCCTTGCCCAGGAACAGACGCTAACCCCAACCCCAACCCACTAGGTATCCGTACGCAGCTGACGCATCCCAAGTACAGGTAGATGGCCAAAGCATCTTCACTCTCCTCTGGGAAGATGCAGACGGTGAATACCCAATTGGCTACGTCCTGGGACGAGTCGTACAAGAGCTCAAAACAGTCCCCGAGTCAGTCGCCGGCAAAGTTACCGTAGACGATGCCAATCGCACTCTCAAGCTCTTCCCGCAACCTACTGAGGAAGAGCGCACCAAAGCCACCGATGCTCTAGCTCGCTACTTTGTAGAGAGACAAACTTTCAAGCTCCTGCGCGGCTGGCGGAATGAACCCTGGCCTGTACACGGCCGCAAAGGCGAGCTTCTTTTCAGCATGGAGCGCGCCGCCATTGGTTTGCTAGGCGTGGTCCGGTATGGCGTGCACATGAATGCGTACGTCGTCGACTCTACAGCGCCGCACGGAATAAAAGTCTGGGTGCCGAAGCGCGCGGCTGACAAGTCGACGTTTCCGGGAATGCTTGACAATACCGTCGCTGGCGGGCTCATGACTGGCGAAGACCCGTTTGAGTGCATGGTTCGCGAGGCCGACGAGGAGGCGAGCTTGCCTGCGGACGTGGTTCGGTCGCTGACAAAGGCGCTGGGCACGATTACATATATTTACATTACAGACGAGGAAAACTGTGGCGAAGCTGGCTTCGTTTTCCCAGAGGTTGAATGGGTATATGACTTGGTCTTGCCTGCGGATGTCATCCCCCAGCCCAAGGATGGCGAGGTGGAAGAGTTTAAGCTGTGCAATGTCGAAGAGATTAAGAGAGATCTTGCGGCTGGCAAGTACAAGACGAATTGTGCCGCTGTGCTGCTTGATTTTTTCATTCGCCATGGTATCCTTACAAAAGAGGAGGAACCGCAAGTGCAGGCTATTCATGACCGATTGCACCGCGAGCTGCCGTTTCCGGGCCCGCATCAACCCAACTGGAAAGCCACTTCATGAGGAGTTACGTGTGGTTCAATGACGATAGAATCATAGAGGTCTTTTATCAACCAAGAAATTTGTGTATTTTTTGAGATAGCGCCGGTTGAGATAAAAATAAAAATAAAAAGAGGTTTATATCTTGCCCAGTAGTGCCCAACCTCTTTCCAATAACAAGTCTCCAAAGTATGTGTTTATAATAATGCAGTAAAACGCCGTACAGTAAAACAGAAAAATGGCCTTGCCCCCCCTTTTGACTCCTTTATTTCTTGATTAACAAGTAGATATTGTCGACTCGCAATGGCGTCAGCTTCTTGACGGGTCCTTGCAACGACATGAGAAGGCCGCCAAACGAAATGTAAGCATTGCTGTGGCAAAAACGTTAGCGTCAAACGTTTCTAGAATAAGGGACATGGGGGGGAGGGAAATAGCGTACATGCTTGCGCCGTCAAACGTTTCTTCAAACTTGTAAATCTTGCCATAGCACACATAATCGTACAGATCCGCCAGCGTCGCCGACGCCTCGCCCGACTTGCCGACATCTCTCCAGCCCTTTTCGTCGTCTCGCACACCGTCGGGAGACAGCGTAGTGCTCAGCACAACGTGCAGATTGTCTGAGACGGCGCAGGGGAACAGCTCCATGTTGATGTCGAGAACCATGACAGTCTGCGAGTCGCCAGACGTGCAGGAGATTCGCGCAACTCGGTCATATTTGGACTGGTCGTATTCTGTGATGGTGAAGGATTCCTCAAAGAGGGTTGCGTCCCCGCCGCCGGACATGGTGGGCTGTTTCGTCGGGGCTTTTAGTAGGTCAAGCTGTGCTAAATGGTCGGCGAGGATGTAAAGAAAAGCTTCAATTGATCGTTGCTTGCGAGCTATGCCGTCGAAGCATTGGCTTTCTGCGATTGTTCGGCAAAGAAAAATAATTGGAGGGGCCGGCGTTTGGCGGGGCAGAGGTGATTGGATACTTGCTTATCGTTATTGCGGGTCTTTCACCTTGGAGCTGCGATGAGAAGTCTGATGCTTAAACCCACAGTCTCGATGGCACCAATTGCCGGGTAAAAATTTATTGATATTTTCTTTCGAGCTATTGTGAAGATCGAAGACATTTTGGAGAACTTTGGATATCTTTTGAGGGTTGGTCAAATCAGTTGTCCGTCTCTCCGGCTGTCCCAAGTCTAGCTTGGCTGAGCCGTCACTCAGCGAGAAGATATACTACACATATTCAAAATGTCCTTTCGAAAAAGAGGAGTCGTCTTGGGAAACCCAAGGGCACCAGCAGTACAGAAAGCAGAAAATGCTCTGCCGCAAGGGACCCGACCTTCACCCCACGATGGTCGCACCACCACATCGACGGGAACACAATCGCTAGACCAGCTGCTAGCAGGCCACGCAGGCCTTCCGATGGGCACCTCGCTTCTCTTGGAGGAAACGGGAACGACGGATTTTGGAGGCGTGCTTCTTAGATACTATGCCGCAGAAGGTCTTGTTCAGGGACATCATGTTCACGTTCTGGGATACGACGACTCATGGCGCCGAGAGCTCCCAGGACTGGGAAGTGCTGGAAAGGACAAGACGTCCAAAACTGAGTCGTCAGCGGATAGCAAAATGAAGATTGCATGGAGATATGAAACGCTTGGAAACAGACCAGCTCCAACAAGAGGTAAGAGAGTTGTGCTCTTTTCATTAAGAGCTCTTCTTACTTACAGTTCCTTCAGAACCTGCACCAGCATCAGCCGGCACAGAAACCACAGCTACCTTTTGCCACACCTTTAACTTGACAAAGAAGCTTGAGAATACAGACATCAAGGGCCAACTATCTACAACACAGATTGGAGATCCCATGGCGCGTCAGGCTCAATCATCATTCAGGACATTTCTTGCAAATACTCACGCCAGGATAAAATCGTCGCCCCCGGGCTCTGTCCACCGCATTATCGTACCCAGCATCCTCTCACCCACACTATACCCATCATCTGCCTGCAGTCCTCAAGAAGTCTTGCAATTTCTTCACGGTCTGCGTGGCCTTTTGCGTCGATATCCGACACGTCTTACAGCCTTGGTTACCTTGCCCATTGCCCTTTACCCGCGATCCAGCGGCCTAACACGATGGGCTGAGCTACTCTTTGATGGTGTGGTGGAATTGGTACCGCTTGGGCACCAGATCCAGGTTAGCCGTGATCCTACGCAAGAAGATAAAGCCCAAGGTCTGTTGCGGGTGCATAGTTTGCCTATTTTTCACGAAAAGGGAGGAGGCATTGATGAAGGTTGGAGGAGAGAAGACTTGTCTTTCAAGCTAAGTGCGTCAAGTGGATTGGTTATAACACCCTATAGTCTCCCTCCTGTTGGAGAAGAAGAGGAACAGGCAAAGCAGGCCAAGGAAGCAGAGAAGAAGAAACAGTCGTTAGAGTTTTAGAGACATGACTCTTACAGTCAATGATATACCCAGAAGTATTCCACAGGTTCTTGAACAGATAAAGAATCATAATAACATATAGTTTTCTTGTAAAATTTTATTTCATGCTTAATGCATAGTATAAATTGAATGTAAGAATGGTCTTAACGAGACAGTCAAGAGGTGGAGCTCCCACGAAGCCGACGTTCCATTGGCCCAAGCTTGCTGTGCACACCCCAGCCCGCAAATAAAATTTCGGACCACAGCCAAACATCCACCAACTTTTTCCCTCCTTCAAACCTCTTCCTACACTTGGAACTGGCCAGCATCCGCTCGCGCAGGACGTGAGTCGGAACAAAGGGTACGTTTAACTTTACTTGCTTTTCTTTTTGTGCGACACTGCAATTCGAGATTTTTTCATGATTATTACCCTGAATATCTGTCAATCCACTGAAATTCTGTGACGACACATTCAACATTACGAAGACGACTTATGACACAAAAAACTCTCATTGCAATTTTCACAACTTGCCCCCATTATCCGCAGCAAACAAAACTCCAAGCAAAGAAATATCCGCTGACTGGCAAATGTTGTTGCCCAACAGAATACATTCCAATACTCTCAATGGCCATCCCAGAGACGCCGCCGTCGCTTCCCGTGCGGATAGCCAAAATCGCCGGCCGTTACCTCGTCTTTGACCCCGAAGCCGCGTCGGCGCTGCGTCGCCATGTCAACATAAACGGCGTGCTGGTGGGCACAGCACCCCAGCAGCCGACGCAAAACATCTTCCTGGGCCTGCCGATTGAGCTGCGTCCGGAGGAAGTCGAGGCGCTCGTGCGCAAAGACGCAGCGTATGTCGTAGACGATGTAGCTGCTCATCGCCAGGTCCTTGAATCATTCAACGGCCTCAGCAGCGACCCCAGTAGGCGGGAAGCATACATAGAATCCCTGCGCAGGCGCAAACGCACTGCCCAGTCTGTCCTGGCCGAGAAGAGCGCGCAAAAGGCTGCCGCCGTGGCGGAAAAGCTGAAGCGACAAGGCGGCGACGCTGCCAAAGCTGTCAGGAGCAGTAACGAAGCGGCTGCCGAGGACGGTACATCGTCGCGCCAAGCAGACTCTCAAGTGAGGCTCTTGGGAGTCACGCCGACGGCCAGCACTGATTTCGTACCAAGCACAACAGATGCCCATCACCGTGAAGCCAATGTTGCTGGTAAGCCGCTCTGCAGGTTCCTGCAGCATCAGGGATACTACATGACACCCGGCCTTCGCTTTGGTGCTTCGTACAGCGTGTACCCCGGTGACCCTCTACGTTTCCACGCCCATTTCATGGCGAACCAGTATGATTGGGACGAGCCAGTACCAATATTAGACATTGTGGGCGGTGGCCGACTTGCTACCGCCGTGAAAAAGGCCTTTGTCATAGGCGCCGAGCAGCCAGGCACAGAGGCGTCACCAGACCCTCAAGTAAGAACATTTAGTATAGAATGGGCTGCCATGTGAAGACTCATCAGGCAGGCGAGCATATTATAGAAAACAATGATACCCCGATTTATGTCGACTATAATTACAGATCGTTTTGAAGTAGCTCAATTTCGGATGTGAAGTACATGATAATCCGTCCATTATAAGCAATACAGTGTAATAAAAGTAACGACTGAAGACAAAGAACACCTTCACCAAACTGCAGCATCTGAATAGACATACATACAACCACCACCCCTTTATAATAGTGATCCTTAATGCTTCTCTATCGGGGGCCAATCAAGGCATGAAAATCCGACTAAAGCTCAATACTTCCCTCCTGCAGCAAACACACTTGTCAAAGTTATTCATGGCCAGCGACACCCGGCAGTCGTCGCAAAGACTAAGACAGCGGCACGGCCACACGATAATCGTTCGCGGCATGCACTGACACACCACGCATTGCGGTGGCTGGTCATCGTCTGCAGCACCGGGCGAGGCGGGCCCAAAGTTACGGCCCTGCGCCAAGGCGTTGTGGGATGTGCTTGGGGTTGGTGTAGATGGGCCTGCGGCGGCAGCAGCAGCGCCTTCTTGGCGCTTAGAGAGGAGAATCTGTTCGAGGAGATTCTCTTCTGCTTCCGGGCTGAGTCTAAGTGGCCGATCAGTGTTGCTTGGCGCTGCTGTGGCAGAAGCGTTTGGGCGGATGGGAGTGCCGAGGACCCGCGTCCTGCGCAGTTGTTCTAAGCGCTTGTAGCCTGCCCGGGTCATTATACCGTCGTTGACTAGATGAGCTGCGAGAGTCGCCGCTTCGTCACGTTCTTCCTTGTTGGCTGGGCGGAGGAGACGAGCAAGATCCGTCATTCCCATTGGGCTGTCGGCTACTGGTGTGCCTCCTCGTGACATGCGCGGTGTTGTTTGCGTTGGAGTCCGCTGGCCTGGATCTTCTGATTCCCATCCGTTGTCTGTTTCGTCGCCCGTCTCAATATCTGTCTCGTCAGCCGCTGTTGTGGTAGTGACGACACTTGTGACATCCCAGTCATCGTCAGAAGCATCAGGCTGGTAGTCGCCGCTCGCATCGCCCGATCCCCACCAGCCACCTTCCAAGAAGTAGTGGTACAAGTCCTTGTCCAGCTTCGATTCGCTCTGGCCACGTCCAACGCGTCTAAATTCGGCTTCAACGTCCATGCCTTCGCTGCCAGATTCCGTGCCGCCCCGGTTCATGAACCTTCCTCGCCGTCTAGGCCACCGTGATACCGGCTGAGGCTGCTGTCGACTATCGTCACCAGAATACTTTGGTCGTTGTGCCATCCACAGCAGCCAAGCCGGTTGTCGGCTGATTCGAACAACCCTGAGGAAACCCAGCACCATAGTTGCCCAGATGCGAAATACCAGTCTCGCGATGCTCATGAAGAAGTCTGTAGCCATGAGCCAACGTGAGCTTCGCTCTGCCGCACCGACTCCACTGCGAGGGTTTTTGCCGCCGCGGAACTTGATCACTTCTTGGGCGGCTCTCTCGCGAGCAAATCCACTAGGAGCATCTACAGGCCCTTCCTTGATTGGGATGAGCCCTACAGCACCCACTTGGTCATATCTGGTACCGGATGGACCAATTGCTACCCACTGTCTCTGAAGCTCTTCTGCCTCGCGATACCGAGACTCGTCAAGCCAGGTATGTCGTCTTAGGCTTACGCCGCGGTCTTCATTGAGGTAAACAGCTTCACTAGCCATAGTAATGGCAGCGAACCCGGTTCTGAGCAGGGCAGTGTAGAAGTCCATATCCCAGGTCAGCCGAACCTCGGCGAGGGAAACGTTGGCTTGCATGTTTTCGTGGGCATACACGATACGCTGACGGAAACTCATCGACGAGCGCTCCTCATTCTCGGGCGGCGAAAGAGCCGACAGCAAGAGAGCAACTCCGTAAATGGACAGGCAGATGAGAATTCCAGCAAGAACCATGAGATGCGGAACGAAGCCGATGATGCAGACTGTCGGGAATCTCAAGATCGAATGCGTGCTAGTGTCGTCAATATCAAAGGTGAAAACACCCCAAACTATGCTACCCATGAAGCACATGCCCCAGAAGCCAGTATTAAACAAACGATACTTCGATTGCAGGTCGAATATTCCAAGGATGTGGCTGCTGAGATGTGTCATAGAGGACAAGAAGGCCACAAGCAACACTTCTGGAGAAGTGTTGACTCGTTGAAGAACCATGGATCGAGTCAGAGTGGTAACGGCTGTCGAAGTAGCGCCTGAAGAGTCCGATGGTCGAGCGTTGGAAAACTTTAGATTACCGAGCTGACTGTTCACTGTCGAATCTGCTTCGGCAAAGGCAAGGGACTGTTCAAACAAGGTCATGCCAGTCTCGGCTGATAGAGGCCGTCCCTGAAGAGCGCAAGAGATGGTTTCTATAAAGTGGCTGAGGCAGTACGTGGTAAACAGCGGCCATAGTCCGGAAAGAGACCCTCGGAGCTGTTTTGAACCGTCGGTTAGATCGCTAGGGATCATTCGGACATTGATGCATGATTGTTCGTCTGTAGCACCAAAAAGGAGAGTGGAACTCATGGTATTCAAGAAAGGATTGTTGTACGCAAACATGAAATCAGAACTCATGCTCGAATTGCCCCAACGTAGCTCAGAAAAGTCGGCGGACGTCTGGCACTGTATTGACATGAGCAAGCGCCGGACTTGCATGGTGAGAAATATAACGGGCAGTAAACGAAGCGCGAGCCGGATATGCCAGTGAAGTCGCAGCTTTCGACGCGTTGCCGCAAAGATGTGTGTTCTATTCAGTATAAGAGCCATGGCGATGCATGACAAAGCCCATCTGCTCGTCAAGTAGGTGGCGAGACTAGCCAAGCCTCCGGCTTTGTCCAGCCCTAGGGAGAACCGTGAAGCCTGCGACGCCGCTTCTTGGGCACCATCGGCATTCTCAGCAGCGGCATTGCCCATGGTGTTGAATATGTTGGGGCTCAAAGACCCGAAAAAGCCAGTCGAGGTTCCATCATCGAGGGGTTCGGCGAGGGCCATGTAGGAGCCAAGCTTCTTAAACATGCGCGGGCCAGCCCAGACCAGGTCTTCTAGCGAAGGCGCATAGCGTGTCACGTTGACCGTCCAGGCTGTGATGTTGTACCAGCTCGTTGCATTGCTGGACAGGTCAACAGCCTCTGGTGCGGCTGTTGGCGGCAGCGGCAACGGGACAACTTGCTGGTTCATGCCGGTCTAGTGGCCGAGCCACGGCACGCGAGACACGGTTAAATCAGTTTGGTGGGCGGCGGTTCGTGGTATCGGCCGGGAAATGGTAAATGTCGTGGAAGTTTCTGTTGATGCAGAAAGGATAGAAGCTGGTGCCCAGCGGATGCGGCGGTTTCGGAGTGATGGGAGATGGATCTCGGAGTCGCGACTCTGCCTGCTGGTGGTGGCTACTACTACTACAGTAAAAAAGCACAGTTAGTACCTTAAAGTTAGTAGGTGACACTGAATTTCAGGTTAGCAGCCGCCCAGTCTAGGTACAAGTGTAGACGATGAGGTACCTTGTAAGTATCGGGTGGGGTAGGCTTGGTCGTGAATATAGTGGCCGTTAAGGGGTGGCGACTTTGAGATACATTGCGGTATGCGGCGCAGCGCCAGTTACTGCTAGCGGCAGTGTGCAACGTTAACAAACACACCACGGGGGATGTGAATCTGTAAATAATCTGCTGTTTAGAATGTATGTAGAGATCAAGCAGAGTGTGCGTAATTCACCAAGGTATCACCTCACCAAGGCGGAACAAAGTGTGAAAGAAGCGTGATGGAATTAAAGGGGGCCTCGGCTCGGCTTTCGCGGTAGTGTACTTCATCTTGACTTACACGAAGCTGAAGCCATCAGGTACAGTGTTGGAAAAAGTATAAAAAGCAGTTGAATCACCGGTTCGATCTAGTCATCGCAATATTATACATACAGAACACGGGCAGCTACCTATTATTAGCAGTCTCCGGCTTCTTGGCATTCCCCAGTACGCTAAATAACGACGTAATGCGAAGAGCACAGCCTGATCCAACAAGTCGGACGTCGGCCGCCCAGCCTTATGGGGAGCCCCTTGCTTGTGCTACAAAGAAGTTTCTGCCTCGTCTTCGCCTTTCTTGTTCCTCTCATTTCTGACTCTATTTCCTGCGTGGTTGCTCTTTCGCAAATACACTCACTTGTTTGTCCTCATTATTATCATTCAACTGTTATTTTCTCCCATTCTTTGCATTCTTTCTCGGCCCGAGACCGCCGTCGCTACCATGAAAACGTCCCTCTCTATCAAAGCAGCCGTCTTGGCCACAATTTCCGCCAATGGCGTCTTTGCAGAGTCGCCGTTCTCACTTGATTCTCTTGACTCTGTGAAACAGACTGCAAGCATTCTGAGCTGGGATGCGATGCAATACTACAAAGGAAACCTCACCGGCGAGATTCCAGGAATCCTTCCAGGCCCGCCGCCCAATGGAGACTACTACTGGTGGAATGGCGCTGCACTTTGGGCATCACTTATTGACTACTGGCATTACACCGGCGACTCGACATACAACCACGTCACTATGGAAGCGCTTCTGTTTCAAATTGGAGAAATGCAAGACTATCTCCCTCACAACCAGTCGGTCTCCGTAGGCAACGATGACCAAGGGATGTGGGCATTCGCTTCCATGCTTGCTGCCGAGCGTGGTTTCCCAAACCCACCAATGGACCAGCCTCAGTGGCTGCAACTTGCGGAAAATGTATTCAACAGCATGGCTGATAGGTGGGATGATGATGGAGTATGTGACGGTGGGCTCCGTTGGATGATCTCGTTTACCAGTTCCGGCTACGACTATGCCAACAGTGAGTTTTGACTTGCTCGAGTCAGTTTTGGGAGTGAGTAACGTTTACTAAAACAATCCAGGCATTTCAACCGGTGCTCTGTTCGGCCTAAGTTCCCGACTAGCCAGATACACTGGTAACGAGACCTACGCAGACTGGGCGGACAAAACTTGGACCTGGTTGGAAGACATCAACCTCATCGACACCGATGTATACGCAATCTTTGACGGAGCCTATACAGAGCAGAATTGCACGGATGTAAACAAACTCCAATTTTCCTATGTAAACGGCATTTACGCGCTTGGATGCGCCCACATGTACAATCTTGTGAGTCTGGACACCCGACCTCCCTCCGTGCAACCCAAGCCCCTCCCCGTGAATGATCAACGTTTTGATAAGCTGGCTGATACGCTTAACTTGTTTGTAGACAAACGGTAGCGAGAAATGGGAAACCCGACTCGATAAGCTCTTTGAACATGGCCTCAGCCAGTTTTTCCCCGAAGATGTGGCGACAGAAGCTGCTTGCGAGTCTATTGATACCTGCACAATTGACATGGTTGCGATGAAAGGACTTACTCACCAGTGGTACACGGAGGCTATTCAACTCGCGCCACATGCAGCTGAAAAGGTCCTCCCTGTCTTACGAAATTCCGCCAAGGCAGCCGTGAGCCAGTGCACGGGCGGCAAACAGTCGCGCCAATGTGGCCTAAAGTGGTCTACCGGAGAGTACGATGGTGAAACTGGTGCTAATCAAGAGCTGAGCGTTTTGAATGCCGTGTTTTCTCACTTGGTCGATGGCACTAAAGCACCATTGACTGCTGAAAACGGTGGAATCTCGAAATCAGGAGGTAGTTCTAAAAGTAATGACAAGTCGGGCAATAAGGGTGAGGAGTCCGTCGAGAAGAATGGCAAGGACGGCAAAACTCCAGATTCCATTGGCGCAAGAGCGAGCATCAGCATGGTGGTATCCGTATTTGCCTTTTCCTCCGCCTTATTTGTCCACGGTTCATGGTAGCCGCCACTAATATTCGAGTCGCATTTTATATTCGAACGGAAACGCACATATAATTTTATTTAAGACCTATCTCTTCAATTAAAAACCCATCATTTAACACTGACAAACACCTTGAACACCAATGCACAGAGCATACCGGGACCCCATAGTGATGTAATAAATACTTGTCGAATATCTGCAAAGCATATGACTTACCAGCCTTATGATGCTAAAGCAGATTCGTTTAGTGATGCCGATATCGCTTGACATGTCCCCTTGCTAGCATGTACTGCACGAGAAACAAGCAAGCGTTGTGAAGTGGCGTCAGAAGTCGGCAATTTTCCTTTGAACCAGAGATTCGTAATTTCGTCGCGTGCTGGAAGATACGCTACGCAGCACGCCGCCTGTATCTCTTCATGCTCTGAAGGGACTGGGTCCAGCACCACGATAGAACCGTCGCTTCCTGAGCCGGCAACAAGAGCAGCAACACCACCAGATACGGTATCGACGCAGTCAATGCCTGCATCTGCTATGGCGGCCGACGCGACTGTGATACACCCACTCAAAACATTCATCATTTCCCAGTCCTCAATACCCTGATCCTGTGCGGCCTCGCGCGTAAGCTCGCCTTCGATGACTGTAACAACGACGTCGACGCCACTCTTTGGCCACCTGTCTGCTATCATTGTGCCGCGAAGGGCAGTCTCCAGATGCGTGCTGAGGTCTCTTTCGCTGGCATCCCGCAGATATCCTCTCCGTTGCCTGGTGGCAAATGGCGCATATTTCACATGCGTTGAGAGAACCATGTGCGGTGAGAATGGCGCAGAGCGTGGAAGAGCTCTTGGTCCATGAACGGTACATGTGAGCTTCATGCCTGAGCCTGTTGATCCTTCGCGAGGCTCAAACTCGAGATACGCGGAGCCTGATGCTGACGGAGTAACTCCAGTCTTTAAATCTACTTTAGATTAGTATTTGAAAGTCAAAGAGAAATTAAGCACAATAAAAGAAACTCACAGATGGCTCTGATACCATTATCTTCTCTTGTGCGGCTTGGAGCTGCCACAGTTTCATCGTCGTATGCTGGAGGTATTGTTGCGCCACTGGGCCCATTTACCCTTCTTCGGTCCGCCATATTGAGATGATCTCTAAAAATTATGGATTGTTGGATTGGTGATGTTGATTGCAATGATGCAGATTTACTCCTTACAGCAAGCTTTGATATCTTCTGGGTCGTAGAACGATCGAGCGCTGCGAACGAATCGAGTTAGCGGGGCGGTTAATCAACGTGCAAAATTCTGCCCATGCGTTTAACCAGTATTAGCGGCCCCACGCGCACCGCCAAAAGCTTTCGCAGAACTGAGGGAGTATTTTTTTTTCTTCGACCTCTTCTCATCTCCATCCGGTCAAACACACTTTTTTTTGCTTAGATCTTCGAGCTTATTGTGTGCGTTCGCCGGAGACTGGGTTAACTCAGGATGAATAGGAGCCTATTTATGGAAAGTTGAATGTGCCATTGGGCTCTATTGCAATGCATTTCGCCTAAAGCTTGTTCCAATTTCTCCTGCGCCAGGTAAGCATCTTCAAGGAGCTCGCAGAGCCAGCTCTTGTCTCTTCACATTCAATGATGATAATCACACCACTGTTCCCGCGACATCCTGAGCGATTGAACAACATGCACTACCATCTGACCGCATACCTCTTACTTCCCGAGCTTGGCGAATGTCCCGTCTGGAGCACACAATGCTAACCTGTCGGGCAGTGAAGATTCGTATTGCCTATGTCTAGCTCGTTTGCCGACAATAGTACCATAACACATTAAATTATTGGTAGGTCATGTCTTTTTCCTTTTCCTCTGGCATTAAATGTCTTGCTTTGTCCATGATGAGAAACTTTTTCATCCAGTTCTGCTACTGAACCAAGATGATGACCCCAATTTTACCATACCAAGATCTCTGATAAAAGCAAAGCTATACATGTTCTTTCCTGCTTCGTTCTGTCGTTGTACGAGCTAACAGTTTAAAAGTCAGCTTCATTCGCGTGTCACCGTCCGCAACGTTTCTGTACGGTCGAATATATACTAGGTAGGTGATACACGCTGCAGTTACCATGGTCCCCTCTCTGCAAAGAATGATGACACAAGTTCTATCCATTCTACTAACTCATGCTGGCCGAGTCGTCCTCCCGCACTTGAGCAGGTCTTGCGGCCTGTGATGACAAAGTAGTGGAGTTGTTCCTTCGGGGCGTCATTCTACTTTCGTGCTTGGCTAAGCTTCAATTCCGTTTTGGGGTTGTCGTTTGGTTGGGCCGGCCGGACTGACTGAGTAAACCGGCTTGTCTGATTTGTACCTCTTGCACATGTTTCGTTACACAGTTGAGGCTATATGGCAGTTGCTAATGCTGCAACAGTTAAGACAGCGAGGCAGATACAGAGGCGTATTCCAATTATCACAGTGTACACTCGGTAAGTCTTATCTCGTAGCTATGCGAATTCATCCGCATGCGTTCAGTATTATCTCTCCAGCAGTAACGCCCAGCGTTCCGAATTTAATTTTATTGCCCGTAACATCGTCTTCTAAAACCACTGCGCGATTCGTCCTAACCCGTCTGGCATAAGTGAAGGGCTAACAGGCAGTGAAAATTATTTCCCAAAAAAAAAAAATGAAGGGAAAAATGCAGCATCGTAGCCTCTACAATCACAAAGTGAAGACTAACGCAGGTAAAAGGTGGCGTTGACAATCAGTGCCACAGGCGCAATGTTGTGTCACTTCAGGGGCCCCGATCAGGGGCATTGTCAGCAAGGTACATGCGGGGCATGGGTGGGTGCTTGTCAGATACTGCATCCTTTGCTGTCGTACAGTGCCTCACACAAGTATATCCACCGTAAAGTTTTAGCCCCCTGCGGTACCTTCAGGAATTCCGTCCAGCCTGGCCTTAGTCAGTTGGAGTGTCGCGGTAAATGATCATCAATCTTTCCCAAAGGTGCCACGGTTTGATTTCCAAGTCGCCTGCTCCCGCTCTCCACAATCCAACGAAGATCGCGACGACGCTGTCTGCGGAGCGACTGCTATTCTTCTCGTCGCTCATTCGTTTATCGGCCGATATCCCCTCTAGATTCGGCTGACTTGGTCGTATTTATCTTGTGGACGCTGCAATTGCTTCGCTGCGCGTCAGCAAGGGGTAAACGCATCTTGATCAGCCCGTCTATGCCGGTTTATCTGCCGCCAAGATGATGCCCAGGCATCATTCCAGCGGCTTTGCGAACGGATATCCGCGTGGTGATACCTTCGACATGTCGCCTCATAGGTTCGTAATTGGCGAGGGAGCGTCCCAGCGTTGCCAATATCCACGCTGTATTGCTAACAGGCAGTCTTTCGTGACAGATTCCAACCTCGCGCTTCCGCACCGGCTTATCGACGCCGCAATAAGCTGGTTATCCGCATAGGCGCCGCAATCGTAGCCTTAATTGTTCTTTCCTTGTGGCTTTGGCCATCAAGCTCCATCGCTTCGCTATTTTCGATCGGCTTCCTCAGCGCTGGCAGCGACTTTGACCTCGAGACGGTGCGATACTATGACTTGAACAGCGTGCAAGGAACCGCCCGTGGCTGGGAGAGGGAGGAGAGAATCTTGCTATGCGTCCCTCTGCGTGATGCCGAGGCGCATCTGCCGATGTTCTTCTCACACCTACGCAATTTTACGTATCCTCACAACCTCATCGACCTTGCATTCCTGGTCTCCGACTCAAAAGATCATACTTTGCAGCTTCTGGTGGACAACTTGAACGAAATTCAGGCTGACAAGGACCCAAAGCAGCCGTATGGCGAGATTTCCATCATTGAAAAGGACTTCGGTCAAAAGGTCAAACAGGATGTTGAGAGTCGCCATGGCTTTGCTGCCCAGGCTAGCCGCAGAAAGCTTATGGCTCAAGCGCGCAACTGGCTCTTGAGTGCAGCTCTTCGTCCGTATCACTCTTGGGTCTATTGGCGCGACGTCGACGTGGAAACTGCTCCCTTTACTATTCTTGAGGATCTCATGCGCCACAACAAGGACGTCATTGTTCCCAGTAAGCAACCACTATTTCTTACCTTTCAGACAAACTTGGGCTAACATAGGCACAGACGTTTGGCGACCTCTTCCCGACTGGCTGGGTGGGGAACAGCCTTATGACCTTAATTCCTGGCAGGAGTCCGAGACTGCCCTTGCTCTTGCTGACACGCTTGACGAGGATGCGGTCATTGTTGAGGGTTATGCTGAATATGCCACCTGGCGGCCCCATTTGGCCTATCTACGCGATCCATACGGTGACCCCGACATGGAAATGGAAATTGACGGCGTTGGTGGTGTCAGTATTCTGGCCAAGGCCAAGGTTTTCCGTAGTGGCGTGCACTTCCCAGCATTCAGCTTTGAGAAGCACGCAGAGACTGAGGGGTTTGGAAAGGTATGATATCCAGGACCGGTACACGTGAGAGCTTTAACTAACTTTGGTATAGATGGCGAAGAGAATGAAGTATTCTGTTGTTGGCTTGCCGCATTACACCATCTGGCATCTGTACGAGCCTAGTGTGGACGATGTTAAACACATGGAGGTGAGTGAATAACTGGTGGCGGATACGTAAGGACAAGAAACTGACTCGGCCTTAGGAAATGGAGCAAGAACGCATACAGAAGGAGAAGGAAGAAGAGGAAAAACGAGCTAAAGAGCTAAAGCTGAAGGAGACCTTTGACGATGGCAAGAGCCAATGGGAGATGGACAAGGCGCAAATGAAGAACCTTGAAATCAAGCACAATAAGGAGGCTGCTGCTAAGGCTGCTGGTGCTGGTACCGCCGCTAAGGCTGGTGGGCAAGCTGGTGGTGCCCGTATAGCCGGACAGGGTGCTGCAGCCAAAGCTGCGGTAGCTGTAGAAGGCGGCGGAGTCGCAGCCAATAACAAGGTGAACTGAGCGGTGTTCTCTCGCTTGAAGTTTTCTATGGTCAGCAGTGCAAGACGCGTTGCACCGGCTACGTTTTATCAGGCGTTGTTGTTTTGCTTTGTACAATATGTCAAGAAACGACGGATGCATCAACATTGGGTGCAAGACAGAAAGAACGAATCTGTCTACGTTTCACAGCCAGGAGCAGATTCATCAGCTCCGTCTATATACTGGCGTTCGGAAAAAAGAATTGAGGATGGCAGGGGGACGATTGGAAATTTTAGAGCTCAAGTTAGCCATGCATAGTAATATTCGGTTTGTATTGAATGTGACCTGTTCTAACCGGTGCACGTCTCCACATTGTCGACTCCGTTAAAGGCATTCTAGAGCTCGACTTATTACTCGTATATTCTGTTGTAATTTATAGTCAAGATGCGGTGTCTTTGCTTTGTTAGTCAGCTGGTGTGTCTTGAAAATTAACAACACGTAGCGGCCACTTGGTGCCTGCGCTGCTCGCACTGCGCCAATGCAGTGCAGTGGGATCTGGGGCGGGACAATCAGTGCCGAACGCCGCACTGGCCCTCTGCGCTGCTGGCTCACCCGCTAAACCGCCAGGCTGGTCATACCAGCAGTGACAAGCCTCTGCTCCAGAGACAGGCACAAGCATTGCCGCGAGCAAAATCATAACCGCCGAGCGTCCATTGGCGACAGATACTTTGAAGCGGCACGCACTTTCGTGATTATTTCAGACTGGCGGCTTTCTACCGTCCTTCCTTAGCTGGTACGCTGGAACGCCCGAAAGAAGCTTCCCCCTTGGCGCTCTCGACGACAGTGGCCAGCAAAAAAGCTAACCCGAATCGCCTCGCAGAAATATCATGAGCCGCGATGCACAGGCTGTCAGCACCATGGAGCCCAATCCACCACCTAGCGAGCCTCTGATTGCAGAGTCTCCGCGCGGCGATGCTGCGCCTCGAATGCAGTATCGCAACCGACCCGTCTCCGTCGCGGTCGACCCCGTCTCGCTCGTCATCTCCGAGTGCATATCCATCACCTCGGCGATTCAGAAACATGCCCGGTCGCCGCACTCCTCAGTGTCTGCCATCCTTGGCGGCAACCCGAACTCGATAAACCTGGGCACTACGAGTGCAACGTCAAATCCTAAAGGCAAGACGCAGCTCAAAGTCCCTGGTCGCGATGGGGACCTCAACATTAACACCCGCTGGGGACTGCGCGGGCAAAAGGGCAAGAGCATGCAGGACAACCCGATGATTGCAGGTTTCGGTACTTTGAGAAATGAGCTTGCTGGTGTTAAAGGTACGTCGAATACCACGGTACTTACTGGCTTTAGGTTGCCGCCAGCTCTGCTAACGACTGAAGCTAGATATTCGAACTTTTGACGCCCCCTCACTACTTGCGCCCTTCCTGCTTATTATTCAAGCAAAGGGTACGGCCGCGCCGATCACGATCCTAGCTCTTGGAGCTCTAAGAAAATTCTTGGCTTATGGCTTTGTCTGTGCCGCGTCTCCTCGATTTGCCCTTGCCATGCAGTCGCTATCTGCTGCCGTTACTCACTGCCAGTTTGATGTTAGCGACTCGGCACAAGGCGAGGTTGTCCTTCTTATGATTCTGAACCTCATGGAAGATATGATGTCGGGCCCCGGCGGTGATATACTGAGCGACGAAAGCGTGTGCGACATGATGGGTCGTGGTCTTGCCATTTGCTCTCAGCCACGATTCTCTCCTGTGCTGCGCAGGACGGCTGAAGCTGCAATGGTACGGATGTGTCAGATCATATTTGAAGATGTCAAGCATCTGGAGTTTGAAGCTGGCGAAGACCCGGAAGCACTTGATAACCTCGTACAAGGCGAAAGCAACCTCAAGATGGAGACTGAACAGGGCATCAACACACCAGAAGTCCGCAAATCCACATCCTCGCGAGCATCGGAACAAGGCGAAGCGCAGGAGTCCCTAAACTCGGAAGGCGAGAAAGCAGACGCACAGGTTGACCAATCGCAAGAGGTGGAACACAAAGCTACCACTGAAGGAAGCGAAGAAACCGAATCGGTCGATTTAAAGCCGTATTCGCTCCCTTCTGTTCGCGAGCTGTTTCGCGTCCTTGTCAATTTCCTCGACCCCAACGATCGCCACCACACCGATACGATGCGAGTCATGGCTCTGCGTATTATCCATGTTGCCTTCGAAGTATCAGGGCCATTCATTGCTCGCCACCCAGCACTCGCCTCAATAGTAGAGGACAAGTTGTGTAGTTATCTCTTCCAGCTTGTCCGCTCTGACAATATGGCAATCCTTCAAGAGTCTCTTATCGTGGCCGGAACGATGCTGGCAACATGTCGCGATGTTCTAAAACTGCAGCAAGAATTGTTTTTGTCATACGTCGTCGCCTGTCTTCACCCAAGAGTTGCCATCCCACGTGAAACAGGCATTGATCCGTCGTTATATGACGGAATCCCAGAAACTCCGAAGCTTGTCAAGCAGCCCGCTTCACAAACTGGCAGCGGCCGGTCCACACCTGTTCCTGTCAAGGACAGACAAAAGCTGGGCTTAGAAGGTGGAGCGCGCAAGCCAGACGCCCGACAAGCCATGGTTGAAAGCATTGGTGTTTTATCACGCATGCCGACTTTTGCCACCGAGTTATTTGTCAACTACGACTGCGATGAAGACCGATCCGATCTGTGCGAAGATGTAATCGGACTCCTCTCACGCAATGCCCTACCAGACTCGGCCACATGGAGCACAACCAGCGTTCCACCGCTGTGCCTTGACGCGCTGCTGCGATTTATCCAATATATTGCTGAAAGACTAGATGACGAGCCAACACGCGACGGGTACCCGGATCCTAAGAAGTTGCAAAATCAGAGGGCACGGAAGAAGACGATTATCAAGGGAATGAACAAGTTTAACGAGAAGCCTCGGGCTGGTCTTGCATACTTAGAAGCGCAAGGCATTCTTAAGAATGCGCAAGATCCTGTCGAAGTTGCCACTTTCCTAAAGAGCACTTCCCGAGCATCAAAATCCGTTTTGGGAGACTTCATCTCCAAGAAGGGCAACGAAGAGATTCTGAAAGAATTTTTGAACCTGTTTGACTTCTCTGGCAAGCGCCTTGACGAGGCTCTTCGTTTGCTTCTGGAGTCATTCCGATTGCCCGGTGAAGCACCGCTGATTTCTACCATTGTAGAGACCTTCTCAGAACAATACTGCACTTGTGACGTTCCTGAAGAGGTGGCTGATAAGGATGCTGCATTTGTACTGAGCTACGCCATTATTCTCCTCAATACCGATCAACATAACCCTACCATCAAGGATAACAAGCGCATGACTCTGGAAGACTTTTCTCGAAACCTACGCGGAACAAACAACAGACAAAACTTCTCACCAACATACTTGGCAGAAATTTATCAGTCTATTAAGGCAAACGAAATCATCCTCCCCGATGAGCATGATAATCAACATGGGTTTGACTATGCGTGGAGAGAATTGCTCATGAAGACGGAGTCAGCCGGGAACCTTGTTGTCTGCAACACGAACATTTATGATGCAGACATGTTTGCGGCAACATGGCGACCTATTGTCTCGACGCTCTCGTACGTGTTCATGTCGGCTACTGATGATGCTGTGTTTGCCAGAATTGTAACAGGATTCGACGAGTGCGCACGCGTGGCAACCAAGTATAAGAACACGGAGGCGCTCGACCAAATCGTGTATTGCCTCAGCCATATGACTACTCTCGCTACGGATACAACCTTCAACACCTTATTGAATACGGAAGTCCAGGTAGGCGAAGGTAGTGTCATGGTTAGTGAGCTGTCAGTTAAGCTGGGTCGAGATTTCCGGGCTCAGCTTGCCATGCTGGTTCTTTTCCGAGTTGTGACTGGCAGCGAGGAGTACATCAGCCGTAGCTGGAAACATGTAAGTTTCTGATAACGTCAAAAAAGTCCAAAGTCTGACCATAGGTAGATAACTCGCATCTTGATTAAGCTATTTGCAAACTCCCTCGCAACACAGTTCAAGAGCCCACTTCTCCAGGCTTTTGATATCTCTGAAATACCTCTACAGTCTCCCTCACAAGTTATTGACCGGGCTGCACGCAGTTCAGACACCGGCTTCTTCTCGGCTTTTACATCCTATATATCCAGCTACGCGGCAGATGATCCTCCTGAGCCTTCAGATGAAGAACTTGAAAGCACTTTATGCACGGTTGACTGCATCAACTCTTGTAAGCTTGAAGAGGTCTTTGCAAATGTTGGAAAGTTATCGCCGTCAACAACGAGAGAAGTTGTCAAGGCATTGCTCGAACAGCTCCCAGATGATGACAGCACGACCATTATCAGTGTTAAGCAAGATAATGTGTCGAACCCACCGCCGAATGGCCAACAAGGTGCCACAGAGCCACCGAGATACGACCCATCAGCGCCGTACATACTCGAGTTTAGTACCATCTTGGCAACGAGGGATGATGATTCGATCGAAAGCATGGCTGAAAAGGTCTTTCACACCATTCAAGGTGTTCTACGAGATGCCAGCCAGTGGCATGCTATTACTGTAGCGAGGGCGGTATTCTATGCTTTACATATTCTCAAAGTGGGCTATGAGCATGACATTGTCAATGTCCCCAAACTGATGCACACCATTTCTGGCCTGCCAAAGGAGACACTGGCCAAGGCATCTGGAACCATTTTGACGGGCTTGGCTGCTTGTACTGAAGAGCCTGGTCCTCTACGCAGCGAGATGATGACTTCTCCAGATTTCTGGTCAACGCTTCGTGTGTTAGCAACAAACCGCGAATCTGCAGCCAAGGTGTTTGAAATCCTGGAAAAGGGGACTGACGGCTCGCCTCCGGCAATTATGGCTGATAACTACATGGCGGCCGTTGCTTTGCTGGATCAATTTGCCTCCAGCGCTAATCCTCTTGCGTCTGTCGATCCAAAGAAGGAACAAGAGCGACGCAGGCAGGATCAGTCTCGCAAGGAAACCAAAGTGTAAGTGCTCAAAGATTATGTGTTTGTTCCTGGCGTTGAGCTAATAGTGGGAACTAGTGACCGTGCGGCGATTGAAAGGGGTTGCAAGGCTGTAGACACCCTCTACAAAATTACAGGTCGCATACCTCAGCTTATCCAGCAGTCTCAGTTGGAAACAAGCGAAGCTTGGTCGGCTTACTGGTTGCCCGTCTTCCAGTCTCTGACCAATCAATGCGCAAACCCTTGCCGCGAGGTCCGCCAATTGGCGTTTTCATCTCTTCAACGATCTCTGCTTTCAGCAGAGCTAACGAGCAGTGAACCAAAGGAGTGGACAGCTATTTTTGACAAGGTCCTTTTCCCCCTGATAATGCGCCTGCTGAAGCCTGAAGTATTTTCTACAGATCGTGAAGGAATGAGCGAGATGCGTGTACAGACCATGTCTCTACTTTGCAAGGTGTTCTTGCGTTATCTCGTCCTGCTTTCGGAATGGGATGGTATGCTTGACTTGTGGATCAAGATTATTGAAGTCATGGACCGCTTGATGAACAGTGGACAAGGGGACACTCTGGTACGTTACTTCTTGCGTATTGTCGCTTGCTATTGCCCAGAAACTAACATGCTTACAGGAGGACGCCGTGCGTGAGAATCTAAAGAATGTGTTGCTGTTCATGGCAAGCAGCGAATTCCTTGTGCCACCGTCGCAAGATACTTCAAAAGAGAAGCTCTGGGATGAAACGTGGAACAGAGTTGATAGGTTCTTGCCTGATCTACGGGGGGACATCTTCCCACCTGTAGACGAGTCAGAAAGCAAGCAAGAGGAAGAGCCGAAGGCTGAAGATAAGACTGGAGTAGAGTCTGCAGAGCAGCTCGAAGAAAAGAAGGAGACGAGAGAGACTGACGAAAGCAAAGACGATGATGGCAATACTCAAAAGGAGGGAGGAGAGAGTGAAAAGAAGGAGGTCGAGACAGCCGAGTAGACCACGTTTTCGCATAGCTTGTGGCAGATAAACCGTTCTGCCAGGCGTGAGGAGAAAGTCTAATTGCCAGGTAGGGCTAAGCGGGGATTTGGTTTTATCGTTTTTGTACATACTATGTATTAAGCACAGGCGAGCACTGCTAGAAGAGTGCAATGCATGTTAGACTGGGGTAGACGAATAGAGACGCGCATTTATAGCGTGCGCCAGTTACCTAAGGTAGCTTACCACATTGTCCCCACCATGTCGCGACTTCACCCAGCTCGCATGTCACAAGCTCAAAGCTGCTCGTGACTTGTTTCCCTTGCACATTGTTCTGCAGCGATGACTACTATTTAATGCGGGCAAAGAAGCCAGCGCGAAATATTCTACGACAAGACATACTGTCATGCTGCAGTTCATTCTTCACTGGTAGCCATGGCTCAGCTTCCGCCAGGCTCCACGGAGGAGGCAATTCGAAACGAGGAGAGGGAAACGCCACCACCAAAGGAACAAGAGCCTGCGTCGCCAGTCTTCCCGGCGCTGCAAAATAATGAAGCCAACTCTTCCTCGGCACTAGATTCACTCAACGTAAAGGCCAAGAATGCGGACGACGACAATGACGGCGAGCCTGCTGTGGCGGAGCCGTTTGTTCGAACGTCGAGCCCAGACTCTGAATCACGAAGACCCAACGATACGGCCGCCACCGCGAGCGTTGACGAGAAAGCATCGAGCCATGAGGAGCCTCCCTCGGATAGAATTTTGCACAAGATGCATAAATTCAGCCTGTACGAAACCGCGAGCCGCTACTACGTTGTCGGCGTGGACGTGAGCGAGAAGCGATACCGCATCCTTAAGATCGACCGCACGACGGAAGGCAGTGAGCTGAGCATCACGGACGACAAGATTGTCTACACGCTCAGGGAGATGAATCAGCTGCTGGATACAATCGACGACGGGAACAAAGGAACTGGTGGCATCAAGCTGCGTTGCACTACCTGGGGATTGCTTGGATTCATCAAGTTTACGGGGCCGTATTATATGCTCCTCATAACGAAGAAGAGTACTGTCGCCATGGTTGGTGGGCACTATCTCTACCAAATTGAAGGGACTGAACTCATTCCATTGACGTCGGGCAAGTCGAAGCTTGATACGCGCAACACCGAAGAGCAGCGGTTCTTGTCTATTCTAAACGGCTTAGATCTGACAAAGTCGTTTTACTACAGTTATTCATACGACGTGACTCATACATTACAACATAATATTACTCGAGAACGGACGGCGCTTGCAAACGGTGCAGGTACGTTGCCGGACGGCGATTTCAACCCGATGTTTGTGTGGAATGGATATCTGCTCGGCCCTGTCGCGGAATCGATCAAGGATCCCTATGACTGGTGTCGACCGATTATTCATGGCTATATTGATCAGGCGGCGTTGTCTATATATGGACGAACAGCACATATTACAGTCATTGCGCGGCGGTCAAGGTACTTTGCTGGTGCACGGTTTCTAAAACGTGGCGCCAATGATTTGGGGTATGTCGCCAATGATGTTGAAACGGAGCAAATTGTAGCCGAGTCGCAGACCACTTCCTTCCATGCTCCCGGTCCTCGGCTTTATTGCAGTCCACAATATACCTCTTATGTGCAGCATCGCGGGAGTATACCACTCTACTGGAGTCAAGATAGCACCGGCGTGACGCCTAAACCACCGATTGAGCTCAATCTTGTCGATCCATACTATACTGCAGCGGCGATGCATTTTGATAATCTGTTTGAGAGATACGGTTCGCCAATTTATGTTCTCAATCTTGTCAAGTCGAAAGAGCGACAACCGCGAGAATCCAAACTCTTGCAAGAGTTTACCAATGCTATTAACTATCTGAACCAATTTCTACCAAAGGAAAGCCAGATTATACACAAGGCTTGGGACATGAGTCGTGCATCCAAGGTACGCGGAGGAGATGTGATTGGTAACCTCGAAACTATTGCCGATGCTGTGTTCGAAGCAACAGGTTTCTTCCAAAACGGCGACGGTATTACAAGTCCCTTGACAGCGCAGAACGGAATCGCGAGAACAAACTGCATTGATTGTTTGGATCGTACCAACGCCGCACAGTTTGTAATTGGCAAGCGAGCGCTTGGACATCAACTACATGCCCTGGGAATCCTGGACAATGTGTCGGTAGACTATGATACGGACGCTGTCAACTTATTTACACACATGTGGCATGACCATGGTGACACGATTGCAGTTCAGTACGGAGGATCACAGCTGGTCAACACTATGGAGACTTACCGCAAGATCAACCAATGGACTAGTCACTCACGGGACATGATTGAGAGCTTCAAACGATATTATAATAATTCTTTTCTGGACAGCCAGCGCCAGGAAGCCTACAATCTGTTTTTGGGCAACTATATTCTCACACAAGGAGTGCCAAAACTGTGGGATCTGAACACAGATTACTATCTTCACCATACGGATCCCAGACACTTTTCAATATACAAGCAAACCAATTATATCCATTGGTTTACGCCTTCAAATCTGCGCAAGCGTCAGATGCCCCCACTTGTGCCGGCGAGCAATGCACCCAAGTCGAAGCCGGTGGAATATTTTGACGACTACTGGCTAGAGTATTACCGCCCTTCGACACTTTCTTCTTTCCCCAAGATGTTTGCGTACAAGATGAATTCGACTATAAAGTATATACCCATCAAGTCAACCCAGGATGGGCGGTATGACCTCAGTCCGTTCCGAGTTCGTATCGAGACGGACATTGATGCCGACAAAAAGAAGGCAAACAAGTTGACTCCCGTATCCAAACAACCTGCATCTCCTTCCTCTGCGAAGACGGACGACGGTGCTTCCATGAGGTCGGACAGGACTGCAAACAGAGGCATGTCATTGCAGAGATGGCTGCAGCCTGCACAAGACAAGACGACCAAGTTAGCTACGGTTATGCAAGGTAATTCAGAGGCAGATAATGCCAGTCGCAAGGCAAAGCCAACGCCTCTTGAAAAGTCCAAGGAAGCACAATGGACATTTACAAAGGCCGTGCACGACTCGCTGAATCCGTCGGTCCAGAAGCAAGAAGCAGACGACTATGCACGATATATCCACCACCCACAGAATCTGCCTCTGGTTGTGTCAAGCGATACACCGGCAGATATTGACTCATCTGAATATCAGGAATATGTCCGCGGTGGCTGGCAAGAGAACAAATTGATGGAAGATGGCACAGAAGAGGACCTGAACATGTACACTGAACTGCTCAAAATTGGCGAGAATCCACTGACGGTGACGGAAGAGGATGCGCCAAAGAAGAGATACAAGGCGTACAGGAAGTGGCTGCGGGGCAAGTCTTTCTTTAAGCAGCAGCCCCTGGACTGAGATTTTGCAATCTTTGTATAATAGTTTAGCTTCCATTTCAGTCTTGGCCTCCAAATAGCGGCCTCAGCTCAGACTCTTCCTTTAAAATGTCCAGAAGCTTTTCTGGTGGTCCATTTTCTCGCCATAGCGCCGAAAGCAGAGTAGAAGTCTTTGAAAGCTCTCCGGCCAGTCTGTCAAGCTCAGCGCTCTTCTCCGAGGATGGCTGGTCTTGAATATTTGTCCAGGTGATGGAGATGATGTGAATAATCTGTTCAGCATGCTGCGTGCCTTCTATGCGCGGCCAGCAGTTGAGAATCGTCGTGTTGAGTGCTTTTGCGGCTGCCAATACTGCTGGAGGATAGGCTAGTGCGAAAGAATCCGTCAAGACTGCAGAAAAGAGATTCAGTAATTTCTAAAGCAAGAGAGGGTTAGCATTGGATCTTGACACTTGCACAATCTCGAATATATATACCTGAAGAGGCTTCACGGCTGCAATCTGCAAGCCATTCACTACATCCGCGGCGCTCTCCATGAGGACTTGCACAACATGTATGTGCTGCGAGGCATGGTAATAACCCGTAAAAACACCCTCGCGAAGCACTTTATCGAGCAACTGCACTCTCTTTTTCGCATCAACATCCGAATCCACCAACGCAAGTGACATGAGAGCCTTGTATGCTGCGCGAAGCAGGCGCACTGATTCCTCCTCTGGCGTCAGGCTCGGCAGGAAGAGCAGTGTCGGGAATACAGCTTCCTGGAAGACGGCATCTACACCAGAAGAGCGAATCACCTGCATGGGGCATTTCTGGAGGAATGTATCAAGGATTTCTAGACCCCTTTGGCGGAATGTAGTCTCGTCATCTTCACACAGAGTAACCAAGACTGGTATAAACAGTGGCCAGTTTTTTGCCAGTGTCGTCTCCTGTATTCTTTATGTTAGATAACCCCAAAAGTGTATGTTGTATGTTTATTTTTTTCTTCTCACATCTGCCGAGTAAACAGCCCATTCGAAAATGGTCACAACCTGCGCACCTGCTTCTTTCCAGGCCGCTTGAGCTGGGCGTCGGGCATCTGATTGCGCTGGTTCGCGAAACGCGGCTGGCCTTCCAGCTGCCGTGACGCTTGACGCGCCGCTGTTTTTGGAAAATACTGGACGCAGGTGGCCTTGGAGTACTGTGCTGATGATAAAGTCTTGTAGTCTGTCTGAGGGGAGGTGAGCGTTTAGGAGTTTTGAGGCGAGTGATGCGGCTGCTTTGGTGGTCCAGGTGTCGATGTGGTTTGTGAATGCTGTTGCCGCGAGGAGGGTGTCATTGTCTAGAGGCTTTGTGCTTGAGAGGGAGCTTAGGGCTGCGAGGGATGCTTCTGCGAGGGTTTGGTGATGGGTGTCATCTTTGAGGACGTTAGTAAATGTCCGCCGAGATATGGAGAAGAGGCGGGTCTTACGTTGTTGTGTTGTGGAAGAGAGGATGTTTTGGAGGGATTTGATGGTTGTGTCTGAGATTGAAGTAGGTGACTGTGTGATTAAATGTAGAATTGCGTCATATTGGGCGGACTAGATATATGGTTAGGCAGGTTGACGATGATGATATCTCAATGATGTGCAGGCACGTACAGAATCTGACGAAGAGACATCTTGCTCGATTTTAGACTGTGACAGGGATTCTTCTGAATACAGCATTAGTATAGGAAGACGGTCTTTGTAAGAGATTGAAGGGGAAAACATACGCTTTGCGAGATCCTTCAGTCGACGAGCATTCTCATCACTAAGCTTTGAATCCATGATGCCACTCAGTGTCACTTTGCGAAGTTCCCTGCCTCACGTCAAAATAAACAGTATGTAGTAAAATATATAATTCAACAAGTTACGTCAACGAAAGCGACATGAAGATTAGCGAAAGCTGGAGGATAGAGAGCCGTCGTGACCCGCGATTTGAGCTGTTGACCACTGTGGAGTTTGCAGGTTCCAGCCCGTGAACTGCTCGGCATAGTGCCAATACCATGTGTTTGGCACTGTGCTAAACATTGAATATCAGACGCTTAGCAATTAGAACAAGGTTTATGGATTATACACTTAAAAGGTCACTATTCATGAGGTTTGCTTTTGAGGTTACTGAGTAAAAAGCGTTATTTATTTCAGTGCAGTTTTAAACGCACAAGGGCGCCTATTCTGACCAATACCTGCATCACACAGTCTATATAAATCATATTCCTTGTGAAGAAAATCCATCCCGTTGCTTTTAGTCGTCCAACTCCAGTCTATGAATCAGGAATCTGCAAGTCCTTTCTCTTCTTTTGCACCTCCTCAATCGCCCCCGCAGGATCTGCCTCGCCTGGATTTCGCAGCTGCCACGCCACGCAGATATCCAGCGCCTGGCCCGTCCATTTCCCGGGCTTCACACCTAATGCCTTGGCCAGCTCACGGCCGTCCAGCAGCCTCTTGAGTGTCGGGGCATCCATCACGTCCAGTTCAGCCAGATGGTCTAGGAAGAGCTGCCACTCGGTTATAAATGCGTCTCGCTGTGCTGCGGCGCCAGCCTCGTCGTCTGCTCCAGTTGGCCATGCCTGTAGCCGTTCCGTCGCTTCGACGAGCAATGCACTCAGAATCTGCAGTCGAAATGACCCGCCGTGGGCGTCCCAGCGTCGAATCGCCATACCAAAGCGGTCGCGCTCGGTAATGTAGGCTTCCTTCTCGAGTACGGCGCGCTTCAGGTCGAGAATCTCGTCCAAGTGGCGATGGGAAGCGGCAATGATGTCGGTGAGCTTGTTGGGTGCTTTGATACCTTCCCTGGCAATGACGCCGACGGGGGGAAGGGCATTGGCTTTCTTTTTGGTGCCTGGCGGATCCCGCTCTCGCATCCAGGGGCTTAGTGACGCGAGATTCCAGGCAATAAAGGTGGCTTCGTCGGTGTGGACTAATGTAGATGCTATTGAACCGGGAGTCTGGTTCTGCAGGATGTTGTAAAGACCGTGGTAGGCGACGGGCCAGCGTGAAATGTCGGGCGTTGGCACCTCTGTGCGCGTAGGATCGGTGAAGATGGCGTGGTATAGTTTTAGCTGGTCTATGAGCTCGAGGGCTATGCGTGGGTTCTTATCTAAGGGGGTTTGTTAGTTCGCCATGTTCCGTCATGTTCAACATTGGCATTTGAACGTACCCTTTAGCATCTTTTCCAGCTCAGTCCCTACGCGCTCTCTGCTGATTTTAATCTTGAGAGCCTCCAATACGCTGTGATCCGCCATATACTGCCGCGTCCCAGGATCAATAGAAAACTGCAGTCTGCTAGAAAAGCGAACAAGTCGCAATACACGTAGGGGATCATCCCGAAACGTCTGAAGCGGTTCCAGCGGCGTACGAATCAGCTTCCTCTGCATATCCAGCAGACCGCCCGTAAAGTCCTCAATCTTTTGCGTGTTGAGATTATAAAATAGAGCATTGATAGTAGCGTCTCTTCGCAGGGCGTCCTCCTCGGCCGTGCCAAACTCCATCTGCGGATTGCGGCTGTCGTCGGCATACGTCTCCTTGCGCAAGTTGACAAAGTCCAAATCAAGCCCGAGGATACGCAGCATAGCCGTCTCCAGATGTTTTGATTTGTCCGGCTGGCGTGCTACATTGTGCGGGCGGCCAACATCGTCTGGACCCAGGCCGTGGCGATCAATGACAGCCTGCTGTTGACAATGTTCGCGCAGGTGCTTGGTGAACTGGTCGCCCGTCATGGTGTTGATGGCCACGTCGATATCATGGCTCCCTGAGCCGAGCAGCTTGTCACGGACCCAGCCGCCGGCCCAGCGCAGGATGACGGGTTCTTTGGCGGCATTGTTGCCGTTGGAGACGTCGATTAACTTGGCGACATCGACAAGTAGGTTGCGCAGCTTTTGCTCGCGCGCGTTGAGCTGGATGGTAGGTGCTTCAGTTGCCATGGTGGAATATGTGCCGTGGAGCATTACATCCAGCTTCCTTTTCATGACACGGTGAAGCAGGCGGAAGCGAGGCAGCATGTACCACTGGCCGCTTTCGAGGCGCCGACTCGATAGAGTGATGGCAGTCGTCGCAAGAAAGGGGGTTGGCCTTGGTCAAAGTAGATTGGGTATGGTGTATGACGGTTATCAATAACGGGTATTATGAGTTGTACCCGTCTATAAAGGCCATTTGTAGCATGTGTGGCTGGCTGTTGGTGACTCTTTTCCCGGCTCTGTGAGTAATATCAAAGCGTCTACTCCGTGCGAGTGAGTATGTGAATGGAAAGTCTTTGGTGAGATGGATGGAGCCCGTTTGTGTGGTGTGGTGTGTGTGAGGTGTCCCAAACGGGTTAGCGTGGTTTATGCCTGGTACGTGCAAGAAGTTGATATAAGAGAAGAAAGACTACTCAATCCGGAGACGAATAATCCCTTTATAATTTAAAAATTGCTCTATTATTAATGAAGTAACCCTAATTGATGCAGTAAGTTATGAGAAGAAGACGAACAGAAAATAATACGGCATCGCAATATACATACTTGCAGCTCCGTGGTAATTGGTGTGTCCCCCAGGCGGCTGCCGTACGTGTGTCGTCTTACATATAAGCGCGTATAATAATAGGCAATCCTAGATGCGAAAATAAAACAATAATAATAAACCCCCGCAGATCCTTATTCCTCCCTAATTACTTTGCCAGTCGTTTTCCCTAGAAACCCCAGCCTTACTACATAACTCCACACAACCGGTGCCCGAGGACCTCCGTAGCCGGTCTCGGATCTGCAGAGCCTCAACTGCCGGCCGCCCATCCCCACCTGGCGGCCTACCTGTCTCCGGCTTATATTGAAATTGCCGTAAACAGCGTTTCGTTCAATCTATTTTTCACCTCCGCCAGCCCTAAGGAGTCTCTAATTCTTTTCCATGTCACTTTATCTTCTACTACTTTGAAAGATTGCTCCCAACTCTTTACACCCATACACCTCGTCAATCCCGGCAGCGTCCTCCGGCATCCTCCTCTGCCGCAAGCCATGGCCGAGCCATCAATACACCACGACGATAATAAACAATTCCGAACCACCGAAGAGGGCTTCCACCACTATGAATCCAAACCAGGTGATGGTGAATACGTCAATGCCTCCGGCCACGTCCAACAGCTCCGCCGAAACTTTAGCCTCTTCTCCTTAGCTGGCATCGGCCTTGTCGTCGGCAACGTCTGGCCAGCAATCGGCGGCTCCATCCTCGTCGCCATCTTCAACGGCGGCGCCCCCGGCGTCCTCTACGAATTCATCACCGTGTCCGTCTTTTACTGGTTCGTTGCCGCGAGCATCGCCGAGCTGGCCAGTGCCATGCCTTCTTCTGCAGGAGTCTATCACTGGGCTTCGGTAACGCCCGGCCGGCGTTGGGGGAGGGCAGTCGGCTTCTTTGCCGGATGGTGGAATTATCTGGCGTGGATGCTGGGCGCGGCGAGCATGACGTCCATCTTTGGCAATTGCGCGGTGCAAATGTATGCTATCAATCATGCTGGCTTTGAGCCGCAGGCGTGGCATGTATTTGTCGTGTATGCCATTTTCACGTGGGTGGCGTGTTTTGCTGTCATTTTTGGCAACGCTTTGATGCCCGGCTTGAATAAGCTTGGCGCTTTTTGTGTAGTTACATTCTTCGTCATTACCGTCGTTGTTGTTACTGTCATGCCTGCGTTGCCCGGCGGAGGAGGGCATGCGTCATCCGAGTTCGTGTGGAAAGAATGGAAGGCAGATATTGGCTATCCCGATGGCTTCGTCTTTCTCGCAGGCATGCTTAACGGAGCATACAGCGTTGGCCCTGTGGATGCCGTTACTCATCTTGCAGAAGAGATCCCCGACCCGGAGCGAAACGTGCCGCTCGCCATCGCGCTGCAAGTCTCCATCGGCTTTGTCACCGGTCTCGTCTATCTCATTGCGATTCTATACGCCATTCACGATTACAACTCCCTTTTCTCTTCTAATTATCCTATTGCAGACATCTATAGGCAGGCAACAGGCTCTGGCGCCGGCGCTTGTGGCTTGCTCGCGCTCATCATGATTATGATGGCCTTTACTGTCCTCGGCTTACACATTACCTGCGGCCGAACGCTCTGGGCCCTTGCTCGCGATGGCGCAGCAGTATGTGACCACAAACTCACCCGGGTCAGCGCCAAGCATCATATTCCTGTCATGAGCACCGTCGTCTCCGCCGTCATAATTACCCTCCTGGGTGTCCTATATGTCGGCAGCACAACGGCGTTCAATGCTTTTGTGAGCAGCTTTATCCTCCTCTCCACTAGCTCCTTTATCGCTTGTATCCTGCCAAATTTACTATCCCGTCGGAAGAATGTGCCATACGGACCCTTCAGGCTATCAGGATGGTTTGGCTTTGCGTGTAACATCATCTCTGTGCTGTATCTGGTGATCTGGGACGTCATTTACAGCTTTCCGGCCGCCCTGCCGACGAGTGCACAGAGCATGAATTACGCGTGTCTTATTTGGGGAGGCCTTACTATTTTCGTGGCCTGTTTGTGGTTTTTGAAAGCGAGAAGGGGATACCACGGACCCGTTGGTGTTGGAGACGGATTGTAGATATCTTAGAGCTCAGCTCGCCTTGGGCAAGTGAGGTGGTTCCATGCCATCGCTGTGTTTACGGCCTTTTAATATAGACTATAATTCTTCGCAGTAGCTTCCCTTGCTGTACGAAAATATTGAAATTCGCTTCCTGTTTTGTTTGGGTTTATCAATCGTCAGTTAGAAAGCGGATACCGCTCACATTGAGTGGGAAGCGTATTAGCGATATGATGTCATTACATGACCGCGGTATTATAGTATAGTCATAGTTCACGACTTGCAAAGTTGGAGGGGTTAAGTTGAAGACTGCTTCCAGAGGCGCCAAAAAATCTCAAAAATGGCTCATGATGACCCTCCACCTGCCGAAGACGCAATCGAGTTTCTTGCCTGAGCGGTTTACCTCAGTAGCGTGACGCTCGCTCGCGCGGCCTCCCAACACCTGTAGGTTTGCGAGAGCCTCCGCTAAACCTCTCTGAAGGCCGGAGAGCGGTGACTCGCCCACCAACCGTAACCCCCGAACCGTCTCTAATGAACTGATGGGGGCGCTCACAGGGGAGCAGAGCTGTACCACCGTTGACCTTGCACTCTGCAAGCCATCTTCCAACTGCTCCGTACTGTGTGCCGACATGCGTCCTGCAGTCGTAGTCGAGCCGGGTAGCTGTACCGAAAGGGTGTCTAGTCCGCCTAGTCCGCCCCCCAACTGAGGCGCAGCTTGCATGGTGGAAAGGTCAATCAATAATATCGGCCTCCCGCTTTCGGTCATGAAGACTGTAGGCTGGCCTGAGCCAATGTGATACACATCATGTGCAGAGTGTGATGGACAAATTGAAACGCTCCGGGTCCTTTATGACACATCTTTCATTACCCGAACATCTGCAGGCGAAGGGGCATATATGTGCGCCTTGCATAACAGATATGCGCAGGCGCGCAATGATGAACAATCGCCCCGGGATTTTCTTGATAAATGAGATTCGCCCAGAAACGCCGAGAGATTTGTCGAGTGGGTGAAGACGGTCAAATGGCCACTTCTCTTAACTGAGATGGAGTGTGCACACGCTATCCCGGGTGCAGAGCCAAGAGAATTGCCAACCCCTCACAACGTTCAAAGGAGGTGTGTGTAGACAAAGTGGGTTGCAGGGATTGCGATATGGCGGGTTGCTCCTTTCCAAACAAAGGTTTCGAATACTTTTGAGCGTGAAAACGAGTAGCCGAATTCTTTTTCAAGTAGGAGTACCATGCTTTGGCCACTTTAAGTGAAACTATCACGTTATTTTTCGATACCTAAGATGATTGTTGCGATTTAGAATCCGAGGCAGATCAACAAGTAATGGGTCTTGCTCGGCACCAACATAAATTCATGAGTCTAGCTCCCTGCAAGTTAAACCCCGGGGCAGGGTACACTTTCTATTGACATCGTTGCTTTGTGAAATGCTATATCAGTACGGATAGTTGCAGCCACAACTCAGGTATGGTTCAAGTACGAAGGCGTGCAAGTTGATGTGGCCTTTCCAGTTGAGTCTGGCCTTTGTCCTTTTGGTACACTCCTTTTAACGTTTTGTCTCGCTTATATCCACATCTCGGCTGTGCAGCTCAGATGTGCAACTGGATACATCCTGGTATTGGTGGCATGTCTCTTTGTCTTGGCGTATCAATACACAGGGAGACCCGGGCGTGGCTTGTCCCACCAGGCATGCGACGTCTCACTGTCAGTGTACGAAGTAAGCACTTTGCTTTTGTAGGTTGCACTAGAAAGAAGCGTCGGAGTGTAGTCGCAGGCTACCGCAATTGCCAAGCCTAGAAGGGAGGTTTAAGCTAAAACAAGGCTTACCTTGAATCTATTCAACAGCTTCATTCATATCAACTTACTCGTAGGAGACTTAGAATTAAGGCCTAGGAAATCCCAAAAATTGGCTGCGGAATTCGCTGCCCGTGATGCAAAGCTATAATAGGCCAAGCGGCATGGGGAAACATCACGCGACTCAACTGACTTACACAGATGTCACGAGTATGAGCTGATGTGGGTATGCAGCCTCGGCAGAGGCCGAGTGAGTGACGGAGACGGGTTGTCCCCAATTATTGAGCCCTTGAAAGCTCTCTGTCCATTTCTAAAGGTGCACAGTTGGTCAGTGAGCGGCGCCTTTTGTGTAACGACCGCTGCTGGTTATCTATAGCTGAATTAGCTTGTTTGGTGGTATGCTGTCTGGTCTTAGTGGTCCTGCTGCAAGGTGGGTTCGCAAAGTAGCATTTGGTCTGCTGGCAAGCCCTATCACTTTATTTGCGCAATTCGCCGAATGGCACGCATAGTGTTTTATTTCTGAAGTATAATCTTCTGGTCCCAACCTTTAATTTCGGAATGCGAACCATGAAAAGGGGCCTTGGGTGTAGCTCACACCCGGTCCCTTAGTTTGCCAGCTATCTAGCTGTTTCGTAAGCCTAAGTTCTTCAGAAAGCGTGATATGACTTATGAAAGTTTGCAAAGTGAGCTGATTTGAGACGCCATCATCAGTGGGCGAGGCATACGTATTGGCGAGGAGGTGCTGCGCCAACGGGAGCATACGCGGTGCTAACTAACTAGAAACGGCAAAAGGGACGCATAATAGGGCACCATCGTCGCTGGAACTCGGCTGGAGCTCGGCTGGGGCCTGCTCGCACGGTGCTGAAGTCAATCTTGATATTGAACTGGAGGTCCTGTTTTTTCAACATGCCATCAAACAACAAAGCCATGGAGCCATTGAACTGTCAGGTTGCTGCGCCGCGCTTTGCCCTGCAAATGCGCTCCGTGTCATTATTACAGGCGGACTCCGTGGAACCCCGGGTGGCTGGCGACCCGCGCCCGGATGAGGTACTTTGGTGGCGCTGACGCCTGTGAGCAGTCACGCCGGTGCCGATCGTTAGGCCCCTTGTCAATGCCGCACTGTGGGATTTTAGCGTGAGACATGATTCTTCCACGGCCTTGTTGTCGGCGCATTGTAGTCGTCTGTCCAGGAATCGCAACCGAGCTTCTTGTTGGGGGATAGTCGCAGATTGAAAAGTGCAAAAAGACCTGCCACAGAAGGATTAAGGGACCTTCAAGCATGACGTCGAGGTGCAAGGTTGCCGCTTTGTCGATCAACGAGAAAGCATCACGCAGCAAATCAACAGGCATCATGGCGACGTTTTATCGTTACCAGTGGCGGCACCCCTCCCTCCCCCGGTTCCCCAGCGCTAGCACACAGTCGCCCCAAAAAGCTCCTGCGGGGGTGTGAGCAGGCGTCACTTTACCCACTCCCATCGACGAGCTCCAGCTCCGGTGCCGTAGCCCAGTGCAGGGGAGCCTTTTAGCAACAAATCATTGGACGGCATCGCTGGCGAGACTGGCTTTGTGTGTGGGTGGTGTGTGTTAACGCTGATGACTGGATTAAGGCCTCCCAAACGTTGAAAGGGAGCCAGACTTGGAGGGAGGGTCGATTACGTCTGTGAGTGGCTCACGGCCAGTCACAGGCAACCTAGTTTTTGGTTAGTGTACCAATGTTGTTCGTAATGCGCACTTGCTGGTTATTATGGTGCAGCGGCCCTGCATGTCATTGGAACTCGCCGGCGGACTAGCTGCTCTAAACCTAGAGTGGACGAGCAGAGTAGGCGCTCACATGGTACAAGTCGTTCGAGAGTTCTGGTATGGGATCGGAGGCAAAACTAGGTTGTGCATTGCATTGCACAGATACGTTTTGGATTGTGTGCGTGTGCGTGTGCGTGTGTGTGTTGCATGGATGGATAGGGCATTCGTCTATATAAGGAGGCTGCCCATCCTCACGATCGTCTTTCGCTATTGAACAGTTCCCTGCTTTATCATTAGTATACGCTCGATATATACACAATTCTGAGACTCAGCCTTCCTAGTTTCAATCGCAATCCAGTCCTTAGCCTCGCAGGGGAGAACAAATCGTTTGGAACACATCGCCCGTTTGCTGCATCTAGCACAACTGATTGAGCAGACTCATCATCGAAATAACCACACTTACCGCACTTTCGATTCATCAACGATAACCAAAAATGGCCAGTACCGAACAGCCAAATACTGCCGGAGCTTCCACGCAACCCAATCCCATCATCCTCACCGAATCGCCTGTCGCTCCCAAAAAAGATCGCAGAATGAGCGACGAGTGGGGTAAGTTTTACACTGTCTGTCCAGGTGGCGTGCAGCAGCAGGCTTGCAGCAGGTCATGGTGGCCCGCCCTCACCTGTTTGCCCCCCGTCTCCTCCCCTCTCCCTCCCCCATTATATCTGCCAAAATGCACGATGCGGCGGGGCGGTTCCACGTACCAATGGGCCCGAGCTTCGGAGCTCTCTCCAACGGCGGACGAACCCCTCAACTGCCATCATCACCATCATCATTACTACCTCCGCCACTAAAGAGGTCACATGCTGCATTTTCCACAGTATCTTTCTTTTTGCTAACCTGAATTAATCACTCAACAGATGCCGCCAAGGTCCCTCCCAGCCGATTCCAAAAACGAAAAGGCTCCATCTACGCCACCCCCAGCTCTCGCGATGGTCACGTAGACCGCAATTACCAGGACAAGTACCACGCCAAGATTGCAGAGATGAACAAGTCTGGCGGCAAATAACACCGGCTCCCACCCTAGCCCGCCTTCTCCTTTGTTCAAGAAATTCACGAAGAACACAGACTCTATACTAGTCAAAAAATCCGCAATCCGCTAGATCGGATCGCTCGACAAAAACGCCGCAGCCGGGTGTTCTACTCTGAATTTGGGCCCTTTTGCATTTCATGGCGATTAAAGAAAAAAGATATCCAAAACAGGGAAAGCTGGGACATGGGCGTGGATCTGAGCCAGGTGTTTTATTTTTTTGCGATGCAGAGACCCCATTTCGAGACCTATACGATACTTCAATTGGTCGTTCTTTTTTACGTTATCTCTGCTTGTCTGTTAATCACGCCAATGTGAACTGATCTATTGATTGGATTCGTCTTGTATTTTATTCCAGCTTCTTTGCTCTCTTCATATCTCTTCAATAAAACCAACTCCTTTAACAAAGGAAATATTTGCCTTTGTGACCAAGACGACGTCAAGCCCCAAGATTCAAATGAAAAACAATAATGAAAGCCTGTACCATGTAAACAGCAAAAAATGCCCTCCCGAAACCAGCTAACCCACGTCTCATTCCCAATGAAGAAAGAAAAACAAATTACAAAATATGTGTAAAACGTGGAACAATGCCACCAGTGCAGAGTAATCCTTCTCCAATCCAACTCTTATTCCCAAGGATCAAATAATAAGTGCCGTAAATACTTTTGCATACACAGACGACGACGACTCTAAACAGGTCTATTCGTCATCGCCGCTGTCAATATCAATCGCGTCCGGGTTCGCCTGTACCGCCGGCCGTGAGTCCGTTACGCCACCGCCCGTAGGTCCGGTGCTTGACGCCACAAAGCCTTGCGGAGCCCGAGCCTCTCGCTCAAGTGCCTCCATAGCATCCTGTGACTCACTCTCGTCGCCAGCTGCTTTCTGTCCACGAGCAAGAGCTTGAGATGCAATAAAGTTGACATCAGTGTTGTACTGTGCTTGGACACTTCGCTTGATCCGGAGCATCTCCTTAAAGGTGTCTTCGTTGCCATGTTGAACTTCGAACTGCTCCCATTTGGTCCAGAAGTCAGCGTTTGTCCTTGGGTCACAGAATTGCGAGGCATGGCCATAGATGGCGCGAGCACGATCGATTTCGCCAAGCCTCTTCTCCATATCTGCAAACTTCAAGCACATATCCTTCGCCTCTTCATCAGGCAGCGCCGTGATAGCTCGCTCGTAAATGGGGCGCGTTGACGGCAAACCAAAGTTGGACGCAGACTTGGTAATGTAAAAGTTGAACATGTCCGCCCTGTCCTCGTCGGAAACCGCCCGTGTAGCCCTTTCATATATGCGCATGGCATGTCGGGCCAAGCCTCGCTCCTCCTCTAAGTTGCCATACATGAGGTATATTGTCTTGGCAAACTTGGGTGGGCAATCTTCCACGGCCTGCTCGAAGAGATCTCGCAGGCGTTCGATCCCAATTTTGCGGTCAACCGCTTTGGTGAGGTACATATTCCACAGCTCAAAGGCTACGGGGTAGCTAAACAGATCGAGGCCACGTTCATAAATCTTGAACGATTCTTCGAAATACTTGTTCTCTTCCAATAAGTTGGCATAGTTGACGACTGTTTGGGGTGTCGCAATGCGAAGCTCAAAGATTCTCTCGTACACCCTCTTGACATCATCCAAGGTGGCAACGCTTTCCACCAAGTCGACGTAGAAGCTCCAAAGCTTCCAACTCTTGTGAACACGCTGCTGTGGAGATAGCGTCTCGTCAAAGTAGTCAACTGTCGATCGTTTCGGTGCCTGGACAGCCTTGGCCATGATGCGAACTGCTTCGTCGAAATTATCATTTCTTAGTTCCAACTCGGCGAATTCTATCCACATGTCTGCCAATTCCGCCACTGACTTGAATGGCACCTTGACGGCTTTTTCCATGATTGCACGAGCGTTGCGCATGTCGTCACCCTGCTCATAAAATTTGGCAAAATTCGACCACAGCTGATGGAAGGGACCAACGGCTCTCTTGGGCTGAATCTCCGTAATGGCCTTGGTATATGTTTCGACGACCTCTCGCTTGTTGTCGCCCCATAGTGCAACGCGCTTCTCCCACTCATGAACCTGATGCGGGTTTTGTCGTAACAACACGTCGTTGAGCAGGAATGGGCGTCGGTCCATAAGATGCTCAAATCGCATCATCCTTATGTCGAGTTCAAAATCGGCATCCTCATCCTCGGCTCCCTTTTGAGCGCGATTCGTTGCCATCTCCATCAAGGCTCCAATAACCGATTCCTCAAATTCCACATATGAGTCAAAGATCAAAGTAAAGTCGCGAACAGTCATGACCGTTGTAATGCCCTCTTCATATGTGTCTCGAGCCCGCTCAAAGCTGCCTCTGCGTATCCAGTACGTAGCAAGACCCGCCCAAAGCTTGCCTCGCTGGTCCGAGAAACGCGTAATTCCACTGCGTATTATGGCCTCAACATCAATGCCTGTTTCATGACCAGTTTCAACACGCGTGGCGTGCTCTACTAGCAATTCTACCAACTCGCTCCAAAGCTCGTAGTGGCCCTTTCCGTGCTTGCTGACAAAACGGGTATTGTTCAGGACCTTGATATACAGCTTGGCAGCCTCTGTATATTCGCCAGTCTTGGTGAGAAGCTCAATGTAGTCCTCGGCATTCTCGGGATGGACTTGCATGTAACGACGCCAAATCTTCACTGCGGTGTCGCCGGCAGCCGCGTTCGCAAACGGAACGTACAGCGCCCAAATTCGGTTATGCTGTGTGATGGGAAGGGCCCGTAAGGCTCTATCGAACGTTCGACGCGCCAGGGTGACGATTGGCTGCTTCATTAAGAAGGATAGGTACATCTCCCATATCCTCGGCATTTTGTTAAGCAGGATCAGCGCCTTTTCAAAGAGGGCGTTGACCTTGTTGTATTCTGTCGCGCAAATCGCCGGATTTAACTTCGCCACGTGCTTGACTCGAAAGCCCAAGTACTGCATAGGTTAGTTTGTGACCCAAAAGAGAGGGTAATCGTAAAACGTACCATCTTCCAAAGTTTGTATGAGCGTGGCAGCTGGGCGCAGGCACGCCCCATGACAAAAGCTTGCTCCTGTATACTACCATGCTTCATTTTGAAGTCTATGTATACTAGCCATGGCTTGACGCTTGTTGTATCTCGAATGATGTCTTGCTCGTAAATGGAATCTTCGTTGGACTGTGACAGTTAGAATGCAGTTATTTACAACCTCAAAACGCAAGGCACTTACCACCAGGTGCAGGTTTGGTTGCCTGCGGGCAACTCCATTCGATACAGCAGCCGCCATGATGATTTTATGTGTCCCAATATCTGGTGTTAAGACGTTCTTTGCCAGATAAGATGGGAGCCGAAGCGCGGTCTGAGAAATGAATTAAGCCTGGCTCGCACGCATGTTGCTGCGCTTGAACACGGGGCAACGCGTGCAATCGAGTTCCCTGCTTGGAGTACCGCGGATTTCGCTTGGTACCGAGATCAAAGCGCCTGACGATTGCGAGTAAACTTGCGCGGCGCAATACGTGTCGTCGGAAAAAGATATCGTCGTGAAGCTGCAAACATTAGATATATCCTGCTTTGTTAGTTGCATATATTGTGGGTCGTTATTCGGGTGGTGAGGTGCTGCAGCCGCCCAGAAGAGTCTCGTCGCCGTGACGTTTGGGAGTGGGGCCCTGCTGGCGACAGCTCCTCGTGCTGCTCTCTCTCCAACCTTTGGCTGTCTGTCACCAGCTTGCCGGTAATTCTGCAGTTGCCGCGATATCACACATCCATCATGTCTGGTGCTGCTGTGAGTCATGAAGTCTGAGAGTTTGGTGATGTAGGCCCCGCTGACTACGATGCAGGATCGCGAGCCCGTCTTCCCGACGCGGCAATCGCTTGCCCTCATGAAGGCAAAGCTCAAGGGAGCGGAGACCGGGCACAGCTTGCTGAAGCGAAAGAGCGAAGCTCTTACAAAGTAAGTTGATTGTGTATTTGTACTATATTCTCTTACAGTTGTCTAACGATCTGCTACCTGTAGGCGATTCCGAGGTTCGTTGACGACCATAACACATTGGGCTCTCTTGCCGCTGCTAATTAAACGGTCGATAGAAATCACGAAGAGAATTGACGAAGCGAAGCGCAAGATGGGAAGAGTTATGCAGATTGCCGCATTCTCTTTGGCCGAAGTGACGTACGCGGTTGGCGGTGATATCGGTTATCAAGTTCAAGAGTCGGCCAAGTCTGCTCGCTTTCGACTACGAACTCGACAAGATAATGTATCTGGTGTATTTTTGCCGGCATTTGAGAGCTATCTGACCGAAGGAAACAATGATTTCGGCCTGACTGGGCTGGGCAAAGGCGGCCAGCAGGTCCAAAGATGTCGTGAAACATATGCACGCGCGGTCGAGGCCCTTGTCGAGCTGGCCAGTCTTCAAACGGCTTTTGTAATCCTCGACGAGGTCATCAAGGTCGTAAACCGAAGAGGTAAGCAGTTATGGCAATGTTCATTATCGCTACAGCCGATTAATCTCCTACAGTGAACGCCATTGAACACGTCATCATACCACGTACGGAGAATACCATCAAATACATTAATTCCGAGCTCGACGAGCTCGACCGTGAAGAGTTCTACAGGTTGAAGAAGGCAAGTCAATATTGGCGTTATGATGTGCTAGTATGCTAACGTAGTTGTGCGCAGGTGGCCAACAAGAAGCAGCGAGACAATGCTGCGGCAGATGCTGAGATGAAGGCGAAGCGCATAGCTCAGGCGAAGGAGGAGGGCAAGGAAGTCGACGAGGAAGAAGAAGCTGCCGCAGAAGACATGCTGGCCGGTGAAGAAGACAACGACGTTATTTTCTAGTCTAGCACCGCTCCGCCGCCCTGTTTTTCAAGTGTCACCGTTTACTATACAAGAATCCCTTGAGCCAAATTTCGTATTAGTATTATACAATCCTACAACTATATTACTGTCGTTGATATGTGACTTTGAGTTTCTTGTCTCCGAGTGTCATGCCTGCTGTATTCTCCTTGGCAGTAATGGCCCCTTGCTCAGCATCATATTCTACGAAAGCGATACCACGGCGGCCTGGTACCAGGCGAATTTCGCGGAAACCGTCGAAGCGACCAAAAATGCCGCTGAGAGCCTCGACATCGTACTCTTCCGGAACGTTCTGCAGGAAAAGAATCTTGTTTGGTGGCAGGTATTCGTCGGGAACGACAGCAGAGGTGGCTACACTTGTAGATTTCAAGCCAGAAGATTTGGCAATCTTTGCAGGACGGCCATCTGGGCCAGCACCTGCACCACGCTTGCCTTGCCGTTGGGTTTCGGCGGCTTCTGCTGCCTTTTTCTTTTCTAAATCGGGCGACAGTCAGTAATGCCGTCCAGGATCCCAAGAGTTATGTGCAATCAACAAACCTTTTTCGGCTAGACGGATCTTTTTGTGATTCTCGAGATCCTCTGTACTGCCATTCATCTCTATGGTTTTATCGCTGCGCGTCTTGGCTTTTGACAAGCGCATAGGCTTGTCGAATAGCGGAAACCCGTTGGTCTCGTCAATAGCTTCCGTAGCGCTCGCCTCATTTTTAAACACTACAAAGGCTTGGCCTTTAGCTTTGAGGTTTTTCTTGGCGACGATATCGACGACATTGCCAAACTCGGAGAAGATGGTTCGTAGCGCGTTGGTAAGAGGCTCAATCTTGACTCGTTCTTCCAGATTCTGGACGTATACCCTACTCGAAACGTTAGCCTGAGCCCTCACATGACGTGTCGGAGTGCAATGACACGCACGTGGTTATCGGCGCTTCAGTAGCCATTGTTGCAGATGACTGGGCGCGGGCAATCGTGATTTATTACTAGGTCTTTGCTTGGTGAGTTGATGCTTCGCAAACTCCACTGGCAGAAATCGCGCTTTAGGTGTTTATGCATCTAGGCGGGTCGTGCACGGGCTCTCGACCCGCCTAGATGCATACGTCGCGGGCCGATGGCAAAAGAAACTTACCTGTAGGGCCTGAGCAGCTTCCAAACGCCTTTTGGCGCGGCGAAAGGCCCTTAGAAGGCGCGAAAACTCAGGACCTTCCTAAGGCCCTTCGTGGCACGCGTGCCACGCGGCGGTGTAGACGGCGAGGGCGTAGGCAATTGCAACGTCGGGGCAGACGACGCGTCCGGATCGAAGCGTCGGCCTAAGAACGAGTGTAAGCTAGTGCTTCCGAGAAAGCGGAAGCATGGTTATCTCCAAGTCGATATAAAAAAGAGAACGGAGACATGGAGAAACAGTCGAGAAAACTAATGGATAGAGCAATACTCACATGGGGTCGGCGGTGGTGGTGATGACGCTGAAGGAACACTGAAGGCCGGGACGAGAAACGTTGTCCTTTATCTACAGCGTACCTAGCCACCTTCTCTACGTTGGAGTACCACCTTCCACGTAGAGACATGGGAAGGAACCAGATCGCTGAAGCACATTTGGGTGGTCCCTGGACCGCCTGACAATCTCCCTGTCAACGGATGACATGTTATGAAGGATTTGCTGTGAAAAGATTCGACTTAACATTACTGAGCTAAGCTAAACCCCTCTCGCCGCATCTGCCAAAGTGACGCAGGGTGAATGACTTGGCAGGGTAACTTTAGGTGATGGATTGAGTCCCCGTGAGATGTTACGACCGACGAAATACACTCTTGCTTTACTTGAAGCTTAGCAAACGTCCTTTTCGAGGCAGTAAGTTGCCACGATTTGGTCATCCCGCTCAAGTCCAGATTCCACGTTCCGCGCCAAGTGATTGAGGCTTGATCTTCGTCTACGCAATAAATGAATGCACATGCATGTGCCTTTCCGCCGTTCCAAAGTACAAAGGTGTGTATCCTTGGCATCTGGCGTGCTATAACAGCGGATCGGGAGAGCAAAGTCCTGATCTCCTCGCGTTTCCCCGGGTCGTCTTGCATGAGCTGTGAGGTGAGTGCCAGGGACTGCAGATTTGACCAGAGCCACGCCGGTTGACATTGCCTAAAGATTTCTTCGGCATTAATCATGAAAGAGATGGCGAGGTGTTGTAAGACAAGGCTTTTAGATGCCAAGACGGCACCAAGCCCTTCGCTAGGGTCTACCAAGTTTTCCCACCATACAGGGACAGGTCGCCTTGGAAATGGTTCAAAGAATTTATACGAGTCTTCAAACAGTATTAAACTCTTGACGGTCAACGGGAAGGGATTTCGCATTTCCATTGCAAGAGCTGTCTAAATCTTAGCCGTCGATGATTCATAATGCGACTTGGAATGGGAGGTGCCAACTGGGGACATTCAGTTGCATTGTGTGCGTACCTCGATCATGAAATTCCCGCATCCAAGTGTCATACGGCTCCCAAGGCTCATAGAAAATTGTTTCCAAGTGAGTCAACCCGCTGACCAGCTTTACAAACCCCGTTGGGGATATGGAGCGCCGGAGCTGTCGTCGAATGACGAGGGAGGTGACGGCTTCAACTCGAGGCAGCGCCACGTCGAACACTAGCCGGATAGGACGGAAGAGTCGCTGAACTGCTGATGCTGGGGGGGATTTTATTTGCTGGCCATGCTGCCATCCATGCCGAAGGTCATGATATTGACTCCTCTCCCCCAATACCTTCAGATGGTCGTCCGCATCATGCTCGATGTCATCGGACGAGACATAAAAGTGCTTGAACCAGTGCTGACAATCGCTGGGAGAGAACACATTAATCTCTAGTGTCAAGTTATCTTCCAGCTTCCATGTGGTGAGGATGGAAAAGAGATTCCATATCCCGTCACTAACGAGAGAGCTAGACTTGACGGATGGAGAACGCCGCTTTGAGCAACATTTGGACGTATATGGCGGTAGCTGGATGCTGAAACAGATGTGGCGAACAAGGCTCCTCCTTTCTGGCGACGAAACAATGTGTCTGAAATCCCCTAGACATGGCACTTGCAACTTGAGCTTGTGGAAATTAACCCTTTCTATGACGTGCTGCCACTCTCTGCCGACAGAAGCGAGAGAAGCCCAGCCAGGATGCTTCTGGTCTGAGATTGTCTCCAAGATCATGAGGCGGATTTCGGCTGGAAGAGACATCCATGACAGATATTTGTGACTTCTTAGGCGACGCATTGTTCACTCATGCGGCGATTAGCAGAGATTGAGAAAGTGTCAAGTATTAGCGGCAAGGTTGAAGGAGGACGAAAACCTGCTTTGTAGTAGGGCAGTCAAAAGGGTTTTTTTTTTTTTACTGCCCTTGTCCATGTTTCCGTGTTGCTAGGCTTTTTGCTCTTACTTTTTTCCCTCAGAGTTTGTCCTTTTTGCATACTTTCGGTGGCTGCGCTTGGATTTCAAGTGACCTTGCTATATCTGTCGTGCGGTGGCGGACACACCTTCTTTAACTTTAGCCTCTTATTTACCTAGCCGGAGCTGATTACGCTTGTAAGTCTTTTTCCATAGACGCGAGTGCGGTGTCGTTCAGATTTAGTCTCCATTAGTAGCTTGGATTTTGTAACTATAAAGGAACAAGCCTCTCAGAGATAGCAGTAGGACAACAATGTAATGCAGTTATCAGTATTAATTGGCTTCGTGTTTCTAATATTCAATCCGCCCAAGGATGTGCGTGTATCTGGGTAGGCTAACTTCCACCGAAAAAAAAAACTTACAAAATTAAAAGCCCGCAAATGCTATGATGGGGAACACAAAAAAAGCAGAAAAAAAAAAAGATGACAACCAATGTAACACGCTTCACACTTGTGCCGTATCACCCTCCGCTCTCGCCCCCTTGAGAATCCGCTGCTTCTCCTCCCACTCGAGCCTCTCCCGCACCATGTCGCGTTTGCACCAATATATGGTAATGACTCCCCACAGCGTGATCCAAAGAAAGGGAACCGCCCAACACACGCCGTACGCACCCGTGGCAGGGACATCTTCGATGACGGCAATGACGGTGAGCGGGACAGCTAGTATCAGCGCCGGGATGGACCAGAAGAGCGACTGAACATAGAGCATGCGGCGGAACCGGGGGCTAGCTTCGTACCTGGCCGCAACTGCTTCGCGGTATGGACGGCCTGCGCCAGCATTGACGGCGACAATGTCTTCTATAAAGTAATATGCACCTGGTAGGACCTTGTGAGAGCAGTCAGTTAAATGCAAAGCAAAGAGAGAAACAGCTTCAAGTGCTGATGGGTGAAAACTTACTGGCTCGCCCTTTGCCGTAGAGCTCAGTCGAAAGGGCGCTTTCCAACCCATATGATGATACAGCGTCGTAGCAGCCAACACGCCACCAACACAATACAAAATAGCCGGCGCAGGCATACACAACACTCTCAAAAACACTTCATGCGGCGCACTGCCCACCACAAACAGCGCGGTAACAACGGTAATCGTAATAGTCGACGTCCAAGTAATCACGTCAAAGCACCACCGACTATCCGTGCCGAGCGGCCGATAAAAGCGCTCCTTTTTGATCAGCCGTAGCGTCCGAATGCCAAACTCGAGATACGTCGGCCCGCCCCAAATAGTCGTCACGACGGCAAAGATGATCCAGCCTTCGACATCGCCGGCATAGTGCATGCCATAGTACAGCGCAATCGGCACAGCCGAGGCATCGACAAAGACGAGGAACGCGAATATGAACAGCCGCCAGCGACGCCACCCGTGATGCCAGGTAAAAGGCAGCTGGGGCAGCAGGTGCGGGTTATCGTGGTAGTATTCCTGCAGTGTTTTCCCGCGGCGCTTCCACTCTCTACGTGTTGCGGCGCGCGAGTCGTAGTAGGCGTCTGCGTCGGCGCGTTGTGCGTAGGAGAGGCTGCGGCGCGGAGGAAGGCCGTCGTGGGCTTCGCTGGGCTGGCGGCGGCGTTTGCCCGAGGCCGATTCGTTGGTTGGGTCGGAGGCGGGACGGTGGAGGCTGCTGAGAGCGAGGTTGGTGGATTGTGAATGTGAATGAGTTTGAGTTTGTGAGGAGCTTGGGCTTTGGTGTGGTTCGTCTATCTTGATTGATTTCGGCGTAGGAGCGTCTTGGTTCGTGGACGATGTTGTTGTCATGCGAGAGGATTCGAGGATAGAGTCGGAGTGCACCGGGACGGTGCGACCTCCGAGAGGCGTGGCCATGGTAGCAACACTTGACAACTTGCGAGCTAAGATAAAACGGAGTTTCAGTTCAGCTAGTTGTCAGGCCCCGGGTCGATTCGTACGTGGCTCGAAAAGATGAAGGTGTATTTCGAAATATAGAGTCGTCAACGTAAACAAAATGACAGTCCCCTACAACAGCAATTGTGGTTGGTGTTATGAAACCACAAGATATCAATGTCCACGTGAACAAAGAAGATGAAAGAGAGGGAAAAAAAAAAAGGGGCAACAGCAAAAGAGTTGGACACAAAAACGAGTTTGTGTGAGCTTATCTGGCTACTTTGTTGTTTGGCTGGGAGGCGAAAAACGTCGATGACGTTCCGAACCGGTCGGGGCGTCACTGGATGTGGAGCGCCACAGGGTAATGGTCGACTGGGATTGCGGCACTAACATATCCCGGATGCGCCCAAATAGGCAATGTCTGCTCCTAATACTTACCGCGCGAGCAACATTGTCGGCACCGACTAAACACCGGTCTCCGTGCTCCGGAGTTTTGACGCAGAAGAGGGAGAGAGCGAATTAATGGACTATCAACAGTCGAAATCGTGCGAAACATATATAAATATAATACAGATATGTTTGTTTTACACACATCCGATATCTAAAAATGGCTAACCAGGGCAACAAATGAAAATGAGACGCAGAAATAGCCAAGTTAACGAAAAGAACCTCGCTGACGACATGCTTACTAGGGCATGACACCAGCGTACCCTTCTCTTTATTCAGTCCCGTTTTACACAAACAATACGAATAAAGTAGTACTCGTAAATTACAATAGCCTACGAGCACAGGTACAATGAATTATTTGCCTGCTCCAATAGTACCCTGCTTCACATTACATCACTCTTGCGTGCACTTGGATCCGCCACTAATTACTCCAGTGCCATGCACGCCACCCCTGCAACCCTTTTCCCGATTCATCTGAACGGCGCAGATCAACAAAGCATTCACCTCTCTACCGGTGTATTCAAATTACGGCTTCTTTTTTTTACAATTTTTTTGGTTATATTTCTCGTCAAAAAAAAGAGGGGTATCGTCACACCATTCTTCAATGTCCTCTCACTGCCTGGATACAGATAGCACGACATCAAAACTGAAACAACCACTGTCCAGAACAGAAACAGCGACATCTCGTCCAATATTCAAGATCCACGGCGCACAAAATCATTCCCCCAAAGGATCAAAAATTCCGCCATTACCAATAAAAGTATTAAAGTGTACTAGGACAAAAGGAATCATCGCAAGTGCTTCGCGGGAGTCGACACCTCCAAACACAGTCCACTGGTCATGCTTTACTCAGACGAGGCCTGCGGGCTGGTAATGGATTGCAGCAACCTGTTTCCTTTGGTTAGCAGATATTTTAAACCAAGGTAGCCCATAATCTTCCACATACTGTAAGTTTCGATCTCGCATCTCTCGGTCCAGTGCATCAATTTGCTTCGCCGTCACGCGCGCTTTACTTAGCTAGAAACCAAAATTCATTCGTTAGCATTGTAGTCCTCCGCGCAGCGCCTTAGCTAGGTACTAAAAACAGCCTTGTCCGAGACGCTACATCAAGCAAGGGGCTTTCGCACCGAAGCTAGTGCTATTGAAGAGTGATCTTTGTCATCCTCACCTTCCGCCGCATCGTCGTCGGCAGCGGCCTTGTCGTCATCCGCGCCCGCAAATCGGCTCGAAGCAAGACCTTTGGGCTTGCTCGCCTTGGACTGTTAGCTCTTGTCAGTATGACTCCATTTCTTCTTGTTGCACTGCTTCCTCCTTACCTTTGCCTCGGCAATCTCTGCATCTTTGACCTTGAGTTGCGCCTCCAGCTCTTCCAACTTCTTGCTATCGCTCTCGGCCTTGGCAGTTGTCTCGTCAAGTTTCGCCTGAAGGCCCTTGGCTCGCGTGTTGGCCTCTTCAACTAGGGCCGTCATGCTATCGTTCAAGTCCCTGTAATCGGCCTGCGCAGTCTGGTGCTTTGTCGACGATTCATCCTTCAGAGCATTCAGCTCCTTTTGCATAGCAGCCATATCTTCGTTGGAAGCCTTGACTTGCTCCAATGCGGCGTCCAATTCGGCCTGCTTGGCCTTGACACCGTTTGAAACAGAGTTGAATGTCTCTTCAAACGCCTTCTTTGACATTTCCATCTCTTGTCTCAGAGCATCAGCCTCGGAACTATCCGGCTTGGTATTCTTCGCCGCATCGAGCTCAGCCAGTGCCGTCATACGGTCCATCTTCTCCTGAGCAAGCTGCTGGCTGATATCCTGCATCTCATCCTCTGCCTTGGTAAGAGCAGCCTTTGCAGATTCCAAGGCCTCTTTCAGCTCAGTGTTGGCAGATTGATGCTGAGCAACCTTTTCATCAATGCTGGCGTTAGCCTTGCGGTGCTCAGCCATGAGATCCTCAATCGTCTTGGTGTGGTACTCCTTCAACTCGTCAAGATCCTTTCGGGCATCGACACCGTGCTGCTTGAGAGAATCCATAGACTCGGCGTGCAGCCGAATTAGTTTCTCCACTTCCTGTGCGTGTTTCTCCTCCAGCTCAATCTTGGCGGTCTCGATGCCATGGCTTCCGCTTGCTTCTGCCACGGCCAGAGCGTCCTTGGCGGCCCCAAGCTCAGCCTTAAGGGTTGCCAGCTCATCAGCGTGAGCTTTGTTGGTCGAGTCCTTGCTTGCGACGGTTTCGGATTCGAGAGCAAGCAGCCTCTCGCTAACCTCAGCCTTCTCTTGCTTCAAGGCGCCGATCTCAGCAGCATGGGACGAGCTAAGCTCTTCAACCTGTCGGGCATGTGAAGCAGCAGCCTCGGTCTTGACAGCATCGAGCTGCTCGGCATGTTCAGCTCGAAGCGACTCGAGGCTGCTGAGGTGAGTTTCACCGGCACTAGAAGCAGCAGCTTTGGCTTCCTCCAGCTCCTTGGCATGCTCTTTCTTCAAAGTCTCGAGAGCAGATTGGTGGTCAGCGGACTTGGAGGCTTCAAGGGCGCTAATAGCTTCAGCATGCGAAGACTCAGCAGCAGACAGCTCCTTGGCATGTTCTTCCTTCAAAGCCTCGAGTGCAGATTGGTGTCCGGTGGACTTGGAGGCTTCAAGGGCGCTGATAGCTTCGGCGTGTGAAGACTCAGCAGCAAATAGCTCCTTGGCATGGTCTTCCTTCAAAGCCTCGAGTGCAGATTGGTGTTCAGCGGACTTGGAGGCTTCAAGGGCGCTAATAGCTTCGGCGTGAGAAGACTCGGCAGCAGACAGTTCCTTGGCATGGTCTTCCTTCAAAGCCTCGAGTGCAGATTGGTGTCCGGTGGTCTTGGAGGTCTCGAGGGCGCTAATAGCTTCGTCGTGCGAAGACTTGACATCAGACAGCTCCTTGGCATGGGCTTCGGCGGCGGCGGCAGACGAAGTCTTGAGCTCCTCATGCTGACCTTCCAGCTCCTCAAACTTGCGCTTGAAAAAGGCGTCACCGCGCAGACTCTCGATTTCATTCTCGTAGTCCTGGGAAATTTGCTTCATGCGTTCATCATGCATCGTCTTGAGCTTGACAATGTCGTTGTCTCGCTCAGCAAGGGTAGACTGGATCTCACTGTTCTTCTCCTGCAAGGCCTGAACAGTCTCACTATTAGATGCATGTTCCTTTTCAAACTTGGCCGCATTGGCATTGGCAGCTTCAACGTCTGCCTTGGCCCTGTCGGCTTCTTTATGAGCAACGTCGAGCTGGCTTCTGAGGGAGGCAATCTCTTCCTCAAGAGCAGCCACCTTGGAGCCGTGAGCCTCTTGTGCAGTCTTGGTATTGTTCTCGTTTGCCGACGTCAATGAAGCATTGGCAAGATTCAACTCGTCAATCTTCTTCTCCAGACCTGCCACAGTGGACTGGTGGCTGTCCTTGAGTTTGGAAATGGTCGACTCGTGGTCAGCGGCTTCCGACTTGTTTTGGTCGAGGTTCACTTGGTGCTTCGCCGCCAGGTCAGCAATGGCAGTTTTGTGCTCTTCGGCCAACGAGGAGCGCATCCTCTCAATGTTGGAGGCATGCGCATCGTGAACCTGTTGAAGGGCAGTCTCGCTTGCGGCGAGCTTGGCGGTGCCATCCTTCATTGCTTCCTCAAGAGCCTTGGTCTTTTCTTCCAGATCTGACTCGATTGTCTTTCTGGCTTCGAGGGCTTCCAAGATTTGAGCCTTTTGGGATTCGACATCCGTTTCGGCGGTGTTGAGCTTGTCTGTTAGCTCCTCGACACGGGCCTCGAGGTCGGCCAGCTCAGACTGGTGTTCTTGCTTCAAAGCATCAATGGCTTCATCGTTTTGCTCCTTGGGGGTGTCTTCGGCAGCTGGGGTCGGTGCTTCTGCTTTCTCGCGAAGCTCAGCAATAGTGGCCTCGGAGGCGGTTATTTGCTCCTTGAGAGTGTCAATCTCGTCTTCCCTGCTAGCCAAAGTCTCCTTCAGCTGCTCAAGCTCCCTGGACGCCGCTTCACCGGTCGCACCAGCTCTAGAAGCAGGTCTAGCGGCCGGGCGAGCAGTAGCAGCGCCGGTGCCAGCAGTGGAGAGCCTCTTTGTAGCGCTGGTGACGGTAGACGTAGGGCCAACAGGACGTGTAGCAGTTCTCGTAGCCGTGGCAGAAGGGGTGGTCCTGATTCCAGCAGCAGAGGTTCTGCCAGCCGTAGAGGTAGCTGTGGACACTGGCTTTCTGGTCGCAGTGCCTGAAGCAGCTGAGGGTACGCCGGGCTTCCTCTCGTTAGCCTTGCCCGGGCTGGAGGTGAGAGTACTGGTGCGTCTGGCGGTAGCAATAGTCGACTTCTTGCCGTCGTCTTCGCTGGCGCTGACGCTTGGGCGGCTACGGTGAGAAGCAGTAGTTCCGGAGGAAGTCGGGCGACGAGCGGTTGTAGTCGTCGTGGTCCCGGGAGGGCGAGTAGGGGGCTTGCTCAAGCCGACTGCACTGGTACGGCCAGCAGAGGAAGCCGTACCGGCAGTCGCACTGCCAGCAGGACGACGAACAGCTGTTGTAGCAGTTGCACCACTTGCTCTCGAGGTCGCAGCAGGTCGTGCGGTTCCGGCAGTCCTCGCCGTCGTAGGGGACCTAGGCGAAGGTGCCTTGGCGGTGTCGGTGTCGGCCATGGCGTAGTTGGTGGATGTTGTCACGGATTTGACCTTGCTATAAATTGTTAGATGGTTAGCGGCGGGATCGGTTGATTAAGACGGGCTGTCGAGACGGAGAGAAGCCTAAGAAAGAGATTCTTCCATTGTCTCGTCGGGTTGAGAAGCGTACATCAGGGGCGGTCAGGTCGGTGTGGCCCAAACGATGGCGCTCAGGTTGACAGCAAACGGAAAGATTGCGCTGACTTGAAAGCAGTCAGTTGGAGAATTCGAGGCAAATGAGCATAAGAAGCTGTCGTTCTCGCAGGACCAAAAGCACGGAAAGCCAAAATAACATAAAATGAAAAAAATCCAACAGACAGGCGGCGTAAAGACTCGCCCTCGATGCAAATGCAACACGGCCCTTCCCCCTCGTGGTGTTTCGTTCGGGCGGTGGGTGGTGGGTGCTGGCGACTGTCTGGGCGGAGAAATTGCGGGCGGCGCCAGGAAATTAGCGGGAGCCACAGCCAATGGCCAAGGGCGGTTGGGGGTGCTAGTTCAAGGGGCATGGCTAGGGGACGAATGAGCACTGGCAGAACGAGACCACAGTAGGTGGCTAAGGTAGGTAGTATGTAGGGCAGCCAAGTCATCTTGCGTGCTTGGCATATATTGGATTTCTGATGAGGCTATTGATTTTCTATTTTCCACCTGAAGAGACTTGGGTCTACGAGTACATTGTAGATGTGCCGTACCGTGTAATCTAGGGGTACCTTAGTAAGTAGCTTTATACCTACCTACCTTATGTAAGGTCAGCTTCCAAGTTCCCGAGGTACACGTCTCCAGTTCCTGGCACAGTGGAGAACTGTCCTTCCTGAGCTCGTTACCCTCCCAAGTTTGGAGCGGGCCAGCCCGGCAGAAGACGCGCCTGCCAGGCGAGACGCGTTTCTCAGAGCGGAGACCGGCCCGACCTCCACCGAACTTGAAGCTCCAGCCAGCTGCTTCTGCCACGACAACCCGTCTTGTGACGGCCCAACAGTTATTCATTGCACCTTACTCGTACGAGTAAAACCCATCATGTACGACGTGCATCCGTTGTCGTGGACAATACTTTCTGAATCATTACTTTTCGGCAATGTTTGATTCGTGATTCCATTCTGCCAACGGCTACAAACGTCAGTCAGTCGACAGACGCTAGACGCTCGTATTCTGTTTCAAAGAGACTGACCCGTGTCACCACCGAGGCTCGTATTTCTCACAAAACTTTTTAACATTGACTATATGCAGCTGGTTCTAGGCGGTAAACACCTTATGCACATATATACATGTAAATATCTACAGCGAAGGGCCCATTAACAACCAAGAACGAAAAACGAAAAACGAAACACACGACACCCTTTGCCCAACCCGTCCAACTACCCGTTAATGGTGCAGGGGCATGTGGTGGTTCTATATGCCGTGCCGTTGCAAAGCCTACAGGTGGTAATTATCCTGCCCAAGCCGCGACATGACATGCAAGTGACTCTTCGTGAGCCTGTCCTTGCGGTCCCCGTTTCGTTATACCCCATTCCGTTGCACCCTCCGCAAGATGTCTCTGTGCGTCCCGTTGCGCAGCATCGGATCTGATAGTATCCCATGCCATTGCATCGGTAGCAGTTTCGGCGAGCTGAGGTCATTATGAAACTTTTTTTTTTTCCTCTTTTTGGAAAGGAATTTTTAGCAATTTTTTTTCTCCCTTCTCGCAACCAGAAATCGAAAAGGGCCAAGCGAGACTTACGACGGCGTGACGTTGGCGACAGGTGAAACTGGATACGCAGCGGCCTCGAGTCAAGGTAAGAAGACTTTGCTTTTTGGTTGTGTTTAATTTTATAGAAGCGTTTGAGCGAAATTCCAACATCTTTTCATTTCAGAGGAAACGTCTCCTTGATTTTATAGACAAGTTCCATAACCGTGACACAAAACTCATCACCTCCCATGAGCAAATCATCGTCAGCCACGACCAATGCCGACCGAAACCGATAACTTGAAGCCCAACTTCTCCTCCTTTCCTCGTAGCTTGGACTTGTCCAAGTCGCTTGAGTGACGTTGGAAACTCCTCCTATAGGACGGTCCGAAACTTGGAGCACTTTATTTTCGTCTCGCCCTGCCACGCTGGCCGCCGAGAAACAAAAACTTGGCTTACTTGTTGTCTCAGCACCCAAATGATTGGTAACGGTGTCAACCAACGTCGCAACTAGCAAGAGCCTGGTTATATGCATGTGTATTTGGCAACCCAAGAAGCGGCTGAAGCATGCAAATCACATTGTCCTACTCTATGATGGGCTATGCCAAGACATTGCAAGTGCCGCATCTCCGTTCATAGTAACACAGAGCTTGGCTGCAAGAGTCTAGTACTCTTGCATCTGTACGGTATTTGTCTATTCCGGTGAGCCCAAAGCAATTGCCTTGAGGACGATTGCAAAGCTTCGTGAGACTTGAGCTGCTGGTTGCTTACAAGGCAAGAACACTTTATTCGTTGACCTCTTCGTTGACCTCTTTCTGTAAAAGTATTCACCCTGGTTTTTATGAGATTAGTAAATAAGTAACCCATGTATTTCATTAATATACTGTATTTGTAGCCTCCCTTTTCGACCGAAAACTATTGCCAAAGAAGTAAAGCCGTGCCCCAGAAACCCGCAAACTCATCTCCAAAAGCTGTTGCAACATCATCACCACATTGTAAGCAGCCCAGCTTGGTGTTTAAGAAAAGTGCAGTAAGCAGCCACCCGCGGACGAGAAAGCCGCCTGGTTGAGGGGTATGGGTATCAGTACGCTGCTAGCAAACCCTAGCCCTGAAAATAATGGGATGCGTCTCCAAAGAGGCATAATGTATGAGGCGCTAAATATTTTGGTCTTTATTTGTATTAACAATCTGTTCATTTACTGTATCTTCACCTAAGAATGTGAAAAACAAGCTTGCAAAACAAGAAACATCCTCCTTTGCCAACTTCTAGACGGGAGACACCAATTTTATTTTCCGCTTGACAGGGTCGAGCCTTGCCAGGAATACCTCCTTACAAGGGGTAGACAAAATGGAGGTTCTGGCGGTCAGTTTGGTCCAAGTCTTGGTCCTTGAGATGCATAATCTCGCTGCCAACCTCGAGCGCATCATTGTCGCTCTCGCTTCCCCTCTCATTCAAGATCTGGGCCCGCTTCTTGTTCTCGCGGTTCAGGTAAAAGCGGATAATCAGACATAAGAGGGGAGAAATGATCCAGAAAGCAGTCATAAAGGACCAGGGCAGCCTGTAGCGAGGGCGGTATTTTCTTTGCCAGAACCTAGAATGGTCGTTAGCGCACACACGAAAATGCAAAGATGTTAATTTATGTCTTACTCGGGAGAAACCATGTTGGCTGCGGCTGCAGCAACGACACAGGTAGACATGATACAGAGCTTTTTGGTGTACCCAATGGTCGTAGTACCGGCCCAAGAAAGACCAAGCAAGTAAGATGGCTTAAAGGTAGAGACCTGCGTACCAACGACGAGGGCAATCTTGTTATCCCATGGAGCAGAGACCTGAAAACATGCGAATATTAATAAAAGAAACAAAAGCTGATAAAATAAACCATTTGCAAAAGTTAAAGTATCCACTTACTTCTATAATCCCTCCAATAATGCAAGGGATATACGATATGGCACAGGCGTATCCGACACCGAGATCAGTAAGATAGAGCATGGCAGCAGTGACGAAGATGAGAAGTTGGCCCCAGAGAGGCTTGGCGATGTTGAACAAAGCACTCTGGGCGGGAGTAAAGCCAAAGTCTACAAGAATAAGAGGCAATTGTTGCGAAGTGTTGTTCGGCAACTCGTTGAAAAACATGTGCAAACTAAAGAAAAAATTGCGTTAGTCATTTGAAACCTGCGCACACGGTCTATACCACTCACATGAAAAGCCAGCTCTTGGGGTCTCTAAAGCACTCTCTGACTTGGGACCACTTGAAGGATGAGTTGGAGATTCCAGCATGCGTCTCACGAATGGCTGCAATGGTGTGAACCTTCTCCTCGGTAGTTAACCACCTTGCGTCAACAGGTGAGTTGGGCAGGAAGTAGATGAGTGGCACCGCAACGATAAAGGTTAGAATGACACAAATAATGTGCATCCACTTCCACGAATGGATTCCACCAACAAGAGTACCGGCGTTGTCATCAAGGATGAGCTTATAAGCAACCATTGTGAGCATAACGTTGGCAAAGCTGCCAGAGGCCCACCAGAGGAGTTGCACCCAAGGGCTCTTTTTGGGAGGGAAGAAGGCCTGGTGAAGGACGGTTGTGGAGGGGACAATTTGTGATTCAGTCTGCAAAGACGGTTAGGGGATATTTAGGAACGCAGCATGAATGTTATGTACGTACCATGCCCAGGAGGAATCTCAATGCCATCATTTGCTTGGCGGTCTTCACAAGAGGATGCATTCCCAAAAGCAGAGCCCAGAGGAGCAGAGATCCAGTAATAAACTGTTTGTGTCCAATACGCTGAGAAATGGCGGCGCCTGGCCAAAGAGCAACGAGATAGCCAGTGTAGAACAGAACAAACAAATGGTTGTATTGCGCCTTGAGGTCTTTGACATCTTTGAAGAGGCCCATAACGGAAGCCTGGGAGAGTGTCGACTTGTCCAAATGAATTAGAAATGCCACCCACCAAGTCTGGCAGAGGAGAAACCAAAAGTTCTTCCGGTTGAGCTTCTCCTGCGCCTCTGGGGTGATGGGCTTCACATCATCCTTGTGTTGGTTGTACCAGAGGGTGGTGTCATCGATATCACGCTTGGTGACTAGGTTCAGGCGTCGAAAGCCGGCACCTTTGGCCTCGTCCTTGTTGTGACCATCGCTGGATTCATCCAGTGGGGGCAAGACCTCAGCAGCCTCACCAACATGGGGATTTTTATTGTCCTTTTCATCCGACATGACTGCAACTCGATATGTGACAATATGACACAAACGTGGTAGCCTTGAGGGGGGAGGGATGTTTGATTAAATAGAAAGAGAAGTTGAATTAGATTCTACGCTAGGGTCGTCTTGCCTTATATACGTAGCCGACCAATGCAACCTAGCTAGTCCGGAAATAAGCCGAGAAGGAGAAATTTGCGGCAAGCCGTTTCGCTTGCCAGCGGCCATGCAAGGCATGTCTTAGCTTCGTCTGTTGGAAGTTCCTTCGCCAATCAAAAGTCACCAACTCGTAGGACAATCAGGCACAATGACTCCCTGGCTGCTTGTCAAGCCGCCTCACCTGACCATGTCCCTGTACAAGCACGTAGTTGACAGAGATTGCACCAACAAGACTATCAAGGTATTTCAACTATAACGCTTCAACTAATTGGAGCGTTAGAAAACAGCGTAAAGACGAGAACTTTTCAAGATGAACATGAAGGATCCCCATTTAGACAAGGCTGAGCACTGTTGTCGGACAAATATTGGGCCTGGCACAGTTCTAGCTCGTTGTGAAGCGCCAATATCCCTGTTTGTCTCAATCAAAGTGCGGACATAGAGGTTCCCAAGGCCACACTAACACGGGAAGTCGTGTGGTGGCCAGGGGAGATCGGCTCTAGGCTAACTTGCCGTGCTTGGCCCTTTCTTGGCCATCTATATGCCAAGGCCCACCCGACCTCGCCGAGCCTGCCCGGCCGGGGTTTCCGACTTCTCCACTGGTGCCTCCGCTTCCCTCCTCACGGCCTCTTTGCTCTTACCTTTCCCCTTGGACGAACCCGCTCAACGGCTTATTCACTGAGTCTGGACCAGACCGTTTTCCATTCTTGCATTGAGCCGCTGTGGAGGCCGTCTTTACTCGTTCTTACTCTTACTCTTACTCTTACATTTGAGGTTATTAGTACCTCGTTGCTTCCCACGCCACCAAAAGCCCAACTCTTTGAGCTTATCCCGAGTCATTCCGCTCTGCATCTCGCCCAATATGAGTACACCACCCAAGTCCGTGGCCATTGTTGGCGGTAATATTTCCCGGTGAACCCTGTCAACTCACACTATTGATCTGACTATTGAAATTTACAGCGGGCATCTTTGGTCTATCCCTGGCTGTAGCTCTTCGTGACAAGGGTAAGTGTCGCGTGTTTATTTTGAAATTTGTCTCTGCGCCACTCAAGCTTATATCACACCGATTACGAGTATACTATAGTCAGGCTGACGATTGCTGTACAGGTCATGCGGTGACAGTTTTTGATAGACATCCGTACGACGAAACCGCTTACAACCCCAACGCCGATGACAATGTACAAGCAGCGTCTGTAGATCATAACAAAATCGTACGTCTTGAAATCTTATCCACGCATAGTCAAACCTGGTTAATATCTGACTTGTCAAGTTCCGCGCCTCATACGGCACAAAGCTGCACTACCAGCGTCTTGCTCTCGAAAGCCGCGAGCTATGGACAGCCGTCAACAATGATTCTGGGGCAGACCTCTTTGTTCCCAGCGGCATGCTCCGCGTTCAGCCGTCTGATGAGCTGAGTGCACTAGAAAAAGAGACGCTTGCCAACATGGAGCGAGACGGTATCCGTGACAGCCAGTTTGTCAAGAGCAACACGGACGACAGAAAGCGTGCCGAAGCCGGTGGCTGGCAGGACAAGTTGTTGGATTTTAAGATACCAGATGATGCTGACAACCGCTCTTATGAGGCCGTTCTGGACTCTTTGGCTGGATTTATGCGCTGCGCTGATGCCTGTGCATACTTCCAAAAGCTTGCGGCATCCAAAGGCGTCAAGTTTCATTTCGGCCCTAAGGAGGGCGCTTGCGACTCTATTATGGAGGAGGATAGCAGCGCTACTCCAGGACAGAAGCGTGCGGTTGGTATCAGGACAAAGGATGGCAAGTCTCACAACGCAGATGTTGTCGCTATCGCAGGTATGCTTTCAAAGTAACAGGAAAATTGAACACGCATCTAACGCCGCTTAGCTGGTTCTCATACCACTCAAGTCCTCCCGGATTTATCTTATCACCTCGAATCCTCTGCCGGAAGCATCGCCACTTTCAAAATCGACAAGTCAGACACTGCTTTATGGGAAAAGTACAGCCCAGATAAGTTTCCCGTTGTCATCTGGAAGAACAAGCCCAGAAGCAAGATTGGTACCGACACTGGCAGCATCTATGTTCTTCCCCGCACTCCTGAAGGTCTAGTCAAAATTGGTTATCGCGGTGTGAAAGTGAGCTTGTCACTCCTTGAGTTTTTATTGTGGTCTACTAACACGCATTACTCTCATAGTTTACAAACTTTCGGAATGCACCGGAAGACTGTCCGTATACTCAAGATGGCAAGTGGTCCATTCCTCTGCCACCAAAGGACTCTCTGTCCATCCCAGAGCCTGCTGCCGAAGCTGTCAGAGATTTTGTCTCCATCTTCCTGCCAGACTTTGTTGGAGTCCCATTCCACTCCACCAAGTTGTGCTGGTACACTGACTCACTGGATAACTCCTTTGTGGTAAGTACTGTTCCAGTCTCCTGGAATGTCTGTTTCTCATACTGACCTACATTTGTCCTAGATCGATTATGTTCCTACGTACGCCGATGGCTCAGTCTTTGTCTGCACTGGTGGAAGTGGTCATGGTGCCAAATTTCTTCCCGTTCTGGGAAAGGTAAGCATCCACAAGTGGTGCAACTTATGAGCGGATTGCTAACTCGAAAATGCAGCACGCTGCGGATATCCTTGAAAACGGAGACAATAGCACCAGCCCTCTTCGGCCGTTCTGGCGCTGGAGGGCCAACGCGCCACGACGCAATGGTCTTGAGGAAGGTCCCAAGGGACCAAGAAACATTGGTCAGAGCCAGGTGGACGAGTAGATCTTTATGACTAGATAACAAATAATCTCATACTTTGTAGATTTTCTGAGCTTTTAGATATTCTATAAACTGGCGAGGCTTTGGGCCTCTTTGCAATAGATTCTATATGCGTTTTCCTGAACCCCGTCTAAGTCACCTATGCGTGTCTATTTACATGCAAATTAATTATCCGCCTCGATCCAGCGTCCCATCCACTGCTTATTTAGCTTCTTTGCTTCCTCAACCATTCCTAATTCAAGCAGCAGCTGAACCGATCCACGAACCGAAGAGTGCAGAGCTGAGCTGATCCATGCATGCGTCGGCGCAGTGTGCTCACCAATGAAAATGGTGTTGTGCTCCGTCTTATGGTACGAGGGAATATACAACTTGTGCTGTTCGACGTCAGGTCGGCACCACGACGTAGCAGTGTGTTCATCCTCGAGCCAACAAAGACGCTCGTAGTCGCCTGTGTAAAGGTCGCGCACTTCCTCGCCGTGCAAACTGACAATGGCATCAAGCACAGATTCCACATGCTCCTCCTCTGGGAAGCTCACGTAACGATCACTCCAGTCACCGCCACGGTAGTGAGTGATCAGGCCAGGGCGAGACTCATTCAAGCCATAGACGGGGTAGTAGAGCGCGCCAATGGAGATACTTTCCGGTTCAGATTTTCCACCAAAGATGGGCCTTTCGCCCTTTTCCCAAAATCGCTCAGAGAAGAGGAGGGAGACTTTGCAAGCGGACTTGAATCGCAAACCGGCTTCGCTGGTTGCGCGGCTGAGAACAGAAGAGAACTGGGGCAGATCCATGAAACGAGACATGGTGAAAGGAACAGCCATGAAGGTGTAATCGTACTCCTTGGACTCGAATGTGCGATTCTTCACGTCCGGGTACCAAGACAGGCGAGTGCGTGCGTTACCATCAGGGCCCTCAACTGATTCCAACTTTCGAATCTTTCTGTTGAGAATCAGGCGATCGGAGACATGAGGGAAGAAGGCATCAGTTATCTTGTTGAAGCCGCCGTCGACGCACTTCCATTCAGTCTCAGCGATGGATCCACTGTAGCCGTCCAGAGCCAGATTCGAGTTGTGAACCATTTCGTCCCAAAAGACATCATAGTCGGTCGAGGTCCAGATTGCATCCGTGACATTCTCGCTCGCAAGGAAGACGTTGCGCATCATGGCCTGCTCGCTGAAATCGTCCAGCTCTCTGTCCATGGCACTCTTATGGGCGCGCCAGATGTCCTTTTGTATGGACTTGAGGGTGGCCTCATCTTTAAGGATCTTGTTCATCTGCGCCTTGGTATCGTTGAACTCTGCCGTAATCATGGGCGGCTCGCGTCCCAATGATGGATCGGCTTCAATCTCCCACCTGGTCGGGATGCGACCGTCCGGATGGCGGCCAGTACCACGCGCGAGAAGCTCATTGTCATGATGCTGAATCCAGGGAATAAAGTCAATCTTGTATTCAGAGTCGTTCTTGTTCATGCCGTTGAGGATGTCGGCAAGCTGGAACACCATGTGGTGATCGGTGTACTCGTGGCTGGAGTTGTCGCTCTTGTAAGTCACCGAGTACGGGAGACGCATGGGTCCCATTTCGGCGAACTCCTGGGTGCCGCCGACAAACTTGGTTCGGAAACGGCCTCCAACGCGTTCACTGGCTTCAATGATTTCCCAATTATGCATGCCGATGCTATCGAGCATCATTGCCGTCGCGAGGCCGGAGATGCCGCCTCCTACAATGGCAATGGAGACATCGTCGCGGCGGGGAATCTCAGTGCCCTTGATGGCATTGACTTGTTCAAACCATGCTCCAAGGGCGTCAAAATCTTCCAACAGAGGGCGTTTGTTTTCAGAAGTGTTTGTTTCATTTTGGCCCTGTGAAACAGGCTTGCCTGCAGCTCCGTATGCTGCGGCGAGAAAAAGACAGCCAGCTCTTATAAGACGCCCCATGGTTCGATCTGAGAGAGATACTACAGCATCTAATGCACAGCTATGCCGGGGTTACACTCTAGATATTTATATTGAACTACTTCGCAATGCGGATCTATAATATCCGGTACTTGACTCCTCCATTAGGTACTATCGACAGCTCCTCCGACAATGCAACGCAAAATCTCTCTAGCATCCGGCAGTTGATTTGACCTTGATGGGCAGCTCCCCTGGCCGCGTGGACTTTTCTTGTCTTAGATCCAAATTTTGAAGACTGGATTAACCTCCGTCCGAATGTAGAGGGTAGGGCACGGTCCGAGTGGAAGCCTCCGAGTCTGCAGCACCAGGCGTTCATGCGCCAATGCTGGGCCATCTCCCTCCCGCCTTGGCTGACCTCGTAAGGCTTGCCGGCATCTCTCTGCGGCAAAGGGGAGAATATTTTCAATGGGAGGAGTTCTCTCAAGGTATTGCAATATACGAGCAATTGGGGGTCTTCCACCTCTGGCAGGTCCCTGTCTGATCCATCAAGGTGTGTGGAGGCCAAGATACGAGGTATCGGGCGAAAGTAAAACACCCCTGTCTTATACAGAAACCACGCTAAGTCCACTACCCCGACTACGGTCAAAGTATCTTTTCAGTAAGCTCTCTAAACTATAAAATAAAATAAGACTAGAGGAATAAAAATAGTAATAAATATATATAAAGTTATATTAGTATGTTTCAAGTAGTAGTAATTATAAAATGCTTTTTATAGAATTTTATATTTATATTTATTTGTAATATTAAATAGTATACTTAATTTTTTCTCTTATTCTATAGGGTAGCTGATATTCTTTTCGGCGTTTTAGCGCGTCGGACGAGCCAGTACCCGGGCGGATTTTACTTACCCATTATACGTCGTAATATGCCAGGAACCAGGGTTCTTCTATCAATATAGAATCAAGACATTGCCGCTACTCACTAGTCATTGTTCAAGAGTACTCCACTCTTGATTACTTTTCCACATCTGCCGAAAATGGGTTCGGGGTTATCCGACAAATGTATTTACAATGCAACACGTCCACGCAATGAGATTTAGTAGTAGTACAGTAGGCTCTTTTCTAAGCGCAGTCAAACCACAATGAAATCCTTACGTTTTGTAGCCATATCGCTGCAAATTACGGCTGGTGTTGCACGAAATATTGTGTCTACGGGCCGCACAGTGAACGTTGACGAGATCTCCTTCTACGTGCCACCAAGCCCAGTTGGCGTTGTCAATGGTGATATTGCTCTTCCAAAAGATGACTTTGAGCTTTTACCATTGACAGTCCTCCAAACAAATAACACCAAATTGACTTGTGAAGCTTTTTTGGACCTGAAGGATGAGCTTCTGCAAGCCGATGATGTACTCCAGGAAGCATTTTTGAAATGTGGGTGCGGTTATAGCGGTCGGGTGGCCAAATCAGAGCTAACATGGACTCCCATAGTGATTTATTTACAACACGGTGCTTTTCATTCTTCGATCTCTTCTGAATGTTTGAATGGGACTAGACTTATACTGGCCAGAAGTAAGGGTATCATCCCTGCTGGCCCGTACTTTGCCTCCTCTTCAGGCAAGATATACAAGGCCTACCGGCTGTACGCAGACCTGCAGGGAGCATTCAGCGAAACGTCAATTGAAACCTACAATGGCACACACTCTGTGCTCCCGGCAAATGTTATCGGGCAGTCGCTCGCCGTTGCGGTGCCGTCGCGGCTCTACTACACCAAGACTGCAGAGAAGCCGCTCGCCGGTGTGAGGCTTGGTGTGAAGGGCATATTTGAGATCAAAGGACTCAAGACTTCCAATGGGAACAGAGCATGGTATCATTTGTACCCAGCTGCAAATAAAACGTCTGCGGCGGTCCAGAACTTGCTTGACGCCGGTGCTGTTATCGTTGGGAAAATGAAGACATCGCAGTTTGCCAACGGTGAGACTGCTACTGCGGACTGGGTTGACTACCACGCACCATTCAACCCACGAGGCGATGGATACAATGACCCGTCTTCTTCATCAGCTGGGCCAGCAGCTGGGATAGGTACGTCTCACTATTGATCGTTTGGCTCCTTAGTTTTTAACTTTGCGGCAGCTGCATACCCTTGGCTAGATATTGCACTGGGGTCAGATACAGGTGGCAGCATACGTAGCCCAAGTCAGATTCAAGGCATCTTTGGCAACAGAGCGAGCCATGGATTAGTATCCCTGGAGGATGTCATGCCGTTATCGCCAGACTTTGACGTTGCAGGACTCATGGCACGCGAACCCCTGCTCTGGCAACAAGCGAGCGCCGCACTTTATGGCTCCAACATGACAGTTTCCAACTCTTATCCGCGACGAATTTTGACTATTGGATTCTCAGAGAAGCCGGAATCAAAGCTGGAGGAAATGTTTCACAGCTTTCTGAGTAGACTTGCTACGTTGCTTTCCGCAACCACATCGGTGTTCAACGTCACAACTGCCTGGGAGTCATCACATCCGAATGGTCCGCCGCTGCTCGAGTTCATCAACAGCACTTACGAAGTCCTTTCCGCCAAGCAACAGGCAAAACTTGTCCGCGATCCCTTTTACGCAGACTACGCTGCATTTTATGACGGGCGCCGTCCAGCCGTCAATCCTGCGCCGCTTCGACGCTGGGCTCTCGGTGACGACTCCCCTGGTACGATCGAGGATACAGTTGCCAACAAGACACGATTCATGGATTGGTTCAATGGCCATATTCTCGTAAAGGATAACATCACCTGTTCTGATAATTTGCTGGTCTACGTTCCGAGGATACCTAGCCCCAAGTATCGTGGGACGTATGTGAGTGGCCCGCAGGTACCCTCGGCTTTTTCCAAGAGTCGCTTCTCTGTCATGAGCGGTGCACCAGATATTGTCATACCTATTGGGGAGATTGAGTATTTCTCGGAAGTCACAAACCACACTGAAGTGCTACCGGTGACCGTGGACTTTATGGCTGCCAAGGGCTGTGACGGTATGCTTTTCTCCCTTGTACAGGAACTACTGGAGCATGGTATTATCAGCAAAGTTAAAACAGGAAGCAGTATTGTGAATGGCAACGATGTTTCATTTTGAAGAAGCACAAGCATTTAAACCAAGATAGATGCTTTAAAGGTTCACAGTCTAAAGTTTAGAGTTGACGAGACCTTGCGCTAGGAATGGCAACCAATCTTCTCTCCAACGCTTTGTCTCGCTCTGTTTGCTCTTTTTTTCGTTTTCTTGCGAGAGCTGCTGATTGCTCCGCTTTGTGCGTCTCCCATGTTTCTTTCTCTCGCTCTGCCCATTTGTTGACACGAGATATCTGGTGGATGAATAAAAGGACCTCCTCCTCGTCTATCCCAGAGACACTTGTTTCTAGATCAATCGCATCTGCCAGACTATAAAGTTCAGACGAAATACTGAAAATTGCGCAGACTCCAATATTCTGCGTTGAACTATCAACCCCTCGATACATTACTTGTAATGCTTTTTGCACGGCAAGTACAAGAATGGGGATGATTTGCCCACACATCTTTGTTTGCACTTCCATAGCCAACGGTGACGGCCCCTCGCTGTCTTCTGGGCGCCGACGCAGGCTGGCGCATAACCTGTTTGATGTGGTACTGATTGTCGTAATCTCGCTCCATATTGGCCTTGCCTGTAGGTGAATAGACCTTTCTCGAGAAACCAAATCTTCCTTTGCCTCGAGTTGTCTCAAAATGTTGACAAGGCGGCGGGAGTGGGCAATAAGATGGTCGCAAAGAGGCGTTCGAAAAGCCGAAGTGTTGGCAGCCGCCACCATAGCATTCCTCATCCATTCCGTGTCATTTGCCCAAGTATAATTTCTCATACTTTTTGATATTTTGTCGACAAGCTCCCCTATTTTCTGGGGTCTGTTTGTTCCTTGCGCAGGAGCGAAAACACTACTGCTACCTAGCTCGGGAGACGTTCCTCTAGGATGCTGCGTTGGTGCCGATTCGCTGGTACTGGCACCAGCCACCTCAATTGCTGTGTCTAAACTGCTAGAATTGCTATCAAACCCGTCGAGCGGCTCCGACTCACTCTCGAAAGCGCGGGCTGGCGGTGATGATCTTGGTACTTGTTGGGTTGCGACGCGATTTATTCCGTCATAAAAGGCAGCATCTGCTGGTGCCTCATCGGCGCTGTTTTGTAGGTTTGCATTATCTTCTTGATTCGCGTCTTGGTTCCATTTTGAAAGCGCACGTCGTTTCGCGACGCGAATTTCCTGGTGTGAATGAGGAGCTGGTGTTTCCTGGACAAACGAACGCCTCATCATGACTCCTGGATACGTTTGTGTGAAGCTCGGAGCAGTTTTCTGTAATTATCCCCGTCGAAACACGTGCTGGGGGTAATCACTAGCATTTGCCAAACTATAACGAAGATGATATGGAGGAAGAAGATTTTCCTGTTATTTTACAGTGCAGAAGGTCCGTTTGCAAGGCGAACATGGGAAAGTCAAAATTGGCGGTCACATTCACCACTGCGGCTGGCAAGCCGCTTACACCAGTCTGTTGCCAGTTGCCGCCAAATTTAGGTACTAAATCGCTTGTAATTAGTTGTAAGGTAGGTAGGTACTAGGTAGATAGTACTAGCCTCGGTATGCGCTGCAGCACGATTTTCCAAGAAAATGTAGAGTTTATAGTAGTGCTAAGAATCAATAATACCCTTCTCAAATACACTCTTGTTTTTTCAATGCCCTTTTTGATTACTTTAATCATGCTAGTCGCCTCAGATCCGAGATCTCGTTTGCCACTGCCAACGTCCACCAACACCTGGTGGGGCTGCCCCTCCACCGAAGCTCCGAGCTTGACATCATTTCTCAAGGCCCCCGCGACACCTCAACCCAGCATCCTGGGATATATCAAAAAGTTTAAAGACGTCGTCACACATTGTACATCACCCTCAGCAGCCATGGCAAGTCCATCGCTCCCCAGACTAGAAGTACTAGACCGCACATCTCCGCCTTCCTTCAGCACACCGGCAAAGCGCATCCACGAAACGAGCGATGTCTCACGCTTCCTCACGAGCTTCGCCTACCGAGATATTGGCATTTTCATCCTACAGCTAACACACGCCGTGTGCCCTCGCAACAAGCCAAACTCTGCAGCTCCAATCACGTTCAGCATCTCGAGTTCGGTACAAACTTCGCCAGCAGTCCAAGCGTTGCAAGAGCTTTTGCGCAAAATCGAAAAGATCATCGACGAGGCTCCTCCTGCTTCTGGACCGCGACGGTTCGGAAACATAAGTTTTCGCAAATGGCATGAGCTATTAGAAGAACGCATCAGTTCAATGCTGCAGGAAGGCCTCCTCGGCGAGACGCTTGCGCATTGGGATGAAAAGGCTCTCGCAGAAGTCCAAAGCTACCTGCTTGGAGGCTTTGGCAGCGCACAGCGTCTAGATTATGGCAGCGGTCACGAACTAAGCTTCCTCGCATCCATCGCCTGCCTCTGGAAGCTCGGCCATTTCCAAGACGACAACCCCCCAGAAGAGACTGAACGACAAATCGTACTCCAAGTTGTCGAGCCGTATGCCAATCCCCAACCCCCCCCCCCCCCCGGCGGAACGCATCCCAGCCTTTGCAATCACTAACATGAAGCGCCCCCCTCAAACAGCTACCTCCAGCTCGTAAGAAACCTCATAACGACATATACTCTAGAACCAGCCGGCACCCATGGCGTATGGGGTCTAGACGACCACTCCTTCGCGCCGTACATTTTCGGCTCAGCACAACTCACCCGCCCAATCAACAACACAGACCCCATGCCAACCGAGGGCTCTGTCCGCGGCGCTCCCAAACCAGCAGACGTCACTAAAGCAACGGTAGTGGAAGACTACAGACAGACAAACATGTACTTTTCAGCAATTGGGTTCATCAACGATATCAAAAAGGGCCCGTTCTGGGAACACAGCCCCATGCTGTTTGACATTTCCGGCATTCGCGACGGCTGGGGCAAGATTAACAAGGGCATGATCAAAATGTACAACGCCGAGGTCTTGTCAAAGTTTCCTGTTGTTCAGCACTTCCCGTTTGGATCTATTTTCTCGTGGGACGTAGACCCAAATGCGTCAGTGCCGCCGAGCCAGAGTAGCAGCGGCACTTCAACCCCAAATATCACGGCTACGGCGTCCACACTTCCAGGACCAGCGCCGCCAGCTGCCGGTACAGCTACACCATGGGCATCTTCTACAAGAGCACCCCCTACCATGACTGGGACTGGTGCTCCTTGGGCTGCATCATCCCGGGTGCCGCCTGGTACTGGCTCTGGTGGACAGGGCACTCCTACATCACGTATGCCTCCGCCTGCATCTGGAGCCCAGGGCCGATCAACAGGCGATGTACCCTCTACCAAGGCACCATGGGCAGAGTAAAGAGTGTTTATACAAATTTTCGTCGCCGGGATACAGCATTTCAAAGCATAATTGGAGCATAATGTTCAGAATAGAATGGAAAGCATGTCGAGTCTTATTAAGTAGACTATTAAGTAACTGAATGGGAATATAGCGGAAAGGCGTTCAATTGAAGCCACTTGGACAAAACGTCCTTAGCACCACATAGACTAGGAGGGTATCCAGCAATCAAACGAAACAGAAAGAAATCATGGACAAACGCAGACCATGCGAATGTAATAATGCTTTGCTCGAGGCACACTCATTAGCCATGTTCAGGCCGTAGCGGTTGGCGCAGCTGGGGTAGCTGGCTTGTCTTTGGTAACTTCGGCGGGCGTAGCGGTTGGCGCAGCTGGGGTAGCTGGCTTGTCTTTGGTAACTTCGGCGGGCGTAGCGGTTGGCGCAGCTGGGGTAGCTGGCTTGTCTTTGGTAACTTCGGCGGGCGTAGCAGCGGGCGCAGCAGCGGCTGCAGCGGCGGGTACAGCGACGGGTACAGCGACGGGTTCAGCGGCGGGTACTGCAGCGGGTGCAGCGGCTGGCGTGTCGGTCGAAGTAGTGAGAGCCTCAGCTGGGACTTGAGAAAAGAAAGACATCAGTAGTTGTAAGAGGCAGCGCGGTTAAGAAGGCTTACCAGCAGCTGGAGCATCCGTTTTGGCGGTGTCCTTGGGCGCTTCCGTTTCAGTAGCTGCAATGCTAATATCAGCTTTCCTTACTTCAAGTCGCACTGGAAACATTCGAATCTGCAACTTACAAACGGGTGCAGCAGCTGGCGCTGCAGGTGCAGCATCTGCCGTCTCCGTCTTCGCGGGTGGTTCCGTAGTTGTAGCTGCGGCAGCTTCTGCTGGCTTGTCGGTATCTTTCTTTGTTTCGGCAGCCTCCTTTTTCTTTTCAGACCTCTTCTTGAAGGCAGCCATGAGCTTGGCCTTGAGGTTATCAAGAGCACCGAACGCTTTAGACGACATTAGACAGTTTTGTTGACAGAAGCGTCTAAGTGGCAGTTACTCACGAATGCCAGGCATGGTGAAAGTCGGTGGAGCTCGGTCGGTCGTGTTTAACACTTTCCGTTTGTTCGAGGAGTAGGTAGATAGGGTACCTTTAATATAAAAATTAGTTGAAGGTTTTTTTTTTTTTTTCGTCAGTGATAGTAAATATCAGGCTTCGTTTTAGCAGTCTGGTGAACCCCAAATGATGCTTCCACGCTATGCTGAATGAAAGGGAGAGCTTTTCAAGAGTGCAGTGGTGGGCAGAGGCCTCCGTGCCAGGACGGTGCTTCAAGGTGTCGCAGGTACCATTCCGGAGACTTGGGGAAGGAAGCAGCCGTTGTCGGATGCACCTTGCCGATACGATTGTGTTTGTCTGGCTACTAAGGTAAAGTAGTGAATCTTACCTGGGTGAGCGAGAAGCAAGCAACGACGGGAAAGTTGCCTGAACAGATATTAATTTAGTAAAGCTAGGTTTCGTAGGGGAAGAAAAACGGCTTTCTGGACGAGCTTATGTTTGCAAGCTTACGTCCGTACGTCTGTACAGTTCACGTCACTACGAGTAGACCCTTGTTTCCCCCTTGTTCATTTCGATTAATTTGTGACTCGGACTTCAGACCACCTCCCTCCTGCTACACAGTACCGTCTGTCGCTGAACCCTTGTCTGCAAGCCTGGAACAGGCTAGACCCAAGTGTCACTGCCGATCACAAAACCCCCCCGCGCCAGCGTTTCATTCCGCCACGCCGCCACGGCACATGGCCAGCGGATTGGCGCTAAGAATAGCAAGTTGTGGTTCACCTGATGTGGACGATTTGCGTCAGTCGTCATTTTACGTTGTATTTTTAACTTTCTGTTCTATACTGGCATTTTCACCGCTTATTATGGAGAGGAGCACATAGATTATGATGAGGAGGAGACTGTGTTCTGTTGTAAGAGCATGTTACACGCAGACAAACAGGCAACTGTCCATATGCATCAAGTACCGTACCTAGCTTTACCAAATGCTCATTCTACTTGATAAAACACCCAATGCCACAGTAGCAAAACACTGCCTCTCCTAAATCTGCGAATTGTCTAAACCTCTTCAAATATACACAATGAATTTAAGTACTTTTTTTTTTCCAAGCACCTAGGTAAACGGCTGTCGTCTTAGGTGCTCCATGTTTTGTGTTTGACCTCTACGCTGCATGCACTACTTCGACTAAGACACGAACTACAACGAGCATCAGCCTACCAAAACAAAATCGCAAAAAGAAACTTACTCACGGGAGAAAAAAAAAGGCATTTAAGCTCGTTTGACTTCAGTCAAAAATAAGAAAAGAAAAGTTCAAAAAAGAGGGTCTGACCGGGGATTGAACCCGGGACCTCTTGCAATTTCGAATAAATCGCCCAAAGCAAGAATCATACCACTAGACCATCAGACCAATGCTTTAGTAATCCCGCGGTTTAATACGGTACATATACTCTGCTGAGGAACAGTGGGTCTAAACCTACTAAACTTAGAAGCACAGCTTGTTTATATAGTTGGAGGAGATTAGTTATGATTTTAACAATTTTAACATATCGGGTAATATAGATCTAGATTTAATCTTCAGAGGTACCATGATATTACACACACGCTAAAGCCCTTTTACACGATTTACGTAATTACTACGTCTTTATGTCTATTAAATCGGTAATACTAAACTCCCATTTTCTATACAGGGTAGGTACTGTAGCCAGTCTACTCCATACACGCACCGCGGTAGTTATGTTTTACTGTAATACAAATATACAACTCTATCTTATATCACGGTCATGCAACCATGCAAGCACAGCTTGCTGGCCAGCCTCGTTTAGATCATACGACGAGCTGCTGTCGCCAATATCCCGCGTCTGCACCCTCCTATCAGCTTCATCCTCCCACCCATCCATATCTTCATCCCATTTACTTCTCTCTTTGATTTCGACCATTTCAACGCTACGACGCATCAGATCGGCCAGTTCCAGAGCTTGCGATTCAAAGTTATTGCCGGTCGGCTTTTGTCCGGACTTGGCCTTTGTCGTCCTGGCTCTCAGTCTTGCTAGCCGCGGAGTAGAGTCGTGTAGCAGCAATGCTCCTGGAATTTTAAGTGTCGACTTCCTTGGCGGGAAAACTAGATGGGACTTTCGCGGCTGCTTTAATTGTATCCCCATCTCGTCTTCATCCTGACCGGAAAGCGCATCAATGGTCAGCGACTCCTCCAAGGTCATTGAAAATAAGCGAGGAACCAGCAACCCTGGCGAGTGAAAGAGTAAGCTGGGACTAGCGAACGCGTCAAACAAGTGCTCTGGAGTGCCAAATAGCATCGACAAGCGCTCTTGGAGAGACTGCATGTGCGAGCCGTTTTCTGGCTGGGGCGCGGGTATAAGTTTCCCGGCACGGGTTGTGGGCCGATTGACGCGATGGTCAGGTAGAAACATGGTCCAGTTGAATATGCCATTATACGTCATGAAGCCCCTGACGCCAAATTTCGAATGAGAGTGTGACTCGGTGAGGGCGAGCGAAGATGCGATACTTGCCCCGAGATATGAGCCGTAGACGTAGACAGGGCGACGCCCAGTCTGTGTCGGTGACAAGTAGTCGGATAGCCACGAGTAGGCGTGTGCGGTATCATGTACAGGGCTGGGCCAGCTAGCCCGCTTGTGTGTCTGCTTTACATCGGTAGCAGAGTCTATACTGGAAATGCCATCCCAGCGGTAGTTGATGTTCGCTACTGGTAAGCCTTGGAGGAAGTCGGGCAATTGGGACGAGATGCCTTTTGAAGCAGGAAACGCTGGCAGATGAACTAGTAATGGCGCAGTCTCTGAAAGGCCAGAAATATTGTAGAGACTACATGGGCTAAATATCAGTATGGAACCGTATATATGAGTGTGACGGTGATGGCTTACTCAACGCCAATGTGCCCCGACGAGCCGCACGGGATGTCTACGCTGTCGACATTGGCATTGGTGCTAAAGACGCGCCCGCGCAAGAGACGGAAGCGATCAAGACGCGTCGGTAGCCATTTGAGCATAGTCCCGAAGAGGACCCGCCGCCTTCCTCTTGGGACTCTCGTACGTGTATCGTTGAGGGGGGATGGTGTTTTTGGCCAGACACCTGATATGATGTGCAGCGACAGAGAGACTGTGGATGATGGTAGTGGCGTTTCCAAGGCTCGAAGCTTAGCCGTTTGGGGTGGGATAAGATTGGGTGGGACTTGAACGGCGGCGTCTGAGGCGTGTGCGTGTGCTAACAGAGCGCCTCAAACAGCGCGAATCCAAGCAGTTTGCCAAGTGATTCTCATGCGAGCGAGGCCAAACGGGGGGGGGGGTTTACTGGAGAATACCCTACTGCAGGAGGCTGAAGCATCTCCTATCAGCGCACCATATGACGTCGGCCCTTGCAGCTTGTGGGTTTGTCTGTGTGCTCTAGTCTGTAGTGTCGGCACTTTAATTTGACGTCTCGGGATAGGTACGAGTAGTCAAGTCTGCGAGAAGTGCTACAAGGCATGGAGATTGTGTCAAATATTTTTTCCCCTCTTTTCTTTTTGAGAAGCAATTAGTTACAGACGATATTTGGCGAACTCCTCAGCAGCGCCAGTCGTCTTGTCCCCCAAAAACGGCTGCTCGTACAGTCAGTGAGGCATCCGACGTGCCTACTACACTACTCGTACACTAGCGTCAGATCATCTGCTAACCTGCCGCAACTTCCACTAATAGATGCTCCACACACCATGCCTTCCTTCTCGCATTTATTTTCCAAGGCATCCCCGTCCCCGTCGTCCATCCAAGAAGTATCCCGCTGGTCTCTATTCCACCTCTCCAACTCCGAATAATCCGTTTTTACTACGTATTCAAACGCCAAAGACTTCCTTCGCGACGCCATGAAGCAATAATAGCAGTAGGCCCGGCCTCGGCACTATCGCGACGTCCTTAGCCTCCATCGGACTTTACCTCGTCCACTCACACTCTCACTGAAAATGAAGAGACAAAAGCTTCACAACGGCACCATAGATGCCAACAGCTCGACGAATCTGAGCACCAATCAGATACACACCGATGCCGACAGCTCTGCGCCTGGACCTGCACCGGATCAGCCTCCAAGGGCCATCCAAATGTTCAACAACGATGATTTGGACCCAACGTGAGCTGGGAGCCCGACTCCGTTAACAAATTATTGAAACTAAGCTAACCGGTCTCTCTTATAAAAGACGCTGGTGGCTCATCGCCTCGGCTTTCCCCATGATTGCTGGCACCCTTGGCCCGGTTGCGTCTGCATTCAGCATCTGTGCTCTGGTGCGCAAATGGCGGCAACATCTCCCTCCGGGGGAAGACATCCAAGGCAATATGTATATAGCTGACCCGCCGTGGTGAGTGTTTCTTTGGATCTGCCTGTACTTTCTTTGGAAACTATCTGCTAATATCGAGTAGGCTCCCAGCCATCAACGCTGTTCAGCTAGCCATGGCACTCGTCTCCAACGTCTTTCTGCTTCTAAATATGACTAGACGCGTAAGATTTACTATTGCTCAACCAATAACCATAGTTGGATGGTACGTACGACCGCCCAGTCTAATCCCTGGGCTCGGAGCTAATACAATTCCCAGGTACGTATCCGCCATCTGCCTTATTGCCCTGTGTGGCACGGCATCTGGCCCGCTCAAAAGCGATCTGAAGAACCCAGACGACTATGTCTGGTCCCAAGCCTTTTATTACGGCATTTGGGCAGCAATCCTATACTTTTTTGTTGCAACCCTCATGACTATTACCTTCTGGGGCGCTTCGTCAGGCCACTACAGCAAAAGCTTCTCTCTGACGGCAAGTCAGCGCACGCTCATGTTGCAAACAATCCTCTTTCTCGCCTACTTGCTACTTGGTGCTCTGGTTTTCTCCAAAATTGAAGAGGATTGGGACTACCTCGACGCCGTATACTGGGCCAACGTCACCCTTTTCACCGTTGGCTTTGGCGACTTTGCGACGAAAACGATGATCGGCAGGGGCTTACTACTTCCATACGCTCTCATAGGCGTAATCAGTCTCGGTTTGGTCATTAGCTCTATCCGGCGAATGATTCTGGACCGTGGAAGGCAGCGAGTTGGTATCCGAATGGAGGAAAAGGGCCGTCGCCGCCTGGTCAAGGACCTCACAAAGAGTGGCCGCGAAGAAGTACTCGCTCCAATCGGCGGTAACAACATCACCAACAATAATAACACCCTGACACCGCAGACCACTAGCGAGTATGAACGCCGCAAAGCTGAATTTGAGCTAATGCGCAACATTCAAGACCGTGCCATGGCCCGCAGGCGGTGGATGGCCATGGTGACTTCTACATGCACCTGGATTGCCCTGTGGCTCATTGGCGCCCTGATTTTCTGGGAGACGGAAAAGAATTATCAGCCAGGTTGGGGATATTTCGATTCATTCTACCTGTGCTTCGTATCGCTCACCACCATCGGCTACGGCGACCGAACACCCATATCTAACGCCGGCAAGTCGTTCTTCGTCTTCTGGTCTCTCCTGGCTCTGCCAACAATGACTGTCCTCATCTCCAACGCCGAAGACACTGTTGTCAAATTCATCAAAGACACAACTCTGCGTCTCGGTGCAATTACCATTCTCCCAAGAGACAAGCTCGCAGCTCTAGGCGACGCATTCCAAAATAACCACACCCACGATGTCGAATCCACCCACCAACCGGATACATCCATCGCCACGACCACCACACCCGACTCGAAACGCCATAAACACTCCAAATTCAAATCATCAGGACAACCCCACCGTCTACACCACGTCGTCTCCCGCATTCGCCGCGCAGCAGGCGTAACAAACGAAGTCACCCGCCCACACGTCCATCCCCTCAACGAGCTCCCCGCCGGCCGCGAATTCCAACTCCTCCTCATTTCCGAGATCCAAGCTGTAACAAAGCACTTGCGTGAGAACGAGCCCCGCCGCTACACCTTTGAGGAATGGGCTTGGTTCCTCTGGCTACTGGGCGAAGACGAGCGTAACGCCAGCACGCATCGCCAGGCGCGACCGGACGACAAGCGCGGCCACAAGGTAAGCGACGCCCAGCAAGATGAGCAGCACTATCGCGAAAAAGGACCTTTTAAGTGGTCTTGGGTCGGGAATCGGAGTCCTTTGTCTGCAGACCAAGAAGAAAGCGAGTGGGTGCTTGATCGGCTTACTGTGAGGCTGAGACAGTTATTGGAGGAGCCCGAGGAGTAGATATGAAAGCAATTGAAGTGATTTAAATTTTGTGGCACCTTGTTCTGTAGTAGTCATCAGCGATTAAGCGCGTGCCATCTATTCCTGACACCTGATATGAAATGGATGAAATGTAATTATGGAAAATCATAAGTCAGCAGCGCTTGGCATGCTCGCTGGTATTTTTACAAGACTAATTCATATACCAATCCGCTACTCTTACAATGGTTGTCTCTCGGGTATCATGCTCTCTATGCTGTACACATAAAATCGTACACTTCCACCCATCAATAACGTTCTTCATTTCTTCCAACCTTTGCCTTCTAGTTCCCTCCACTGACAAGAAGTCTCTTATTACGGCGGATAACCGCATTGAGCCCCTTTTCAAGCTTGTCTGTTTCCTTACGAGCAGCCGCCAGCGATGCCTCGGCCTCTTCAACCGTCATGAGCGGCAAGCTGCTTACCGCTCCTGATGGTCCTTTGCCATTTTCATCGGCGCTGCCACCGGCTGGTGTTCCAAAGTCATGCATTGCCCGAGGTGTGCTGACATCAGAAGCAGAGCTGTAGATGCCTACACCTGCTGCAGCGTCCGGGCCATAAAAGTACGGCGCGAGAGAGTTGAGGCTTGCTGCCGCGGCGTCACGAGACGGAGACGTTCCACCAGCTTTTCCTGCACTGTTTTGGCTCATCCCAATGTTGAGGCGTGGTAGAACATACTGGTTGATATAGCTCAAAGCGTCTTCGCGTTGTAGCTTGCCAACTGGGTCCTGGGCCTGTGGCTTGGCGGTTGCTGGGAAAATATTTGGGCGGCCATTGGGGACGGCGCGGCCTTTGATAAGAGAGAAAGCGCCGGTGCCGGACTGGTGTCTGGGCGCGACGAACGCCCCAGGATGTTCTGCCGTTTCAGCGACCGCGACTTGCAGGCTGAGGAAGTCTTCTTCTTCTTCGGCTGTCAGACCCCTCACACAGTCTCCATTTGGCGTGATGAGCATTCTGCTGCCGTCGACATGAAACTGTTTTCGCACGGCGCTACCAGCACGAAGCGCTCCAATGTCCTCGGGCTGAATTTCGCCGCACTTGCATGCATTATCTTTGCAGTATTCTGTTCTCCTTATGCCCGAACCCCCCTGACCAGACGAATTGCCCCTGCGTAGGCCGCTTGATACAGGCTTGAGCAGATGAAGATGCTCAAGTGCAGTCGTCCACAAGCCATCGCGTATGTCCGCAAAGATAGCAGCTGGGCCAGAGGGGGGTTTGCCTTCCTCCTCCTCCTCCTCCTCCTCTGGCGTAGTTGTTGAATCTGCTACTGGTGGTGATGGTGGTGGTGGTGATGGAGACGGTGGTGGTGCTGCTGCAGGCTCAGGCGTCGGTGGCCGTGTCTCCTTTGCCTTACCCTTGCCACTAGCCTTGGATCCCTTCTTAGGTTGAGCAGCAGGCGAGACTTGTGCTTGAGCCTGAGGCTGAGCTGGAGTCTCGACGACTTCATCCTTGGCTTCTAACTTGGGCTTTTTGGCAGTTTCTTCAAGCGGCTCTATAGGAGTAGTCTCTACAGGCACCTGTGCTTGCTCTTCCTTAGCCGCCGCGTTGCCAACGGACTCTTCCTTGGCAGGCTTTCCTTTCTTTTGTTTCTTCTTGCGACCAAGTACAGGAGCATGCTCTTCTGGTTCTTGTCGTTGAGTCTCAGCTATCGTCTTGGTTTCCTGCCTCAGAGCTTCTTTGCGTTGCTTGCGCTGTTGGCTCTTTGTGGTTGTCCTGACTGCTGCGCTACCGACTCTACCGGGTGGAGGTGACCCTGCCCGAGAAGCGGAAACAGAAGCTGAGACAACTGACGCGCTATCACTGAAGGCCTCACTCGCTGGTGTCTCTGGTCTCTGTGCCGCAGAAATCACTCGCGATGCCACAGATGTCACCGGTGAAGACACTGCTGGAGGTTCATTCTTTGAGAAGGGAGCAACGCGCAGAGCTTTCGGCGCGCGTGGCGTTGAAACAGCCGACGCGCCCGGCTCTCCTTTGTCAACGTCAAATCCCTCTCCTTCAGCAACTTGATTGACAGTCGCACGACTTTCTACTATGTTTTCCATTTTCTCGGGCTGCTTACCACTGCTAGTCCTGACCTGAGATGCAACCTTAGGCAGAGGGAGTTTGGGTACAGCAGGGACGATGTGCTTGTCTTTTGCAGGCTTTGGCGCCCCTAAAGCAGGAAATTCTTCATCAGCCAGTACGGGCTGGCTAGATTGCTTCGGCTGGCCAGTAGGCTGCGCAATGGCATTACCACTTTCCAATATAGCTGGTGCCGTTGACCTTGTTTCAAATCCGGGCGGTGGTCGTGCTGATAAGCCTCGAGTTGGTGTTGACGCGTATTCATTAGCATCAAGCTGCGAAGTCGGTTGCACAAAAGGCGCACTGGTGCCATCTCCATATAATGAATCGTCAGCTCCGTCCGAAACCAGAGCGTCTACTGTGCTGGTCGCCTCAGCAAGCGAGGGAAGGTCATCTTCTATGAAGCAAACGTGTTAGCTGTTGAAGCTCAAAGTCTGAATACGAAATGCAGCGCCAGTAAACAAGCCAGCTACGACGGAATTGTCAAAGTCTTAAGTACAGGATGCATGGGAAGTCTTGTGCTACGGCTCGCATCATCGCCTTCCACAGTGCGCAACGAGAATAAGTCAACATGTTGAGAAAAAGGGATAATGGTGCTATATTGCGACCACTGAGACCCCGACTGCAAGGGTTCAGGCGAACTGTTAACGTACATGAGGGATGTGTGGAAGACGATGGTGGCTTGCCTGACTTGAACCCATAACCACTGAACCATGTAGTGTAGTTCCGTGACCGCGTCATGGAACTTCCAATAATATATATATAAAACGGCTTGCAATGCGAAAGTATCCGAGGCAGGATATTCCGAATTAGACAAGCAAAACAACCGATGCCATGCCTTGTTGCATATCTCTGGCCCTCACCTTGAGTGACCTAGATTTCGCAAACGCCTGCTTGATCAGAATGTAGATCCCATGCTATTGGTAAGGTAAAGGTTTACCAAAAAAAAAACAAAACATAAAAACAAAACGCCTCCGTATTGCTTCCAAATCATTGATCACAGAAATATCCATTCTGATCATGATACAACGCTCCAAAACTACCATCTGGTATATCCTGCATTATACATCACATTGGGGTTGTACCCACCTTGGTTTTGGCCTCCGAACAGCCCCCCCTGTCCAACTCCGGCATTGCTCTGCGATTGTTGCTGCATCCTGGCTTGGAGGATGCTCGGGTCTGCAAGATCTACTAAGCCACTCCCCCCCGAGGAGGAAGTGTTAGCATGCCTATGCTTCTTCCCCTTCTTCTTCTGCTTCGGACCGTAATCTGGGAAGGCTCCAGGTTGGTTTCCATAGAGCGATGCCAGGAGACCGGAAGCAGGAGCTGGGGTGGAGGTTGAGGGTGGTGGGTACTGGCTTGACAAAGAAGAAATTATAGACTCACGCTTTCCATCATGGGCTTGGTTGTTCCCAGCCCGATTGCGTCCAATAAGACTCTGCAGTAGATCGTTTGAACTGTCCTTGGGCATGTTATAGCCAGATGATCCAAATCCCTGAGCAAACATGCTCGGAGGGGTTCCGGTCGACTTCAACCCCGGCGGCGGTCCCGGCATTGAGCTGGCGTAAAATTGGTTGTTGCCCTGCGATTGAAAGGAGCTAGGCATCATTGAGGATTGCTGAGCCATGATGCGAGGGTTCGCTGCCAGTTTGACATTGGTCGAGGAGCTTGAATTCTCATTGGCAAAGCTGAATCGTGAAGATTGTCGACTGTGCCCTTGTCCCTGGAAAGCGTTACTTTGGCTTATGTTCGGAGAGTATTGATCGCCAAAACCGCTCTGCGAACGGAGAGACATAAGCTGCTGGGGAGTCATAGAGCGCCCAGGACCATTTGCCGGGCCTTGACCAAAACTAGAGGTGCTAAGAGTGGGACTAAAGACACCATCTGTCATGCTTCTTTGGATCGGTGCCAACCCATGTCTCTGGTCGAAAGATTGACCGTCGGCTAGACGATCTCGTTCTTCAGGCTCGCCGCCCAGGACGAGACTACCACCTGTATCGGCTTCACCTTCAGAGTGGTCTTGGCCTTCAATCTGCTCCTCGTGCCCAGTGCCAACTCGTGAATCCTTGTCGTCACGCATAGCTTTGCGTTTCTCGCCCCCTCGGATATCGAACATTGGTGGTCCAGAAGCTCCGTCTGCTGGCCCGAAGTCAGGAAGTGTGCATTCATTGAGGACGTTTAACAACGCCTTCATGGATCGGGTTGGTGTATGGTCTGCGGTGGGTCGCTCTCGGGCAGTCTCCGAGGCCGTTGGCTTCGACACGGCTGATTTAGAACCTGACGGCTCAGGTTCTTCAGTATAAGCGGTCTCCGCAGTTGCAGGAGCTGACATCGATACAGCTGGGCTTGAAGCGCCACCACTCGCGGCGTAACTTCCACGACGACTACGCTGAGGGAGTCGAGCCCAGTTTGCTGAAGATGGAAGAGCAGACGAGTCTACCGGTCCAGCATCTGAGCCATCCTTGCTTGATGAGCGCGCCATATTTTGAGTTGAAGGCGTGGAAGGGGCCGCAGCTGGGGCTGGGGCAGGAACGGGTGGTGGTGTAGGCTGAGGGCCCTGCTGTCGGGAAGCCGCTCTTGAAGAACTTCCGCCACCAGGGAAAGGCCGTTGTGTGTGAATACTGTTCATGGACGAGAGGTCTTGTCGCGTATAACTGTCCTCCTCATCGCCCTGTTCATGGAGAAACATGCACCCTGGATTATTGCACTTTTCATTCTTTAACCAAGCCGAGCAATACTTGGTCGTGCCGTGTTGTGCTTTCAGGACGCGATCGCCGTTATGGGAACCGTGAACAGCCTGGATACAGCGCATCGCCTCCTCTTGAGTCTCAAACGTTACGTATATGCCCAGAGAATGATGCTGTCCATCGGGACTCTTTCGATTGCTGATTGAAATCTTTTGAATGTTGCCGTATTGGCCAAAGAATTCTGGCTTCCTCAGGGTCTTTAACAGTTCATCCTCACGAACGGTAGGGGCGAGCCCGGTGATATAGACGAGGTTCTTTTGTACGACACGTACGCCGACAAGATTTTTGCGGTTCTCCTTTTCGGCCTCGCGCTTTTGCACTTCTTTTTGTTTTTGTTCGTTGACACGCTTCTTCTGATTCTTTTGGATGTTGGCTCGAAACTCGGCAACTCTGAACAACTTGTCAGTCTGAAGATATCAATGTTTTATGCTGCACATACTCTTCCTGGGAAACGACTTTCCACTCTATTGTCTTTTCATCGTACGGCCGTCGGCATGCCGGACATAGCCCGTTCATGTTATTCCTGATGTTATTGAAGCAGAACTGGCACACCTGGGGCCGAGCTGTTAGCATCTCAAAGCACGTGGGAATAGGACTCTTGCAGCTTACCTGGTACCCGCACGGGCACGGCCTGAAGTTCCTGTCCGACAAGTCGAACTCCTCGATGCAAAGAGGGCTACGTTGTTCGTTAGTATCAGCTGCGGTTTAGATGGAAATCGGGCAGTAATAGGGCGTCGCCCGCATGACACGGGTCAAAGAGGAGCGACACGTACCAGACATCTTCCTCCTCTTCTATAAATGAATCTTGAGGTGCCATGATTAGGGTGTGTGGCGGCGAAAATATGTGACAGAGTAAATGAAGAACGCGACACGGCGCAAAGGTAATAGTGAACAGGAGAGGTGAATGTTCCAGCACGCTCCAAACTCTTGTCCGAGAGAAAGTTACGTTTTGCCTAGGCCTCTTTGGGACTAGTCTGCAGCGCGTATCACGTGATTTGGTTGAAGCTGATTTATGAATGGAAGCTAGTGCAGTACCCTGAAAACAGGCGTTGGAGAGAGGGGCTCTGAAGTACTACCTTACCGTAGGGTGAACCTCGGAGATTTAGGAGGTAGGCGAGCAGTTAATGCGCTTCTTGACGACGCTGCTAAGTGAAGTTGAAGCGCCACAGCACAAATCATCAAGTCATAGCCGTCAGTTCGTCAATTGGCCACATCAGGGCACTGAATCGGCCATGGCGTCCAAGTTTACACGAAGCGGCTCGCTCGCTTCAGCTTTGAGGCCAGCGAAGCAGTCGGTACAGGGCCGCAATGCCCAGTTCGTTCGCGCCCTTTCCTCCACCGCACCAAACCTGGTCGTGATGCCCAAGGATGCGCAGAACATGAGACAGGCACCGCGAGATCACATTGGCGAGCTCAAGGCCCCTCTTGTCAACCCGGCCGATAAATACCAGAGCAAGGCCGACAATATGCATCGATACGGCGCATGGCTGATGGGCTGCTTGCCCAAATACGTACAGCAATTCTCCGTTTGGAAGGATGAGCTTACCATCTACATCCCGCCTTCTGGTGTCATTCCGGTGATAACGTTTCTCAAGTGTCCGTATCGACCATAAAGAGAATTTCTGACCTCTTGCTAACTTCCCTTCAGACAACACCGCCGCCGAATTTACCCAGGTCAGCACTGTGACTGCCGCCGATTATCCCACCCGCGACAAGCGATTTGAAGTCGTCTACAATTTGCTCTCTGTGCGTCACAACTCTCGCATCCGAGTCAAGACGTATGCCGACGAGACTTCCCCCGTTCCCAGCATTACCAGCCTCTTTGACGGAGCCAACTGGTACGAACGCGAAGTCTACGACTTGTACGGTGTTTTTTTTACTGGGCACCCGGATCTGCGCAGAATCATGACCGATTACGGTTTCGAAGGCCACCCTCTGCGAAAGGATTTCCCCCTAACGGGATACACGGAGATTCGATACGACGAAGAGAAGAAGCGCATTGTCACCGAGCCACTCGAACTTACCCAAGCCTTCCGCAACTTTGAGGGCGGATCAAGCTCCTGGGAGCAAGTTGGCTCTGGTGAGGATAGAAAGCCTGACTCGTTCAAGCTCCCTACGCCTAAGCCTGAGGAGAAGGAGGAACCGAAGAAATAGAGCGCCTATGAGCGACTCAATCTTTAGTGTACATTTTACTTTGCAATATTAAAATATCAATATTCATTACCTTTCCCTTGAAACGCTCTGTGAATGAACAAGGATAGCCAGTACAACGACTAGCGCCGCATATTTTTGAGTTGCTTCCATTAGCAAGCATCGCACACATGCGATGGATTCCTGTCAAATTCCTGTGAAAGAAGCTCAATCACGAGCAGCAATTGCATTCAAGTCTCGCAAGTTCCATTATCGCTATGCATACATCTCCCTTGAAGCTCCTCCGTCAAAAGCGCCTTGTTAAACAAAGAAAAATAGAGTATTATTGAACAGTGCAGCGCGAAGCAGCGCGCAAATCCAGCCAGAATTATGTACCCAGTCATCAACCCTCACGGTATTGATAATAATCCTTCGTTGCCTTCCCATAGTCTTTTGGGACGTCATAGTCGTAACTATTGCTACGATTATCTCCGTGGTCATCTTCGTAGATTTGGGCATCATCCACGTAATCAACAGAGCCATCCCCACCCTCTGCATATTGTATCGTGGACTGTAACGTGTTAGACTTTGGACCCTATTGTTTACCGATGGGAGCAAAGAGACTTACTCTGTGATAATCAAAGTTATACTGGTCGATATCATGTCGATCCCCATTCTCACCCATCCCTTGCTGAGCCAAATACTCTTCCTCTTCCTGCTTGCGTCTGGCTTCTTCTTCTAGACGCTTCTGTTGGGGAGAGAGCGGAATGTTCATCTGTGGATGCATTGCCTGTACAATGGCAAGATAACTATACATGAAGTTGCTAAGGAGCACTTGGCTGAGCAAAGGCCGACGTGGGTTTGCCAGTTTGATATGTGCCATGCGATAGATTGCCCTTTCTTCAAGCAGAGGAAACCTAGTCCAATTGTAATCCACATCTGGTTGAAGTGCCTTTATTGCAGGCTCTTCGGGTACCTGAAGCAACTGGCTCTTCTTATTGCTCTTTTCCTTTTCTTCTTTCTTCTTGCTCCCGCCAAAGATTGTGGAAAATATGCTGCTGTCCTTTTCTTTTTTGGAGTCACTTTTCCTGTTGCTGTCTTTTCTCTCTTGTAGTTTGGGATCCACCGAGTCTCGGTCAAGAACCAAGCTTTCACGCCCTTTTGGAGCATTCTTGTCTATTGAGGTCTGCAGGACATCAAGTCTGACATTATCTTGACTCTTGTCCGTCGAAACTTTGCCCTTTGATTTCTTGCTCTCATCCTTCTTCTTATCGTCGGCGACACCCTTCAACCATTTCCATGCCCCGCTCGACTTGGATGCAAAACTTGAAGAGTCATCTTCGCGCTCCTTCTTCAACTTTTTATCGGGCTTCCTTTCTTCTTGGCTTAGCGTAGGAATGAAGGTGAGAGCATCTGTTTTCATGCTTGAAGCACCTGGAAATGACGAGCCTGATGTTGAGCCCTGAGACAGAGCTTGCGACTGTGTCGAAGGCTGCGATGATTTAGAGGTGTATTGTTGCGGTGGTGGAGGAGTTGAGGTCTGCGGTTGTTGTTGCTGGAGCTGCTGCTGAGGAGGAATATAAGGTGAGGGAGATACTCCTGCATTACGGCTGGCCTGTAGAGGAGGCGCTTGTTCCTCAGATTCAAGTTCTGGGGATGGCTCTTTAGCAGAGGCATTGCGTTGTGAGGATGACCTTTGAGGAAAATTTGCTAGTTGAGATTCCTGCTCTTCGGAGTACGTTGTTGGAGTCGAAGACTCTTCGCTAAGTACAATCGGCGGTGTTGACGTTGTGCGCAAAGGCAAGATGTCTTGGTGTGGTTGCCGACGCTCATCCGGAGTAGCATTTCCGGGCCCAGTTCCCTCTAATGCGGCTAGAGCTTCTGGCGACTCCTGAGAAAACTTGTGCTGCCTCTTAACAGATCGATTTGGCCGCGAGTAGTTTTCGTGTATTGGCTCCGATTGTACTCTGACGAGGCCATGGCCTCTTGGCGCATCAGGAGGTGGAGGACTTATAGGCTCCGGTGATTCGCTGTCTTGTTGTCGTTGCGCTAGCCGTCTGGAAAGGCCCCTTTCTCCGGATCGTAGGCTACCACCTTTTCTGTACGTGGTTCGAGTAGATCTGCGAAGACCCATACCAGGTGCCATCGGAAGAAGAGGCATGTCATCCGTCCCTTCTTGAGATCCGCTATACTGGGCTTGAGTTTCCTGAGCTAGCTTCTGGACGGCGGCAGCCGGGTCATTTACAAGCTCCTCCAAACTGAGCTCACGAGAATGTTGACTATGATCGGACCTCTGGCGTTCTAGCCTCTCTGCCCCATCGACATATCCATAAGCCCCACGACCGCCCGAATTATCAATCTGCTGAGAGAGCATCGATTTCCGCCTTGATAGCGAATTGGAGTCCTCGCGACTGATGTCACCACCAGGGGAAAGGAAACCTTCTCCTGAACGCCTGCGAATCGATTGCACACGTTTCTCAAGAAACGACTTGAACTCACTAGGTGCAAGTTCCGGATGGACTCTTGCAGGAACCCAGAGAAGTCGCGAAGGGTCGTTTTCATCGTCATCTCCTGTTGGTGCTATTGTCGGGATTGTTGACAGGGACATGGGTGGCATGTCTGGGTCCATGTGGTTTCCAACGTCCATTGATAGCCGACGCAACGCCTGCAGATTACTGAGTTCTTGAGCGATATCATTGGGGTTATCGATGTTGGTCAGCGGAAACTGCGAGCCGGATGCATCTGCCTTGACGCTCCGCAACGAGAGCGGAGGCGGAGGAGTAACCTTTGCATTCTGCTCGAGAGAGCTTGTCCTGGCGCCCGAGCTAGGAAGCGTCTGAGATTTCCTAAGACTAAAATCACTGGATCCAGTATTTGGATTTGACGGATTTGACGGATTTGCCGGGTTTGACGGATGATCTGATATCGATCGCGTAAGAGGTTTCCTCGACATGGTCGATTGTGAGCCGCCACGCGGCGGTTGTGTGCGGTCCGCTCGAGGTAGTTGTTCATGGTAGTCCTGGCTGACATAGCTCATGGGCCGATTCATATCCGAGCCCGAGTCATCCTCATCTCCGTATAGAGTTCCAATCGCTTCAGTGACGTGGTGGCTCGGGTCCGATATAGACAGTTGGCTGGAATGACCGCGTCTAGGGGCCAAGTTTCCGAGCTCCGCACGATGCCTGGATGACGTCTGTAGTTCATGGTTAGCCCAAATACAGCGTTTTGGAGGGTCAGGTTCCCTCTCTTCCGCACAAAAGACGTAGACTGGCAAGGCCAAACCTCGGGCGACAAGGCCCAGCCGTTGTTGGCAGCCTATCCAAGGTGCGGGAGGCAAGGACGGAACACACCATCATGAAGGCGGCGTTGAGGCCATATACAAGGCCGAGCCGCCAACTGTATCCTGCGTATTACCCTTTCCGCTAACCAATCAACTTGAATTATTATGCGCCGCTGTTATGTAGGGAATAAAACCACAGCCACCTATTTGGCGCGCTCGATCTGGCGTCTGGATTGGGGTTAAGCAACCCGACGACTCCTGAGCCGAATACTTGGTCTGTTTAATCGTCGCATGCGGCAAAATAAGCGGATTCTATGTTGTTGCAGGCGCAAGGAACGTATGTCGCGTCGTAGTAGGCGCTAATAGCCGTCTTTTCGCAGCGCTTGTCGGGCAGTCTGGTCGATGGAAGCTCGGGGTGATGGTGATTCCGTGCCTTGGTCTTGGGAGGCGTAGGTACCTGTGGCCAATGGTGGAGGTCACTCAGGTGGTACCTGGGAGTGCTTAGTCCAAGGCACCGGCGCCTAATTTTTTGCTACAGACTCCACGCCCCACTATGTACTTGGAAGTATCTCCCATTTGCACTAAGGTCGGGGTGTTGGCTGCAGCAGCATATCACGTCACGTGGTCGTGTTTTACAAGGCTGTCTCCAGGTTGCTGGATGCTATGACTTCATTTCTACCAAAGCACAATAAGTTCGTTATGTAGTAAAGCTTTTTTTGCGTTTCTTGTGGATAGACTGGCATTAGATATCAAACAGATGGACTGTCTATGTTGAACCGGGCTTCGAGTAAGATTGTATAGTATCGAAGATGGCAGCACTCACTTCCGCCAGCGTTCAGAAAGAGACACGAAAACGAGGAGACGAGGGAAGTAAAGTAATAATGGTCAAACTAACGCACTATAAAGTTTGTCTTTATAATGGCCATTGGAGATTGCGATGGCGCTGGATCAAGGTTTTCATGGGCAAGCCACAGAAATGTCGTCGTGGTGAGTGTTGAGAGTGACACGGCAGCCGGGAGATCGGAGCCGAAACATACAGCTTCAGTCTAAAATCTGGCAATCCTGGCGAAATCCTCTTTGACTGTCCCTATTGAATTGTAGTCGGCTTCCGGCAAGTGAATGCAAGCCTGCTGGTTACCTACCTATGTGGCATGCTCAAGGCCGCCTCGATGTGTTAGTAGCCGGTGGCTGTAAGATGAAAGTATCCACCCAAAGAGAGCATCATGGCGTTTTGCTCACCTACCCGCACCTCAACTCACCGATGCTTGGCGGGATGCAAACGCCAGCAACAGATCCCATTTAGTATATGTGAAAGTGAATCACGCAAGTAACATATTGCAGGAGGCTCGCACAAGCGCCCCAAGATTGACGCATGCAAGTAATCAACTCGTCGTTGCGCAGAAAAGGAACACGTGACGCTTAAAAGGTCAAAGCCACCCGCTAATAAGGTACCTTAGTAGGTTAGTAGTGCTGCGCACACCTGCAGAGGCAATCCCAGCCAGCCCCCACCACCCATTTTCTGTCGCCCATTTCCCCTTGCACCCTTGCGCCAGAAAATTATCTTCCTGCCTGACTCCATAGGAGCTCTGTACCTACTAATAGAGCCCTTTTCAGTGTGCGTCTCCCCATCCCCGACGCCTCACATACAATCGCATCCGCCGCCCAACATCCTTCCTCCCTCCCGGCGATACCTCTACTCGAACGACGCTCCTTTTACCGCGGAATACGAGTCCCTTTGAGCCCTGTATATTGTCCTGAGTGTAAAGGACCTACTGCGATAGAATGGCTGCGGTAAGTGTCCTTTCTTGCCTCCTTTTATTGCTGGCTGGGGCGGGCCAGCTTCACGCGTCTGTCGCGAGAAGCTGCTACTGCCGCCAGCAGCTGTGAACAGCTGTCAGGCCCGCCACGCTACCGATTTCCGTTTGCTCAAACTTGGCGGCGCATTTTTTAATGCACTCGAGTCCAATTTGCCCTTTTTCCCTGTCTATTTCTCGTCTGGAAACTTGCTGCGGCGCACATGCTATCGAGTTCTCGAGCGAGCTACGTCTACGTTCCCTAACACATGCCGATCCCCAGCCATGACTTTCTATTCACAGCACAAGGCGCTGCATCAGCCACGACGGAACGTGACTAACTGGACGCAGCCGAGATCGTACAACAACCAGGGCTACCTCCAGAACGGCGCGGGTGGTCTACCTCAGGCTGGCGCTGCGCCGCTACTGCCCAACCAAGGACGAGTCATCCAAACTGGTCCCATCAGAGTTCTTTGCATCGCCGATGTTCGAGGTGAGCTATCGCAGGTACTAGCTGCTTGCTGAAGACCTAAAGCTAACTATGTCGTAGGTAATCTGCGGTCGCTAAACGAGCTAGCAAAACAAGCCCGCGCCGATCACATCATCCACACTGGTGATTTCGGCTTCTACGATGACACATCTTTGGATAGAATTGTCGAGAAGACGCTGAAGCACGTCGCTCAGTACTCGCCCCTGATCTCGGAACCCGTCAAGAGGGCCATCCAGCAAGGCGGCCCCGGCCCAATCAAATCTCGATTCCCGCCTAGCGAACTGCCTCTTTCTGAACTTCCCCTTCTTCTCAGCGGTGAGCTGAAGCTCGACGTCCCCGTCTACACCGTTTGGGGTGCCTGCGAAGATGTGCGAGTGCTCGAAAAGTTCCGATCATCTGAATACAAGGTTCACAACCTGCACATTATCGATGAAGCAAGATCGATGCTCCTAGAGATTGGTGGTGTCAAGCTGAGACTTCTTGGTCTCGGAGGCGCCGTAGTGATGCACAAGCTATTTGACAATGGCGAGGGTCGCACTACTATCGCTGGCGGACAGGGTACTATGTGGACTACTCTCCTCCAGATGGGTGAGCTAGTTGACACAGCGCACCGAGTTTACGACCCGACCGAGACGCGAATTTTCATTACACATGCGTCCCCCGCTCGCGAAGGTATCTTGAACCAGCTTTCTGTCACCCTCAAAGCCGATTTCTCTGTCTCTGCCGGGCTTCATTTCCGATACGGTAGTTCCTACAATGAGTTCAGTGTCAACCCGACCCTGGATCACTATCGCGGCAAGCTTGCCGCATCCAAGGCCTCGTTCAACGATGTTTGGGAGACTGTGAAGGGTGAGGTCGAGCCCGCTATTCAGCAGAATGAGGCACAGCAGAACCTACTCAAGAATGCTCTTCAAATTGTTGAGAAGATGCCTACCGCCGCAGCTGGTGGCAATCCCTTTGGCGGTCCAGTCAGCGGACATGCTGCTCTTGGCCAAGTTGACGAGAGCGCGTTCAAGAACATGTGGAACTTCAATCTGGCTGATGCCGCTTTTGGCTACCTAGTTCTAGAGATCCAAGATGGCCGTATTGGCACCGAGATGCGTGCTCAAGGCTTCAACTTTTCGCACCGAGGTTCCAAGCAGCAGCCTGGCGCTGCTTCAGTTGCACCAGCAACGTCCACTGCCGCAAGCGCTCCTACGCCTCCGCCAGCAGCTGGAGGCCCAACTACTAAGCCGGCGCCCGCTAATCAACAAGGAAAGAGTACTCCAGGCAAAGCTTCCACCCCTCGACCTGGCCAAGGAAATGGCAACGCCGCCACATCATCAGGCAAGGAAACTGAAAAGTCGACGACCCCGGCCAATGGGTCTGCGAACGGCCCGGAACAAGCTACTTCACCGGCTCCCAAGATGGTTGCCTCCGACATCATCGGCCTGTTTATTATGAACGTCAGCACCGAAGAACAGTGTCGCGAATTGTTCAACGAGGAGGACAAAGCCAACATCGTAGCTGTCGAGAAATGGGGAGGCTCAAACAAGGTTGTCCAGTTCAAGACAACTGAAGATAGAGACACTGCCATGGCAAACCTGCCGGACGCAGTTAAGACGCGCACCTCGGAAGACCGAAGCAAGCCATGGGTCAAGATTTTCCAACCTCGTGAGAGCAAGGGTGGTGCCCGTGGCGGTGCTGGAACCTGGGGCAGCAGCGGTCGAGGCGGCGCAAGTGCAAGCGGATACCGAAGCGCAGGAGGAGCCAGTGACTCTGAGAGCAACATTCGTGGCGGTCGTGGAGGCCGTGGAGGCCGCGGTGGTCGTGGAGGTGATAGGGGCCGTGGTGGCCGTGGCCGCGGAGGCAGAGGCGACGGCGGAACGTCTTCACCGGCTGGTCCATCAACACCCGCTGCCGAATAAGAGCACTGCTTTCGAGGGGCACACTTCCTTGGTATATGGCTATATGGCTGGTTAGGGTTTCTCAAAAGCTGCATCTCTCTAATAATAATGGAGAGAGATAGACTTTGATTTTGTCATTACCGCGTTTTCTAGTACTTGTACTTAATCATGCCGTAGGCTGTACGCCTTTGTGCATTTTTGGGGAGTTGCGTGAGATTTTTCGAGTTGTCGGGAGTTTAGCCACAGAGAGAATTAAAAAATCGGAAACACAACCGGCCATGGCTTAATTAAAGTGCATGCTTTTGCTAATTTAATCTACATTGTATACATTGTCTCGAAAATAAGGTAAGTTGGGTTCCGTAGCGAGGACCGGCAGCATGCTTTGCAAGGCAGAAACACAAGAAGCAACAGTATTTTCCAAGGTCATGTCCCCTTTGTTGTCTGCTTTCACGCGTAAGACGAAGCCTTTACAGCGGTTTAATACCCTTGTGAATGGCAGCCACACCACCTGTCAAATCCTCGTAGCCCTTGCCAGCAACCTGAAAGCCAGCAGCCACAATCATGTCTCTAAACTCCTCCTGGCTGGGGAACCGCTCTATACTCTCAACCAGATACTGATAGCTATCACGGTCGCCGGCAACAAGCTGGCCAATCAGGGGAATAGCGCTAAACGACCAGCGCTTGTAGACTGCGTTCAGGAGCGGGTTGTCGACCTTGGAAAACTCCATGCAGGCAAAGACACCGCCAGGCTTGAGCACGCGGTGAGCTTCACGCAAGGCAGCGGGCATGTTTGTAAAGTTGCGAATACCAAAGGCAACAGTATACAAGTCTAGCGAGTTGTCGGGGATGCTGGACGGGAGAGCCTCGGCGTTGGCTTCCAGGAAGGAGAGGGAGGATTGGTGGGAGGCGGAGAGATCGAGGGAGCGTTGGCGGCCAACTTGGAGCATGTCGGGATTGATGTCCGATATCGTGACGTGGACGTTGGGGTTGGCGTTTTGTTTCGACGAGTGTTCGAGCATGCGAAAGGCAATGTCGCCCGTGCCGCCGGCGACGTCGAGAATCTTTTGCGGCTGGCCGAGAGGTGTTGTCGCGCCGGGGTTTAGCGAGGACACAAAGTAGTCCCTGTTAGACACAAAGATGTTAGCCTAGGCAAATTTTGCCGCGTGCGAAGGATTAACTATGTAATGAATGGGGTGGCAGCGTACTTCCACAGACGGTGGACGCCAAAGGACATGAGGTCGTTCATCTTATCGTAGGACTCGGCGACACTGGTAAAGACACCGGCGACGCGGCCCTGCTTTTCCGCCTCGGAAACAGTCTCGAAACCAAAGTGCGTCTTGCGGTCTTTCTGGGTTGCGAAGCCGGGGCCGTCATCGGTGCGTCGTCGTGCAGCTGACGTGGTTAACGATCGTGACACGATGCTTTGTCTGGCGGAGCATTTCACCGAGCTGAGACACACTCGGAGCGCTGGACGAGCCACCATCTTGTAGAGCCTGATACCTGCTTTGCAGCGGATTTCAGCAATTGGCTCGGCACGAACTGCTTTGGCGCGGATTGAAGCCTGTGTTTCCTTCGGATGTTCTGGCGTGATTTGAAGCCTAGCCGCATGGAAATTTTGGGGACGCCGCAGATCCACCTTGCCGGCGTTGATAGATCGGGGCGTGACCCACAACCACGGGATTATTTGTAGGTTGAACAGCCGACACTTAGACTGACTCTAATAGAAAGAATATGGCTGAAGGTAAGATGCTGTTTCTTTTTTTGATTCTTCTTCTTTGATTCTGTTGTGCAGGCTTCGACTTTGTACTAAGCTGAGGGCGGCTCTTATTACCTTGCAGTCTCCTCTTGGACAGTCTCGGAAGGGACTGCAGCAGTTTCAGCTGTTGTAATTTCCTCTTCAGGTCCTTGGACTCGCTTAACTAGTACATCAATCTGAGTTCTGAGAACTATCCCAACTAGTGTGATGACTGCCAGGACGGCGAGAATGATTAGCGCCAAGTTGGCAGCAGGACTGGGCATTGTAAGGGCCAAGGCGAAAACGGGATCCGGGCGAGAGCAATGTCAGATTTGCAAAACGGAGTATTGTTGGTACTTGAAAACATAGATTCTATAGCCTCTTACGTATCATTCACCTGCTGTTTGAAAGTGCAGCCAGGTGAAGGCTATCTGAAGCCCAGGTGAATGAGCCCTGCTGCTGCAACCAAACCTTTACCCTGTTGGCAATGCTACATGTACACCAAGTCGTTATGTATTAAAGTATTCATTCGACTTATTCGAAAGATGCAACTTGTATATTTATCGTGCCACAGAATGCCGATTTTATTGAGCTATTCGACGTGTTCTTGAAACTGTCATTGATGAGATAGAATACGGACTTGCGAGACAGGCAGCGCTTAGGAGCACTGCTAGAGCGACCGCGATTAAGACATTGTGACAGTTAGCCTTTAACATTGGAGCATTTTCCACAGATTCAAAACCTCTACGCAAACGCCTTGTAGTACTCCGGGGGTTTTCTGCAATTTCCTCCGTGAATGGCATTTGTCCGGGGCAGGTCTGGGGTCGGCTCCGCCACTACCGCCCTTGCGGCTTAACGGGTTTTGTCGGCTCAAGTGACGTCGCTCTGTGTCGGCCCGCAGACCACTACCAGCCGACTGCCTCCCACAGCGCCGGCGCCAGAGTCTTGTTGAGCACCCTAGAAATCTGTATCCGACATCTCAATCATCTCAATTGCCCTGCTACCTTTAAGCAACAATAGAAATGAAGTCTCGCATGCTGCAACGGGTCAACCTGCGTGCTGCGGCTTCCGCGTCGCGGCCGCATCTTCGCGTCGCTGCCGTCTCTGCCCGCCCCGCGAGCAGCGTGTCCCAGCGACCCAACTCGGAATTCGTCTCGTTTCCCGGTGCCTTGAAGAGCGCATTCACCTCTTCGCTCAAGTTTGACAATGTTGAGGCTCACACGCCGTTGCCAACATACCGCGTGGTGGACCAGCATGGCGTTGTTGTCGATACCTCGTTCGAGCCGGACATTTCAGAGGAGCAGATTGTGAAGCTTTACAAGGACATGCTCTTCATCTCCGTCATGGACCTCATCATGTTTGATGCTCAAAGACAGGGCCGTCTCAGCTTCTACATGGTCAGTGCTGGTGAAGAAGCCGTTTCTGTCGGCAGCTCGAGCGTCCTTGACCCAGAAGATGTTGTCTTTTGCCAATACCGTGAACAGGGACTGTTCAAGGAAAGAGGATTCACTACCAAGGAATTCATGTCACAGTTATTTGCAAACAGGAACGATTATGGCAAGGGAAGAAATATGCCTATCCACTACGGAAGCAAGAACCTGAATGTTGTAAGTATTGACAATCTGAAGCCCCGCTGGTGAGCGGCCAGTTGGTGTTTACACAAAAGCTAACAAGCCTCGAAATAGCATACAATTTCTTCTCCTCTGGCAACCCAGCTGCCCCAGGCCTCTGGCGCCGGATATGCCCTTAAGCTACAGAAGATGCAGGACCCCAACTCCAAGGCCCGCGTCACGGCAGTTTACTTTGGCGAAGGTGCTGCTAGCGAAGGTGACTTCCACGCCGCCATGAATATTGCCGCCACCAGATCATGCCCTGTTGTTTTCATTTGTCGAAACAATGGATACGCCATCTCGACACCGACTCTAGAGCAGTACCGCGGAGACGGTATTGCCAGTCGAGGCATCGGCTACGGTATTGACACCATCCGCATTGACGGCAACGATATCTGGGCCGTCCGTGAGGCCACAAAGAAGGCACGCGAGATGGCCCTCCAAGATGGGGGCAAGCCAGTCCTCATCGAGGCAATGACATACCGCGTCTCCCACCACAGCACCTCGGACGACTCATTTGCGTACCGTGCACGTGTCGAGGTCGAGGACTGGAAGAGACGTGACAACCCGATTACTCGCCTCCGCAAGTGGATGGAAGCCAAGGGCTACTGGGATGAGGCCAAGGAAAAGGAGGCTCGAGACGCGACCCGCAAGGAGATTCTTCGCGAGTTCAGCGCTGCTGAGAAGGAAAAGAAGCCCGCCATCCGCACCATGTTTGAGGATGTTTACGAGAACCTTACGCCCGACCTGAAGGCACAGATGGCTGAGCTCAAGGATATGATTGACCGCTACCCTGATGAGTATGACGTGACAGAGTATGAGGGTGGAACGGACTCTTTGAAGGCGTAACTAGCATGTAAATAAATGGAAGACGCGAGTCTAAATAAAAAATTTGAAACTGACGGTATGAACTTTCTACCATGCATTTAACCGCCTTCTCATGAATAAGCTGATACTGCATAGTAGTCAATCTTGCCCGCCGCCGTATGATGCCATCTGTAGATTAAATGGCTACACCTTGAGAGTTGTCTGGATTTGCTGGTGAGAGTCTTTGGTGGGACCGTCTTTGGCGACAGAAGTGCGCCTCAAGGTGCGGACGCCATACTAAACCCGGAACGGGCACACTGTGAGACGTCTAGAACAGTGGGCCTGTGGTTGCATAACCGCCTGAAATCCGGGCGGCCAGGACAGTGTATTTGTAGTCGGAGAGCACTGGGACCGGCCGTGGTTTAGGCGCAGACAGCTACCTAATCAGCCTACTAATCGGTTGGTGCCTTGGCCAAGTGTCTCCCAACAAGTCATCAAGCTGCTGCCCTGCATCTCTCTCTCTCTCCGATAAAGCCTAACGTGACATCTCCAACCAACCTTCGTTGTTGAATAATCCTCAGCTGCAGGCATCTGCAAACTAAAACTCGGGCAATCGTACACGGCCACCACCGACAATAGACTTACCTAGTAGCTATTTGCTACACTGATCGAGCGTCGGAAACGTTGGCGGGTCCCCTCTTCCCAGACCGATCGGCCGCTGACTACAGCACCCCATCCGCTTCCGCACACCGACCGACGAAGCATCGGCGTCTCTTCCACCTGATAAAGCACGTCGTCGTTTCTGTACCTTTCCTGTTGGCTTTGGTAGAAAGACTTACGGCACAGCTGCTTAGCTACCTACGTACGAAAACGAGACTGCCGCTATACAAACGACCAGCACTGCCTCCCGCAACCACGCCACTCTTTGTCTGCTGTTGCCGCTGTGAGCTCCTCCGTCAATTCTCCTGATGGCGTAGTCCGGGCATGGCAGAACGAATATCGGCAGGCGATAACCAAGTGCCACCTCCTCACGAGACTGCCGCTGCCGCTGCCGCTGCCGCTGCCAGCAACGCACGTGCTGCTCCGGCACCAGCTGCTTCTGCTTCACAGAGGTAAGATTTTCATCTTTTTTTCTTTTGCTTCTCCAGCTCTTTGTCCAACTGTGTTCCTTTCCCCTGCAAACGGTCCTTGTGGCGCCGATGTATGATCTGTGGTTTACTGCCCATTCCGCCACACCAACAAGCCGAGCCAGTCCTACCTATCGAGTCCATGACCTAGGTTGCCACTTACTGGCAGAATCATACCGCTTCCGCCCGTTTGTCTCCAGCCTTATTGCCAACTGCCCCGGCGTTTGATTCACCGACACGGCCACATTGCCATAAATTGAACCCTCGTTTGCCGACCTTTCTTTGCCATGCGGATTTGCCACAACGCCTCTCCACCTAGCAGGAACAAACCACAGGCATGATGCAATAGATCGAAAGGCTACCAGTTTATAATTGGGGATCGAAAGACTGGTTTCTTAGGGAAATGATTGCTATCTTGTTATATTCCTCCCTAAATCGGTTGCACAGAGTTCTGTGATGCCACATGACCTGCCTATTCCACCATTTCGTTTTAGCAATAAAATAGAAATCAGTTGCTCATGAGTCCCAGAATCACCAGATCGTCTACCCGCCAAGCTGCGAGCCAGGTAGCACCGAGCTCGACGGCTCCGAATCCTTCGAAACCGAATCAAGACCCTCCAGGGCCTGCTATACATCCAACTGGTGGTCAGCTGCCCTCGAGAAAGAGAAAAGCATCCGCTGGCATCAAGCAGTCCGTCCCTGCTCCTCAGTCAGCCCCCGCGGATAGGCGGTCTAAAAGACAAAAGATCCCAGAACCTTCCACTCCTGCACCAAACGCCTCGATACAGTCTAGGCTGCGGCGTAAAGGAACGACATCCGCAGTGATGGAAGGCTCCAGGTATGCAGCCCAACAAAGCGCAGACAACATATCCGTGCCGTTACTTACACGCGAACACAGCGGTCAGTCAGGCCCTTCCGACATCACTGGCAGCACCTCACCGATTCCCATAGCCGACAAGAGAAGGAGCAGGACCCAGAAATCTTCAGAAAAGTCCAAAAGTTTGTCTAGCTCTAAATCATACATCTGTTTCATTTATTTTGATCTAACAAAAGACATCAGATGACACAGAAGTCCCAAGTGGAATCTCTCGGCGGTCTAAGCACCTGGTGAACGCAGACCAAGACACGGAGATGAGCGGAACGGACGAGAATCATGAGATGGCACAGTCCGCTGCAACTCAGGACAACGACCACGGGGATGACAGCGATGATGATGACAAGGACGAACATGAAGAAGATGACGAAGACGACGACGGCGAAAATGACGAAAATGAGGACGGGGGCAACCACCCATTCGGCCACAGTGAAGGTGATCCTTTTGGGGCCTTTACCGGAGCCGGTCTGTCAAACACACTACGGGCATTGACTGGAATGATGTCAAGCATGTCCGGCAGACTACGAGGATTGCTCAATAACCTACGTGAAAATGACCTTTCCGTTCAGGTTATTGCCCTGCAGGAACTTTCGGAGATTTTACTCGTCTCAAACGAAGATAACTTAGCAGGCCATTTTTCTCCCGATGCCTTTGTGCGAGAGCTTGTCACTCTGATGAACAAAGAAGAAAGCCCCGAGGTCATGCTCCTGGCCTGTCGCTGTTTGGCCAACCTTATGGAAGCTCTGCCTGCGAGTGTTGCCAACGTCGTCTACGGAAACGCCGTTCCTGTCTTGTGTCAGAAGTTGCTGGAAATCTCCTTTATTGACTTGGCCGAGCAAGCGTTGAGTACGCTCGAGAAAATCTCGGTCGAATACCCGTCTAGCATTGTCCGCGAAGGGGGTTTGACAGCGTGTCTTTCGTACCTCGATTTCTTTGCCACTAGTACTCAAAGAACCGCAGTCACGACAGCCGCCAACTGCTGCCGAAACATACCTGATGACTCTTTCCCGGTGGTCAGGGATGTGATGCCAATTTTACTCAACGTCTTGAACAGCAATGACCAGCGTGTTGTCGAGCAGGCATCTCTTTGCGTTTCAGGCATTGTCGAAAGCTTCAAGCATCAACCAGTAAAACTTGAGGAGCTAGTGAGCGTTGATTTGCTCCGCGCTGTCTTACGTCTGCTGGTACCGGGAACCACCAACCTCATCGGTTCCAGCATACACACCCAATTCTTACGTGTTCTCGCATTTACAGCCCGTGCTAGCCCACACCTTTCGGCCGAGCTTTTTAAGCTGCAAGTTGTCGAAACTCTATATCAGATCTTGACAGGCGTCTCGCCTCCCAGTGGTACTGACGATGTCGCTTCCAAGCTTGACAGCGTAGTAGTCATGCAAGCTCTTATCCATCGCCCACGGGAGCAGATTATCGAGACTCTCAATGTAATTTGTGAGCTGTTACCCGGTCTGCCAAGAAATGCCGATCCCGCTTTCGGCGATTTCCTGGAATCCCATCTCTTGGGAGCTCCAATTTCATCACATGGGAGCGGTAGGAACGGTCTGAACTCGAATGAAAAACGACTTGAGCTTCTCAAAAACTGCAAGGATGAAGTCCGGCGTTTTGCGCTCATTATCTTCCCCACATTAACAGACGCATTCTCCAGCACTGTTAACTTGAGTGTCCGCCAAAAAGTGCTGCAGGCTCAATTGAAAATGCTCTCAAACTTGGACGAGACCATCTTGGAAGAAGCACTCATTCCCGTACCATATGCTTCTTTCTTAGCATCGATTTTGTCGCAGCAAGACCACCCGACCTTGGTAATGCTCGGTCTCCAGGCGACCGAACTACTCCTCAGCCGACTAGACAACATTTATCGATATCAGTTGTACCGCGAAGGGGTTATCCTTGAAATGCAGAAAATATCAGCTCAGACTGATGAAGAATTGAAAGATGACCCTGATAATGTCCCTGATAACCATCGGGCCAACTCCCCTGATGATCATTCAGATGGAGAAGATGATGAAGATGAAGATGTCGACGATGCCCATCACAACGTTGGAGGTGAAGACGACGGCGAAGGGGAGGATCACGAATCACCAGCCGAAGATGATGATGACGAGCAAAATGATGAGAATGATGATGCGGATAACGATGCTGTTGAGGGTCCCATCGACGAAGAAGAGGTCGAGCATTCTGCCGCTAGCTCTCGAGAGTCTAGTGCATCTTCCGAAGCCCCTCCAACGCGGCATGTGTCGGACACTCGCTCAATGAAAATTCGCATACGCGATGTTGCGAAGAAGTTTTTGGAGACGCATGAGAACGAAGGTCACGGACGAGACATGAAGGCCAAAGCTAGCGTCATAATGAACGAGTTGACGAATCTGGCTGATGCGCTTGGTCAGTTCTATCTGAAGCGTTCAGCCGCTGACCTTTCGCCTCAGGCAGGTAAAGCTCTCTTTATAGACCTAGCATCGCGATTCGACGGCGACGTACTAGAGAGTGTTACGAGTGCTGAGCTTCTCGCCTCCGGTCTAGTGCGAACTCTGCTAGAGGTTCTTAGCAACCCCGATGAAGAACTGGCACGTTCTGCTCAAGCGACATTTTTGGAAGTGTTTATGAGTCGCGTAGTGAAGTCGAAGCTAAAGACAGCGACTGCTGACTCTCCTGTTACGCCCTTCAGCATGATGATTCACAAACTACAGGATTTGCTCAGTAGGTCAGAGCATTATGAGGTTATCACTGTTCATCACAATTCATTCGACGGAAACCGGATCAGCCCAGCTTCAATGCTCGGAAAACAGATCCGCCTGCGACTTGTTGCTGATGAAGACTCAAATATTCCTCGGGCCTACAGGAATATCATGGTATCTATCCATGCTATTGCCACGTTCAAATCACTCGACGACTATCTAAGGCCGCGCATCAGCCTGTCTGAGAGACCCGGCATCTCCAGGAGAGACGGGCTTTCTAGGGCCCTTGCGGCCATGGCTGGATTGCCTCTAGGTGGTTCATCAAGACTTATGGATCGCTCAGCGTTTGCGCCAGGGACCGTTCCGCCTCCACCACCAATCCCAGGCATGCCTCCACCACCCACCTCATCGCCTTATGCTAGGCGCGCAATGCAACGATCGTTGCAGCAACCTAACACGCCTTCGAACTCTGACCAACCTAGCGGCCCATCCCGTGATAAGGGTGCCCCCCGCAGGTCTTCACGCCATCACGCGAGACAGACAGGCTCTGTTTCACCAAGTCACCATCCTCGAGACGACGATGAGGACCAACAGAGCACCTTGGAGTGTGCGGATGAGAAGCAAATGAGTGACGACGATGACGATGATCTTGGCGATGGCAGTGCGCTGGACGCAATTGTTGGAGAGCTTGATGAGGACATGGAGAATGAGGAAGAGGACGAAGGTGATGGCACGGATCCGTCAGCGGTAAACATGGAGGTTGCTACTGGAGGCAGGGTCACTGCACGGAAAGATGACGGCACAAAGGTAAACACGCCTTCCAGCACGGACAAGCGGGCGGGGCAACGAGCGCAGAACCCAAGCACGCCATCACCGTCGACATCTTCACGGCCCTTGTCATATGCCTCAGCCCTTCAAGCCGTTCCTCAGGACTGGCACATTGAATTTACCCTTGATGGAAAGGTGATTGCAAATGAGACTACTATTTATCGCGCGATTTTCATGGCTACAGCCAATGCCGAAGAGCACCACATCAACAGAAGCATCTGGTCAGCTACGCATCCTATTAAATTCAGAAGAGTTGCAGGCCCGCCACCGGCGGCGTCGGAATCAACGTCATTCATTTCGAATAATGACGCCGAAAATGAATCTGAAAATGGCATTCCTCCTTCTCTGGCCAAAAACCCTACGACAGCAACAATTTTACGCTTGCTCAATATATTGCATGACTTGAACGCCAATATCGAGGACGTTTTGCTTGAAAATGGCCATCACGCTGTTAGCTTGAATGTTGAGCCGCTGTCCCAATTTGTCAGCACAAAGCTGACAGCGAAATTGAATCGCCAGCTAGAAGAGCCGTTGATCGTGGCAAGCAACTGCTTGCCTAGTTGGTCCGAGGACCTCGCACGACTCTATCCATTCCTCTTTCCTTTTGAGACTCGGCATTTATTCCTCCAGTCTACCTCGTTCGGCTATGCCCGATCAATGGCCAGGTGGCAAAATGCACAAGCAGAAGAAAATCGACGAGATAGGCTCCACGACCGACCATTCCTCGGCCGCCTTCAGAGACAGAAGGTGCGAATTTCCCGTCTTAAGATCCTCGAGTCTGCCCTCAAAGTAATGGAGCTTTATGGAGCTTCGCAAAGCATACTTGAGGTTGAGTATTTTGAGGAAGTTGGCACAGGTCTTGGACCAACGCTCGAATTCTACTCAACCGTCTCTAAGGAATTTGCCAAGAAGAAATTGCGACTCTGGCGTGACGTTGACACGTCAGGGTCTGACGAATACATATCCGGCTCTACTGGCCTGTTCCCTCGGCCGTTGGGTAGTGAGGAAGTCGGTACTCCGAACGGAGAGCGTATCTTGCACTTGTTCAAGATTCTCGGCAAATTTGTGGCTCGCTCAATGATTGACTCGCGCATTATTGACATCCACTTCAACCCCATCTTCTTCCGTATTGGTGATACCACATCATCGGGCGTAAAGCCAACCCTAGGCGCTGTCAAAGTAGTCGACCCGGGCCTTGCAAGGTCCCTTAAAGCAATCAAGAGATTCTCTCTGGCCAAGAAAGAAATTGACGAGGACCCTAACAGAACGCCCGCACAAAAGGTTGCTGATACGGAGAGAATATCGATTGACAACGTCAAACTAGACGACTTGTGTCTTGATTTCACCCTACCCGGCTACCCCGGAATTGAGCTTGAAGAGAATGGTTCTCATAAACGAGTAACCATCGAGAATGTCGACTCATACTTGGAGAAGGTGATTGACCTGACCCTTGGGGCTGGTGTGCGTCATCAAGTGGACGCTTTTCGTACTGGATTCTCGCAAGTCTTCCCGTACACAGCACTGAGTGCATTCACGCCAGACGAGCTTGTTACGCTCTTTGGCAAGGTTGACGAGGACTGGTCTCTTGAGAGTAAGTATCGAGCAACATGATGGAGGGATGCGAGCCTGCAACTGACTTTTTTGTACAGCGCTCACTGATTCGATCAAAGCCGACCACGGCTATAATATGGATAGTCGAAGCGTTAAAAATCTGCTACAAGTAATGAGCGAGTTTGACTTTAACCAGCGAAGAGAGTTTCTCCAGTTTATCACCGGTAGTCCAAAACTACCGATTGGAGGTAAGTCTTGCCACTGTTACCAGCCTTTGAGTGATACTGACCATTACATAGGATTCCGCAACTTGACACCGATGTTTACGGTTGTCTGTAAACCCAGCGAACATCCCTACACTTCTGATGATTACCTACCAAGTGTTATGACTTGTGTCAATTACTTGAAGCTACCTGACTACACGTCGCTTGACGTAATGAATAAGCGTCTTATAACAGCGATGAAAGAAGGACAGGGAGCATTCCATCTTTCTTAGACCAACATCATACACAAACACTTACTAGCGAAATGAGCTTTGTGCTTGGTCGGGCACACCGCGCTCAAAGAATACCCAAGATGTTGTATTCCCTACGTCGACGGATCGTTACGTTTAATCGATCCTCCTATCTTGCCCGACAACCATTACAAGAAAATTGGTGATTTTATTAGATAGCAGCGCAGAAAGGGTAATTACGGGACTTGTATTGTACTGCTGGACCGCATTAGACTTTTTAGGTGAAAATCGAATCATGGCAGAGTTGAAATAGCAAAAGGAAACGACGACTGATACGGTCCATAATTTTACATTGCATTGTCATTATTCATCAACAGTAGTAGCATGCCGTGCTCAATTTACATTAGAATTGTTTACTCATCATCCGAGTCTCCAATCTCGTTTGGAAAGCGAACCTCATCCTCCACCAGGCTCTCAGGCAGCATCTGGCTTTTTGTGAGCAGCTGCGACGCCAATGACGAGTCATCATCCAGGCCTGGCACCGCATACGGCATAGAAATAGAAGAGCCACCGTGGTCGTCAAACACTAGACTATCCGACGATGAATTGTGCTGTCCCACCACAGGCGCTGCTGCAGGCGTGGCGCTGGGCATAGTTGCACCCAGATCCTTGTCTTGCTCGCGTCTCGAGCGCTGAGTAGAGCGTGGAGGGGTACTTATCGAGGCTTGAGATGCAGTTGTGGCCTGTGACGGACGCACGTGCGGCTGAACGGTGTTGCTTCTGATACCTCGGGCGGCGGCACGATCGGGGGGTGGTGGTGCGGGCATTGTAGATGGTGGTGGAGGGCGCTTGTACTGAGGCTGGACTGGTAGGGGCGAGCTGCTGTGCATTTGGCTGCTGTTGGGCATCATCTTTTCTGGCGGTGTCGAGAGGATCTTTGTGTCGTTTGTTTCTTCCTCGTCGAAGAGTGCATGGCGCAGGTTCCAGAGTAGTTGGCTGACTACTGCTGGTGGGAGGTATGAGTATCGGGATACTTGGCCGTGGATCCATTCCTCTGCGCGCATGTCCTCTTCGTGGACGGGGTTGTTGAGCTCGTAGACTTGTGTGATGGGGTAGGACCAGTTGCCGTCTGGGAGTTGATATGCTGCTTCGTCTGTGCTGCAGAGGTAGCGGAGGAGGGTGCCTGTGAGGAGCCAGAAGCGGACGACTTGGGCTGGGATCTTGAATGGAAGGGTGATGGTGTCTTGGAGGCCAAAGACTAGGTTATTGGAAGTAGCGGTTGATATGGGGAGGAGGATGTCGCTGCGGGCTGTGGCAGGTGGGAATGCTTGGAGGACTGCGACGGGGACGCGTTGGGATTCGAGAGGGAGGCCTTGGGTGTCTGTCGGGTCAGCTGGATGGTGAAGGGGTTTGCGGATTGCTGCGCCGTTGGGTGTTGGTGTTGTTGGGATATCGTGGCAGATGCTGCTTGAAGGAGGTAGTGGTTTGGCGGAGGATGGAGGTGCGGATTGTGGTGTTGCTTCTGAGCCTGGTACCGAGCTTGAGGTATGTAATGGACGCGGAGAAGGGATGGATGACGACGGGAGTGGCGCATGTTGGGGACGAGTCCATTTCTGCACGCTCGATTGGAGTTGGTCCATTATAAGCTGCGTTTCGGCGCCGGCTGCGAATAAGGCTTCATCTATATGTTCTTGGCTCTCATCATCAAATTCCCCCTCTTCGTCGTCTGAGTCTGGAATCTCCTGTCGCCTAGACTCATCAGGACGTTGTGTTTGCTTCGGCGTGGTTACGGCGTCACCCTCTCGCTGAGATGGCACATCCGCTTGGGGTTGGGAAGTAGCCTCGTGATATACATCAGCCTCAGTTTGCGCATCTTGTGATTGCACTGGCTCAGGTTCAGATTTCTTCGCGTTAGCGGGAGCCTCTGCTGGGGTGCTATACATCTGGCTCTGCGTCTGAGAAGGTGTGCATCTCGGTTGCGTACCGCCTAGCGAAGCCCAGCCGTCGGACGCGTACGAGTCCTGAATAACCAAAGACGGAGCTCTCTGAGGCGCAACAGGGCTCCTAGGCTGCGGTTTTCCAGGAAACGCGGACAAAGCAGCCTCACTTCCATGTGTAGACTTTTTGGATGGAGAGGTGTATCTGTCCGGTGCACCGTATTTCGAAACCTTTGCCGGTGAAGGCGAAGCAGCTTGGGGAGAAGGCGGCAGTTGGAATCGTATACTCTTAACGGGGGTTTGTGGAATGATAGATTCTTCTCTATATTGGGGAAGTTGTTTCTCCTTGGTCTTGGTTGGCGATGTTGCAGGGGCGGCAGCCCGAACAGCCGCAGTCGGACTCGGAGGCTCTGCTTCCTGGTTATAGCCAAGCCAGTCTAAGAAGCCGTCGTCATTCTGCCCATCGCCAAGGCCCTCGTCATCGTCTGAATCAGCAATAAGTGACCCTCGCCCAATCAACTGCGTCAGAGTCTGCGTGTGATATCGCGACTTGGATGCAGCAGGTGAATCGCCAAGCGTCCTCCTGCGAGTAGTTCGTTGTTCGTTCATGGTATTTCTTCGATGTTCATCGCCCAGCGTGCGTCGGCGTTTAGTCTTGCCCGCATCAGCAAAGGCAACCTGTCGCTTGCGGCGTCGTACAGTTGGGCCATCGTCATCGTCTTCTCCTTCATCTTCCGTATCGGGTACTCTCGCTTCGTCCTCTTCTTCACCGTCCCCTCTGTGGCCGTCCGCACGTTTACTCTTCGTAGGAAGCTGCTTTCGAAGCGGGACTCGATTTTCTTTATCACCTTCGTTTTGTTTGCTATTATTATATTCATCGCCACTCGCATCAGATAATTGCACCACGTCCTCGTCCTCCTCGTCATTGAAGCTCGAGACAAATTCTATCTGCGTAAGAGTCTGCTGCTTCATGCTCGGCGTCATGCTCGGTTCTATGCCTCGCTCGAGATTCTGATGCCTAGATCCATATGTGCGGACTCGCTTCCGTCGTGATGGGAACTGTACTTGCTTGAGAGCCGGCGTCGAGCGATAGACGATGCTGGATGGCGGTGGCTCTGCGCCGCCGGAGCGAGTTTTGGGCGTCATGTTGGGACGCTATGTTAGAGACTATTTTAATAATCCGGGAATTTTGTTGTTGAATCTGCACAGCGCAGACTCAAATAGTGCTTTGCCTTGCCAGTCTTTCAGTGTTGAGGTTTGTTGGAAAGCTGCTGGTCGTGGCGTGAGGTCGAGTGTAAGTCAACGCGTCTCCACCCGCGAGGCGAGACGCGTAGATTTTAATGGGCACTCGGCAACTTTGTGTCACTCACACACCACATCACCTCTGGATCATATCACGGAGACGTCACGGGATTTTCACGCTTCATGCACTCAAAAGATTTCCGCGATTCCTCCTTTTTTTTTCTTTCAAGCAGTGCTTATTCGTCAAATCTACATTTCAACAAGACAATTAGAGCGCAAGCCACACCCACAATGCAAAACGCCTTGGAACGCAACCGTGTTCATCTAGATACGCTACTTCGTACAATGCCGCAATTCAAACGTCTTTTAGTCTGTTCGCTTCTGAAGTATTCGACTTCTTCCAGCTGCAGCTTCTTCTTTAACTCGTGTCTTGATTCATTTGTCTCATCGGAAGGCCGCCTTGACGTCTGCCCTAGGCCATTCAAACGGCACATCGCCTCCGTAAACATCCGTCGTGACACTTCCAATCCTGTTTTCTACCTTGCCGTAAAACGTCTCGCATTCCGCAAGCACCTTGGCGACTAGACCGCGGCTCAGCGCCGGATCATCTGCATCCCCAAAATGCTTCTCGACACGCTTCTTCAGAGCCTCGATGCCCTTGCGGACTTCCTTGGAGTCGTAAACCCCGACAACCTTGGAAAATACTGCTTTGCTGTTCGATGGCTGTCGAGCAATGGCAGTCGGCGACTTGCCCGTCTGTATCTGCGCTTCAATATTCTCCAGGTGATCCAGCAGCTTGCCCAGTGGTCTGCGCATGATGGCGCTGAGGTACAGCTCCATGTGCTCGTGATACTCTGCACTTGCCTGTTCTTTCCACTCCTCCAAGATTTCCAGACCCTTTGATTCCGTCTCTTCCAAGAAATGGTTCATATTTTCGATGAGCAGAATGTGGAAATTGAGCGCTTCCTTGCCTTCCGTATCATTTGTACCACTAGCAACGCCGCCAACTGGGTGTTCACGTGCAATGACCATGAGTGAATCAAACATGGACTTCAGAATGCGGTCATATTCGCGGTCGATCGTGCGACGGAGCGGCATGTTCGGATCCGCGCCGGCAATCATATTTTCCACGGCTGTCAAAAAATGCGGGAACACACGGAAGAAGGAAATGACACCCTTGCGTTTGTTGATCTTCACCTTTGTCTCCTCAATGGCACGTATTTGCTCGTCAACAAACTTTGTAAAGCGCACCTCGAGCGTGTCGTGCAGCTGCTGGAGCATGGTGTTCAAATAGTCCTGATTAGATTGGCCAATTTCAGAAATCTTTTTTTCCAATGTCGCAAAAACGCCAACTCCTTGTCTAGTTTCTGCTGTTAGTTTCCTGTAGTAATCATCCGGTGTCTCTTGACAACTTACAGAGGGTCCTGTCCGACGACCCACTCCATCAGCCTTTGCAGCTCGGTTTCCAAGAACGAAAAGATGACTTCCATGGATCGTGTCACTCGCCGAGCAAGTTCTCGATCCGGCTCCATCAGCCGATGCCGCTTTAGATCGTTTCCGCGGCGGTTGCGCGGACTGCAAGCAGCAACAGAGTCAGGAAAGTCGGCCTGCTCAAGCGTTGTCGCGTGGAAAAAGTCAATGACGAAGTTTTGCTCCATTTCAACAAGAGGAAGGAGGTCTTCAAGTACGCCAAGGAACACCTCATATGGCATCGACCTCTCGCCAGACTTCTTTTCAGAAGCCACACGGGCACCACCGTCTGCAAGAGGCGAACGTAGAGCTCTGGCGAGCGTTTGGCTTCGCTTCACGGTAAGCTTTCGCGCCGTTGTGGCGACACCTTCTTGCTGTTTCTCAACCTGGGAAGTGAAGAGTAGTTCAGACTCCTCGCCAGTCATCTTCTTAGCATTCCTACGCCAGATGACAATGACATTCTGAAACTCGCTCTTATACAGAGGGTGGCTCTTGTCTTGATAAATTTGGATTAGGCGATTCCAATTGTCGAGGTCTGCCTCCCTGGCATACAACATAAGCGGGCTATACTTCCAGAGAATATCTCTTCCAGCATTGTGATGCGTGGCGTCAACTTTCTTAGAGAGAGCACCATCCAACGCCCGCTTGGTTTCGCTAAATGCCTCGTCGAACTGGCGTGCCATAAATTCTACAAGTCGGCGCATAAAATGGCCGCTCTCCTGCATGTACATTTGTTTCTTTTCTTGCACAATTCTCATCTTGCCGTAGTCGCTGTTTAAACCAAGAGAGTTCTCGGGATCAAATGGAGCAGTACCTCCGTTGGCCAGCTCGCCTTCGCCCAGCGTAGGATCAATCTTGATCATCGCTCGGTACAGAACTACCAACGATGACTCAACATCTTCCAAGCCTCGCATATTATCAAGCGATGCCATACGGAGTGCTTCTAGATCGTTTGATGTAATTGCACATGTCTCGAGAAGAGATTCGAGTTCCTTTTTTAGTAGTTTCTGATTGGCGGTTTGTACTTGAAGACCCTGTCCTTGGGTCTCAATGTAGGCAATGTCCTCTGAGAGAGTCTGTAATATGTTAGTCGTATCCTTACCACGCTCAATTATTTCTCGACATACCGAAAGCTCGACGGAATAAAGCGTAAGTAGGTTATCCATTTCTTCGCACTCAGCCATAGCCAGGTCAACGCCCTTTTTAATGGCATCAACTCGCTCGTCTTCTTCACGGAAACGTGCAAGCCACCCACCAGCCTGAGCCTTGTTGAGTTCCCGGTCGATATCGACTTTGAGCTCATCGATATTTCGAGATCTCATCTGCTCTCCGGGTACCCAGCCGAAAAAGTCAAGCCACTTGCCAAACTCTTGACTCCTTCCATCCAACAGGCTCGCCTCGATGCCGAGAGCTTGAAGATATTTTGAATCATTCCCCGTGACCAGTGATCGGGCTGCGACATCTTTGGATGGGTCTGGTTTGCCCGTCTTGACTTCCTTGGGCTGTTCTTTCGGTAGCTCCTTAGGTGGTTCATTATTCTGGCTTTGTGTGGTGCTGGGCGGTTTTGATTCTGTTACCTTGACCTCAGGAACACTCGGTTCAGGTGGTGCAGGAATGGGTACGCTTGGTGGCTGCGAAGGCGCCGGTCCAGTTGGCGTTGATGGTGGCTGCACGTCTGGCGTTGCCGGTCGTTTGTCTCTTGAGGCAGGCCGCGGTGGCGCCGGAACTACCCCAGTAATACCGTCTGGGCCGTCGTTGACTTTTCCTTGCGCCATACGAAGTCGCTCTGCAGCGCCACCAGGGCGTGGTCGGAACGCAGAGGCGGCGCTTGCTGCTTTCCATAGTACTCCAGCAAGTTCGCCCTTTGACTTTTTAGACTTGATCATAGGCCCTAATCCAGGCCGAGATTCATCATCATCATCATCATCATCATCATCATCCACCTCCTGGGGAATTTGTAGTTCGCCGACGGTTGACTGCATACTGGGAAGAGAGTCGACGTCGGACCTTGCCGGCGGCGGAACAGGGCTCGCAACAGAACTGTCGCCAGGTCTTCGCATCTCTGGTGAGGCACCTCTTTCGTTCGGGGTACTACCAGCACTGTCCGTATTCTTCTGCGGACTTCTCTCCACGCTGCGAGGAGGAGGAAACACGGGTTCTCGTTTCTGCGTTGGGCTCATCAAAGGCTGTGGTACTACATCTCGGTCTTGTGGTCGGGACGGATCCATTGGTGGCCTCCGTCGTTCCGGTGGAGGAAGGCCATCCGACGATTGCTGTGGCAATGGAGGTGCCTGTTGCGAGTCTATGCCATCTCGAGAATCGCCAAATCGCCCCAAGGCGCCAGGACCTGCCATTCCGTTGCGAGAACGAGGTGGTAGACTAGATCCATCCTCACTTCGCGCCGTTGCGAAGGAGTCTTGGCTCTTGTTACTTTGCGCGGCCCACGGTGCCTGCCTTCGCTCTCGAGAAACGGACGAGTCAAAACTTGTGGTTGGAGAGTTGCCACCATTTAGTGGTGGACGAGGAGAGGGGCCTTTTTGGAATCGTGGTGCGTCGGGGGTAGTTTGGCGAGCCATGGGCGGAGGGCTGGCAAGGGTTGGAGTCCCGCTTGACACAGAATCTGGCAATGAAGGCCTGGGAGGCGCAGTACCTTGACGACTGCTGGCACCCAGGACCTGATCCAATTCCTTCTGATCGAAACCGCTAAGCTCAGGAGCCTTGCCGCCAGTGTATTTGCCATAGATCTTGACCAAGCTGGCAATGAAGAACTTCTTTTCTTTGTCCGTCTGTGCCTGCCAGTAGTATTGTTTGCCAAGCGTGACGACGAAACCAACTTCACCAGCCCATTCTCGCTGATTTTGGTCGACCTGGGGACTAGTAAAAGATTCAACGTGGGAGAGGTCGTCGAGGTTCCAGGTCTTGCCGATCGAAAAGGTTCCATTTGGATTCTCCTTGGACTTGTGCATTCGAACTCGGCCAGACTTTCGGACAGCGACAATTATGACTCGTGGTTTCTCGGAGTCGGGCGTGCGGCCTTGTGGAGGCGGTGGTGATGTTGGATGCGATGAGTATTCGGTGATTCGGATATGGGTAATGTATGTTTCAATTACTGCAGACAGAGCGGTGCCATTAGCCATCACTGCAGCTCCATGGAACGCGGCGCATCGGTTCAAAAGGCCAGCCAGCTTCAGAAGCGAGCGGCAGCTCTGGAATTTACTTACGGGAGCCATCGGTATCTTTCTTGCCGAAGCAGCTGTTGACGATGCGGCGTTTCTCATCTTCGAATCGCTCGGCGCGGCTGATGGCCGCACCAGAGCCAGCCCCGTTTGCGCGGTCCATTATGGAGCTGTACTGCGATCATGAAGAAGCGGTCGACATGTAATAACGCAGCATGCTCGTGGGGCCGAGGAGGCGGCAGCACCAAGTGGTGAGGATGGGTAATGCTTGTGCTGGTGGCCGTTGTCGTCACGGGAATGAATGTTGAAAGGAGTGCGGGAGGTCTCAAGCTTAACAGGCGCGAACTGCGTGCGGGTCTTTGGCGACACCCAAAAAGGCCTGGAATATCCCCTGAGTGTGTTAGGGCGTGACTTTACCGCGGGCGATGACACGGTTGTGGTTACACGATTGAGTAAAATCTTTGCAGTTGAAAAAGCCATTGAAAATAAATGCTGGTCTTTTTAATATGATGCTTTTTTGATAAGTCAATTAGAACACTGATGTGGCCATTAAACACGCATATTAAGGCAGTTATATTAAGTACTCGAGTATTCCATATCACTGCCCCCAGCACTGAGTCCAGCTCTCTGTCACACGGAGGCCACCTCGTGCCATTGCCATTCCATGTCGGGCAAGCGACAGTACCTTCGTCATCAACGCAGCGCCTCATCTACAAACGCTTTTCCACAATTTCCTTAATCTTGCCAATATCCATTGCCTCAACCACCCTTCCTTTGTTTCCTGTCATATCCGTGGCCATAAACAATGCATTATAAATTGCTTCCTCGGTAGCATCAGCAGCTCCTTCAAATAGCCCGTCTATGGAGTCATTGTCGCTCATCTGAACCGTCATCGGGCTCGGCTGGTGCGGGTGCACAGGCCGAGCAGGCTTTCCTGACATGGAAACTTCCTGCATTGGAATTTTATTGGCCGTTGAAAAGGCGAGGAAAATATCGCCAGAAGTGTTGTTACCATAGCCGCCAACTTTGCCGAGGCCAACTGTAGCTCGTTTGGCCAACCGTTGAAGTTGGACGGGAAGCAGTGGCGCATCAGTTGCCAGAATGATGATGATACTGCCGTCTTTTCGAACCTCTCTCGCACTAGATGCAGATCCAGAGGCAGCATCCGCCTCCTGAGCAGTCTTCTCCTTCTTGAGGATATGACCAACAGGAACACCACCAATATGAAGGGTGTCTGGTGCGCCATAGTTGGCCTGAACCAGAGCGGCTACCGTGTAGTTGATATCATTCCCTGACTCGTCCACACCCTTGATGACACGGCTGCTGGAACCTGTACCTCCCTTGAACCTGTGGCATATCATGCCTGTCCCTCCCCCTGTGTTTCCCTCCGGCACCCGGTCCGAGGTAGCATTCTGGATGCCTCGGATAACATGTTCCGTGGTCAGTGGAAAGCGGCCCATGTCGCTAAGGAAACCATCGTATGTCTCTCCCACCACCGGGAACAAGAACAAAGGCATTTCCCCCTCTTCATCTTTGTGGAAGCGATAGCAGTACTCCATCATGCCTCGAAAGGCGTCACCCACTGTGCCCGTCGATGTCAGCAAAACTGGCGCTGTAAGAAGGCCAGTCTCTTCAATCCAGTGAGATCCAGTGAGCTCCCCGCACCCATTGAATCGGAAGATGCCTGCAAAGTGACTATTCTCGGCCCAATCGGCACCTGGGAGAATGGTTGTGAGGCCGGTATTGATGTCGCGATCGGACTGGATAGATTCTGTATGAACGAGCACTCCAGGCACATCAGTCAATGAATTGAGAGGTCCTGTCGGCCACCGTCCGAGGTACATTTCTGGAATGGCGCTTCGGGCCCTCATCCTGCCGTTGGTGCTTGTTGGTTGAGCCATTGTGGGTTTATACCCTTTCTGCGAATTTCTCTGTCAACTGCACGACAGACAGCTTGGTTGGCAAAGTCAAGGCGGTCTTGTGCCTTTTATATTTGTGAACAACCCTGCTCGCTTTTAGCTCTAACACGTATTATAGGAGAAGGCGAGACCTCTGCTTTCCATTATACTGGCCGATGACGTGGCCGGTGAGAGCTGCGTAATAAGGCTGGATGGAGAGTGTTTGTGTGGGGTCCCCACGCCGATGCGCCCTCCAAAGCCGATCAAGGCCGCGATGCGGAAGGATGGGAATGGAGAAAGTGCAATCACGCTTGCTAATTATCACCAAAGAAATGGTTTCTTTTTTTGCAAAGGATAGAGCGATTAATGCTGTAGTCGCTCTCTTTATATATTTATATATATATATATATTATTCTTTTTGCTCCGTCGAGCTAATTCCACTTCTCACTCTCAAACTGTCGACCCTCCAAACTTGCATAAAATCTGCCGTCTGAACAGCAATCAACTAGGTATGTCAAGCATCTTGAGCGAGCCAACAGAGGAACCTGAAGATATTTTATGAAGTTTTGATATTTGTGCACTTTCTTCATGCGCTGCCAAGTTCCACGGGCCCGTCCCGGCCCCGAGTCTAAAATGCTAGACCCCGCCGCAGCCTTGTTTTACCTACGAGGACTAAGAACATAATGGAAACATCTAGCCCACATCACAAACGACTGTCTGACTGGCAATTACGCTCTACTGAGCATGTCCTGGCGGCCGACGAGCTTATATTACTACGGAGCGTCAAGTTGGCCAATATGTTTGGTCATGCTTCCGGCTGCGAGTCGACTCATGATGGGACTTCCGCTCCCAGGCTGTTCTTTCTTTCACCAATTCAGCTCTGGCTCGGTCCGCTGATATCCAAAGTCACCAAGTCTGAAACACTCGATGATGACTGGCTGCCCGAGTTCGCGCAGTCAGCAACGTTGCTCCGAGATGTCTTTGCGCCGCTAAAAGGGGAACATGCCAGTTTCATGTCGTTTTTGATGCAGTTCGAGACTGGTGGCATGCTCCTACTCGGCGCCCTTCTGGAGGTATGTCACTTCGCCTTTATAAAGTTATCGTGGTGCTCATCACGCGATAACCATAGCTCGCAAGTTGTGCGGCGACTCTCGGCTCACCACTGGTCCTGCACAGCTTCTTGCAAAAGCCTGACAGTGCGCTTCTGGCTGCAACTCTTGTTGCCGTTACGCTTCTCGCTACTGTATGCGGCCGCGCAAAGGATGAAGTCTGCCGTGTTCACGCTGCCTGGATGGAGTGCATGTTGCGCAGCACTATCTTTGATAAGAGCTTCTACCTGTCTCCTGCTGCGCGCGTAGAGCACCCCCCGGCCAAGATCATCAATGTCAGTGCCGTGGATGTTGGATTTCTCACTACCTATGTGCTCAAGGTCCATGATGTCTGGAGCGCACCTCTCCAAATTATCGGCATTGCCGTGCTGACAATCGGCGTGATGGGCTGGACTAGCTGTGCAGGTATGATCGATAATAATTCACGACGCTAAGCAGTTTTTCTTGTCTTGAATAATAAACTAATTCGTCTACTCCAACGTACAGGTTTTGCCATCGTCGGCGTCATTCTTGCAAGCCAGACCAGGCTCGGCAAGAGAACCGGCAAGTCTATTAGAGGCTATATAAGCAGCAATGATACCCGCATCAGCGCGTTTCGCGACCTTCTCAACAATATTAAAAGTGTAAAAGCGGGCGCCATTGAGGATGTCTTCTTCCGAAAGATAACAGCTGCTCGATGTGCGCAACTGGAATCATTGCGCTGCTTTTTGGCTACCTCGTTCGCTGTCTTCATGGCTATTAACCAAACCACGCCGTATCTTGCCGCTTGCGCAGCGTTCTTGGCCTATGCTCGGTCGGGTGCCAAACTAACGTCTGACGTTGTCTTTCCCTGTCTCGCCTACTTCCATCTATTGTACCAACCGGTTACCCTGGCGTCTTTGGCAATGTCCAGACAGTTTACTGTGCGCCCGTCCCTGGCTCGCATAAAAGAACTAGTCAACGCCGGAGAATCCAATATGATGGCAATGGAGTCTGATACCGCCAACTCTTCTCCGGCTGTCTCGTTCAAATCGGCGTCCTTTGCATGGCCGTCCAAAGATGGAATTGAAGCCGTCACGCTGCATGTCGGTGAGCTTGACATCCCTCGAGGTAAATTTACTGCCATCATTGGGCCTAATGGCGCCGGGAAAACGTCGCTGCTTCAAGCCATACTTGGTCAAATGTGTTTTACAAAAGGCTCATGTCATGTCTACGGAAGCGTCGCCTATTGCGCACAAGACCCTTGGGTCATGTCTGGCACTCTACTGGAAAACATAATATTTAATAGTCCTAGGGGATATGATGCGCAGCGTTATGGCGATGTTATTCGCTCATGTGGCCTAGATAAGGACTTTGCTAAATTACCTGGCGGCATCAAAGAGGCTACTATTGGGGAATCAGGAAGCAACCTGAGTGGTGGACAACGATCGCGAGTCTCGCTCGCACGAGCGCTCTATTCTGATGCAGACATCCTGCTTCTGGACGATCCCCTCTCAGCGTTAGATGCTCACGTGCGTAGTGATCTCTTCAATACACTGCGATGCCTTGACAAATCGGTCATACTCGGTAAGGCTACGCACCACAGAATTATATTTGGAATGCTGACTTGCACAGTTACTTTGCATACATCATTCATACCGCAAGTTGACCACGTGGTTGTTGTGGATGACAGCAAGATACGCTGGGCTGGGTCGCAACCCGACCTCCTTGCTCAGAGTTGGGTGTCAGACTATGTCCGTCACGAACACTCGGAAGATGCTGAACAAGAGGGAGCTGTGCAAGAGGCCTACCCTAGATCTGCAGTAGCAAATGAGAACTCAGTGCTATCTTCTTCTGGCTACGGCGATGACCAAGACGCCGTCGACGGCCTCTGGGAGGAGGAGGATCGCGCACGCGGAGCACTTCAGTGGGACGTTGCCAAGTTTTATGTCCGCATGTCTGGTGGAATCGCTCAGGCTGGAGCAGTCATATTTATGGTACTGTTGTTGACAGCTGCCAAAGTCATCTCTCAGTACTGGTTTGTATGGTGGATTGGAGATTCGATTGGTCTAAGCCAGGAGCAGTATATGGGCAGCTTTTTGGGGCTCACTCTGTCCCAAGGCCTTGTGACGGCTGGTGTAGGTTTGACCCTTGTTGCAAGCAGCTTGAAAGCCGCGCGGAGTGTACATGACATTATTCTGCGCAACCTCATTGCTGCTCCTCTTTGGTTTTTTCAGCAAAACCCTAGCGGCCGTATTTTAAACCGCCTCTCGAGAGACTTGGAGGCGATGGACAGCAGCATTACGAACGCCGTCGATGGACTCATTGCAGCCAGTACGACCATGTTTGCGTCTGTGACCATTGTTGCCTCGTCTGGGGTAGTGGTTCTAGCCGCTGTCATTCCCTTTCTGGTGGTAGTTGGTTGGTGTCTTCAAATGTTCAGAGTGTACGTAATTTCCGCACTACGACATATTGAGAGCCTTGAATCTAACTCTCTACTACAGGACCGCCCGTGAAGTCCAGAGACTGGATGCCATCTTGCAGTCACCGGCTGTATCCATCTTAACGGAATCTCTCAGGGACACGAGCTCAGCTAGAGCCTACGGCGCTGTTCCATATCTCGTTACTAGACATGCTCAAGCCCTTGATCGTCTTACAGCGGCCAAGATAACTCGCAGTTCGCTTGATACATGGATTACATTCCGGTCCGAGCTGGCTGCAGCTATCGTCCTGGCCGTATTGGCGACTGTGACTGTCAAAGACATCATTCCACGCGTGAGCGGCAGCCTTGCTCTGAGTACTGCCACAAATCTTGCTCGCAATGTGTATTTACTTGCATGGGCTGTCACTGATATTGAGATCCAAATGAATGCTGTGGAACGACTGCAGCATTACCATGATCGCATCCCCTGTGAAGATGGCATGCCTCCCGGTGAAGACGGTGGCTATGATGACTTTCAAGGTTGGCCGGAATCGGGCGAAGTCGACATTGACAAGGCGTATCTCAAGTATAAGACGCGCAACACAGCTGCCCTTGACAACATCACTCTGCATGTCAAAAAAGGTCAGAAAATTGGAGTGATTGGTCGAACAGGTTCGTGAACGTTACAATAATTCCGTTTTATTCTTGTGGATGACAATCATCTAACCTGGTATCTATCGACAGGATCTGGCAAATCTACACTTGTATCAACCATTGCCCGTCTCGTCGACATACAGAAAGGCACTATATGCATCGGCGGTGTCAACATTGCCGAAATTGCGCCACGCAAGTTACGAAGCGCCGTGATGACTCTACCTCAAGAGACACTTATCTTCCAAGGAACCCTTCGCGAGAATGTTGATCCACATGGAAAACACACTGATCAGCATATCTTGAAAGCCCTGAGATCCTGTCAAATGGGTGGCATCTTGGAAAGGAAATACGGGGAAACGGCACTGGATCAGAAGTTTTCTTCTGATGGAGCTGATCTCTCTGCCGGCCAGCGCCAGCTTGTTTGTGCTGCCCGTGTTTTGTTGGAGAAACCAGCAGTCTTACTTGTCGATGAAGGTATGTTCCTCAGTGAAACTTATCTTGTCTGTTGTTTTCTAAATTTCAGACCGTTAATACTGATTTCGCTTTCTGACTAGCTTCTGCAAATGTCGACTTTGACTCTGATGATGCTCTGCAGCGTGCATGGCAGTCTTTGCCTCCAGAGACTACCATGATTGCCATTGCTCATCGGGCAAGTTCTCTGGCATGGATGGATCGTGTGTTGGTTATGGAAGATGGTCGCATTATTGAAGATGGCAACCCGAGTACTCTACTCCAAGAAAATGGTGCCGGTCGTGAGTCCTACTATCGCACATCTGTAGCTAAAGATGGTCTCAAGGCTGTGGCAAAGGCGTCGGAAACTGCAAAGTACTGGGACAACATAAACGCAAGGCTGAAGCAGGATGTGTCCAGATAAAGAATCATGGAAGAAACGCAAAGACTACAACTAGGCAAGGTTGTCGTATATGCATCTAGTCTCCACTTGAGATTGGCGTACGGCTGAAGTCTACAGTGGCGGTCTGAACGTGACCACAGGTCGTCGTACGTCGTAAAACAGAAAAAAAAAAGGATGATATGACTGGGATTTGTATATTCCTTGCAGATCCTGTACGTAGGGTTATTGATGGTACGTAGTTCGATCGGGGTCGATGATAAAAAAAACTTCCCGAAATAGGGCAAGCATCTAAATCTGGAATGTCAACGGTTTTTTTAATATGAGGCTATTTTAAATAGATCTGTATGGTTATTGATTGCTCTAACATTACCGACAACTGTTGAATCTATACTGCATCTAGGATTTTTATCACAGGTAAAAAGACTCAGGGAGGATTACTAGATACGTTCAGCTTCACGCCTCACTTCCATCAGCTCGCTTTTTTCTACTTTGCAGCATAGCCACAGAACTTGTCTTACCCTTACAATCTCACTTAAGACGTGCATATGTGTTCTGCATCTCAACAATTATTGCAGGGGTGTGTGACCTGGCTGCTGAGGGGCTTGCGGGCAGTACCAGGTGTGAAGTGCTGATTGGAGGGCGGTCCGAGAGTTAGGACGTGCATCTTGGCATCGAGTTGGTAGCATGGGCCGTAAATGGGAAAGCTCCTCCTCGTTTTGGGACGTGCCAGTTTCTCCAAACTGATTCTTAGTCTCATTTGCCTTATCGGCTATCTAGGTATGGCGGAACAAGCAGATAATGATTGCACGGATTGTTCCCCGCAAGAAATCTGGTTGTGGAACAATGGCACGTACTCCTTCAGGCGAACATCCAATCTCCAAAATTCTAACTGTTTTGCAGGTGTAAAGGAGCATCTGGTTAAAGAACGGGTGTCACAATCTCTTTTACAATCTCACCAACATCAACTGGCACTGGTGTAAGTGATCTCTCCGGATAAGGAAGCAGTACTGACCAACGAGGTAGCTTCGCGTCGGCCAGTGAGATTCGTGACTGTAAATCATGCCGATCCGCCTTTTCCAACATGTTTCAAATTCCAGATTTCTGGTGGCTGGATTATTGCAAAGCAGCCAACGGCTACTTTGGGTCGGAGGATATTGTAGGTAAAGACGGTGAAGTAGCAGGAATAAGTTCGTCCGTGCCCGTTGTTTTGACGATGAACAGACACTAACAAATTCCCAGTTAGCTGGGCAAGGTTTCTTGTAAAAACGGTGCAAGGAGATGATAGCTATATTTGGACCAACTTTAACACCTTTGCTCACTGGATGGGCCCCGGCAAGAAGGCTACTCTTCTCGTACTCGACGCCACGGACATCGTAAAGAAGAGCATGCAAGAAACGGTCATCGATAAGCTGCAAATTAAAGAACTAGTGGACCCTTATTGGATCTACTACCGAATTTTTAACGACATTATTGCTCTGCAGGACGAGGCCGTCTGGAAACTTAGAGATTTTGTCAGAACCATTGAGCGCTCGTCTCTGCAGAGTACAACTCACCGTCCAAACTACCGTCAACTTCACGATCTGGCGCGCCACGCAATCCACATTGTGGAAACAATGACAGTAACCAATGAGACAATTCGGAATATTAAGACACAGCACGAGTCTTATACGATAGACAACATAAGCCCAAAAACAGAAGAAGGGCGGATGGCAAAAGCCATTCATGATAGGTTCCTCTTTTACGAACAGATAACCTCAAGCTTTCAACATCGTGCAAGCTCGACTAAAGATCGGCTAGCAAACGAAATACAGCTGTCTTTCAACATTATTTCGCAGCAGGACTCGAGCATATCCTTGCAAATTGGTCGCATAGCGCAAATTGACAGCGCTTCGATGAAGACCATTGCGTTCCTGACGCTGACATTCCTGCCTGCGACTTTTGTGTCGGCAGTTTTTAGCATGTCATTCTTCAACTTTAGCCCCGAGTCTAATATATGGGCTGTTTCGGACAAGTTTTGGGTGTATTGGGTTGTTGCGATACCAGCGACCGTGCTTACACCTTTACTGTGGCGATATAGCACTAGTACGGGGCAATCACTCATGAAAAACGATGAGCACAGTATTCATAGTAATGATCATTAGGTAGAGTTATATAGTATTTTAATTGCATGGGTAAACAAAAATGTCAAAGCCTACCGGGTGACTCTAACTGTAGCGGGAAACAGAGCGCTACATGAAACGGTTACCAGATCAAGCGCAATGTTGGACATGGGATTTGAATCTAAGCAGCCTGCGCTTACTCGCAACAAGAACTGCCTCTAACCGTGTCGGATAACACGCTTAATCAGGTAACTGAGCTACTAGCCTGTCGCCCAGTGCCTTGATGCTATCTTCAAACTCTCGCACATTCTTCGCTTTCCAATTCGCGCCATTCTTGCCAGGAACCGCTTCGTCGCCGGTGAAGCCAATGTACAGCACATCCTTGTCCCCGTGACCATAGTTACCATTTAAGTGCTCATTTGGAAAACAGAGCTGAGCAAGGGAGATAGATGTCTCTCCGGTTGTAGGGTCCTGGTTTGTGTCGCCCCAGACACCGTACCACTGGGGTGAAAGCGTATGATAAGCATGCGGTTGGGTATGTTCCACCATGAATGCTAGACTTACAACTTGGTTGTTGCAAACAACTGCCATTACAGAAAGTGGCTTCATACCATACTTTTCCGGTTGAAGAAAGGCGGCTCGTTGAAGACGGCATAAGGGTGGATATTGGCGTTGAGGTCGCTGATGCCGTAGGATTGAACAGTGTACTTAAAAGCTATCTCGCCATAGCCTGACGGGTCATCGGAACAGTCGCCAGCCTTGTCATCCACGCCGTCACAGTCTATGTCCATGTTGTCGTAACCTCCATTGCTTTTGAGGAAGATGGTATTGGGAATATCTCCGCAAAAGACGGCGCCGGTAGAAGATTTTCCGGAGAGGGCTTTTTGGCAACTTCCACCCTAGTATTTTGAAAATTAATGCGTGTTAATACAATAGTGAGGATCTGCACCTGCCTTGTGGGAGTCGTATATCTTTTTCCAGTTGGCGGGGAGATTATATGCTGAGCCTACTGATGCCAATGCACCGACAGTGACAATATTGGAATTGCGCATTGTAAATCGCCGCTACTATAGCTGTTAGGGAACTTGGGAAGCTTTTCTGATGCTAGAGAGATTTGATCTGGTTTTTATACTTTTTGATCTTGCCCAATCTCGCCAATAATGCCGCTACACTACGTCTACACTCGTGGAAAAAGCCTTCGTCTTACATGGATATTGTTACATCCGCCCGTATACAGAGAATAGTTTCCACCAATCAGCACTAGCATTAGACAGACGTAGACGGCGATTCTGCCTACGATTGGCAAGGCTTTATCTAATTCAATAACAGTTTACTCCGTACATAATCTAACGGTAAATTGATCCTGTATGTATACACAGCAACAAACACCTTGACAGTTCCGAAATCGCACAACCATCCCTTCCCAATGTGGATGGGGCCGCCAAGCCGACCCGGCAGCAACGCATATGGCTTCTCGGTGTGGGAGAGCGAGAGCGTGCTCCGGCGCCCCGGCCACCGGCTCCCCCGCACAACCGCTTGGAGTCCAACATACCCGAGGTCCTACCGCACGCTTTTGGTGGAACACACAACAAGTAGCCGGAGGCGGGTTATTTGCTCTCTTTCACGACATCATCAATATTTTGCTCAGCTTCATTGAATCCGGGCTTCAATCACAATGGCGTCCTTGACAAGAACTGTTCCCAACGTATGCATCATGAGACTGCGTCGACTTACACTCGTTGCTAATGAGATCATGTAGGCAGCCAGGCGTGCCAGCAGCCTGCTGCGCACTATTCAATACACGCACCCGCCATCATGCCCTTGTCACTCAAACCCAGGCTATCACAATTCGCAGCCTCTCATGAAGCCCCGGGCTCGTCAGCCTGGTAGTCGTCGCTATGCCACGCCCACCAACAATGAGGTCCTCAAAGAGTATGCCTTTGAGATGGCTGCGTCGTCAATTCGTTTTGGTCCTGGCGTAACCCAGGAGGTCGGCATGGATTTCAAAAACATGGGCGCCAAACGCGTCTGTGTTGTCACTGACCCGAATGTTGAGAAGCTTGACGCCATGAAGCAAGTGGTGGAAGGCCTCACGCGCGAAGGAGTCGAGTTTAGAGTCTTCTCCAACGTCCGAATTGAGCCCAAAGACAGCTCGTGAGTTTTGCCCCAAGGACAGACAGCAAAAATGAGCAGATTTTCTTACACAATGCATCATTACAGCATCAAGGAAGCTATTGCATGGGCTCGTCCTTACCAGCCGGACGCCTTTCTCGCCGTCGGTGGTGGCTCCGTCATGGACACTGCCAAACTCATGAACCTCTACACTGCTTATCCCGACGCTGACTTCCTTGACTTTGTCAATGCACCCCTTGGAAAGGGTCTCCCAATTGCGAAGCCGCTTAAGCCTCTCATTGCCGTCCCGACCACTGCAGGAACAGGCAGCGAGACTACTGGAACCGCTATTTTCGACCTCGTTTCCAAGCGAGCAAAGACAGGTGTGGCGCACCGAAACTTGAAACCCACTCTCGGAGTCTGTGATCCCCTCAACACAAGAACTATGCCTGCTGCCGTCATGGCTAGCTCCGGTCTCGACGTCTTGTGCCACTCGCTCGAATCATGGACTGCCATCCCGTACAATGAGCGCACTCCCAGACCTGCCAACCCCATTCTGCGACCTGCCTACCAGGGTGCTAATCCCATCTCCGACGTCTTCTCATTCCACGCCCTTCGCAGCACTGTCAAATATCTGCCTCGTGCAGTCAAGGACCCCGACGATTATGAAGCACAGAGCGAGATGCTGCTAGCTGCCACTCTCGCCGGCGTTGGTTTCGGAAACGCTGGCGTTCATCTTTGCCACGGTGAGTCTCGTATATTTATACAGCTGTGCTGAAAATAGTCCCTAATTATGTACAGGCATGTCCTATCCCATTTCCGGCCAGAACCCTGCAGAATACAGGCACGCCGGTTACGACATTCCCTCCCCCCTGATTCCTCACGGCGTTTCCGTCGCTGTTTCCGCCCCTGCCGTGTTCCGCTTCACCGGCGCATCTAATCCCGAGCGCCATCTTGCCGCAGCTGAGGCTTTCGGCGTAGATATTTCTAATGTCAAGCGTGAGAGTGCCGGAGAGGTCCTGGCAGAGGCTCTATCAAAGTTCCTGGCTGATCTGGGCGACCAACCAAGCGGTTTGAAGGACCTCGGCTTCGGCCGCGAGCATATTGACTCCCTGGTCGAAGGTACCATTCCACAGGCTCGCGTCCTGATGTTGGCTCCTGGTCTCGCAACCGAGCTGGAGACAGAGCGTGAACAGCTTCGCCGTCTTTTTGAGGATGCCATGACACATTAAATGCGAAAAAAAATTCCTCGCCGAGCGGCTACTGTAGAAAATCCATAATAAAAACGAAAGAAAATATGTTCAGCTTAAAAGCAAGTCATTTAAACTTTTCCTGATTGCTGGGTATCATATGCCGTAAAACAGATATTTGTTTCACCATTCCAAGTTTCCTGATATCGGAAGCGCCTCGTCGGTCCGTTCGTCGGGATCCGTTCGAGAATACCACTGTTGATTCGGGCAACGTCGTTCCAGGCGGTATCGTTGACATTGGAGATATCGTACAATTCTATTTCATAAGTTAGAGACACAAATAGGTCATCTTGCGTGGCGGATTTACCTTGCCAATCTTCGATCCACTGCCAATCTTGCTTCCGACTTGTATTAACGTGCCCTCGCCAATCTCTGTTCCTCCCGATTCAATAATCGCACCGGCTTCCAGCTGCACGTAGTCCCCGAGAGATACCCCACCAGAGTTTACATTTTCTTCATCCTCAGGCTGTACACCAACCTGGGATCGTTCGTGGACTATACATCGCCGGCCAACCAAGATGCTACCTTGACTGGATTCGAAACGGCAACGGGGGTGAACAACAGACTCGGCTTGTATTGTTATAGAGTGAGTCCCTTGTAGAATAGCATTATCCGATATAATAATCGAGGACGAGAAGTTGACTGGTGGTTTGGGGCCGCTTCGATCGATGGCGGGCAAGATAGAATGCCGTTTGCTCGACATGTCCAAGATTTTGTCCGGTGTCAGCTCTTACTTGGCCAAATGCGTGCTTTGTTGATATATTAGTTGTGAGCACATTCCGATACAACCAATTATATCAACAGCCTGTCGCAAGCAAACTGCTGTAAATAATGTGTTGTTGATACGGCACAGGGGAAACGGTCCCTGCAAACCGAAGCTCCCCAGCTGTCGATGATATGGTACCCAAATAGGCAAAGTGCTTGTTTAGCATCCAACAAAATTGGCGCGATGCAAGATACCTTACTTTGCAACTAAAATATACGGGTGGCGGTGTACCGCTTAACAGCGGCTGCTTAGTCAAAGGAGTGGCGCGAATTGGCCAACCACAGCGCCCGCATTTCTGATGCTCAGATTAGTTGGAAGCTCATCCGTGGAAGTAGCGCACAGCAAGTCGTCTTCCCTCACACCGGCCAACGGAATCAATCAATATGCTGTCGACGCGAGCGACGCCCAAGACGGCAGTCAATCTCTCACGGACTGCCGTGAGGGGTCTGGCTACCGTTCAGGATGGCACTCCCAAGCGAACCTACGGCGGTCTCAAGGACCAGGACCGTATTTTCCAGAATTTGTACGGTCGCTACCCAGCCGACCTCGCGAGCGCAAAGAAGATGGGCGATTGGCACAAGACGAAGGAAATTATTCTCAAGGGCCACGAGTGGATTATCAATGAGGTGAAGACGTCGGGTCTCCGCGGTCGCGGTGGCGCCGGTTTCCCGTCTGGTCTCAAATGGGTACGTTGACCCTGAATCGTCGACGGGCTGCATCTGGTGCAACTAACCGCAATTGAATAGTCGTTCATGAACTTCAAGGACTGGGACAAAGACACCAAACCACGATATCTCGTTGTCAATGCCGACGAGGGCGAGCCCGGAACGTGCAAGGACCGCGAAATCATGCGAAAGGACCCCCACAAGCTCATTGAAGGATGCCTTGTCGCCGGCCGAGCGATGAATGCGACCGCCGCATACATCTACATTCGAGGAGAATTTATCTACGAGGCTGAAGTTCTGCAGAACGCCATCAACGAAGCATACAAGGCTGGTCTGATCGGCAAAAATGCATGCGGGTCTGGATATGAATTTGATGTTTTCATCCACCGTGGTGCTGGTGCCTATGTCTGTGGCGAGGAGACTTCTCTCATTGAGTCTCTTGAGGGAAAGCCTGGCAAGCCCCGTCTCAAGCCTCCGTTCCCAGCTGCCGTCGGTCTTTTTGGGTGCCCGTCAACGGTCGCCAACGTCGAGACCATTGCCGTCGCCCCAACCATCTGCCGCCGTGGTGGTAGCTGGTTTGCCGGCCTTGGCCGCGAGCGTAACCAGGGTACTAAGCTTTTCTGCATTTCTGGCCATGTCAACAACCCCGCTACCGTTGAGGAGGAAATGTCCATCCCTCTGCGTGAGCTGATTGACAAGCACTGTGGTGGTGTCCGTGGAGGCTGGGACAACCTTCTTGCCGTCATCCCCGGTGGTTCTTCTACTCCTATTCTCCCCAAGAGTGTCTGCGATGACCAACTGATGGACTTTGATGCGCTCAAGGACAGCCAGTCTGGTCTGGGCACGGCTGCTGTCATTGTCATGGACAAGTCCACTGACGTCGTTCGTGCTATCAGCCGTCTCAGCCACTTCTACCGCCATGAGAGTTGCGGCCAGTGCACTCCATGCCGCGAAGGTAGCAAGTGGACTGAGCAGATTATGTCGCGATTTGAGCGCGGCCAGGGCCGAGAGCGTGAAATTGATATGCTTCAGGAACTTACCAAGCAGGTTGAGGGACACACTATTTGCGGTAAGGACAAACCTGTTCACGTCTCCCCAAGTGTAAGTGAAATCAGGAATACTAATTTTGGTTATAGCTCTGGGCGAAGCCTTTGCCTGGCCAATCCAGGGTCTTATCCGCCACTTCCGACCCGAACTCGAGGCGAGAATGGAAAGCTATAGGAAAGAGCAGGGTGGCACGCCTTTTGCGGGAGGATTTGAGCACACTGCGCGTGCCGAGGGACAGCTTATTTCTCCAGGACAATAATTGTGTCAGTTAGATAAGAAAAGGCGTTCTCGGGCAACTTATTAGAAGCCCATTTGACTGTGCCAGTGACGCTGGTCCTTAGGTGCCCAGACTTAGCTGGGTTGTATTTACTATGTTTTCAATGCCATTCTTCCAATTTATCTCTTTTTGTAAACCATGCTATAGCTGTGATTAATTGAGGGTCAACTTATTGATGCATCTTCTAAATATTATGTCTACGCCCATGGCCGGTGTGTCTCGCTCGGTGTCCGTAAAGGCCGAGGCGGTCTCCCCACAACGTCTTGTAAATTGGCTGACCGGTCCCGGCGCCGCCAATCAAGATGACTGCCGTGTGAATTGCTGTTACACCTGACCCTTCGCAACGTCGTATTCAAATAATTCGTTCTTCTTAGACTTCCACGCACTCTTCTTTATTCGGCTGGAGCTGCACTAAATCCAACCACTTGGAGTTTTCTATTTATTTTTTTGGATTTTTTTTAATCGTTTCTCTGCTTGCACATTTCAGCATTGCAACCATGGCAGGCAAATTGGACACGTTGATACTGTTCGGCTCGGACTCATGTACGTCTGGGCCCCTTTCCAGGATTGCAATGACACTAATATTGGAATAATGCAGATGGTCTAGAGCGTATACTACGCTTCTTTCAAGCAGTCAGTCTTGTCTTAACATCCTACCCTGAAATTATTGTCGTAATCTTGCAAGACACCCCAGAAGAAGTCCACCTCGCAGCGGCCACGACCCTGTTCCAGCTCCAGAGCTGGTTCAACGTGACGCGGCGCCTGCTGCGCTTCTTCTGGTTCCTCAAATCATTTCAAAGCAGCTGGACTATGCACATGTCGCACGAAAGCAAGGCCATTGAAGACTGGCTCGATGTTTTGACCGCGTCTACCCTCGGCATCTTTGGTATCCTCGAGTCCGCCACCCTGCCGGATGTAATGGGCATTGACAACGTGTCCATCTTCGGCCCCGAGGTGGCCAAGAACCTCAACATCCAGGCACAGGTCTTTTGGTTCGTGGCGCTGTATGCGTCCGTGGTGAGCTGTGGCATCAAGCTGTTCCGCGCGCTTGCATACCGAGCTGTGCCGAGCGCCGAGATTGACTTTGATGGTGATGATGATGCTGAAGTCGAGAAAAAGAAGGATTCAGAGGACAAAGGGGAGAAAAAGGATGGGCATGTCACAAAAGAAGCGCTTATGAAGCGGTCAAAGAAGCTACAGGAGAGAGAGGCAGCTGCCAAGCAGGCGCGTGACAAGGTGTCGGCGCTGACGATGAAGATTATCGCTGATGCGTTGGATATGGTGCTTCCGGCTGTTATCTGCGGATGGGTCGAGTTTCACCCGGGACATGTTGGTATTGCTATGATTATTAGCACGTACATATCAACGAGGCTAGCCTGGAAACGGTTTGCACTTGCCGCGGAAAAGGCATAAAGAAGCTGCAGGCAATGGTTTACAGTTTTGTTCTATCTTGTCTTCGTTTCTTCTTCTATAGAAATTTTTGCATCCTATGATGTGTGATATGTACTCAACCCTACATGAATATCGCCAACTATACACTGATTCTGCGTCATGATGTCTACTCATACGTCAATACCAGTCATCGTCTCCCCTTAAGGACAAACTTTCCAGTGCCAACTTCAACTTTCCATCCATCCTGCAGCAATGCTGCAGCCACAGACCTGCGTAACTGCGAGACACCACCGGCGCTATGCCGACCAATACCAGTAATAATGACCAACGGGCGCTCTCTAGCGTTTTGCGACCTAAACTCACCCAGACGATCCCACCAGTCGGCGGCTTTCTGCCGCGCAATGCGGATGCCATCTTGCACTGATATGCCGTGCAGGTCAATTGTGTCAGCAGTACTCTGCTGCTCGACGAGCAGGTCTGCAGCCGTGGATGTTGCGTGCAGTGCGCTCTGCGCATGCTCTCTCGCGCGTTCGGCGTAGAATCCTGCCGCTTGTCTATATAAGCCCTTTGAGGCCCCCTTGCGCATCATTTGTGAGGCTGATGCTGTCGCCTCCCGTCTCGCCTGGTGAGCTGCTTCGGACATTTTAAACGCTTGGGAGAAGTCGGTTATGCCAGGTGCTGGTGACCGGCTGCGTGAGAGAGGAGTAGACGCTCTGCTTGAGCTATTTGTGCCAGAAATATTGCCTCCATCGATTTCTTCATTCGGGAGAGGCGTTAAGCGATAGTGCAAGTCAACCTTTTGGCCCTTGATTTTCTTGGCAAAGTGTTTGTTGGCAATTGCGGCAAGATCGTCTTGGAATTGGGCAATCGAGTTTGTATTGCGAACTATGCATTGGAGATACTGCTCTGGAACCTGTCGATATTTTCGAGACAATGCTTCAACGTCTTCTTTTGAATCTTCAGCTGTGTCTTTCCGCTGCGATATTTGCTGGTCGAGAATCTCGACGACTGTTGCGCCTTGGCAGCCACTCTTGTCGTAGTAGGTTTCTGACACGGCATCGAATGTGAGGTTGAAGCGCTCGGCAATGTAGCCGATCTCTGCTTGCTCTATGGGCTTTTGTTAGTTGACTTCGCACCATTGAACCATTCTACCAGACAAAGGCGACATACCTTTTGCCTCTTTGATGTACTCTGATAAAATGTCAGTGTTGGCCTCAGATGCGGCATGAGTTTCTGATGAGCTCTGCCCTTTGCGGCGTTTTGATTTAGACTTGGATGTCGTCGGTGAGTCTGGGTGAAAAAACCCATCGACTCCTTTGACTTGCTGTCCCGTTGCTTGAAGATACTGGATATTGAGCAGGCCGTCGAGGGCGACTTGGAAGTCTCCCTTTGCCTTTTTGAAAGCGTAGTTCACGTCATACTCCTTCAACTCCGGAAACATGCCGCGCAGCTGCTCTAGTTTCCCTTGCTCGCTGTCATTGTCGAATAGGGTGATCTGCGGTGCGAGCCACGTCGCGCCGTCTGAAGAAGCAGGGTCCTCCGGAGCGGAAGAGTCTGTATGGTGCGCCAGCGATGGATGCTGGCTGACGCTAGTGGCTGAAGTTGCCGTCTGCGTATCTTTGGTCTCGTTGCTATCATCATCCACAGATTTCATGAAGCCGCTTGGGTTGAATCCGCTGGCTTCTTCCGTGGGCACATCTTGGGCAAGGTCCTTCAAGATGGTAGTAGCAGCTTCATATCCTTTCTTGCATTTCAGGTCATGATCGCTCGCAATGGCGACTATGAGTGCCTCGTCAAGAAGCGTGCGGAAGGAGTCCTGTGGCAGTAAGTATTTAGTTTTAGATGCGTCCCACAACATTTGTTGTACTGACCACCAGCGTCTGGATAGGATCTCCAGGCTGCTCGCGGGGCATATTATGCGCAGAGGCTTGTGTGGGCGTACAGTAGCTTGTGAGAGGAACTTTGCTGCTACGCTGCTGGTCGCGTATTATATTGGCCACATTATGGGTGTCGTATTATGTGTTTCGCATACTTTATTATCAACTTTGACAGTGGTTTTACGTCCAAAATCAGCGCGCCGCCGGATTACCCCGTTGCTAGTGGTGGACGTCATCACGTGCAGAGCGATTGCTGCAGTGTGAAGCAAACGGCGAGAAGTCGCGGCAAAGTAAACGGGCCGTTAAACGCAAGAAAGTACGGACTAAGAGGTGATCTGTTTGGTTATGGTGTTACAGGACTGGGACAGTTATAAACGGTCTATCTCTGCTGTCTGTGAGATACTGCCGTCCTTGTAAACCTACCACGTTGCTGGGGAATTGAGGTGTTGGGGTCCCATGCTTTGGCAGCTGGGGTTGTATTTCCTGCAAACCAATTCGTACCTAGTAGTATTCGCTGTTTGTCGACCTACTTAATAACTCAGAGAATTCATTCAAAATACTCCGTATTTCAACGTTTGAAACGGTCCCTGTTGGCTCTGTTGAGCGTGTGGCCTCGTACCTTAATTGATAAGCCTGGATCATCAAAGTAACAGTGATACAAACAGGGCAGAGCTGCGGGTGGTTAACCCCTGCAAGACCGCTAACAGGCTCTAGGACTGGCCCACCTTTTCGCTGTCCCCGTGCTGTGACAATCCCTGTTGTGGGTGAGACGAGGTGTCCAAGGTCCAAGGCGGAGGCGGGTGGCATGAGCAGGTCATTACGTCAGGAACCTGATGCATCCGCGTACCGGCGCTAATGCAGCAGCTTACAGTATGAGTTAGCTGCCCAACAAGCTCTGAAAGCAGCATTCGCCTCCCCGCCTTTTTGCTCCTCCATACAATTCAACAGCATCAACATACAAGTGCGTCGCCTAGTTTTTGATTGCCTCGCACGCTACCCAAAGGGTTTTCAGCGCTATTGACTGGACGAACCGACTTCCCGTTTCTGCCACAGCACGAGCCGTCGGCTCATCATCAAAGATGCGTCACCAAGCCGTCACGAGTTGGGCAGCTGCGATTCTCGCCGGCGCAGCGCTGTCAACAGCAGAATCATATACGCCAAAGCACGAGGCCGGTCGATGTGCCTTTAGAGGGCAATGCGGAAAACAGAGCTTCTTCGGAAAGGAGCTCCCCTGCGTCGACAATGAGCTGGCACAAGACCCGGACGAAAGGTTGCGCACTGAGCTTGTCCAACTTTGTGGGCAAGAATGGAGCGAAGGACCAGTGTGCTGCAGCCTTGATCAGGTAATTTACAACGTGAAATAAGCAATAAACCAGCAACGGCAACACAGGCTGACATCTTCCCCAACAAAACCAGGTGCTGGCTCTCAAGTCCGAACTCGGAACGCCGCAGACGCTCATCGGATCATGTCCGGCCTGCAAACACAACTTCTTCAATATGTTTTGCAAGTTTACTTGCTCACCAGATCAATCTCTATTCGTCAATATTACCGATGCGGCCGATAAGTCGGGGAAGAAACTCGTTACCGAACTTGACCACCTCATCTCCGAGGAATATGGAAGCACCTTTTACGATAGCTGTAAAGAAGTCAAGTTTGGCGTCACCAACTCGAGAGCCATGGACCTGATTGGAGGTGGAGCAAAAAACTACCACGACCTTTTAAAGTTCCTTGGCAAGAAGCAGCCCTTGGTTGGCTCACCATTCCAAATTAACTTCCCAGACGAATACAGCGACCCTGACATGGGGCCCCTCGATCTCGACGGCAAGAAATGCAACGACGAAGATCCGGCATATCGATGCGTATGTGTGGACTGTCCAGAAGTCTGTCCCAGCTTACCTGCTGTTAAGCAATCAGACTCCTGCCATGTTGGGGTTCTGCCCTGCTTGTCCTTTGCCTCAATATTCACATATTGCATTCTGCTCTTTGCGCTCTTTGCACTCTTCTCTGGCCACATCGCTTGGAAGAGGTATAGCCGGCACCGAGCCGAGCGAACCCGACTGCTGCATGAATCGTATGATAGTGATGACGAAGACGAAGGCGGTCCGGTTCAGACGGAAGCCATGCGCGATCGTCCGACTAGACGATACTGGTTGAATGACTGGTGCGATAGAGCCTTTTACCAGCTTGGCCATACTGCAGCTCGCTTTCCAGGCTTGACAATTGGTATATCTTTTCTCATTGTTGCCATTCTTAGTGCTGGGTGGTTTAGGTTCGACCTGGAGAAAGAGCCAGCAAGGCTGTGGGTAAGCCCTTCATCTGAGGCCGCCCAAGAGAAGGCCTACTTTGATGAAAACTTTGGGCCATTTTATCGAGCCGAACAAGTGTTCCTAGTCAACGATACGCACGAGGGCGGAGCTTCCCCAGTGCTCAGTTACGAAACGCTGCAGTGGTGGATTGCCATTGAAAAGGACATTCTAGAACTGGGAAGCCCGACTTATGGCAAATATCTCAAAGACATCTGCTTCAAGCCAGCCAATGATGCATGTGTAGTGCAATCCATCTCGGCATACTGGGATTCCACCGGAGGCTTTGGTCGCTCTACCTGGAAGGATGACCTGCGAGCTTGTGCCAAGAGCCCTGTCAACTGCCGACCCGATTTTGGTCAGCCAATCGATCCCGACATGATTTTGGGAGGATATGAGGATGATGTTATTGACGCCAAGGCCATCACTGTTACCTGGGTTGTCAACAATGCTCCTGAAGGCTCATTTGAATTTGCTCATGCAGTTGACTGGGAGAATGCTCTGCGTGACAAGCTGCTCCAGGTTCAGGAGGAGGCGAGCGATAGAGGCCTCCGGTTGTCCTTCAACACAGAAATCAGCTTGGAACAAGAGCTCAACAAATCCACCAATACCGATGCCAAGATTGTCGTCATCAGCTATGTTGTCATGTTCATTTACGCTTGCTTGGCACTCGGTACACCTCTGAAGCAAATTTTCCGCAACCCAGCTGTACTTTTGGTAGAATCCAAGGTAACTCTTGGCCTGGTGGGGATTGTCATTGTTCTCATGTCAATCGCTGCATCCATTGGCTTCTTCTCTTGGGTTGGTTTGAAGGCGACTCTCATCATTGTCGAAGTGATACCGTTCGTTGTTCTCGCTGTGGGTGTTGACAACATCTTTCTCCTAGTACATGAGTTGGAAAGAGTCAATATCAGCTGTCCGGATCAAATGGTTGAAGAGCGTGTTGCCCGTGCTGTTGGTAGAATGGGTCCTTCGATTCTCTTTTCTGCAACGACTGAGACGGTTGCTTTTGCTCTCGGTGCCGCTGTCGGGATGCCTGCTGTTCGCAACTTTGCTGCGTATGCGGCTGGGGCTGTTCTGGTAAATGCTGTACTGCAAATGACCATGTTCATCTCATTCCTCTCGCTCAATCAGATGCGTGTGGAAGATTACCGATGTGAACTTTGGCCTTGGCTGCAGATCAAGAAAGCTCGCATTCACCTCGATGGCAGCAACGGCTACGCCACTGGAAGGGCATCGGATGTTGACGAAGAAAGCTTGTTGCAGGTTTTCATTAAGAACACCTACGCACCGAGTATCCTTGCGAAGCGAGCCAAGGTAGTCATTATTACCCTTTTCATTGGCATTTTCGCAGCTGCCGTCGCACTCCTGCCAGCAATTCAGCTTGGACTTGATCAGCGCGTAGCAATCCCGGATGGTTCTTACCTGATTCCCTACTTCAACGATGTTTATGAATACTTGGGTGTCGGTCCTCCCGTATACTTTGTGGCGCGTGACGTTGACGTCGCAAAGCGGGACGAGCAGCAAGCCGTTTGTTCGAGATTTACATCGTGCAAGGAGTTATCTCTGACCAACACACTGGAACTCGAGCATCGTAGACCCGATGTTTCATACATTTCCAAGCCAACAGCCAGCTGGATTGACGACTTCTTTATGTGGTTGAATCCAATTTACGAGTCGTGCTGTGTGGAGCACGGGTCTACCTGTTTCACAAATCGCGATCCAGAGTGGAATATTAGCTTGTCCGGTATGCCAGTAGATGACGAGTTTGTTCACTATCTCGAGAAGTTTATCAGCTCTGCGGCCGATGAAGAGTGCCCTCTCGCTGGTCAGGCAGCCTACAGTGCCGCTGTGGTATTGAACGATGAAAAGACTGGTATCAAAGCAAGCCACTTCCGCAGCGCTCATACGCCGCTGCGCAGCCAAGAGGATTTTATTGGTGCCTATTCATCCGCGCGACGCATTGCTTCGGATATCAAGGCTAGGACAGGTGCTGATGTGTTCCCATATAGCGTCTTCTATATTTTCTTCGATCAGTATCTGACCATTGTGCCGCTTACTGCTGGTCTTCTATGTGCGGCTGTTGGCATTATTTTTGTCGTCGCCTCACTCCTATTGGGATCCGTACTTACCTCCGCCGTTGTCACCAGCACTGTCATCATGAGCGTCATTGACATAATGGGCGCTATGGCTGTGTTCAATGTTTCGCTCAACGCCGTGTCACTGGTGAATCTCATCATTTGCGTTGGTATATCGGTCGAATTTTGCGCACACATTGCCCGAGCATTCATGTTCCCTTCGCGAACTGTTCTCGAGAGTAGCTCAAACTCTCTTCGAGGTCGTGATGCGCGTGCTTGGACAGCTCTTGTCAATGTGGGCGGTTCTGTCTTTTCTGGAATCACCATTACCAAGCTTCTGGGCGTTTTCGTCTTGGCATTCACGCGCTCAAAGATTTTTGAGATTTACTACTTCCGCGTATGGCTTTCTCTGGTAGTTTTTGCAGCCCTGCATGCTCTCGTCTTTTTGCCAGTTGCCCTGAGCATTGCCGGAGGCGCTGGTTACGTCGACCCCGAAAGCGAGGGTACAGCTGCACAAGATCTAACAGATAGGCGATGGCGCGCCATTCGTGTGAACGATAATAGCGACTCTGAAGATGGTTTGTAGATAGGCTGAAGTGCAGGATTCATTAAAATTTGGTTATGAGCGGACTCTTTTGGAATATACGAAATTATTAGCGTGCACGTTGCAGAAATTATCACTACGTGTGATATTGGCTCAAAAAAATTTGGAGAGCACTGCAGCGACTTGAAGATAGACCAGCGCCTTGAGAATCAAACACAAATACAATTGTACATAGTATGAAACATTATCTCTATATTAAATGTCTGGCTTGTGTGTACATATATTATGCAGGTGGAAGAAACGAAGTAAATAAAGCACCCTGGATCATGGCATACATGACCATAAACGTCACTATACCCCGACCGGTTCCAGAGGTCTTGGGATCTGATAGACACGAAGCAACCCACCAATACCACACTGCGTATCCCGCGGACACACGGGTAATAATCTGCACATGGTACGACGTAATGGCCAACAAAGCCACAACTGCCTGACTCGCGGCGAGTGTGCGGATGAAGAGTTGGTGCTCTTTTGCCGCTGATGTAGGACACTTGAGCGCCTTGGAAGGGTTTCGGAGAACTTGGTAACTTGATGTGAGGAGGATGGTGAGCATGGGTGCGGCGAGGATGAAAAGAGGGACTTGGTTCAAAGTCCAGTAGCGCAAGAACCCAACGTCCCTGCGGTTGAAAAATAAGTTTAGCAGTTGGTCTATGATGTAGGTACGAAGGGGGAAGATTTACCAGTAGTAGTCTTGAACGAAGGTGGATATACTTGGGATAGTACTCGTGCACCAAGGACGCAGATGACCCTCTGGACCGCCGCAGTAGACCTTCCAGGCATAGTATTGCGGAACAATAGTCCCCAAAGAAAGCAAGATGCCGCCAATGCCCGGCGCAGCAACAGCCCAAAAGCGCGACATGGAAGGCCCACGAAAGAACGAGGACAAGTGGCGCGCTGCCTCGACAGCAAAGAGTAACCCGCTCGCCAACCCATTGCTTCTAAACGTTGTCGAAACGCCAAACACGGCTCCGGCTATAATAATCCCCACGCTGCGGTTTAAGCTCCCCGCGGGATGGTGATAGCTCGATGCAAACAGCCAATTGCCCACTAACGACAAGTGACTAAACGAGCTCTCAGCGACAGGGGCACACATGAACATTCCCGCAGGCGAAATAATATACAGCAGGCCCGACAGCATGGCCATCTTTTCATTGCTCGACAGAACCATGGTGAGCCTATACATGGACATGACGGCATAATAATGCGACAGGTTCGCAATCGCGACGCCCACGACGGCCTCGGTGCCGACATCATGTCCCGCCGGCACGACACCCGCCCAGCGGAACAGGTCGCTGACTTTGCGAATGGTCAGCGCCATTCCCGTGCCAAAGGCCCATTCTTGTTCGTAGACGTAGCCCTCGCGCGCAGCGTGCGTAAAGTAGATGGCGTCCCAGCGGGTGAGCCGCTCGGCGATGAAGTGCAGCCGCGTGCCGGGCCCGTAGGCTAGGTCGAAGAAGAGAGAGGTTGAGGTGTCGTAGCCTTTGCCGCCGATGGTGGAGCCGAGTGCGATGGCGAAGAGGAGCGTCTTCCAGGCGAGAAAGGCTGTGATGAGGATTGTGATGGAGCTAGGGCGTTTGGGAAGCTCTGGTTGTTGTTTCTGGGCTGCGCGTGGAGGAGGCATTTTGGCTGCCTGACGAGAGGTTTAGATGTGAAGTGAGATTGATAGAGTGTGAAGTTCCATGAAGATTCATGAGTTTTAGTTTTGTTTTTTATATGGCTGCGCTTGAAATTGAGGTATGATGTGAGGTGAGGTGAGGTGAGGTGAGGTGGTGAGTGAGGTGTGCGTGACACGTTCTGTGGCTGACAGTTTCCGTGATTTTGCTGGGTCTGAAGTTTAATTAGGTAAGGGGTCTAATTACCAGTTCCGGTCAACCATATACGAAACGGTCAAGCCTTAATACAATTGCAGTGTCCTTCTGCTGAGAACCATATAACCAAGTTGTTAATTATTTGAAAAAAAAAAAAAAAAAAAAGGTATAATGTCCTTGATTGGAGTTGTGCAGATAATTTTGGCTGCGCGCGTTGGAGTTGCGACTAACGGCCAGGAAACTTGGCGTCAAATTGCGATAAGACTGTATTAACTCAACGTACGATGAATTGTAGAGAATTTAAAAATAGATTATATTTCATAAATACAATACTTTTCAGCCTATTCACAACTTTCCCCTATCCGTGACAGCTTGTATATATAAACACTCTCCTTCCGCATAGACAGTCCCCTTGCCATCCTCCACCGTCGCCCGCAGAAACAGCTTCCTGCCAGCCGACCTCTTCTCCAGCCAGCCGCGACAAAGCACAATGCCCGGCGTGGGCAGTGGCTTCTTGTACGTGACGTTTAGATATGCTGTAAATGCACTCGAACCCTTGTCCAGGTGCAGGTACGAAAGCGAGCCGGTAATCTCGTCGAGGATGACGCTGATGATGCCGCCGTGGGCGAGGTTGGCGTGCCCATTCAGACCAGAGCCGAGAGACACGAGATTGAGCATCTCGCCTGCCACGGGATCTCTGTCGCTTTTCAAGTCTTGGGGTGATGAGGTAGATTGCGATTCGTTGCTGGTTTTAGGAAAGAAACGGTAGAAAGATTGCCACGCCGGAAACGTATCTGATGTGGCGAGTGTGTTTGCAATGAGAGAATCTTCGCCGCTCGCTTTGGTCCGGCGAGTGTAAGTGCGAATTGGAATTGCAGTTTCGTCGTGTACTAATTTGCGACACCAGTCTGGGGAAGATGGTGAATCAAAGGCGTCGATTGACTCTTGCGTTAAGGGCGTGTGATGTAGCCGGCGCGGCTCCGTGCGCACCATGACGGACAAATTGGGGTGCAGGTAGGTGGTTGCGTCTTGACCTGAATATTTTGACGTGCACTATTGCTATTCTTTGCCGGATTGAAAGGTTTCAACTGGTTTTTGTGAAGTATATGCTTTCCGATGCTGCGACGGAGGTGGTTGCGGGTGATGCAAGGTACAAGTTCGCGATGCCGAGGTCCGATGCGGCGGCATCGCCCGTGTACAAATACGTGGGACGTCATGTTACAAAGCAACTCAAGGGTGGTGTATAGTTCAAAACTAATCAGCGCGACGAATAAGATGCAGGAAACTAATACATTGGGTAAAATAAAATGCTTTACTTCAGCGAGCCTGAAGTCTTTGCTGTAGTATTAAATCACAGCTGGGTCAGGGCTCCCGTTTCTTCCTCGGGGTGCACTACGTTTAATTTAATATGTACTTATATAATCGTCTCAGCACACGGTTCAAATCTTTTCACCCTGCAAAATCGACTTTGCTTCATCACTCTTCCACCAGCTCACGCCCTCAACGCCCGGATAAGTATACTTGTCCATACTATCAGCCTTCATCTCCACGCTATATCCCGGCTCCGTAGGTGTCTTGTAATAGCCGCCCTTGATAATCGACGGATGCAAAAAGTGCTCGTGCAAGTGATCAACATATTCCAATACCGAAAGCTTGGCACTCACGACAACGTAGTCAATTGTGCTCAGATGCTGCGTGTATTCGGGCAAACCCACGCCTCCAGAGTGCGGTACAATCGGCACGCCATACTTCTTGGCCATAAGCAGCACCGCAAGAACTTCATTTACACCGCCTAAACGACAAGCGTCAATCTGGCAAACGTCAATGGCGCCCGTCATGAGCAGCTGTTTGAACATGACGCGGTTTTGGCACATTTCACCCGTAGCGACGCCAATGCCGTACGGCTTCAGGGCATCTCGCACCGCCTTGTGGCCGACAATGTCATCAGGAGAGGTGGGTTCTTCAATAAACCACGGCTTAAATTCAGCAAGCTGCTTCATGTAGTCAATAGCCTCGGGGACAGACCAGATTTGGTTCGCATCCACCATGAGCACGTTGCCCTTGTCGTAACCAATAACGCTACGGGCAATTGCTAGGCGTTGCTTATCCTCTTCCACGCTACCTCCGACCTTGAGCTTAAAGTAGCGATAGCCCTTTTCCAGCGTCTCTTGAAGCAGGCGCTTCATCTTGTCTTCACCGTAGCCCAACCATCCCGCAGAGGTTGTGTACGCGGGGACAGCGTGGTCATCGAGTGCCTCTTGAAGACGGTCAGCTTTTCCAGGCTCCGCGGCGCGAAGCATCTCGAGCGCCTCGTCGGGGGTAATGGCATCGGTAATGTAGCGAAAGTCGATGCAGCGCACGTAGTCCTCGGGAGTCATGTCGGCAATGATTCGCCAGACAGGCTTGCCGAGGACCTTGGCCCAGAGATCCCAAACTGCATTGACGACGGCACCGAGAGCAAGGTGAATTACACCCTTTTCGGGGCCAATCCACCGCAACTGACTGTCTGATACGAGGTAGCGCCAGGTTTTGCCCCAGTCTGCTACGAGGGAGGAGAGGGTCTTGCCGCGCAGGCGGTCGGCGACTTGGTCAATGGCGGCGCAGACAATGTCGTTGCCGCGGCCGATGGTAAAGGTCTATAAGAGGAAGATGTCAAGTCAATGGAAAGTCTGCGTCGCGGAAAGGAGGCAATCTTACCATTCCGTGGCCAGAGTATTGCGAGTCTGTCTGGAGAATGCAGTACGCGGCCGAATAATCACCAGCGGCGTTCATGGCGTCGGATCCAGTCTTGTCGAGCGAGGTGGGAAACCGCACGTCGCGAGATGCGAAGCCAGTTATCGTGATTTCTGCCATTGTAGTTTTTATGAAGGATGCGTGTGCAGCACAATACTTGGTACACCGTGAACGGAAGCTATAAGGCAGGAAGGGTCTGGTTTGGCGACGAACGGTCTCAAGGGGCGGTATTTATTATAGACAATCAGCTACAACGCCTCATGCGAGTGACAGCGTATGCCTTATATGCGACGGGCAAATGAAAGAAACAGGAGCATGAGTTGTGGCCCGGGAGGTGGGCGGCGGATGTGGAGTCTTGAGAGAACCCGAGACCGGCGTGGGACGCCGACGGCGGCACGGTGATATGGCAGATAGATATGGCTTCTGGCTACTGAATGAATTAAAACGCGATTGTTTTGTTTTATTTTTCAAAATATTCTCGTCGTTTATTATGTAAATAGCTCAAAAGATGTGAGAGTTTAATATGTTCTAGAGCCGCAATGGAGCAATTGCCGATGCCCCTCCCCCGCACTGGGAACTTAACCAGACACCGACAGGCTGTGATATAAAGACAGGGTTGGTGTTTAAAATGCCACATGGTGACTTTATGGCAACTATTCGAATACTTTGACTATAAGATCGTCAAATTACCCGGAATTGCAGGGTCGATGGGCTTCGTACCCACGATTTGTTGCGACTCGAGAGGGACATTGCACCACCCCAATTTTCCCGACGGGTGTTTTGATGTATTGCGTCGTATGACCAGGCTATCCGATTCGCTCAATAAGCGCATTTCGCACCCAGAATTGACGCAAAAATCTTATTCTGCTAATTTTTATGACGTATTCGCATTGGAGTCATTGATAGCTTATAATTGCCAAATGCCCCCTAATGTTGGGCGCAATCGCAAGTTTAGGTCCTCTGAGCCTCTCTGGTCGGGTCCATGGCAAGCTGCCGAAATTTCAAGTTAAACGCAGCTAATTCAGACTCGAAAATATCACCGAAATTCAGGAGAGGAGAAGACAGGAGTATTCCAAAGTCTTAAACCAAAAAATACAGCAAAAGAGTCCTCCTTTGCCCCCAGCCTCAATGGCTGACGAACAGCCATCACAGACTCAGCCGAGTCCAGCTGCGCCACAACCCTTGACTCGACAGTGTGGCCGTGCGAGGCCAACTCCTGTCGTGTGAACCCTCCGAATCCGACAACAGCGCCACAGTTCGCCCCGAAACTTAGCATGTCCCGCGCCAGCACCGCCGCACCCATCTCAACCCCTCTAAGTACGAGTACAAACAGAGGCCGCCCTTTTCTATCCGCTTCCTTTCGCAAACCATCCACGCGACAAGACCGCACCTCTAAACCAACCGACCCAAGCCAACTTTACATCCTTGAGCGTTCGATCTGCCAATTCCAAAGTCCGACTCAACACCTCCCTCTTCCCCTTTCGCCCCCTCTCCCCGGCCTCCTCGCTGCCTCTCTCGACTCGTCATCATCATCCTTCGGCTACGTCCCAATCCAGCCATCCTACCTCTCTCATATCTACAATGACTGGTCCCATTTCTCCGAGCACCGAGGGTCCCAACTTTGCACCTCCCCAGCTACCGCCCGGCTGGATTGCGCAATGGGACGGTGCAAGCAAGAAGTACTACTACGTGCAGCTCGCCACAGGTGTGTCCCAGTGGGAGATCCCGACTGAGGCTGCCAAGAGCGGGAGCACGCCTGCGCAACGCGACGACCCTTATGGCGCTCCTCCGCCCGAGCTCATCACCCATCCCGACGGCTCGCAGACGGTCAAGCATGCTGATGGTACCATGGAGCCCATTATGCCTGATGGGAGCCGCGGCGGTCCCAACGGTCCTACCGGAGACCGTGGTCTAGGTGTAAGTTTTACTGAGGGATATGATGCCGGGCGAAAACCTAGGCCCGGCCCAGCTTGGACTAACGCTTCTTCCTAATAGACTATGGCAATGAATGCTTTGCTCGGCGGCAAGAACCAACACGGAGGTGGTGGTGGTGGTGGTGGTGGTGGTAACCTCGGTAACCTCGCAAACCAGTTTCTTGGAGGCGGCCACAGCGGTGGGAAAAGCTCTGGTCTAGGCGGCAAGATTGTCGGTCAGCTTGCTTCTAACCTCTTCTCACCATCTGATAAGCCCGAGGCTCCCTCAAACTACCACGGCGGCCAAACGTCAAACTCACCACACCACCATGGAGGGCTTGCTGGCTCCTTTATGGGCAGCGTTGCTCACATGTTTGGCGGCGAGTCGAGCTCCGGTGGCAATGTAAGGTTTAGCCCCTTTCGAATTAGCTGTCAAAGTATCTCTGACGATGTGATTTACTAGAACTTTGGCTACTCCGGCGCTGGCACTGATGTTACATACCAAGGCGGCGAAGCCCCGACTTACAAGCCTCCCGGCTCGAACCATAACATTAAACCGACATCTGCAGCACCGACCCCGCATCAGAGTTCTCAATCGCACAGCAATTCTGGGCACGGGACACCGTCACACTCCACCCCATCCCACAGCCAAACGTACTCACAACACCCGCCCAGCGGCTACAGCGCCAGCGACTATTCACAGCAGTCAAGCCATGGGTCATCCCAGCACGGCAATCAGAGCTACGGCTCATCTCAGCACAGCGGCCACGATAGCTACAGCTCATCGCAACATGGCAGCCAGTACAATACCCCTCCCGCAGGCGGCTACCCAGGAGGACATGGAGGGCCAGGAGGGTACCCTGGTCAAGGCGGTTATGGTGGCCATGGTGGCCAGCAGTACGGCGGCCAGCCTCAGTATGGCGGCGGTTACCCAGGTCAAGGATACGGCCAGGGCGGCCGCTATTAGAGATGTGCTGACGTAGTGACCGATTTCAAGCTCGGACATGCGTAGAATGGCGTGTGTCCAGAACCGGTCAATGTATACCCCGGGCAAGGATGGTGACAGGCGGCTAGAAAGACGTATAGGTTGGCGCCTTCACGGGAAACATGTTGAAAGTAGTTTGCATCGAGGTGGGACAAGGGCGCATTTTGGATGCGGTACTGGATGAATAATGACGCGCATGTGTGGCATTAGGACTTGTTTTTTTGTTTTTTTTTATTACTCCAGTCGGTCGGTGTTGGAGAGGAAGGTGCCATTTCACTCGGCTGTTGGATTTTATTATTCGATTCCAGCGCATTGAAAATACGACAATTATGAAATTTTATACACTGAAATTTTGCTTTTTAATTTTCTATCATCGTATCGCGTTAACCGTAAATTTCTCCTTGTATTCCATGTAGATTTCCTTGGCGCCATGCCTATCTATCGTAGCTTCTTTGCGGCAGTCGTATCAGAAAGACCAATGGCACTATATAGCGTCACAACATGAGACGCCACGAAAAACGAAGCGACGGATACCATGACCAGATAGGTAATGGTCAGCAGAAGCGAATGCGGCACCGCATTGTACAGGTACGGATCCAGGATCAAATCAACCAGCACCGGCGGCGGACTCTCCATTAGATGCTTGTTGGTGGTAAAGTAGTCTGCGGCAGCGTGCACGTGCAGCAGCAAGACGGACGCTGTGCGCTCTCCTGCCTCTTTGTCGCCTTGGGGGATATGTACGCTCGGCGCGCGTTGGGATTCGAGTTGTTGGCGCGATGATGAGTATGCGGCTAGTGAGGTGATGAGCTCGGGTGTTTCCCAGACAGTGTCGAGGTTGTAGACGTCTAATGCGAAGCGGGTGGGTTCCTTTTTGGGGTGGAGGCGTTAGTTGGAGATTATAACTTATGGTATAAGATGCAAACGAATTCTCTTCGTAAGGAAAAATCGGTGCGATAAAAGACTTACTATAGCTGCCCAGCATACTCTAAGCTCATAGCGTCGTCCTTGAACAAGGTTATCCAGCAAAAACCAGCTCGAATGCCCATCCCTGCCGACCTTTCCAAATTCTGTCTCACCCTCTTCTTCGGACTCGAATTCACTATACGCGGGGAAAGTGCGCGTTAGGTTTGTGCGAATGTTCCATGCGCTTCCGCGGCCAAGCACGTCGAGATTGAGGTCTGAGAGGGAGGGTTTGGCGAGAGGGATGGTGTCTGGCGCGGGACCGGTAAAGATGATTTTGTCGGCGTTTGCGGCGACTTGCGGGATGATGAGTGATGAGAGGGCCAGGCTAAGCCCTGTTTGGTAGTATAGTGACGGTTTCATCGTTATGGTTATTGTTGTAGGATTTTTTTTATGTAGAAGTTGCGTCTCGACTTGGCATCATGAGAAAAAGGGTGGAGGACACAGTGTGAGAGTACAAGTAGTGGGCGACGCGACTTGGATTTTGCCGATGCGCGTATTTAGCGCCTGTGACGTCGGCTGGTTCCTTGGTCTCGTTGCTGGTGTGGATCTAGAATTGGTTTAGCGTGGGTTGCGTTCTCGGCATGGATGAAGCAGGTAATTATTGGAACTTGTTTTCCGCCTGGGCAGAGGGCAGAGAATTGTCAGAAATTAGCTCGGAGGGGCTAGTTTATTATTACGTGAAATGGGCTCTTGTTGGGTCGGAGTCAGCTCTATTTGTCCTGCACTTTTTTTTGTTTATTTTTGCCCCGTGAGAAGCTTGGTGTGGTGGCTTGTACAGTCAGTCGTCTAGACAAACGGCTTGTAAATGGCGATAAAACGCCATGCTGCTTGTCTGTGCATTAAAGGCAAGGACATAGGAGAATGAACAAGAATAAATAAATAAGTAAATAAAACCTGTCATGTAATTAATTTCAACTGGCTAAAAGATCTGCTTCCGCAGGAGTTGGGTACCTCATGCCGGGTCATGGCCTTTAATTATAACTCTAGCTGGTTTCGCGGCGCCCCTCAGCAACGTCCTCGTCACGTCTCCGATCAGCTTCTAGCCCTTTTACGAAGTAAACGTGAAAAGCCAAAGGTAAGACTGTGAGCCATGATACGTTCCGATAATGAGACAGTTTTAATGTCGAGAATAAAGGCTTCACATCGTCCTTTGATTTTCCTTGGACACAGTTTTGGCGGCAACATCATTACCAGGGTGCGTAGTATCTTGATTCCTTGCCGAGTAGTTTCCGCAGTCTCCTCGCTCCACAGCTAAAATTGACAGGCCCTCCTCTCCGCCTCCAGATCTGAGCGCGGGTTTGATCGTCCTATTGCTGACTCTACAATCGGCATCGTGTTCTTCGGCACACCTCATCGAGGAAGCCAGTTGGCAGCATGGGGTGAATGGGTTGCAATGGCCTCATGTGTTGCCGGTGGACACCCCGAAAGCCGATTATTGGAGTCAATAAAGATACACGCCCAAGACTCGATGGATCGCCTATCAGACTTTACTTGCTGGGTGGTTGAGCGGAAAATCAGTGTCGTATGCTGCTTTGAGAAGTGGCCTACAGACTATGGTTCCAGAATCAAGGAGTGGTTGGGAGTGAAAAATATTTGTCACAGTATCCCGACTTATAGCCAAATGGTTTGTAGCATGACCCGACCTTATTTGATGTCCATCTGATTTTGTGATAGGTGGTCCCTGAGACCAGCGCCTGCATTGATGGCACCTTCGCTGTAGGTGTTGACCAAGATCATCTGAGGATCAACAAATTCTACGGGCACGATGACCCATCGTTCCAGGTTGTCCTTTCTCGCTTAAAAGAAATGATCCAGAAAGCCATAGAGGCCCCTAATGAAGAGTTTTTCAATTGTCTGAGGGACCTGAAAGCGACAGCTCCAGAAGATATTTTGCTTGACATCCAAACTCAAAGGGAGAACACGGTATTTGGTACCTGCGACTGGGTTTTGGACGACCAAACGTTTTGTGCTTGGAGGCACAGCAAAACTTCCAACTTCTCCGTCTCGACGCCTTGCCGGGGATGGGAAAGACAATGTTATCGACATATCTCGTCAAAGCCCTGGAGAGGACAGTCGAAGACAGCAGGCTCATTTCCTTTTTTTGCGACGACAAGATTGATGACCGAAAAACACCAGAAGCTGTATTACGGAGTCTCAGCTGGCAGCTACTAAAGCAGAATGCAGGACTCTTCCAGCATATCAGGGAAGATTACAAGGCTCGTGGAGAAAACCTATTTAGAAATCTTTCCGCTCTCCGACAAGGTTTTGAGCGCATGCTCAAAGGTGACAATGCGAGAGAAGTGTTCGTTGTCGTCGACGCTCTGGACGAGTGTGCAGCGGCTTCGCGTGCGGGCCTCATCGACACTTTCAAAGAACTTGTCATTCCTTCCGCAACAGGCCCGTGTGTCAAGATCTTAGCTACCTATAGACGGACTGTTTGTGATATTGATCGTCGATTTAAAGACTGTGGTAGCAGGTTGACTATCGACGCGGAAAAAATCTCTGGCGACCTCCACACGTATATCGATGACATTGCCGATAAAATTACTACCGCGGATGGTTGCCGGAGTCCAAGGAGCTTGTCAAGAAACGTCTCAAGAGCAAACCAGGAGGTACCTTTTTGTCGGTGTCCATCATCCTAGCTGAGCTCCGCGGATGCTTGATGCATAACGTGAGCAAGGTTATGGATAATCTCCCAACAGACCTGCACATAACCTACGCTGCTATATTGGATCGGATTCCAAAAAAACAAACGATCTACTGCGAAATTCATCCTGCACTGTATGGTTGGCGCGAGGCAGCCGTTGCAAAGAAGGGACATCCAGGCGGCGTTCCGGATATCGAAAATGACCCATTAGAGCGCACCATGGACATCGACGCTGATTTTTTCGCGCCTTGTGCCTCGATTATAATTTCTTCTGATACCGTCAACTTCTGTCATCAATCCGTGAAAGACTTCTTTCTGGACGGCAAAGTCGCAAAAGATTGGCACTTCACTGAGTATGACGCCAACTTACGTCTACTTCAGCTGTGCTGGAAGACTTTGAAGAATCAGCCACGCATTGCTTGTGGCCCTCGTGATGTATGTGCTCCCGAAGGCAGCGTGCTCGAATTGCACAAACCCGAACGCAATGAGTTGCAGGCCCTATATGGAAGGGATCCGTTCCTGCGATATTCGCTTTATCAATGGGAAAGTCACGCAATAGCAAGTTACCAAGCGCCAGACAATGTTGCAATTCAGGAAGCGTACACTTCAGTGCCAGGAGTCGACCTTACTAATGCATCGCGGTTGTACACGGCTGGATGGTTCTTGCCGTTGGCAACAACCAATGGGGTGTGTTCAGTTGGTTGTTGGAATGTGGAGCGAAGTTCGGGGAGATAGGTTTCAGGTGTAACTGCGCTCTCATTGGCCGCCGAGAAGGGTCAGATGGACATACTCCAAAGGATGATCGAAGCGGGTGCTCCTCACAATCTCGAAGACCGTGGCAAGAGTACGCCGCTTGTCATCGCGGCGGAGAATAATGAGATGGAAATTTTAAAATATCTGTTGGAAGCTTGAAGGTGCAAAAGGAAACGCAAAAGAAAAGGCTAGTATTGCACTCTGGTTCGCTGCTCGATGTGGGCATGAGCAAAGGGTCCAATTTCTGCTTAATCAGGGTGCAGACAAGGACGTGTTTAATGACGAACCGGGGGAATACAACAATAGATTTTTGGGGAGAATTAAAGGGGGAGCGGTGAGGCCGCTTTATATTGCTGCCGAGAACGGACATTCAGAAGTTATGCGGCGTGTGCTGGTAAAAAAAGCTGATCTCCCAATGCTATGGCTCATGCCGGCTTGACAGCGCTTCACGAAACTTGTACTGTTGGTCACTTGGAAGTCGTAAAGGCATTGGTTGAAGATTCCAGGGCCATGATCAACCTTATCGACGATGAGAACATGACTGCCTTGGATCTAGCAAATGGGGAAGAAGTTTTCGATTATCTAACGACAAAGAAGGCCTTGCTCAACGACGAAATACTGGAACGGGGGCATGAGTTCCATGAAATCGATGCCACAATAGAGTTGAAGTTGAAACAATTCAACGAAAAATATCAGACTAACTTATCGCTGTATACCGGCGATTCCCAAGAAGTTCTGGAGTCTGACTGTGAGCGTACCGATTCGGAAATCGACACTGTAATGGCAGATTCTGGGGGCGAGGACCGCAATTTGAAGGACTTTGAGGACTTTGCAACTCCCCTGGATATGCACAAGAGCACCGTGCCATTGGCGAAACTGATGGATGAGATGATGGACTGGGATTGAGGAAACAAGCTTCGTTCCCAAGTACATGCCCAATTACGTGACGCTTTTAGGGAGTTTCTTGGTGACATACCTGCCATTTGGGAATTCCGAGTCGCAGTGGTGCAGAGCAGAAAGGCAAGACCAGAGGCTGGGAAATGTACAAGTATGTATAATCTAGATTGCAATAGCTCTTAGTATTATCGACAAGATTTAATAATAGTAGTTTGTGTGATACGGCGGCGCAGTCACGGACGAACAGTCGGGATGATGTGTGGGATTTTAATTGTTATAATCATACCTACGAGTATACGAGTAGACACGATGGCGCATGCCAACACGTGATTAGTTCATGGCAGGTACCTTACTACGAGTAGCTAGCGCCGCGGAATAACGTACCATCTCATCGGTAATTTATCGACTACTCGTAGCTATAGACTCTACGGAATATTGTAGACTTGGTGTTATATTAAGCTATCTTGTTGACGCTGGTTGGTAATTACGAGTATGTACTAATTTATTTAGCTGCCTAAAATAAAGCGGTGAGGCCAAAGAGTGGTGTAACTTCACACCTAGGTAAGTACCCAGGTACGAGTACCTAATACCCGTAAACAAGACAATATCGGGCCCCAAAAAAAGGCACCAGAAACTCACGAGTACTGTACGAGTACGGTGCGGTGACAAGGGACGGGGATGCATGCATAGCGCCGATTGGCCTAGACGACGCTACCGGAACGCGCTTACCTGTTCGAGCAACGCCTGGAAATCAACAAATCTCTCTGGTGCTGGGGGCAGCACCTTTGGCCACCCGCCTCGCCCTCACTCACCACCCACCCCCTGGCCAGGCCAATTTCCCCCACCTATTTTGCTCGTCCGCCTACCTTCTTTCTTGCCTTGCACCTCTCACCCACCCCCAGCAAGGCCCTCCCAGGATCCCGTCAGGCAAAAAAACGCCCTTTTTTTTCTTCTGGCTTGCGTTTTCTCATCTCCAATCGTGCCGACCAGACAAACATCTCTGCTCTCTATTTTACTTAAGCTATTTTAACCCCCCTCCTTTGTTGTATCGTCACCATGCGTGAGGTTATCAGCATCAACGGTAAGCTCTAGCTTTACCCCTCCTTTTTCTCTGGCTCTCTTGTTTGGGCGCCCCCTCGCCTACGCGTTGGCTTCACCGCATCGACGTTCAGAGAACGGTCCGCCCCTACTTGCTGCGCCCAACGTGTACTGACTCTCGTTATTCTAGTCGGCCAGGCTGGTTGCCAGATTGCCAATTCCTGCTGGGAGGTATGTTTGATGATTTCTTGTCTCCTTTGCCGCCTTTTTTTGAAAACCGTAACGCTGACTGTTGTCGTTTGCTTTAGCTCTACTGCCTCGAGCACGGTATCCAGGTAAATTTCCCGCCCAACCATCGACAAGCCGACCACTCCCGCAACCAAATACTGACCAAAATCGACGCAATAGCCCGATGGTTACCTCACTGAAGAGCGCAAGGCTCAGGATCCCGACCAGGGTTTCAGCACCTTCTTCTCCGAGACCGGTACGGACAAACAGCAACAACACAGGCTCGCAACCAACGGGCAACTGATGATGTTCTTTCTAACGCGTTCACTGCAGGCCAGGGCAAGTACGTTCCCCGCACCATCTACTGCGATCTCGAGCCCAATGTCGTCGACGAGGTCCGCACCGGCGCCTACCGCAACCTCTTCCACCCCGAGTTGATGATTACTGGCAAGGAGGATGCTTCCAACAACTATGCTCGTGGTCACTACACTGTCGGAAAGGAGCTCATCGAGGGCGTCCTCGACAAGATTCGCCGCGTTGCCGACAACTGCGTTGGCCTCCAGGGTTTCCTCGTCTTCCACTCCTTTGGCGGTGGTACCGGCTCTGGTTTCGGTGCTCTTCTCATGGAGCGCCTCTCCGTCGACTACGGCAAGAAGAGCAAGCTCGAGTTCTGCGTCTATCCCGCTCCCCAGACCGCCACCTCCGTCGTTGAGCCTTACAACTCTATTCTCACCACCCACACCACGCTTGAGCACTCTGACTGCTCTTTCATGGTTGACAACGAGGCCATCTATGATATCTGCCGCCGCAACCTCGGCCTGGAGCGCCCCAACTATATCAACCTGAACCGCCTGATTGCCCAGGGTATGTACTTACCTCCTACACCAAAATATTACTCGGTCTGACGCTGACGTGATGTGTACAGTTGTCTCATCCATTACCGCCTCGCTCCGTTTTGATGGCTCTCTCAACGTCGACCTCAACGAGTTCCAGACCAACCTGGTCCCCTACCCCCGCATCCACTTCCCTCTGGTTGCCTACTCTCCTGTCATCTCTGCCAGCAAGGCTTCCCACGAGGCCAACTCTGTCCAGGAGATGACCATGTCATGCTTTGAGCCCAACAACCAGATGGTCAAGTGTGATCCTCGCTCCGGAAAGTACATGGCTACCTGCCTGCTGTACCGTGGTGATGTTGTTCCCAACGACGCTCACGCTGCTGTCACCACCCTCAAGACCAAGCGCACCGTCCAGTTTGTCGACTGGTGCCCTACTGGCTTCAAGCTTGGTATCTGCTACCAGGCTCCCGAGAACGTCCCCAACGGCGATCTCGCCAAGGTCAACCGTGCTGTGTAAGTTGCTCCCCGCCAAATCGTGAGTTATAATGCCAAATCTAATACCTGTATAGCTGCATGCTCTCCAACACCACTTCCATTGCCGAGGCCTGGTCGTCGCTCTCCGCCAAGTTTGATCTCATGCACTCCAAGCGTGCCTTTGTTCACTGGTACGTTGGTGAGGGTATGGAGGAAGGTGAATTCTCTGAGGCCCGTGAGGATCTTGCCGCCCTCGAGCGCGACTACGAGGAGGTTGCTGCCGACTCTGCTCCTGAGGAGGAGCTTGACCTGGAGTACTAAATGGGTGAAATGTGACTGGACTGCTAAGGGGATTCACTTCTTTCAAGGCAGCTAATGCCCACCCTAGTTCTGGGGGTGTAAATTCGTTATTATTTCACAAACAATAAACATTTCTAATGTTCAATTCTCTACTGTAATTGCTTTTGGGGGGCTTCCTAAATTGTGAAGAAATCTGGCCATTTTGTGGACTGTATTGTAAGCTTACATGACGATCCCGGCGTCCGTGCCCGTTCCTATGCTATGGTATATCCTCCCTTTGAAATGCGTATCCAGAATCCCAAGCAGAAAAGGGAAAGGAAAAAAAAAAAAAAAAAAAAGGGCAAAGTCAAGAAATAAATACGAGATGATGCAATTTATATACCGCCCACTTCATCCACAATCTCGACCATATTCTCCAGCGTCCAATCCACCAACTGGTCAAAGTTTCTGCACTTGTGATGGACGTTAAAGTCCAGCTCGCGCATCAGCTTGTGGCCTGTCCTGTGGTCCAGCAGGACGGGCGTGACGTCGCCGTAGCACATTATACTTAGGCGGAGAGTCTCAAGGCAGTGGTCTACGTGCATTCTTGCGGGGAGGGGGTCCTCTAGATCTGAAGGATATAGCTTTTCGCCCCAGGATTTGTCGAAGCGGTCAAGGGGCCAGGTTGCTTGACGGACGAGGTCCTATTGTGTGCGAATATGAGTATTTAGTATTTCAAGACTTTGTAGGAGAGATTTTGATAAAACGTACGAGGCAGTGAAGTTGGTGGAATACTTCCACCATGGCGGCGTATGTTGGGTTGTTTGGGTCGCTGCCTATGACTTGGACGTGCTTTGCCTCTGTTTTGTTGAGGCCTTTGATAATTTCGCTGTCAACGCCAATGGGAGGGTCTGCGGGAATGTTAGCTTTAAAGTTTTGATGTGCGGTGCTGCCATCGCAGTGTGGTTGAGATGAAAGCTTACAATCCCATAGACCTAGCCAGGCCTCTTGAAGCTCCTTGCTTGGCGGCCCGCGATATTTCGACGTATGATTGAAATAATTTGTAAAGTCTCCTTCCCAAAACTCGACATAATCTAGCATAGGTGCTGTTTAAAACAATAAAGAGTGATTAGTTGATTGAAAGGATGAGGTACGTGACTGAAAACTCACAAGCTGGAGACATGAGCTTTGCGCACTTGTGCATCGACAGCTTTGGCGGCGGGATGATGAGGCGCGAGCTAAAGAAACATATCGAAATCACTAATATGATGATGTTGAACTGGATAAGCCTGCTTATGCGCCGCTCGCGCCAGACGAGGGAGTGCTCCCGCTCTGTGATGGAGTGTTCTCGCTCTGCGATGGATTGCATGTCACTGGCTGCTGCTCGTTCTACATCGTAGGCCGAGGGCGATCCTTTTCTTTCGCCTGTTGATGGGCCGGCTTCTTCTTCGTCGTCTGAGCCCGCGACGGAGTAGTAGTAGTCTGGCTTGTTTTGAGCCATGGTTATTTATGTGATGGGGAGGAGGATAAGGCAAGTGGGTGGCGTTGGGGGCGTTGAAAGGGACATTGGTTGCTTGTTTCGCGAGGATGGAAATTTGGTTTGGATATGACACTAGGTTAGTATGGTACGAGTGTCGCTTGGCGATGGGAGGGTGCCAGGTGGTGTGGTGTGGTAAGCTGACTTATCGGGGGTGTGCTATGGGCGTGTTTGGCTATTGAGTGATCAGCTTATGCGTTGAAACTGCGTTTATAGTAGAGTTATTGCTAATAGATTTAATTATAAATAAACAACGGCCTTATTTCTTTTGTATGATTTTTTTTCTTTCTTGAAATAATCCTTATATGTTAGTAGACTGCTTTGTTAGCTACATCTTCCGGTTTGGTCTCCGGTAGTCGCACAATGCAGCCCCCATTTGCGGGCGTCTGCATGGGTCTCGTTTCTGCTGCTGTGCTGTGGTGGCTGGCGCACCAGGTACGTTGCATATATTGCTTTATAAACCGAGTGGGACTTCTATCAGTCTGCTAACAATTGTGTATTTAGTTTCTTTGAATGAAAGAAGTACTTCACAGCAACTGGCGCCTTATTTATTTGTTCCTCCACATGGAAATAGTGTATATGAAGAGGATGTTGCAGCCGCTGATCGGGATGCTGTGCTGGGAATTAAATCAGAATAAACAAATGGAAATAATTATCCATCAATTCAAAAATAATAAATAAACAGATCAAAAAGGCCATTCCCTTCTTGCCCAGCATTCATTCATATCTCTGCCTAGCTATAGACTTCATCGGCACTGGTAAAACCGTTCAGCCGCCAGTTGCCGCATTGGTAAAAGACGGCGCCCACAAGCCGACGGTACGCGAGCCACCCGGTCGCGGGGAAGACGTTCACGTAAACCTTGCCGCTTCACCCAACGGCACACGACATAACCTCTTCACATCACTGCGCATCCAAAATGTCTCTACTCCGCACAGCGCTCTGCAGGGCCTGCAGAAGGTCCCAATTCCAGCTCCAGCGAGGCTTTGCCACTGCCAGCGCCCGCGACAACAAGGTCAAGCTGGTCGAGGTCGGTCCTCGTGACGGCCTGCAGAACGAAAAGAAGACGATCCCGCTCGCCACAAAGGTTGAGTTGATTGAGCGGCTTGCCAGGACTGGTCTGGATACCATCGAGGCTGGCTCGTTTGTCGCCCCGAAATGGGTCCCGCAGGTAGGTGCTTGAGCAACAATGGCGCAAAGGAAGGGGACATGCAGCAAACGATGCTAATTTGGATTTGCTTCATGACAGATGGCCAACTCTAGCGAGATTCTTCAGCATCTCCTCCAACAAAAGATCCAATCCCCCGTACCGATTTCATACGCTTTCCTTGCACCCAATACCAAGGGTCTTCAGAATGCTGCCACGATTCTAAAAGAGAACTCGGGTGCCTTTGCGACCCAAGCTGAGCCGGTGACCGCAAACGACGGCCCCTCGAAGCCCACCGTCGAGGTGGCAGTTTTCGCGGCCGCAACCGAGAGCTTTACGCAAAAGAACCTCAACTGCGATATCCAGACCTCGCTCGAGCGTTTCAAGGCCGTTATCCAAGATTCCAAGGCCCTCGGTCTTCGTGTTCGTGCCTACGTCTCCGTTGTGCTGGGCTGCCCCTTTGAGGGCTTCGACGTGGACCCTCACAAGGTTGCTGAGATTTCTACAGAGCTGCTTGAAGCTGGTGCTGATGAGATTTCCCTCGGTGACACAACCGGCATGGGCACTGCGCCCCGCACAAGCAACCTGCTCAAGTGTATGGCGGCTGCCGGCATTCGCAACGAGGATATTGCCATGCACTTCCACGATACGTATGGCCAGGCGCTGGTTAACACTGCCGTCTCACTGGAGCATGGTATTCGCATCTTTGACAGCAGTGTTGGTGGACTGGGTGGTTGCCCGTACAGCCCTGGTGCGACGGGCAATGTCTCTACGGAGAACATGATATACTTTATGGAGACCCTGGGCATGGATACTGGTGTTAACTTGGATGCTATGGCCGATATTGGTGCTTGGATTACTTCGGAGCTGGGCAAGGCAAATGACAGCAGTGTTGGAAAGGCGGTTCTTGGTGCGCGGGCAAAGAGTGCTGCTAATGCGGCCAAGGCATAAAAGCTTCCAAAGGGATTTTGTAAAGTAAAATGTGTCACAGACCAGAAGAATAAATTCTGGATATTTATGGACACTGCCTTGAGCTGTCCTGCCTGCTTCATGCGACCTGTATTAAAAACATGTTGGAGCTTATACGGGTAATTATCCACCACACAGAACGGCAGACTATACCTGTTATCTCCTTCACTTTTAAATTCACGATATCTTCACTGAGGACCCCGGAATTTGGTCTTTACCGTAATTACTTTTCCAACCTATTGTGGAAAGAGCCGCTACTGTAAACCTCGTGTACCGTCCTTGATGGTCATGTGACGTCGTTATGCTGAATCCATCCGCCTCTCCACCGTGGGCCTTGTGGCCATCATTACTGGGGCTCCACCTGGAGCCCGTCAACCAAGCTCAACCTCCTCCAACCTCCGTTTCTAGCTCAGCGGCCGTCCTCGTCACCTTCAATCCATTGCACTCCCGCCTATCTTGTGCGACCGCTGCTCCCCCCAGGTCCCCATCATCAACGCGGCAGACACACGAAGCTTTCGCCCGCGTCTTCCTGTTCACGGATCATCCGCTTCGATTCCTGCTATTCTTCGCCGTCGTCACCCTCCCAACCCCACCGAGCGTCATCGTCGTAACGCATACGTTTCCATCATGCCGGACTCGCGCGAATCGTCGTCGTACTCCGTCACCCCGAGGATTCGGTACAATACCGTTGGAGGTGTCAACGGTCCTCTGGTTATTCTTGACAATGTATGACTGCCTCATCAGCCTCACCGCACCGGTCCCGGCATGGACGTGAAGTTAGTTGCTTACGCGGATGATGTACTGATTGGCAATATAGGTCAAATACCCCAAGTATAATGAGATCGTCACCCTTACGCTGCCCGATGGAACGGAGAGATCCGGACAGGTCCTCGAAGCTCGAGGTCAGTAGATGGATTGGATGTTTATGCGAAAGATACACGCTAACGGTTGTCTTAGGCGACCGAGCTGTCGTACAGGTTTTCGAAGGTACTTCTGGTATCGATGTGAAAAAGGTAAGATACACTTGCGCGCAGTGGAGCTCTTTTTGGAGAAGCTAACACTCTCAAACAGACCAAGGTCGAATTTACCGGCGAAAACTTGAAGCTTGGCGTCTCCGAAGACATGTTGGGTCGTATCTTTGATGGATCCGGACGAGCCATCGACAAGGGCCCCAGCGTGCTTGCAGAAGATTACCTCGACATCAACGGTAGCCCGATCAACCCTTACTCTCGTGTATGATTGTATGATTGCTTCGAGATTGTGGTGATGCTGACGACCTGCAGGAATTCCCCGAGGAAATGATTTCCACTGGTATCTCTGCCATCGATACGATGAACTCGATTGCCCGTGGCCAAAAGATTCCCATCTTCTCTGCTTCCGGTCTCCCCCATAACGAAATTGCCGCCCAAATTTGCCGACAGGCTAGCTTGGTCAAGCAGCAGGGCGTCACCAACAAGGGTACCCACGATGGACACGAGGAGAACTTCTCCATTGTCTTTGGTGCCATGGGTGTCAACTTGGAAACTGCCCGTTTCTTCACCCGCGACTTTGAGCAGAATGGCAGTTTGGAACGTACCACTCTGTTCCTCAACCTTGCCAACGATCCTACGTACGTAAATTGTCAAGTAGCTCGCATCCTGGACATCACAATACTGATATTGAATGCAGCATCGAACGTATCATTACTCCCCGTCTGGCTCTCACTACTGCCGAATACTACGCATACCAACTCGAACAGCACGTGCTGGTCATTCTTACCGATCTTTCTGCCTACTGCGACGCTCTTCGTGAGGTTTCCGCCGCCAGAGAAGAAGTGCCCGGTCGTCGTGGTTACCCCGGTTACATGTACACTGATTTGTCCACCATCTACGAACGAGCTGGTCGTGTGACGGGACGTAATGGATCGATTACGCAGATTCCCATCTTGACCATGCCCAACGAGGATATTACGCACCCTATTCCCGATTTGACGGGATACATTACAGAGGGACAGATCTTTGTCGACCGTGCTCTTGACAACCGTGGTATTTACCCCCCCATCAATGTGCTGCCGTCGCTGTCGCGTCTGATGAAATCTGCCGTCGGTGAGGGCATGACCCGCAAGGACCACGGTGATGTTTCCAACCAGCTGTACGCCAAGTACGCTATTGGTCGTGACGCCGCGGCCATGAAGGCAGTCGTTGGTGAAGAGGCTCTGTCAGCCGAGGACAAGCTTTCGCTGGAGTTCCTGGACAAGTTTGAGCGTCAATTCATCAACCAGGGCCAGTATGAGTCGCGAACCATTTTCGAGTCTCTGGATCTGGCATGGAGCTTGCTGCGCATCTACCCCAAGGAGCTACTCAACCGTATTCCCAACAAGGTGCTCAACGAGTACTACCAGCGTGCGCAAAAGGAGGCCAAGACCAAGGGCAAGGCGCGCGCGGATGTCGAGTCGTCGGACAGACAGCAAGATGACGGGAACCTGATTGACGCATAGAAGGAATGCATGTAGTGTACGTGGAGGTATAGACATGCGGGGGGAAATAGAGGACGAGTACGGTAGTAGTGGAAGCCGAGTGTTGAACGTTGTTATTGTGCAGTGTTGTCCATTATCGTTAATGCAAATGATCACCGATTTGCGCGGTGCCTAGTGGAAGAGCTGAAGGATGGGATGTCCTTTGGCAAGGAACGCACATAAGAAGCCGAGCTTGATTTGTTTTTTTAGTGTCAGTCTGTTTCGCATACAATGCAAGAGTTATAGAGACTTGTACGCGCAAGAAAGTTGTGCCCGTGAACTATGAGGTATGTTACTGGACATGTGACGTCAAGTCAAGATGGACAGGGCAAGGGTCGGTGGAGGGGATGATGCATCCTTTCGGCCCGTTTTTCGAGCTTGGAGATGCAGACAGAGTACTCGTACAATACGCCGAGCCCTTTGAACGTGAGCAGGAAAGAAGCAGAGCTTCTCTGGTGTCCTCGTACGTAGGAGGTAAGGGTGTGCAACATAAGTCTCCGGGGGGGGTGACTTGCATGGTGCGGGGAAGAGCGGCCAGAAAGAAGGGCTGGAAAGAGTGAAAGTATCACACACAAGAGAAGCGCCGAATGAGGTAGGATTTAGTGCTCATCGTCGTCATCCTGGTATTATTTCGTATAGCAGGTGGGAAGGGATGTGTGGGTGGCTGGAAATGCGCCGTTGTTGGCGCTAGAGTACGCTAGAGTTCGGGGTGGTTACAGTGAGGCTGGACTCCGCATGGGGCTGGGGTGGTGAACCAACAAGCTGAGATGCTTTTTTTTTTTCCATGGTAGTGAGATAGACTACAGGGCTGAAATCATTTGAATAAAAAAAGAATAAAAAAAAATAGAGGCAGTAAGAAGCAAAAGAAAAGCTCCGTCGTGAAGGCTGCTTTTTGCTGGGTCTTTCGTGAAAAGTACAAGTACAAGCTTGGGACGCGACCCCGGATTGGGGCTTACAAGGCGCAGACAAGCGGGGAAAATGGATCGCCCAGACCGGACAAGTCGGCAGCAGTAATTAAAACGAGAAAGCTGGAAGGAATCACCAGGAGAGACATTTTGTATGTGACTGGATATCCGGCTGGGCGTGACATGACTGCGGGCGTTTGTAAGCGCACCAGTGAGAGATGGAGGCGCTGACAGGAGGAGATGTAGTCTGTATATGCTGGTTGTGTTAAGGGCTGTAGTCTTGTTAAAATGAAGCTATTTACGAGTACATGTTTACGAGGTCTAGAAAAGCTATAGCAGATGGAATGTAACTGTTTCAATGCACAATGCACAACGACACGCCAGAAATAAAACGGTTTCATGCAACAAGGCAAGACTGGGGAATGCAGAACGCCGTCTCGTCCCGTTTCTCGTGGAAGCTTACGAGTATTAACCTTTGTTGCGGACAAAACAAGACAGGATGGGAAGCGGGGAAGACAAGACACTCCCTCCCCAAGATCTTGGTTGCATCACACCTTGCACAACCCCGTGCCGTTCGTTGCCGTTTGTGGACTGGTGCTGGCGTCGTGGGCCTGGAACAGTGCAGTGCAAGGCTCCATCTTAGCGCATTTTCCGGGGGACACATTGTTATTCGTAGTGGGCAAAATGTCTTTCCTTAGCGCGTCTTTGTGCGGGGGAAGCATTCGCAAAGGATCTGGGAGCGAAGCGTTTCTTTTTCACTTTTCGTCATATTGCAGCTGCAGGGTTGCGCGAGGTCTTTGCTGGCGCTGCGGGCAGGCAGCTGGCAGACACCCCCCCCCAGATTCTTAAATACCGGGGAGCTTGCACTAACTGTTGGAGCTTTGCTTTGCTTTACTTTCCATACTCCCAGTGTTAGCTTCTTGCTGATTTGCCTTGTTTTTGTCTTGCCTTGTTTTGATTCGAGAGGCGCGAAAACGGCATTGACAACCAGGAACCTACACCACCTACAAACGCGAGCTGCCGACTCATCCTCCCACACACCATCATGAAGCTCACAGCTAGCCTCGCCGCCATTGCTGCGGCTGTCCTACCGCTGACCCATGCCGCCGACTCTTCCAGCATGATGGGGACGGACAGCGGCACGGGCAACGGCATGAAGATGGGAAGCAATTCCACAAAGGGCCCCGACAAGGACGGCAAGTACTGGATCGAGGGCGACGGCATCCGCGCCGCCTTTATCCGCTACGGCGCTTCCGTGTCCAACTTTATGATTCAAGACCAGTACGGCATCGAGCGCGACATTGTCGCCGGCTTTGACAATGCCACCTACTACGAACAGGACAGGCAGCACCCTCACTATGGCGGCGTGCCGGGCCGCTATGCCAACCGCATCAAGAACAGCACGTTTGAGATTGACGGCAAGAAATACAAGGTCAAGGCCAATGAGAACCCCACAGAGGACCATCCCGACGGCCTGGATACCCTGCACGGCGGTCCCGATGGCTGGGACTGGCGCAACTTTACCGTTGTTGCCCACACGGATTCCAGCATCACGTTTATGATTATTGACCCGGATGGCAAGGAGGGCTTCCCTGGCGAGGTGATTTCCTACGTCACCTACACGCTCGAGCACATGGACTGGCATATCAAGATGATTGCCATGGCCACGACCAAGAAGACGCCCATTATGCTCAGCAGCCACACGTACTGGAACTTGGATGGCTTTGCCAACAATGAGACCAACACGGCCCTGAACCATACCCTGTGGATGCCCTACAGTGGTCAGCGCGTTGGTGTGGACAATATTCTCATTCCTACTGGTGATATCCTCGTCAACAAGAATGGCTCTGTCAATGACTTTTGGAGCAAGCCCAAGCAGATTGGTGAGGATATTGAGGATGAGGATCTCAAGGGCAACTGCGGTTTCAACTGCACAGGTTATGGTAAGTTATACTTGCTCACTTTGAGTGATGGCATCAAAAAAAAAATACTAACTTTCATGGCCTAGACAACTGCTACCTCGTCAACCGCGACCAACTCGACCCCTATGACTGGCGCACCGCCGGCCCCGTCGCCCAGCTCGCCTCCAACTGGTCCGGCATCACCGTCGACGTCTACACCGACCAGCCTGCGTTCCAAATCTACACCTGCAACGGCCAAAACGGCAGCCTCGCCCTCAAGACGACCCAGGGCCTCGAGGACAATGAGGACTTTCCTCGCACCATTCCCCAGTATGGCTGCGTTGTCATGGAGGTTGAGGACTATATTGACGGCATCAACAACCCCGAGTGGATGCGCACTGATAAGCAAATCTACGGGCCTGGCGATGACCCGTATGTGCTGCAGGCTACGTACAAGTTTAGCGTCAAGGGTCAGGATAAGAAAAAGAACAAGAACAAGAATAAGGAGGACAAGGAGGGTGGTAAGGAGCAGGATGGTGACGATGAAGATAGTGCTGGAGACGGAGAATAATGAGTAGTTGGGAAAGAAAGGAACCTGATTTGTTGGTTTTATGAATTTTCGACATGTCCTCGTCATATTAACGAGAAGACTTAAGATTTTATGTTTTTATCTGTAAATGTTTTTTGAAAGAAGCTAAACTAATACATATGAACGAGACACTATGATTTATGTCTTTCTGTAAACGTTTTTTTTTTTTTTTAAAAGAAGCTAAACTACTGCAAATACCAAGTCAAATTCAACTTATACATAATTATTCCTTCTGTTTTCTTATTCTCCAACTCTTGTCCGCACTCATAAGTGGTACTGCGGAAGGCGGATAATAGTGGGCACTGTCGCGCTGTGGCGGCACTTTTTTTTTTTCTCCAATGAGAATCAGACTCGATCCTATTGGCCGTAAACTCACGACCAAATATTTTCAAAAAAGCGCAGCACACTGCACCAGCTAATAAAAAAAGCGTTATAAATTCTCACATTATCTAAATTATAACAATATTGGCTCTCAGTTTTTGCCCCTTTTAAGCTGGTCTTGTTATCAGCATGGAGGACGATCGGGCCCAGGTCGACGTCGGCCTTGCGGCGGATATCGAAGAGTCACAGATGGCTCAGCTAGAGACACCTCAACATACGCCGACCAACGGAGAGTCGCAAAATCAGGAACATCCTACTGTTAAGCAGCCCAAGAAACGTTTTGTTGGCCGCAGGGCTGCTGCAGAGGCAGCGTCAAGGAATGGTGGTGATGGTGACGGTGTGAATGGCGAGAGCGGTGCTTTGCAAGGTATGTCTCCATCCCCCCCCAAAATGTCATTGTTGTTTTTTGAAAAATGAGAGCATAAACTAACTTTATCCTGAAGCGGCGAAACCAAGAAGAGCTCCGAGGTTATTAAACAGAGTGCCTCCTGAAATCTCAGAAGACCCCAACCTCAAGGAAGCAATTGCCCTTCTCCCCTCAAACTATAGCTTCGAAATCCCAAAGACCATCCACCGCATCCGCACCTCTGGCGCAAAAAAGGTCGCCCTGCAGATGCCCGAGGGCCTTCTTCTATTTGCCACCACCATTTCCGACATCCTTACGCAGTTCTGCCCCGGTATCGAGACGCTCATCATGGGCGACGTCACCTACGGCGCGTGCTGCATAGACGACTACACGGCACGAGCGCTCGGATGCGATCTGCTTGTGCACTACGCCCACAGCTGCTTGATCCCCGTCGACGTCACCAAGATTAAGACGCTCTACGTCTTTGTGGATATTAGCATCGATACGGCGCACATGCTCGCATCGCTTGAGCGCAACTTTGCCTCGGGCAAGACGATTGCGCTGGTCGGGACGATTCAGTTCAACGCCACCATCCACGGCGTGCGCAGCACACTCGAAGCCGCGGGCTTTCGGGTCCTGGTGCCCCAGATTGCGCCGCTAAGTAAAGGCGAAATCCTAGGCTGCACCTCTCCCAGGCTACGAGACGAGGATAAAGTCGATCTGATTCTGTACCTCGGCGACGGCCGCTTCCACCTCGAAAGCATCATGATTCATAACCCCTCTATCCCCGCGTACCGCTACGACCCATACTCTCGCAAACTGACGCACGAGAAGTACGAACACAATGAGATGCAAACCATCCGTCGCAGCGCGATCCAAACAGCCCGCAAAGCAACCCGCTGGGGTCTCATCCTCGGCTCGCTCGGGCGACAGGGCAACCCGCATACCATGGCGCTGATTGAAAAACAGCTGAAAGAAAAGGGTATCCCGTGGGTGAATCTGCTGCTGAGTGAGGTTTTCCCCGGCAAGCTGGCCATGATGAGCGATGTCGAGTGCTGGGTGCAGGTGGCGTGTCCGCGGTTGAGTATAGATTGGGGGTATGCGTTTCCCAGGCCGCTGCTTACGCCGTATGAGGCGCTTGTTGCGTTGGGTGTTAGAGAGGATTGGGAGCAGAAGGGGGTTTATCCTATGGATTATTATGGCAAGGATGGGTTGGGGAGGACAAAGCCGTTGGAAGTTGGGGACGGGGCATGAAAGAAATCTTGAAACAGATATGAAAAATGAAATGAATTATGCTTATCAAATATATTGGGGAAAAGATATCAAGGTTTTTTGAACTGCAGATATCGCGATTTGTGAACGGCGACATGGAGGTGACGATCTGGGATCGAATGGGCTGAAACCTAAGCTTTCGGAAACTTGAGTACGAAGGGAGCTGGCTGTGACTCAGTGGGCGTGAACTCCGTCCTTGCACAACGCAACGCAAGGCAGCTGGAACCGCAATACTATCTCGCCATACAATTCCCCTGCTAACAGTATCCATCTAAGCTGTCTAGTGACTTAAAGCATATCAGCTTCAGCACCCCGAAATAGGCAAACCCTTTTTATCCATGGACCTCACGGCGGCTTTTGCCCAAAAGGCAGACCTCACCAGCGTACATCTCATCGCTGAGGGCCTCGAATTTACAGTCTACCGCGCTACCTCGGCCCATTACGGGCAAGTCGTCTTGCGCATCCCAAAGCACAAAGTATTCCAAAACGTGAATGACCCAAATATCAACGCCGGCGACTTGATACGGCAAGAAGAGGAGATTTACAATCTTCTTAGCTCCGGTCCCGTCCCCGTACCCAAGGCATATGGATACTATGAAATAGACGGTCAACCGGCCATGGTGTGTGAATACATCGATGCGGATGGTACGGAGGCAAGCACTAGCGAAATCGGTCGGGTGACTGCGTTGATTCACTCTACGCCATTGCCAGAAGGCGCAAAGGATATGAAGCTGGTGGCTATGGAAGGCACAAATATCATGGATGCGCTCGTGAAGCGAATGACTCGGCGTTTTAAACAGTTTGTCAAAGCAGAACCCAATTCGGAGAGCTGGATTCCTGGTGAGGCTACACTGCGACCTATTGCAGAGCAGTTACGTCGACTGCCTGATTGCCTTTTACACATGGATTTTCGGGATGTCAACTTTCGGGTAAGGCTAGGGAGAATCGTTGCAGTCTTTGATTGGACAAATGCACTTGTTGGACCGGCCATTGTAGATGTCTGTCGAATCCTAGAGTACGGTGAGATACCCGGGGAGGAGTTTCTCGCTGCGTACAAGGCAGTTCGCCATCTTGAGCAAGTTTCACCTCTAGAAGAGACCTTTCTACGACTGGATGCAGCGCTCATGCTGGCTTTGGTATTTATTTCAGAGGCACCTAATCCAGAGAGGCGGGAAACGAGTATAAGACGAGTCGAGGAGCTGAGTTGCGCGCTGCAAGAGCACTAATACAAAGACGCTGTATTTCCAATAAATATGTCATTATAAAAATTCGTCAAGACATTAACTAATACATTATATTCCGCCGTGCCAATACAAGCAATTCACACCGCGTTAGTAGTTCCAACAGGCTCTGGCCGGTTGGCAAAGAGCAGCTTGTACTTGACAATCTCGACCACCTCGAGATTCTCACCCTCCTCCATACGCGTGCCGCCCGATCCCTCAATGAGCTTATTCTCACGCCGCTTTACAACGGCCAAGGCTTTGGGCAGTTTCTTGACTTCGCCCGTCAGTCGCTGGTGCTGGCCAACGTACATGTGCACGCGCTTCATCCATGCTGAGCCCTCTGCGTCAGGGTTGTAGTCTGGGAATTCGAGACTGCCAATTTGTGTATCTGGCAGGCTTTTGCCTTCGCTATCTTGGGGTAGGTTTATGGTTCCTTGCAGCTCGAGGATGGCGAGACCAGAAGGGGTTTGAAGTAGAGTTGGGAGAGGACTTGGGGCAGGTTTCTGGCCTTCTTTGGGCGGGTGTATTTTTGCTGTAGACATTTTGCTAAGAATATCTTTGATTTTTCAGGTAGTATTTAAAATGGGATATTGACCGGGAGAGGGTATGATTTTTGGCGTTGCATAAACTGAATAGGAAAGAGTCTATGTTGTAAAGTGTTGAATGATGAACTCATAGCAAGGCGTTGCAGCTCCGAATCAAGGTTGCGTAACAGCTCAAACAGCTGCCTGCCCTTTCTGGCGGTAAGTGTGGCTAAGTCCAACTGTGGCACAGACTCCAAGGACACACTAGCCACATTTGATCGAAGTGGACCCGGGCTTTCCTTTGCCCGTACCCACTAACCACGGCGCATGTTGATTGGTCCAGACTGCATTTTTCCCACCGCCCAACGCTCCTTTCGCGAACCCTAGCGGCCACACACTTTCTCGATTTTTCGCCCAAATTTTCCTTTTCGTGGGTTTGTACGCCTGGCTGACGCTTTTCCCACTGCTAATCCACTCCATCCCATCACCATCCGACTTCACGGCAGCCAGGTCAAGACAAACTTGCACCACCACACACTGGCAAGATGAAGGTAAGTCTTTTTGATTGAAAGAATATTGAAGAAGATTGGCAAAGGAAAGAAGAGGTTAGAGTCACGACTCGAGACGACGGGAGAACAACTCGCATCTGCAAAGTCTCGGGACGACTGAAGCATCGACTGCCGCACCACACGAATGGCCCTATCAACCAAGAAAACTCTTGTGTCGGCCTCGTCGTCGAAAGACTCTACTCGCCAGCCAATCTTCTTCAACAGAACGACCAGAACAATTATGCTGACCGTGTTGTCTCTTTCCAGTTGAACATTTCCTACCCTGCCAATGGCAGCCAGAAGCTCATCGACATTGAGGATGAGCGCAAGGTCAACGCCTTCATGGAGAAGCGCGTACGTTTTTAACAACCCCCCCCTCGACGCCTCCACGACCCGATCCACGATACTAACATTCTCATCATACAGATGGGCGCTGAGGTCCCCGGCGACTCCCTCGGCGACGAGTTCAAGGGCTACATCTTCCGCATCACCGGTGGTAACGACAAGCAGGGTTTCCCCATGAAGCAGGGTGTCATGTCCCCTCACCGTGTCCGCCTCCTGCTCTCCGCCGGCCACTCCTGCTACCGCCCCCGCCGCACCGGTGAGCGCAAGCGCAAGTCCGTCCGCGGCTGCATCACCGGCATGGACCTGTCCGTCATGGCTCTGTCCATTGTCAAGCAGGGCGAGAACGACATCCCCGGCCTCACCGACGTCGTCCACCCCAAGCGCCTCGGCCCCAAGCGTGCCACCAAGATCCGCCGCTTCTTCGGCCTCACCAAGGATGACGATGTATGTTATATCCTCTACCCATCATACTCGGTCATCGCCTATCCGGGACTTCTGCGTTGGAGGGGATGAAGAGAAAATGCAGAGTTCCTTGGATAGAGTGTGAGAAGAAACACACCTCCGGTTATGGAGGGGGGGACTGGGCCATGGTTCCATGCCTGTCATGTTTTGTTGCGGCTCTATCGGCTGGCCCGACATTGCCACACAAATTCAATGAAACCATCCCGTCCCCTTCTTCCAGACGGAGAGCGAGACACCGAATCAACTCTATTTTTTTTTTAGGAAAAGCGAAATCAGAAAACTAATGCCGACGGCTTGTCAATAGGTCCGCAAGTACGTCATTCGCCGCGAGATCCAGCCCAAGGGTGAGGACAAGAAGCCCTACACCAAGGCTCCCAAGATCCAGCGCCTGGTTACCCCCCAGCGCCTTCAGCACAAGCGCCACCGCGCTGCCCTCAAGCGCCGCCAGGCCGAGAAGGTCAAGGACGAGGCCGTAAGTTTTTCTACTTTTTTCTCGCCTACATCCCGGCTCCCGAGAAACACGCTCAGCTAACACACTCTCTTCCGTTTAGAACGAGTACGCTCAGATCCTCGCCAAGCGTGTCGCCGAGGCCAAGGCCCAAAAGGCCGATGCCCGCAAGCGCCGCGCCAGCTCCATGCGCAAGTAAAATCTTTTTTGTCGGGTTTTTCTGGCGTTAGAGTTTTACGTGTTATACAGGGGTGTGCCGTGATGTGCAAGGGTGGATGAAGAAAAAAATTACGTAAAGGAGAGAAACATGGCAGATATCATGGAAATGCCAGGACTTTTTTACTCCGGTCGGGGAAGTTCATACCTTTTTGCATGCATTGGGAATGATTCAAGTTTCTTCGCACTTTTTGGGATGAGTAGGCTTTGTGGCCTGCCATCCTTCTCATGTCACGAATGTAGTAGGACACATATCAAAATACATTCTTGATCTATCTAATTTTATGCATCACTTTATTTTCTGTGACTGTACGTTGGTACTTCCCAAGTCACTTCACCGTGTCATTTAGTTGTAATACCAATGTCCTTCACCTGACTAGGTACCCAGTGGTGGGCAAAAGTTCATCTAACATAGACGCCTTTATTTCTCTAACTACACACTTCTGTATTACTAAAGGCACCAAGGCGTGTCAATTGCTTCATTGCCGTTTCGCTTTCCAGATCTGCAACAAACCAAGGAGACCTGCACTTCCCCAAGTTGTTGCGAACCAGTCTTAAAAGCGAGCAATGCCAGCTAGGTAGGCTAGGCGCAATTCCTCCACTCTAAATGAAATCCATGTCGTAAAATTACACTCTAAAGCACCGCACGTAGCGTACTCTGCATCCCAAAAGCACCACTCTCCCTCTATATTCTTGAGATCTCTTAAGCAAAACCAAAATATTCGTTACCGGCAGTGATTGCCTTGACAAGCTGGGCACGCAAAGTGTCATAACTGTCATACTCTGGCAGGTCAAGTTCTGTTGCGATAGGTCAGTAATTGAATACAGCGGATTTTCGAAGGCAGTAACTTACGGTTGAAGCAAGTGTGAGAAGTGGGGAGACGGTCCTTGTCACCATAGTTTCGGTGAATGTTGAAGCGACTGATGCCATTCATGCCCTCAAGTTCCTTGAACCCGTTCAAAGGCACCTTGCTAGTTCCCGTAACAAACTGCAACAGTTTGGCAAGCTCTTCCTTGTCAAGGGATCTGACAGTTCGCCAGAACCACTGCACTTGCGGGGACGAAGCTGTGTAGTTGTGGTATTCTGTGTTGCTTCGCCAGTCGTCAATGTCAATGTCGGGAAGGCCAGAAATCAGAAGCTCCAATTCCTGCTCATTGAAGATAGAGATCAGCTCTGCTGGGATAATTTCGTGGAATCCTATTAAATTCAGTTAGCTTTGTGATTTGCCGTTTACCTCGCTGTAAAAGCTACGTACCCTTCAGGAATGCCTCCATCTGGTCTTGGACAGACGAGAGGAGTCTGTGCCTAACGACAAGGCGGACATATTCGTGCTTATTCTCTTCCGTTACAGGAATGTCTCGGCCATTAGGGATGAGATCGACCGTTTTCGTCACTCCGAATTCGTCCTCTTCCTCGGAAAAGGTCTCAGTGATGATGTCGGTAATATCATTCTCGAGCATCCAGCACAGAGATTTGTAGTAATCAGGATCAAATGACTCCATGTCCTTGACCGAAACCGATTTTCCAAGGATACGTTTGTAAACTGCGCGACTGAAGAAACAATCAAGAAGTCGGCCTTCATACAACGCTTTGCCAATAATCCGACCAATAAACTTAAAGAACATCAAATGATCGAGTTGGTGGTCCGTATCGTCCCGCTGATACTTGCTGAGCTTATTCGGGTGGAACGTCGTGCGGTCGGACGAAACCGGAATGAACAAAGCATTGTTTGGGTCGAACATTTGACGTGCGAGAACCTGGAACCACTCGCGCGTCACACCACCAGCATCCACACCTTCCTCGCCATTGAAGCGAATATTGAGTTTGCCATGCTTAATCTCTTCGCCGGACTTGTAGTACAGGGCGGTGAAAGAGTCGCGGAAGACAGATTCTCGTCGGACAGAAAGCGACAGGGGAACTGATGCTCGACCATTGTTTTGGCTTCGAGAGTGGACGCTGCGGTTGAAATAATTGCGCTTATTGTCAAACTCCAATACCTTGGGATTCCTTACCAGCAACGCAAACGTTCCAGACATCAGCTTCGGGCTATGGCGCACGAGTTCGTTGAGAATGCGCCGGTGTTCCTCCGTAAATGTAAAGAACAAGCTTGCAGTCTGCGACTCCTCTTGCGGGCTGGAGGCAGCGCCCTCCTTTGTAGGCTGGCCAGGCGCCGTGTCTTCCTTTGCAGTGGTGTTTTTGCAGACCACCATGAGCGACTCTATCAATGGAAGCAAAATTGTTGCCACACTGAGCATGTTCTCACGCTGTCTGATCGCGCTCAGACAAGCACTCAATTTGTCCCACATGCCAATGAAAGTCTCATTGTGGTAGAGAGGTGTAAGCCAGTCTTGTTTGTCGCCATTGTTTGTGCTGTCCGAGCCTGCATCCGCGTTCTTCTTCTTAACATCAAAAAGATGGTCCAGAGCCGTAAGGACTCGGAGAAGCTTGTTCTGCTCCGACGCACCGGGTGAGAACTTGGCAAGAGCAACTCCTTGGATCTCCGTTCCGGACTTAGCAGCAAGAATATGCGGCAATAGATCGTTCAGGTCGGTCACAATGTGTTCACTTAGAGATCGGGCTTGTTTCGTGAGCTCTTGGCCGAATATTGCCTTGGTGCCAGGAATGGCACAAAGATTTTTGATCGTGGCAATAGTGTTCTGGAACGTCTTAGAGCTGCACTCTCGCGCGACAAAGATTCTGACAACCAGTGTTAGGTTTTCTTCCGGAATAAGAGGCGCCTGAAGTTGGCGAGTTCGCTTTTGCTGCGGCTCATCCTTCTTGGCCGTTTGGCTCTCCCCTTGTCCCGCACTCTCTGGTGCAGCCGAGGAGCCATCCACGTTATCGGCGTTCTTCTCTTTCGAGTCTTCAAGGTTTGGTTTTCCGGACTGGGCGGATGCGTCCAAGGACTCCTTTCGTCGGCGTTCAAGGTTTTGGAGTGGTATGGTAACGCGGTTGAGTAAATCGGCCAAGTGTGTCATGACCGTAGAGTTTTCCGTGACAAGTTCGCGATCTAGGAGGCCCAGCAGCGTATTGATGGCAAACTTATTGGCCTTCGGGTCCTTGACTTTGGCCTTGCCTTTGAATGCCTTTCTAATACTGGCGCCTATAATCTCATGCTCTGTGAGGAAAAGCCAGGCGACATGAGGGTTACGGACGCAAAGATCGACAAGGAGGTCAAGGCACTGCTGGACAATGAGGAGCGGTGATGTCTCCGAGCTGCTATGCGCCGTGTTCGCAACAGTCAAAGTTGTCAAAGTTCGTTTTAGACTCTGGGGTGTCCGTTGATCAGTCTCCCTGTCCTTGTCCTTGTTATCCTTTAATCGCTTCGCTTTGATTGAGAGCTGGCCAAAGCTGCGCTCGACTGCATGAATATCTGTCGTTCCATCTTGCAGAATCTGAAGGACAGTACTGATGACTTCCAGCCTGCTCTGACGGTTCTCGCACACATCAGCAAACACACCGAATAGGTAGTTTCTGAACGACCCTTGCTGGGTGATGAACATTAGTCGAAGAAGCGTTGCGACTCCGGCTTTATCGATCATTTGGATAACAGTTCTCCGCGCTTGCTTGCCATCATTAGGACCCTTGGAGGTCGCGTGGCCTGATGCCGGCCCGGGGGGTGCAATTTGATGCCCACCAGACAGAGTGATCGGCTGGGAGCCTGAAGTACGTATTCTGTCGCCACGTTGATCGGCCAACAGACGAGCTTGGGCGGCCATTTCCGGTGGCAGCTGGTCCATGAGGTCTTGGCCCTGGTCCATTAAGACTTGTTCTCGCAGCTCGGGAGCAAAGGATTGCAATATGCTTGCAGTGTCCATGTCAGTGGGGAGCAACCCTTGAGTAGCTCCCGCAGCTTGGCGTCGACCTTCGTCTCGCTGCCGTCGGCGTTGCTCTTGTGCCTCTTGCTGCGCAATCTCCTGTCGCAGCTCCTCTGGCAACGCGTCGAGGAACTCTTGGAAGACTTCGGTAGGCTCCCCTGACGGAGCGGTTTGACGTGCCTGCGATCGCCTCTCGCTAATGGTCTGAGCAATCACTTCCTCTCTGAATTCTTCAGGAAGAGCTGCCAAGTAGTCAGGGTCAATTCCAAGCTGTGTAACATCCACTTCTTCGCCTCGGATCGTGGTCATTACACGTGGCGCAGTTGACCGTTCGTTGCCAGAGACGCTCGTCCCTGCGGCGGTAGACGAAGGTTCTGCAGTCTCAACCCCTTCCATTGCAGTGCTTTCATTGTCCTCCTCAATTTCTCCTGCAGCACGAGCTCTGAGAGCTTCTTGTTCACGCTGCTCAGCTTCCTCCTTTTCTTTGGCTGCCTTTTCTTCAGCAGCCTTTGCTTCTCTTGCTAGTCGTTCCTCTTCTTCAAGCTTCCTGCGCGCCTCTTCTTCGCGTTTCCGCTCCTCCTCAGCGGCCCGAAGCTTCTTCTCCAGCTCTATGGCGTCAGGCGTCAGGGCGGCACTAATGGCATTACCCAATTTAGAGGCTTCGGCTACATGATTAGCGCCAAAAAGCATTCTGGCTTCTTCATTGAATCTTCCAACTGTAGACTCGGTCGAGAAAGCAACAGCTTGGTGTGGCTCCAGCGAGATCTCCCGCCTCTGTTCACTCCTTCCGAGACGTGGCAGGCCAAAATCTGCGCCACGGTGACCGGGGCCGCTAATTTGGACGTGGAAAGCATGCTGGCCATTGCCATTTCGGCCCATCATGGGAAGAAATTCCATAAGCTCACCAAGAAGGCCCATTGGGCCGTCCATGTGGCGTCCACTAGGGTTAAATACTCCTTCAGGAACCCGAAGACCAAAGTGATTTGCATGACCTGGTCGAGGAGCGCTGTCGCCGTCTGTGTTGTTTCGTCTCAAAAGGGGATTCGCTCCGTCTTCCTGGTTCGGGTTCTGTTGTCCACCATTGCGATGAACGCGAGAGAAATAGCTTTGGAAGTCTTTTACGAGGAAGTCAGTAAATGTTTTCCGTTCAGATATATATTAGAATGGCATACCTCCCATATCCCGATGTGACCCTGCCATGAAACGTGGGGGCATACCGCCGCGATGGTCCATTCTTGCAAATACTGGGCGGCGTTGCCCTTCCAACATGATCATATGATGTGCGTGCTCGTCCAATCCGGCGTTCATGCTATCCCATCCGAGGGCAGGCATGGGTGGACCATGATCCTCGGCTGGCAATTCGTTAGCTATATTTATGGATCATGTGTTGTAATAACTCACGAGGATAGTCATCATCTTCATCAAAGTACTCTTCGTCTTCAATGTCCTCTTCGTCGTCTTCTTCTTCCGAATCATGTTAGCAAAAGCGTTGAGTGAAACGATGGGCAAGGCTCTTACCAATGTCTTCATGATCGTCATCCAGGTAATGCTCATCCATGCCTTCCATAAGCTCCGGCTCATACCCATCTCCGTCTCCCATAATTGCCCGAGCCATATTGTCGAGCAGATCTCTTGGGCCCATGCCATGTAAGTGTGCTTCATCATCGTCTTGAGCCGCACCTTCATAGTCGATGTCATCCACATCCCCGTCAGCTTCACCGATTTCACTCTCGCTTTCCCATTCGGGGTCGTCTTCGATAGGATTACCATCCTCGTCGATAATCTCGACTCTGTCATCCATATCATCCATGTCAGCGGAGTCGCCGTCTTCATCTTCGTCGGTATCGCTGTCATCCTCTTCGTCCTCATCATCGTCCTCGCCATCGTCGTCGTCCATGATTACCTCGACGACACCAGGATCACCATGAAGACCTTCGATTTCACCCATTTCGCCCAGTTCCTCGTCTTCATCACTAATGTCATCTTCGCCATCGGACATTTCTTCGTCGCCGTAATCCATCTCCTCGTCATACTCATCCCCATACATATCGGCGTCATGGTCTTCATCATCTGATTCGGACTCATCGTCTTCGCCTCGGGGCTCAAGCATACCTAGCGCAGAATTTCGATACAAGTCTGGTGTTTCTTCTCGGTCATCGTCAAGGTCTGAGAGCGAGGACGTAGACTCGAAGTCGTCCTCGCTCTGATCAGCTTGCGGATCAGAGGGAACAAGGTTAGTGTGGCTAAGCTCTTTGGCGGTGTCTGTCAGGATGCGTAAGACACGGAGGACGTATTTGATTGCCCTTTTGACGCCCGGGTAGTTGAGATTGAGCTCAGCAATAGAAGATGTGAGTTTGTCGAGATAACCCTTCTCGTACATTAAACGACGGAGTTGTGCCTGAGAGCGGGATTGTATTTTGTCTGAAGTTCGGCTCGGAGGTCTTTGCTCCCTGTCCTTGTCCCCGATCATTGAAATCATAAGCTCCGCAAGGCACTGCAATCGAGCGTAACGGGTTTCCATGGACTCGTCCGAGTTCGGCGTTTTCTCGTAAGCACGCAAAATCGTATCTAGCACAAACTTGCGGACAAAGAGCAAGTCAGGCTCCTCATCATACACAAACTTTCCTTGTTTCTGGTCCACTGGCCTCTCACTAGTCTTCGACACCAATGCGACGAGTACTTTCTGAGTTTGAGCTGACGTCGCAGCTTTCTTCTTTGCCACAATGTTGTCCACACTACCTGTCAGTGTACTCTGGCAGAGCAAGTCGTAAATAAGGTAATTGAGGATGCTGGTACGGGGCTTTATGGGGGTCCCGGTGGACAGTGGAGGAGCGCTTCGCTTAAAATTGATGAACTCAACTTTAGCCCTCGTATAGCTCTGGAGAAGCTCGGACAAGCAGTTCAACAAGAAGCAGCGATACACAAAAATAGGGTGTTCTTCGGCCTTGAACTGAGGTTTTGTCGGTTTTTTGTCCTTGCTCTCAGGCGTGCTCTCTTCTTTGGCAATTGACTCCGATGATGTGTTGCCAAGGTTCAAGTCCAGCTGTGTCTCTTTGCCTGTCACAGTCGGTTCTTTATCGTCAACCTCCCTGTAGTTGACAAGTTCACACAAAAGAAAATGTACGACCCCATCTGGATTCTCAACAACAGGTCGTTTGCTATCGCTTAGTTTCGGCGCATCTGCCATGTCCTTATCAGCAACCTCAGTAGACGGCTTGACATCTGTTGATGTCGCGGCTTCTGCGGGCTGGGAGCTGTTGTCGATAGCTGGCGCATCCACGCCATCCCCAGTTTCGCTCTTCAGTGCAATGGCGTTTGGCCTGTTCGCATCATTGCCGGGTGGTGTCCATCTGGAAAATCGAAGCATCTCGTTCGCGACTTCAACAAAGAGTTCTGGGGATCGGAGAGCAACTGGCGCCATGGTTCGCAGAAACGCTGCTATATCCGCATGGCCGCGATTGTTTCGTTGCACAGCGGGGAACTCAGCTTTGATTTCAGCACGGATTATTTGCCGGAGAACCTCCTCATCCTCGATAACATGTCTCAAGACGGTGATTATGTGTGCCGTCAGCTTAATTTGCTTGAGACGCTCTGCTCCGTGGCCGGAAAGCTGCTTCGCCATGAGGAATAGCCTCTGAAGATTCTTCTTCTCGCCGACATGTTTGGCGAGTCGCCTCCTACGTGTCAAAATAACAAGAATCCTCAGTATTGACGTAGCTAAGACTTCTTCTTTACCGACACGGGGTAATAGATCCAGCAATGAGTCAAGAATGTCGGTCCGTTGCTGATCATCCACTAGCGAAGCACCAAGCTGGACAACAGGCGAGGCTACTTCGCCTTCCAAGGTTTTAGGTGGCTTCCATTGTGCGGCAACTGGCCTCTCGTCGTGCGACAAGAGTGGCTCTAGCACCAGCAAAATGTAGGGAATCCAGGGCGGTAGCTCCTCTCCAGAACCAGACGGCGGGATTTTGAGAAACGCAACGTATTCATCCACTTTGTCTCTGAGCACATCCAGATTATATTCGAAGAAGTTTTCATCCTGCAAAAGTAAGGCCAGCAGGTGCGCATATGCCGCAATGCACTTTCCATTCTTCTTCTTCTCTTCACCGTCCATAGCGAGAGAAGATAGAGCAAATGTGAGGGTCGAACCGACTTCCTCTTGTGCATCTTGGTCTTGGTTCTGAAGTACCATTGTATGAATAAGCTCCGATACTTCGATTGCAGAGTCCGGATGAATGCGAATAACATCGAGAGACTGGTCAATCAGATTCCCACGTAGCTTGGCTCTCAATTTGTCAAGATCTTCCTTTGTGCCAGGAAACTGGCCACGTTGGGACTCATCAGCCGGCGCAGCTTTGCCGCCGCCAGATGTAGAGTGATTGGATGCAGACCGCGAAACTGCACTGGCTGAGATACTCTCACCGTCGTCTCGTCCGCTTTCTCCCGCTTCTTCCGTAAAAGTGTCCAGAGACATACGGTCTGCCTCAGAAACACCCGCCCCGGAAGGCGCGCGCTGTCTGCTCGTCGACTGCTCAGAGCTTCTGCTGGCGTTGACATCCGCGTCTTCTGCAGGAATGGGATTGCGATCTCCCGCAAGACCAGCCTTGTGAGCACGGCAGTACTCACGGGAAGCCGATAGGTTGCCGTTGGCGCGGAAAACTGCTTCGTGAACCAAAGACTCCTCATAACCAGCACTTCGAAGATCGTCGATTGTGCCGTGGAGCGGCGTCCAGTCAAACCGCACGTCCGTGTAGTTGAGCAGTTGGAACGGAACCTTGTCCTTTGGCGTTATTGGTGGCTCGTGTTCCGCAGCAGAAATTTGCTTTAGGATATCGAGAAGTCGTTTGGCAGTGGCATCCGAAACATGTTCAACAAATGGCGAGTCCCATAGGTCAAGGAGCACTGGCAGTACGGCATATCGGAGCTCCACGACGAGCTGCTGGAATATGTGGGGAACCGTCTGCGTACGGTCCGTCAGACGCAGGGGGTTGAACTGGGTATGTGTGTCTATGATGTTCTTCCCATTCACAAGGACACCATACAGGTCGAGAACCTTTTTCAAGCCGAAAGCCGCAACCTTGGATTTGGAAGACTCATCCGTATTGGCACTACCACCTTCACGAACTGCGGCAGCAAAGATTTTCAGCATCGAGTTCAGCACATCTAACCCTTTCTGTTCTTTAAAGGCGAGGAGAACGGGAAGAATGATGTGTACATTTGCTCGATCCAGCCCTCTGCCAGTAGGATGGTCAATAAGCATCTCATGTATTGTATGAAGCATGATGATCCAGTAGTGAAATTCTTTGGAGCCTGGTTCATTGCTTGCTACCGAGGGAGAAAGATGGTTCAGAACTGTGGCGGCCAACTCTTTGGCAATTTGCCGCTGTCGAGGAAGAGGGTATGTGTCGCCATGCGTCAATTCTCTCTTTGGCAGAAGAGCTTTGCCCAGGCTTTGAAAGAGGGGGAAGGAGGTCGGAATCATCGGGTGCAGCAAAAGTCGAAGCGTCTCATAATTTTGATATCGGGCTGTTGACTGTTCTTCTTCTGTAGGAGCCGTCGGGGCGTCGGACCCTTCCGCAGTATTCCAACTGCCGGTATCTTTCATTACATCTGGCAAGGATGTGTGCTCTGTGGCAGCATCGCTTCCGCTACGCGTATCGCCTTCAGAAACCGCACCGCGGCGCTTAAGCGACCAGTGCTGGGGAACTGCCGAAAGTTCGCCTGCTTCTTCTGCCAAAACGCCTCTGAGGAGAGGGCCCATTGATCGGACGAGCACTACGTAGTAGTCGTACACATTGACAGGGTAAAACTGCAGCGAATGAGACCGCGAAGTAGAGAAGCACTCCGAAACTATCTTTATAAAAGTCTGTGCGTTCAACAAGGCTTTAATGATCTTGGTGCCGTTCCGCATATTTTCCGGGGCGGCGGCAGATGTCAGACTAATATCGGTGCCAAGGAATGGGCCAAAGTAAGGCGGCACCGCCTCGGCCTTTGACGAGAGTGGCTGGAGCACATCAATGGCGGATTGCGCCCGTCGCAGTAGCGAAGGGAGGCCGCGTACTGGCGCTTGCTCCAGAAGCATCGAAATGACCTGGTTGAGGACACGAGAAGCCATGGAGTCTCCGTAGTTTGCAGGGAGGCTCGGCGATTCACAAATGTCAAGCAGCAACTCAATTCCGCCCTTGTCGATAAAATTGTTCTTCAGAAACGAGCTAGACACGTACGTGGTGAGGAAGTTCGACACGGCATAAATATATGGTGTGAAAGATTCATGCGCAGAGCCGGCGTCAGATTCTCCATCTTTGTCTTCCGTCTCAACAGAGGTAGATGTTGTCAAGTCAAGCATGGCGACGTCAGAATCGACAGGCTGGTCAGGTTGGCTCGGCGCCTTGCCCTTCTGAGACGCGCTCCGTGCATTATCGACATTGCCTTGCTCATTGATAGAGACCATCTTCCCGTCCCCGTCATTAGCAAACAGCCTCGCACCCCAGCCTGCATTTTCCGCCTTCTGAATACCCAGGTGGCGAACTCGAGCGACCATGTCGATTACAGCGTTCGAAATGGCAGTGCGTAAAGGCGGATGGTGCCTCGCAAGCTCATCAAAGCTGCCTCCGACGGTACCTGCAAGATCAATATCCAGCTCCATGCAACGAACATGTTCAGGACTCTCAAAGATTTCAAAGTAGCTGTCGAGAGCCTGAGAAGCAATTACCAACTTCATGCCAGATGTATTAAGAGATATTGAGTTGAGAACCTGCGGTACGACGTTGATAGCTTCAGAAGTTGCGAGAATGCCGGCAGTTTTTGGGGCCGTCGCGTCAGCGGCACGGAGCATCTCTTCTGTCGGTGGATGCGATCGATCGTCTCTTTCAATCATGGCAGTAACAGCAGCACTTTCCGACGTGTCGTTTTCTTCGTGCTCAGTCTCCCCCTTCGCGTCTTCTTCAAGAGCACTCTCCGCTAGCGGTTTTCCCGTGACTGCCTCCAGATACGTCCTAATCATTCCTGATTCAGAAATGGCAACATAACTGGTGGGGTCGTTGTTGATGAAGTCACTAAGAATCATGACTGAATTTGTCCAAATAACGGAGCCAAAACACTTCTTGTCACTGATAACCTGGCGAAGACCAGCAAGCAAGTCTGACTTTTCAGCAAGATTGCGTAGCAGTCTCTCGGTGTTCCCACTGTAATTGTAAGAGTTTGACATGACGCGATGGATAAATTTTAATAGCCACTTAAGCGTCTGCTGGTGATAGTAAGGAACTTCGTAGTCGACGGCACTAGACTGCTGGTCTGGTTTAATGCCGTTGTTGGCAGCAACCAATTTTTTGGAGTCTGCGACCGTATCGACAACCAGCTTTGAGACCGAATCCAATCCATCAGCCGTGAAAAAGGCGTTGAACGCGTTGGGGTATGCCCAAATGAGTCCATCCAAGAATGCAAGAACCATTGAATGGTGGCGCTCTGCAACCTTGGAGCGAATGTTCAAAATATGAACCAGGATATCCATCAATCCTGCGGAGGCCATTTCAGCTCCAACGCGTGTGGCCATCGAGAGGTTCAAGGTGAGCGAAAACAGGTTGTTGCGCCAGTTATCAATCTCTGTAACTTGCTCATAATCGCCTTCGCCCTCATCTTGCTCCATGCCAGCCACTGCTTTCCTTATCACATACAGCAGAACTCCATGGTTAACGTTGGCATTGAGGGCCGAGAGGACGTCTTGACACCGAGAGTGAAAGCTAGAGACAGCTTCCAGCAGGCCCAGGGCAAACGTCTGCAGCCAGAGGGGGATGTCAATGTTGCCTTCTGTAGACGGGTGAATGAGTTCGGCTAATTGATACACGAGCTGATATCTGCGCGTCTCATCCATGTCTTGGCGAAGGACCTTTTCAACGAAGCTTGACTCTGTGTGGATATATGCCAAGTTTGTAATTGCAAGCAAGCGAGTGGCTAAAATCTGCTGACGCGCTAGCGGAGATCCCGTCAGAGCCTTGGCGACTCGGAATCGATGAAACGCTTCATATTTCGAGGACTGTGGCATATCGGCAGGAAGTTTATCAAGAAGTTGGCTCATTGTGCTCGCAACTACCATTGACTGAGGCAGCTCAAAAGCTTTCTGACCGGAAACTTCAGCATCTTCCCCGGGCCCAGGGGTTCGGGGCCACAGTGGTGATGAATCATCGCCTGGCGGATTCCGACCCTTGGGAGTCTGTTGCGTTGCGCCCATGGTCGAACTACGGCGTAAAGGCGTTGGAGTGGATGGCTGCGAGGACTTTCCCGGTTCAGTTATGGCACCTTGGTTCCCTTTGGAATCATCTGGGTAATACTGGATGCGAACGTCACCCCAGCCAGCCCAGCGTTTATCATCTGATGTAATAACGGCGACAAGGTCGTTGGCATGCGATTTGGCCGTGTTCTTTGCAGCAAGATTGGTGAGGGCCTTTTCCTTGCCCTTTGACGGAGTCGGAGTGGCGGATGGCATTGCGTTTGGCGTGGGGTCCGATAAGCTGACTATTGAAGTCTTGGTAAACGCTTGGGCAATCTGCTGTACGCGCTCAAGATCAACATTGTAATGGTTGGCCAGTAGTGCGGTACTGATATGTCTTGATGCGTTTCCGATGCGTTTGACGGATGCTTGGTATCTCTGAGCCAGTTCGGAGCCCACTTCCAACGCTGCGATGAGTACAGACAAGGATGTGCTGTTAAGAAGGTCACTTAGATGAGCACTACTCGCGTAGATGCTTCGGTTTCCGCAGTGTTCCAAAAGCAAACGAGTGAAGACCAGAACGGCTTCCACAAGCTCTCGGTCACCATCATTGGCGAATCCTTGCTGCTTCAGCTCATCTAGGCTCCAAATCTTTTCTTCAGCAAACGCTGCATCATCGCCGACGTTTTGCAGCACCTGGCAGCCGAAATCGATGGTTTGCGGGCCTTCGTTTAGCCTATAGGTTCGGCAAAAGGCTTCTAGGATTGTGTCGAATCTATTCAGCAAGGGGATCCAGTGGTAGAGATCGCCCCGTCCAAAAGGCCATCGGGTCGGATAGGTGGCAAGATGCTGCGGCAGCAATGGGATCGCTATCGTGGACGCGGATTCGACGTAGCCTTTAAGCCACGGGGACTGCATGGGAACACAATTTTGTCAGCAAGATTCAAAGTTAGTGTTAGCTCGGCCAAGTGACGTACCAAAGTCTCCCGATGCTTGACTTGCATCGTCTTCGTGATTTTGCCCATTGTGAGTAGGAAAGCGGCAGGGCCGCAAGAAACAAAACGGGCTCCCCCTCCACTACCTTGAGCTTAAGCGCCTGGTCGACAGTTTTGCTTGTTGTCCGCGGAGCGTCCTCAGCTGGACTACTCCTAAGCGCTGGAGACTGTGTTTATACGTCGACGTGTTTTGGGTGAGGGTATCGAGCACCGCAAATCGGCCCCGCTAGGCGTTGATATTGATCGACAAACGCAGATATCAAAAAGCCGGAAGAAGGCGAAGCTGTTGACAAAAGAGTCTTCTGCCTGAAATGGAATGGCGGGGTCGTGATGGTAAGAGGAAAAGACTCGACAAAGATAGGCTGAAGAATAGTTGGGTGGCGGCTTTGCAGACGGTGCAGGTCGTCGACAAAGAGCTTTTCCAACGTTGACAGACTTTCTTTGAGGAGACTTTTGAGGGTTGCAGGAAAGGAGGTTACCTGCAGCACTATTATACGACGCGCTGATAAGTCCCCAACGTCGCACACGATAAAAAAAAGATGAGGGGAAAAAAGATAGAAAGTGTGATGGCGGCAGGTTGAAGAGTTGGGAAGAAGTGAACACAAGGCAGCGGAGGTAGCATCAAAAACGTCAGGGCAGATTGGCGCCAGGTGCTGCAGAGTGGGCCAGCCTTTGCGTAATGGGCGCTGCTTTGTCCCGTCAGAGCGTCAGAGATGACTGGAAGGCGGCGGGCGGGAGCTCTGTTTTCTTGCTCCTGTGCAGTGCCGGGTCCGCTGGGGTGGGTGCTGACCATCAGGTACCTTCCTATAGTATTTGGGTGCCCTTATACATATTTACACCGTAAGGTCGTTAACGAGAGGTGGTGAACACTCCTTGCGGGGTGGTCGCCAATGCTACCTTGTTAGTACCTACTAATGGTAATTATCTCGGATTTTCCTTCCGGTCGGTTACGTTAGGCGGGCTGTCGAGCTTTACTCGTATTTGCCAATACAAAACACACGGTATAATGCTTGCTGTGGTTACTAATGTTCTGCTACGGTATATCACGAGAAAATAAAAACAAAATTAAGAAACTAAAAGAGTCTTCTATCAGTGGTACCCGCAAATACAGCCCAAGCACAAGGTAGGCTACCTCTGGCAGTTGTAGCAGTCTGAGCTCCGTACCTATAGTAGCCCGGAACTACGAGTATATGCCTGAGTCACCAGTCAGCCGCCTCCGTCGCCTCAACACCTAACCTATACGCCTTTCAACATTAGATGTCATGCTGACCAGTCGAACCCACGAAGGTTAAGGTCGACGAAGATAAGTATTAACTATTTAGAAATAATTTGAATACCTTGCAGTGATAACAACTTTGTCAGGGGGTTTTGCTTGACAACTCGGAGCTTAATGCTTGTTACCGGATTTTCTTGCCCTAAGCATGCCCATTCATGTAATGCTTCTTTGATTTTGGGCTGTCACTTTCCCCTTCATAATGTTGTTGGGGCTAAATTCCAGGCCCGAGGCCCGTTTCGATTTGTGCGTGAAATTATTAAATGATTCTCGAGCATAAAGACAGCGGCAGTTGCTTATGAAGTGTTTTAATGGGATTCACTGTATGCATGGTGTTACTGCGCGAGGCATTGCCATCCTATCCTTTTGACGCGGCGGCTATGCTTCGCCATGACTAGCCACAGACGCGGAGCACGGTGCTGTTGAGATTGTACCGCGCACATACAAACGAACGTAACAGTACAATGCTCTGTGGCAGACCTCCTTTACCCGATGTCTGCCGCCCATTGTCTTGCTGCACATGGAATGTAACAATGCTGGGCGGATTCCAGATGAACAGTCTCGGGCTGAATGATTGACGAATACGGAAACTCGCTCGCACTTACCAGAAAAGTGCTTGTACGTTATACATGTACTTGCACGTTTTAAAGCCTACCTTCAATGGCAAACATATAAAAGTATCATAAACACCCATTGATGCAGTTTATTCTCCTCGTAGAGCCAAACCGTGGCGGCGGCACCTCTGGAGCATTTTTTTTCTGGTTCGTTTCAGTGCATTTTCTCCTGAAATTTCCGCCGAGCCTAGTTACTGTACAGTGCCTTTTCTTAGGCGGCCTGGGGGGTCTGGCGCGCTAGCACATACTCACATACGCCGATGCGGACTCGGAGTATTAAGGGCCAGATGCGACGCTGAGAATGGCTGCTGCTTCATACGTCTTAAATCGATGTACTCTATGGAGTTACATAGTGATGTACATACTTTGTATGCTGGCTTCCTGTACCTAATTTAGTGTCTCTTTGTTATGTCGCGTTCCATCCCGAGGACTTGGTGTCGCGTTGTTACACTAGGTACCCTGACCACAAAAAGGCGCGCAGGAGAGCTTCCCCATACCAATGGGAAGTTCGCTAACGGTTGGTGCGTCCGGGGTGCCCACACCTGTTCCTGCGCCAAAACAAAGCTAACAAAGTTCGACACTGCCGCTTGTAGCACTTTTGGTGGGCTTCGCAACCCCTAGAATGTGGGACGCATCTCTTGTGAAAGGTCCCCTCCTGGTAGCATCACTGCTCGTATGTACATACTGCCACTACTAGGTACTAACCTGGTACTAAGGGCTGCTCAATTCCAGGTAGGTGACTCCCGTAAAGGGGAATCGCAAAAGGGGCGCCAAATCGCCAACTCACAACGCCGCACCTCTATCAGCCTCGGCCACCTCCTCTCCCGCTTTTGCTTTGTCGTGCGCCCTGGACTTCGAATTCGATTCCCCAACCATATCGATTCGCCGTCGTTTATTTTTCAAACAACTCTTTTGCATTTCTTAGAGCCAGCTTCGCGTAAGTTGACGCCCTACAAGCTGCCGCTGTCCACCGTCTCGAGCACGTGCATGGCCAAGCTCTGAGAGTCGTCGCACGCGAAGTGGCATCTTACTTTCTACGAGTGTATCAAAGAGTTCATAATCGACCCTACCATGTCTCAGAACGAAGAGGCCTTCTCTCCAGGGCATGGCAAGGCGGAAAACAGACAATCATCGGTCGCATCATCAGATCATGAATCGGTATGTGTCCTAAAGCCGCACCGAAAGGGGTTACCTGCATTGCATATTGGCCTGTCAGCCCATGCTGTGCCGGTCTTAAACCCTGCATATCGCGGCGCTTAAGACATATACTAACTCTCACATTCCGTTACAGACTGTCGAAAAGGACGACGCTTTTGAGGACGCTGTTGACGCTACCGACAACACCGATGCCGTCGACGCAGTGTCTGTTCGATCTTTAACCAAGAGATCTGCTTCTTCGGGCAAGCCTAGTCCGACCGACATCGACGGTGCAGATTCGCCGAGTCACGACAACCAAAGCGTAAACAACGACGTTTCCCCGGGGGCCGAAGTTGAATCCAAGGCAGACTCTAGGCGAGGGTCCTCCCCGCTTTCCAAGCGATTTTCCAACACGTCGAACCTGGATAATGTCAACCTGGACGACGAAGCGTCGCACAACAATACAGGTGCGCAAACTTCCCGGATTTTGTTACGGAATAATGTATTGACTAACAAACCTGTGGGTTAGATCAAACGAGCCCCCGCCAAGACACCACTCAGGCCTCCAAAACATTGTCACTCAGTAGTATAACGAGCGCGCTTCCCAACATGCCATGGTCACCTCCGGCAGCCTCTCCCGCTCGGAGCCCCGGCGCGACCTCATCCTCGGTCGTAGCCCCAGCGGCCAGCTCTGCAAACACTGCGCCCTCGCAGAATAATCCAGCCCCTACAAGAAAATTGACAGGGGCATTCTCCTGGCTCTCGCGCAACTCCTCCAAAGAAAACACATCTCCGCCGGCCACCCAAACCTCGCAACGACGCAATACTGCAAGCTCAATCGCCACACTAACCAGCAACCCCGAGATGATGCTGAGCAAGTTGGAAGAAGAAAATGAGAACAATGCAGAGTCCACCAGGGCGAGTCTGAAGGATCGGTTCAAACTCCTTCGAATGCAACAGGAGGCTGGTATACCACCTGAGGCTCTGGACGATGAGAAGCCGGCCGAAACGCAACCGAACGGCGACGAAGTGTCGATAGCGAGTGACGTAGCATCACCTCCCCGAATTCCTACTGCCTCGACTGACCTTGCTCCTGGCACCGTATCCGGCGTCAACGCAGGCCCATCAGCAATGGTGGAGGCTCAAGTCGACTGGGACCTGTGGCAGTCGGTCGTTTACGAGGGTCCTGCTGTTGTTGCACGGACGAGTGCCGAGGAACTGAATCGCGCAATTGCCACTGGCATTCCCAACGCTATCCGAGGAGTCATTTGGCAAGTGTTGGCGCAGAGTAAGAGTCCAGAACTCGAATCTACATACCGAGACCTTATTGTCAAGGGTACGGATAAGGAAAAGAACCGGCGAAGTAATAGCACAACTGCAAGTGCGTCTAGCAATAGCAATGCAAATGGCCCAAGCTCTGAAGCTGTTGCATCATCTGCTTCGTCTGTTCGATCTGACAAGTCAGGCTCAAACGCGAGTACTTCCTCCAAGGGCGAAAAGTCCAAAGAAGCTTCCGCAAAATCTCAGGCGGCTGAAGCGGCGGAGCGAAAACGTAAGGAAAAAGAGGATGCTGCTGCCCTTCAGAAGCTGGAAAAGACAATACGCAGAGACTTGGGTGCACGAACCAGCTTTTCAAAGTACGCCGCTAGTGCTGGCCTGCAGGATGGCTTATTCGGTGTTTGCAAGGCGTATGCACTTTATGACGAAGGTGTTGGGTATGCTCAGGGCATGAATTTCATGATCATGCCACTTTTGTTTAACGTAGGTATCCCCGTACTAACCGTGGCCGCTCCTGTGAGGCTGACATGACACTCCTAGATGCCCGAAGAAGAGGCTTTTAGCCTTCTGGTTCGCTTGATGCAGCACTATCATCTCCGAGAACTGTTCATCCAAGACATGCCTGGTTTGCACATGAGATTGCATCAGTTCGAGCGTCTCTTGGAGGACTTTGAGCCTGCTCTATATTGCCATCTACGACGTCGTTCCATTTCCCCTCACCTCTACGCCACACAATGGTTCCTTACCCTTTTTGCTTACCGCTTCCCTTTGCAGCTGGTCCTTCGTATCTACGACCTAATTCTCTCAGAAGGCCTGACGGCCATTTTGCGATTTGGCATTGCCTTGATGCAGAAGAATGCTACAACGCTCCTTGGCATATCCGACATGCAGCAGCTAACTACGTACTTGAAGGACAAACTGTTTGATGTGTACATTGACAAGGACCCCAGCCAAGGGAGCTTGCTCGAGAGTGGCTTTTTCGGCAGCTCAAGTGCCAGCATGGACAAAGAAGTCTACAGGGCAGACCAACTTGTCAAGGATGCCACCGAGGTCAAGATCACACCGGAGGCCCTGAAGCAATATAGCATGGAATGGGAAGAAAAAACCAAGGCGGATAAGGACCGCGAAACGGAACTGCATGAATTGCGCATGGCCAACCTCAATTATGCCGGTCAGTTGCGCAAACTCGAGGAGCGTGTCGAGGCAGGCGATAGAGAACAAGCTGCTCTCGCGACTGAAGTCGTTCACACCAAGGTTGAGAATCAGGAGCTCAAAGATGAGAATGAAAGTCTCAAGGTACAAGTTCGTGAATTGCGCAACGTTATCGAGAAGCAACCAGCCGAGCTTGAAGCGGCTTGGAAGATGGAAAGAGATAGCTTGATGGAGCGAAACGAAAAGGTCCACGAGGAAAATCGCAAGGTCGAGCAAGAAATGGCCGAGCTGGAGGAGGAGCTTGTCCAAACCAAGATGCGCTATGCAGAGGTCAGTTTCGCTGACACATACGGGATGATTATGTTCTTGCAGCTAACTCTGACAGCAGATCAACTCGCAACATGAAACTCTCAACCGGAAATGGAGCGATTTGAAACGGCAGTTTGCCTAAGTTTGAAACAAGAACAACGAGCTTGTAATGATATTGATTACTTTAGCACCCGTAAGACGATTTCATGTACAAAATTATGACGCTGGGACAAGCAAGAGTTTGCAGGACAGTCTCAGCTTTCCAGTGTTATGTATGGATAACTGGATACGATATAGTTACGGCGGTTGTGTGTCAATAGGATGCGTTGCTATAAGGTATCCTGGCACACGAGTTGGACGATGGTTGACAAGAAGTCATGTACATAGAGTTGTACCTGAAAAGAAAGAGCACTTTGCATATTAGTTGTCTACGCTTTCTCCAGTGGCTATGCAATACAACTGCGTAACAAATGGTCAGGAATTAACGTGAACGAGGTCTGGTATGATTGAATTCTTTTGATTTTTGTGTGAAAATTCCCTATGGACCCAATCCGACGCTTACGTAGAAGCTCATCACGCCGCGTGAGAATGCCAAAGTGGGAACCAAGTTCCTCCAAACACCAGAGCCGACACCCCTTTGCAAATAACTGTACTCTCTAACCTGCTGCTTTTTATAAAAAACATTTATTTGTTCAGCTTCTTCTGGTAGAAAGCCAGCTCCTCACCCTCCAGAATATAACCGTCGCAGCGGCCAGACTGACCAGGACGGCTGGCAATGACGGCGTACAGGCGACCGGCCTCAAACTGCTTCTCAATGGCACCCTCAACCTTGCCAGTGGCAGCGTAGCGCTCAGCCTGCTTCTTCTCGACAGACTTGCTCTTCTTGACCTCTTCCTCCTTGATACCCTGGGCCTTCTGGCGTCTACGGCCAAGGGGCTGGCCGTAGTGAGCCTCGTACCATTGACGGAAAGGGGCGGCGTCGACCTGGACGACGGCGGAGCGGGTCAGGGTGTTGGTACGGACGAGCTCGTTGTTGGAAGGGTGGTAGGCGACGACAATGACTCGGGTCTTGCGGGTGCAGCCCTCGGAGGCCCAGGCAAAGTTGCCAGCCTCGAGACGGAGGGCACGGTACTTGTGGTTACCGCCACGGGTGCGGACGGTGTGGACTCGCTTGGCGCCGATACGGGTGTTTGCAGCCTGGCGGCCAGCCTCGAAAGCGCGCTTCTTCCCTGTTGTGAAAGGTCAGAACACATGTTTGTTAAAGATTGCATAAATATGCAAAACATGCGGGCTTTCGGATGTTTTGTATATATTATATATAGGTATAAGAGTCTTTACGCACGGTAGTAGGCGCGCTTGGCACCGGAGGCGGAGCGCTTGTGACGAGAATCGCGAGAGATACCCATGATTGCGAGTTCTGGTTTGAAAAGACAAAAGACGTTAGCAAATTTGAATCTTGTAAAGATAGTGGTGTAAAGGAAAAGAGGCTTAAGAGTGCGGCTGCCCAAAAGACAAAAGACCTTCAACTGCGAGTCCAGTTGGAGATTTGGTGGATGAAACGGAAGCGACAAAACAAGTGTCGGATATAATGTCGTCGAGTTTTGGCTTTTCGTTGTTTCAAATATCCAAAAGGAAAAGAATTGATATCGTCTTTCGTCCGCACACAGTCGTCTCGGGGTCGTGTACTAACCTGATGATTGTCCTGCTCACCAGTTGCAATCGAATTGACGATGGATGTGGGAGGAGGGAACTTTTTCGGCTCCTGGTCGTTGGTGGAGGGCTGAATTGGTGCGAAAAATTGTGGTTGTGGGCTGCGGGCTGCGCTAGCCCCAGGTACGTACCCTTGCATCAGGGTTAATTGTGGATGGAAGTTCTATTCTTCCGACGCAGTCACTGGGTCACGTGCCACTCGCTTTCGACTTTAAGCGAAGGAGCCAAACTAGGTTTAGCTCCACTGGTTTCATTTAGTCCGTAATAGTCTTGGGGTTTAACAAGATGAAGCTAACTGCAATCGAGTTCCCGAGTCTCTTGCGGAAACAACTTTATTCCAGCCGACGCCTTTGATCGCCTACTACAAGTCGTCCTCTGCTCTATGGATTGATTACTCAAGTGTGGTGATTGCCATATGCTGTTTGTTTTGTTTCGTCTACTCATACATTGCCAACCTGTGTGCCTCTTCTCAACTCCTGTGTGATCTTGCACGATCTCTTTTTATTTCCCATCTTCACTTTCCAAAACCCCATTATCTATCCCAGATTCAGGTGCCCCATTACTGAGCGTAAATATTCCGGTTGCTCTTGTTGCTCTTGCATATCAACCAGCGAACTCACTTGCAGTCGTTCGCTTACCGTCTCATCAAAGGGCACAATGTCGTAGGACGTGCTTCTTATTTGACAGCAACCAAGCATATTGGCCTCCTCTGCTCGATATTGGCATGTGTCTTCAAACGCCCTATTCAGCATCTGTGGCAATGGGAGTCGGCGTCGATTGCCCTTCGCTCTTGCATCTCCCTCCTCTTTCAGTTGGACGATCGTTGGCCATACTGTCCCATGCGCAATCGATTCCCTTCCATGTAGCTCAGCATTGAAGCTATTGCGTTGGGCAAAGACAGTTGTTAGACCATCTTTGAACTTTTTTCCTCCAAGCAGGTTTATTGTTGTAGCTCCATTCTTCTTGTCATGGCTGGTGTCGCCAGACTTGGACATTCGTTGAGCAGCCAAGTTGTCAACCTTTGCGGACAGTTGTAAGCTCTTTTCTTCAGCAATTTTAAGTTTCAGGGCCGCATATTCCACAGCGTTTTGCGGCACAAACGGCGACTTATCGGCTCCCATGTAGTGCAAATTCTGCTGCATCTTTCGAAATGTCATTTGCTCCTTCTTCTCCCCGCTCATCCATTTCTTGGAATGAGACCAGAGTAAGGTTTCTGGAGTATCATTTTTATCCTCTGTCTTCGGGGCAGGATTGCTCGAGTGGCGGCGTCGCATCGCCAACGGCTCTAGCGGAGCGTTGGATGGCGGGCGACACTGTAAGCTCGCGATACGACGGCGAGACGGTGCCCGATTAGGTTTGTTAATGACGAGCTTCTCTTGATTCTCGGCTCTTTTTGTCGCTTGTATGTCGCGCACTACTGGCCTATGGGTTGGAGGCCTTTTTTGAGCGTAATGTGAGTCCGAAAGCTTGGCGGGTGAGATTACATTCCCGCTAGATCTTGAGTCGCGCCGACTCTTACGGCCTCTGGATGACCCGCGATTGTTTGAAGACCATGAGCCAGTAGACGGCCTCCGCTCGTGTGAGTTCTAGTTGCCACGGTGGAGAGGCCGCTGCTTCATGCACTCATCCCATACAATAGCTGGACCTGGAGGGTGACGGCCCTGTTCGAACTGCAGTGGCGCATGTGCTGGGGCGGGATATGGTGGGAGACAGTTCATGTACGGAAAGTACGAACTCGACGTGGGAAATGGATTAGTCCCGCCCCAATATGGCATATATGGATAGTAGTCTATGTGAGGGACATATTGTCTTGGTTGTATAAAGGAGTCTTGCGGTGGAAAGGGTATTGGAAGTGAATATCGCCCAAATCTGATGAAGTGATCGTGAGGTGTACTGAGTGGCGGTGGCGTCTGTAAAATGTGACGAGAATAGGCCCGACGATGATTCTTTCAGATGTTAGCCAACAAACTGAGTTCCGAGGTATTGGGATTCGTATTACCTCGTCATATTGCATTTGCATTATGTTGCTCTGCACATCGCCGATGTTATTAGCAAGGGGCTTTGTGTGGGCACACGCTGTGTCCTTGTTTAGCGCCTCTGTGTGCAAAATGAGCGAAAAAAAGACCTACAAGTCGTAGAATTATTCTCATCGTCTCGCTGCGGGCTAGCTGCTGGCGTAAAACTTGCTGCACAGGGGTTCATGAAGCAGTCTTGTGTAGCTTTTGCTCCAGCTGGAGGAGTCGCACACTGACGCGGAGGAGACGGGAGGGCTTTTAAAGATGGAGCCATCTTGAAAAGAGTTTTGCATAGAGCGAATTGTCATAGTACTTATGACAAGGCAGATGTAGAAAGCACGAGATGCCAAACTGAATATTCACGTTGGCTTAGTCGTTTTCCTGGTCACATGCCAATGACTGGCAATATCACCAGCGATTTCGGGTGTTTTTTGAGAAGAAATACGAGCGAATGACTGAGGAGGAAATAAGCTAATATCATGTCAAGAACGATGTTATCAGCTATTTTTCTTGGCGTCTAAGCGCTATTCGGAGGGTGATCCGCGAAGCTGACGGGCGTTGTCGCGGTGTACAAAGATGCAAACGACGCTTGTCCTTAACTTGACGATTGTTGGTTTCCGCGGTTTGCGATCATGTGGTCAGTGCTTTTCATCTCTAGTATTTGACAGACATGTCAGAGCTATTTTTACCCTGTAAAAGATATTCTGGAAACACCCGAGTCGCCGCTCAAAGGCCATTCACAGCAGCCACAATGGCGGTCGATTACGTGACATTGCGGTCAGTTTCGGCCGCGTTACCACTTTGTAGACCATAATCATTTACCATTCTAGGGGCGGTATAGATTTCAAATAATAATAATACTAATAAACTATTTCTGAACTAAATGCATTACATTCACTCATTTGTTGTGACGTGCCTTGGACCCAGTTGGCTGCCTTGCCTAGTTGGGCAATTAGCGCTTAGAAGCCTCGGCCCAGTACCTATAGGTGAGATTTTGAGCCGCAAAAACCGGCGTAACTTAGGTATTTGCAAGTGCGGCGGCAGCACCGTTGCCCCTGGTGGCCCACATTTCGATGTTCCGATTCCCTTCCCCAACAAACCAGCTTCGGCCTGCTTTCTTGGATTTTCATTTTCATCCAGCCAACTTTGCCATTGGGCTGTACAATCAAGACAAATGGCTGGAACTACGACTCTCAAGCTTACGAACCGCTGTAAGTAGCGAAATACCGTTTTGTAACTCCGAGAATTTGACGCGACATGCTTGCTAACCACGTTTGCGATCCGCTAGCTCCGAAGCAGCCCATCAAGAGCCTTCCGGCTAACATTGAGATCCCTGATGGTGCAACCGTTGAAGATGTGAAGAAGGCTATTGCCAAAAAAGCCAAGATCGGTGACCCTAACCGAGTCGGCCTCTTTGACACTGCGACCAAGAAGACCTTTAAGGACCGGCGCGCCGTCATCATGGAGGTTCCGACTGTGGCCGACTCTAGCGAAGTCATGGTCAAGGACCTTGGTAAGATCTTGCACTGAACGTCGCAAAGGTTTGAACTGAAGCTAACCTGCTCTACAAGGTCCCCAAATTGGCTGGCGAACCGTCTTCCTCATCGAGTACTTTGGCCCGATCCTCGCCCACGCTGCCGTTGTTGCCGCCCGACCTTACATCTACACCGGAGGCGACGCCCCCATGTCCAAGACTCAGTGGCTTGTGTTTGGCATGTTCATCTGTCACTTCCTCAAGCGCGAATTTGAAACCGCTTTTATCCACAAGTTCTCTGCCAACACGATGCCCTTTTTCAACGTCTTCAAGAACAGCTTCTTTTACTGGGCAATCTCCGGCTTCCTCTGTGCCTTGTCGGTCTATTACCCCAATTCTCTCGCTGCCCGTGCAAGGGAGCCAAAAGTTGACGCTGCTGGAATCTTCCTATTTGTCTTTAGCGAGTATAGTAATGGTCTCGTCCACTACTATCTGTCGACTCTCCGATCTGCCGGCGGCACCGAGCGCAAGATCCCCCACGGTTATGGCTTCGGTCTCGTCACTTGCCCCAACTACATGTTTGAGATTATGGCTTGGGTTGGCATCATTATCGTCAGCCGTGACTGGTCTGTGGCTCTTTTCATCAGCATTGGTGCCGCTCAGATGTACGTCTGGGCCAAGGGCAAGGAGAGCGCCTATCGCAAGGAGTTTGGCGACAAGTATAAGAGAAAGCGCTACGTCATTCTCCCTGGCCTGCTGTAAAGCGTTGGTTGACAGAACACTGCTTATAAAGGCAAACATTTTGAGACTATGATATGACCACGACTGGCTTGAAAGGCTTACAGTCGGCTTCCCTGATTGGGATAGGAGGGACAGATGGTATCAAAAAAGCAGTTTAATAAAACCGAATAATTCATCATTTTTATACTTCTCGTAATCAAACTTTCATATTGAAGATACTGCAAGACATGGCCAATTTCATATAAAACGTTCATCGTAGCAAGTCGTTATATCATAAATATCAGTCGTTGGTCGTAACGGATCCAGTTTCCGAGTTCTTCGCAGCACCAGTACCATTGCTGGACCCGGCTTCGAGCCATGTACGGCTAGCATCGGACATGGTGCCATGTTCAGCATCGCTTTGCATCATGACATCACCATCACCATCAGCCTCAACGGCCTTGCCTTTGAACTGGTCGTCTACAGCGTCGGCACCCATATCTACACCATAAGGCCTGTCATCTTCGCCAGCCTCGTCTCTCCCACATTCACTGCAGCTACAAACACTAGCCGTATCGCTTCCAGATATGCTGCCGTCGCTTCCTCCGCCGTTAGCGAGCCGCAACGTTTCCTCAACAAGGACGAAGCCTCGCTCCACGACCTCTGCCCAGTTCTGCACGTTTCCAATCTCCTTGAGACGCTTCGCTGCGGTATCAGCCTCGCGCGCAAGCTTCTCACGCTCAACTCGCAACGCCTCTGTAGCTTGAATCACGTCTCGCTCCTGCTTATTCAATGCGGCGGCGTTCTCATGGAGGATGGCTGCGCGAGACTGCAGCTGTGTATCGAGCATGTTGCCTATGGAGGCGACAACGGCGGCACGGGCTTCGGAAATGTGACGTTGGGTTTCGGGCGAGGGCAGTGTCGCATGGAGAGGCTGCGTTGCTACAGTCGCAGATGTCGCGGGCGACGAGCGCGATGCTGCAGAGTCCGTCGACGAAGCTGCTGCTTGGCGGGAGCTTGTGCTTGCTTCACTGCCCATACTCGCCTCCGCAGCCACTGGAGCCGCTTCGGTAGACATTTTGCGCAGATGATAATTTCAGTAAATTCAAGGGAAACAAGATGTTGGAGGAAGCCATGAAAGTTCCAGAATCATATCGCCCGGCATTTTATACATACTTTGGCCACCCATGGCACATGCAGGTGATCATGCAGGATGGATGGAGGGGTCAGTTTGGTGGTGGGGGAGGGGAGGGGTGCTTTGGGTGCTTTGCTGCCCCTCCTCTGCGGATGCCTGCACTCGACCATGATCGACTCGTCAACCGCAGATCAGGTTGGTGCTGCGAAAATTGAAACGAAAGGTACCAAAGCCGGCACCGGTGAAAAGCATTATTGTTCCAGTCAGAAATTCAGTTGGAATACCATTCCTTCATGGTGAAGTCCCAAGCATGAGTTTTTGCGGGCGTGCGGACAACGACCAAGACGCGTTTGCGATGCGGTGGACGCGACTCGTCGTATAAGAACACATTGAATTGTCGTACAGCAGGGGTTACAGCAATCTTTTCCATGGTGAATTAGTACCTCTTTGAGTTTGGGAAGCCAAGAAAATCGAAAATTCGATTCACAATGCCATCTCTACAGAGAACCAACTCCTGCACAGACATTGGGTTCACGCTGCGTCGCCAATTCAACAAACCAGATTTTAGGTAAATCACACCTGTTCTGGGGAAAATTCTAGCCGGCTAATGTAACTGTGTCAGGCCTTTTCAACGAGAGATTATAGAAGCTGCTCTTGATGGGTATGATGTATATATTCAAGCAGCCACATCGTTTGGCAAAAGTCTTTGCTTTCAGCTACCCGCCGTAATCGATACGGGAAGTAGGTAATAAAACTCCCCCAAGGCATTTCAATGTAGCTAACATGCCCTAAGTCACGGTCGTCGTTTCTCCTCTTCTTTCTTTAATGGTACGAGTTTCGCAAGTTTCTGCAGAATCATCTTTCTTACCATCAGCAGATAAACCAAGTCGAGGCTTTACGAGCATCTGGTATAGACGCCAGTTCTCTTAATAGTAATATTTCCTTCCAGGAGCGAGAAAGACTGTATAGAGACCTGGAGACTGGGCATCCAAGAACACGACTTTTATACGTCACACCGGAACTCTGCTCGGGGACAAGATTCCGCGAACGTCTTCAGCTGGTACACAAGCAAAGAGAACTGGCACGCATTGCCATTGACGAAGCACACTGTATTTCAGAATGGGGCCACGATTTTCGAAAGGATTTTAAACGGCTTTCATGGTTTCGAGAGACCTTTCCCGATGTCCCGATTATGTGCTTGACAGCCACAGCGAACGAGCGAGTCAGAAACGATATTTTGAGCGTTTTGGGTCTGAGCGTGACGTCGAAAAAGTTGAAAAAGTTCCAAATGAGCCCCCAGCGTGCAAACTTACATATGGAAATACGGTACACCAGAGACGAGGACGACAATCGCATGACTGACTTTCTGAGCTGGATACGTGGAGTTTACGACAGACGAAGATCAGAGCCCCGGCGAGAAGCACTCTCCAGATTAGGAGAAAGGGTTGAGAATGTGCCCGGGATCATATATACGATATCAAGAGACGAGTGCGAGAAGCTCTCCACAGCCTTGCGTGAAGAAGGCGTTGGTGCACGACCATTTCACGCCAAATTACCGAAAGATGTAAAGGAGGACACTCTAGCCCGGTGGATAAACAATGAGCCAGGTTATGATATCATCGTAGCCACTACAGCGTTTGGCATGGGAATCGACAAAAATAACGTGCGATTCGTGGTACACTGGCGTATACCAAAGTCATTTGAGGGCTATTACCAGGAAGCCGGGCGTGCAGGACGAGATGGCAACGCCAGCTACTGCTTCCTTTACTACAGTCGAGAGGACCTGGAGCGGGCAATGCGAATGGTAAAGGGTGACAAGAAAGACGGCACCAGTGACAAAGCGAGGATGCAGAGCTTGCAAGCCTTGGCCCTATACTGCGAGAACACAAAATCTTGTCGACATGCGCAAATTTGCAAGTACTTTGGGGAAACGGCAGAGCCAGAATGTGACTATGCCTGCGACTTTCACAAAGATGGCGAAGACCTCGAAGAGAGATTTCGGAGAGGTCTGGCTACTGAGGAATGGGTCAGTACCCAGGCGATGCAGGGAACGTACAATGATTGTTACTATGACGACTACTAGACAGCATAGACGGGCATATTTAGCCGAGTGAGATGATGATAAACGTAAAATACCTTGCTACAGCTATGTACAATAGAGCAGGTCCGCGAGTAATATTGCAGCGTGTGATTAAAGATTTACACATTTAGTGTGACTTTTTGGAACCAGTCTCTGCCCGCTTATCCTCAGCGACTCTGTCAATACGCCTCCACGCTCCGAGACCTTCAACAAAGCAGCTCAACTCCCAAATCCACCAAAGAGGAGTCCACCTCTCAACGCTATACCGCCTCAATCGCCAACGATCAAACAGAAAAGCCTCAGTCAAATGAATGCCCAACACCGGGAAGAAGATGGCGCGCACAAGCCAGCGGTAGCCCGACGCCCCGTAAGGGAAGAAACTATCGACCACCCTCCAGGCTTTGGTCCCCGGCAGGAACCAAGGCAGGGTGCCAGCGCAGAAAAAGTAAAAGGCCACGCTGCACATCACGACCAATTCAATGGCGTTCGGAGCTTTGTACGAGGTGACAATGACGTCGCTGATGCCGAGCGCTTCGCGGGCGGCAGTGTCCATGTCCACGAGGCGAGGACGGGCGTCTGACCAGCTTCTCAGTGGCGGATGGAAGGGGACGATGTGGTTGAAGCCCCCAGCGTGAATGTGCATTGCGTCGAAAGAGATGTCAAAGAGGGCGGGTTTGGCGGCTTGGAGAGAGGAGAGGCTGTTGTAGTGACGCAGGTAATTGGAGAGCTCGCGGGAATGTTCGCGGTTCATGTGGTTCATGATGGCCTCTTTGCGAGAGGCGTCTGCCTCGGCGTCTGCCTCGGCGTCTTTGCCTACCATTTTTTTGCGGGGAGTGACTCAATGAGTTCGGGATTGGAGTGAAATGATTGCAGCTTGAAAGGTTGAAGTGCAGAAGAAGCATCTAATTTTGGCTGTCCAGGTCGTTGATGTTGCCCCTGGTTGGCGTTTGTGAGGTGGCTGGTTGGGCCAGCTCACCCGCCAAAGTAAGTTAGTGACGTGACAGTGAAGGTCGTCCAAAGTGGAGAAGCTACGGCGCGACCCGAGCGGATGTACCTCCGCCATCTTGGCGTCTTGCAATTGTCATTTTGTATTTAATTTTGACGGTTCCTGTTAGCAATGATTGGACATTTTCAGGGCTGTGTATTGTTAGTTTAAAGCGTGGGCGAAGGGTTCGAGAAGGCCAGTGAAGGGTAATGGGAGCTACGTTCAAAAGGCTCCACGGGGCCACGCCTCGAATCTGCGCCTTTTTGCTTTTGCGATATAGTTGTAGCTTAGAAAACTGCATATTAAGAATGATCTGATGAGTAACTCGCGTGATTAATGGGAGATATCGTAAATGGTAGCGTTTTATTTGTGGGGGGAAAGTTATCTGGTTCATATACACATTCGATTTCCCTAGCCTGAAGTTGAAGGTTTCTCAGGTAGTGTGTACAAACAGGCAGAACGAAAGAAGGAAAGCGAAGGAGAACCAAAAAGAATTAGTAACGGAGAACAAATAATCATCGTTTGGAAGAACATAGATTCAAGGAGACAATCTTAAGCATCTTTTAAGGAGGACGCGCGGTGTGCTAAGTTGCGCCGGGTATGTGTCGGGAGTCGTCTAGCCCCGGTTGACGCAACAAACGATGAGGAATTGAATCTTTCCACTCATTGCCGATGGCAAGGAGAGCAAATGTCGAGCATTAGTCAGCGTCTGTTTGACTCAAAAGGCCGAAAATACGTTGGCAAAATATTGAACGTGAGAAAACAGTAATTTAAGTCCCTTCTGGGCCAGGCTAGGACTCCTGGTGGGGGAGCAAGTGCAAAGCAACCGATCGCTCCGTGTTGCCTGATTTGGGGGGTTCATGGCGAGACTTGCCCCATTGCGTAGGAGGCTTAATAACGGCCAAAATTAGAACGCGAAAGCGCGAGGTGCGGTACGGTGAAGTGGACGAAATTGAATTCCTATGTAGAGCAAGTTAGCAGCTGTAGTATCTGTGAAGGTAAAAAGTTTATATTAGAATGCAATTATCAGCAGTTTGCATGTCTGGCAGCAGACAGACTTGGATACATTATATAGCTGGCAATCAAGCCGTGACTTCGTAAACGAGCCATTACCTGCAAGGGTCAACGGTGGTGCTAGACAACGTGTAAGTGCTTAGCACACCGTATTGGCGATGCGTCATGCTAATAATGCTCCATCAAGGGACAGATGGCACATAGTCGTGCACATCATTAAACTACAAATAGCATCGAGGGCCTGCACATGCAACCGGGGGGGCTTGAAGCTGTTTTCTCGCTCCACACGGCCTCTCGCTCCGCATCACAAAGTCCCCAAGTCCTGTGAAAACGTTTGGCGCAACACCACAGGATCGACGGAGCTTAAAAAGGCCGTTGACAACCCAACCCTTCGGAATCCGACCCGTTTGACATAGCCAGACAAGAGTCCGACCCACCAAGACCGCCTTATTAAGCAGACCAGAACCACCAGTTCACGCAGGTGCACCGACACCGGCTCGGATTTGACCTCGGCGTTAACACCAAAGCAGCTCGGAGTAAAGTTTTTGCCAAGGGTTTTTATCAGATCTGATTGATAAGAAAGTGCTGGAACTTCTTCAGCCCCTCCACACTGTTGCACAACTCTGAACCCCCGACTCGAAAGACCCAGACCCCGACCCTCACCACGCACAAATATTCAATGTCGTAGTTCCCACCAAAAACTCTCGACATGTCTGATCGAAGCGAATCGCCCGAATCCGATGCTGGCTCTGCCAACTCCGGCAGAGGTGACCAGCCGCCTGCGCGCAAGAGGCAGCGTGTCAGGCTGAGCTGCCTCGAGTGTCGCCGCCGTAAGCTCTCGTGCGACCGCGGCTTCCCGTGCGAGCGCTGCATAAAGAGCGGCACTCCCGATCGCTGCAGTTATGAATCACGCAGCGGCGAGGTCGTCAACGCCTCGGCCGGCGTGCCGCCGCAGTTTGCACAGCTCGACTCCCGCCGTTTCGGCCTGACCGACGCTGTCAGTGGCTTTGGCGCACGCGACCCGGATATCGTGCGCCAGGATCACGATCGCATTCGCCGCCTGGAGCTCGAAATTGCCCAGCTCAAGACACAAATGTCCCGCCCCGGCGCGGCTTCGTTTGACGGCAGCACCATTGCCGCCACGAATTCTCCCGCCACGCAAAAGGACGAAACGTCTCCAGACAATGACCCTAATGCGCCGCGGCCCGAGATTCAGGAGTGCATTGATGCGACCAATGCCTCGGATGAAAAGGTCGAGCTGCGATTCTTCCGCGGCAAGGGTTTCCGCACCCGTTACTTCGGTCCTCATAATGCCAGCATGGCTTTTGTTGAACTGACTGGTCTTTGCCCTTTTATGCGTGAGACGGCCGACGAGTGGCTGAGGCCGGTCATTTTGCACGACCGAAAGGATCGCAAGCGCCGCCAGGAGGATCGCGAGCGCCAGTTTGAACAGCGAGACCCCGAGCTCGAGATGCTGCTGCCAAGCAAAGAGGAGACCGACGCTCTCGTTGAGGTCTACCTTACCCAGTTTGAACAAATCCACCGCATTGTGCACATCCCTACTTTCCGAAAAGAGTATGAAGAGTACTGGGCTCCCGGGGGCGCCAACAGATATGCCGCCTTTACGGCGCTCATTCTTTCCATGATTGCCGTTACGAGCTGCGTGCACACACATGAGAGCCTCAGATTCGTGGGCATGATGTCGAGCGCTCGCCACTGGGCAGAGAAGTGGATTAAGGCCTGTGACAAGTGGCACAGTAACCAAAGCCAGAAGCATCGCCGCCTCATTCACTATCAGATAGTCTGCCTTTTGTATCTTGCGAAGCGAGTCAACACCTACAAGAAGAAGCGATTCTGGACTGGAGCCGGATCCCTCATCCACGATGGAATTGCCGTGGGTTTACACCGAGAGCCGAGCCATATGGCAAATAAGATAACAATTTACAACCAAGAGATGCGTCGCAGAATTTGGACGACGATTCAGGAATTCGACATGCAGGCGTCCTTTGACCACGGTCTGCCTACTCTGCTAAGCCAGCTGCATTACGACGTCAACGCACCGCGAAATTTGGATGATGAGGACTTTGACGAAAATACGACCATTATGCCTCCCTCGAAGGCTCCAAAGGAATACACGTATACGTCCTTCCAGAACCTAGCTCGACAGAGTCTGCCACTTCGTCTCGAACTCAGCAGACTTCTGACTGGGCCCACTTCCGATATTGATTACGACCAGGTCATCCGATATACAAATGACCTAACTCAAGAAATAGACGCCCTTCCGTCATGGGATACCAACGTTGACCTCGCCAAGACCAACAAGAACCCCCTCATTGCATATACACTACTACATGTGCAGCTGCGCCAGTATATCATTCCTCTACACCAGCCATACTTGAAGCTGCGCAAGCAGAACTCCAAGTACCAGTACTCGGAAATTATCTACTACAATGCCGCTCGCGATATCGTGCTGCTACATGACAAGCTCTATGAACAGGGCATCCGTGCACTCAACTTCCTCCGAGAGGATGCGCTGACGACTGCCATCAACCTCTGCAGCGTAACCATGCTGCAGCCACGCGGTTCGACCAATATGATTATGATCAATTCGCACCATACTCTCAAGCTAATTGAGAAGTGCATCGGAATGAAAGAGGACCGGCTTTTGCGCTGTGGCAACAACGAACCGTGGGGATACTCAATCATGTGCGCAGCATTGGGACTCCTAGAAGCCCATCTCGGCACAAAGAACCCCGAGGTGGCCAAGTCTTCTTCGGCAGAGCGCTTCGTCAACCTACATTACCGCTTGCTTGCCAACCAAGAGGCCGCAGCCGCAGCAGGCCATATGGCAGAGACGCCGCTGAGCGCTGGTGCAATTCCGCCAAACAGTCAGGGGCCCGCCTTGCCTCTGGATATCCCAGACAGGCCAAAGGTGAATTTCCGCTCCTCCTCAATGGGGGATCTGCAGCAAGCTAACACACTTCAGTCTGTCACGCCGTTTACCTTTACCCCTTCACTGCCGACAGGTCCAATGGACCCAGCCTCTGCGCCATGGCTCATGAACACTGCCGGTGACCAAACCCAACCGTTCAACCTCGACCCGAGCCTGGAATTGCTGGGTATCAACTTGAATGAGCTATGGGGTGAGTCATGGGAGCTCGGCTGACTTTGACGGCACTGACTTGAGTTTTTCTTCTTTCTGCGCGGCAGACCGCAGGACAGATATATGGCGAAAGGGACTCTGCGAAATTGAGGAGCCTCTTTATCCCGCGTGATGAATATCACGATTTTTGCATTTTGTTTTCTTAAATTTGTTTTTACATTGTTGCTCGGTACGCGTTTTCTCTTCTGCTAAGTGTAGTTTGAAGTTTCTTCTGCGGAGGATAATGACGGTCTGTTTTATGCTTTTGTTTTCCTATTCGTACAATTAGCTTGGGAGCAAGTAGCGGGAGTCTTTTAAAATAAAAGAAAGAAAAAAGGCCAGACACATAGTCGGGTTGTTTATTGTACTATTAGACGATACCAGGAGCAGGGGTTTTATTTTGCAATTTACAGGCGTAGTCTCACAACTACCTTATGCGCGTGGCATGAAAGGGACATGGTGAAGCAATGGAATATTTCACAAGCACAATTTTTTGCCAATACATAAAACTTATCCCTCGCCATGTTGCTTTAGTGAATTATAATGCAGAGGTCTAGAGTTGGGTGTCCCGCGTGTAAGTGGACCACCAACGCGTATTGTGGTGGGTGGGCGGAGTCACCCAGCCCACCTGCCACAGAAAAATTAAAGCCAACCGCCGCCGGTTCGGCACCCAAGGGTGAGTCATACATGAAAAGGTTATAAGGCACATTTGCTTTGCTTTATTTCACAATTCACAAACAAGCTTCAAAGTCAAGCAACATAGCTCAGTGGAAGAGCGACGGGCTCATAACCCGTAGGACCCTGGATCGAGACTAGGTGTTGCTACTCCTCAAGTTGTTTTTTTTGGTGGTTGATTCTTGTAAGTGAGGGTTCCCATATGGGGCTCTGCTGTTAGATTTTTTAGCCTTTTTTTTTTCTTTATTCCTTAGACCCATGCTATTGTCGACTTTTTGGTCTACTTTCTCGGCGGTTTTCTGTTGGAGTGAGAGGTGAGAGATGTCCGTCGAGCTGTACAACACCATTTGTTGAGAAGGTTTGCTGTGTTTGCGTGATGCTTGCATGCAGTAGCTGGGAGGAAACCTTGATTCTTCTTTCTCCTGCTATATGTGAGTGAACTACCCTTTTTGCCGTTTCCTGGGGGTTTTCATGTCGTCGTCTTCTCGGCACATTGATAGCAATCGCCAAAAGTATTCTTCAACATAAAAACTCCACAACATTCGCAGATCCCTCTCGTTAACCTCTCTTTCTAAATATTCTTCTAATTGAAGCTATTTAAAATATTTTATTTATTGCCCTAGTCATAATTAAAATAGATAGAAAGTGGCTGCTATTTTAAATCTAATCGCTTCCATGAATTATAGAACATAAGCACCTCTGTATAAGGTATCCTTCAAGGTCTAATGGTGCCGCACGAATGTAAGAAATGCAAAATGATCTTTTCACTTCTGGCTGTTAATCCCAATGTGTCACTTAATCGTCGTCTAAGCCTTACATCGGACTGACTATGGAAATGCTGCCTCTCAAGCCACAGTTTTGACTTTTTTGTCCAGTTTAAATCATCTTCCGGGCGCAACGAATCTTTTTCCTTCTCCTCATGTTCAATTTTAATCCCTGAAAAACTGAAGGGAGCGACTCTCATCTTCTTGCTTTGACTGGACGCCGCCACGAATAGGGTATCAGGGCTACTGTTGTCACTACCGTCTGCTACGCTGGCGGACTGACAATTCAGCCAAACTTCTAACATGACAATTCTTTCAGAAACACCTGCGGGTGATGAACGACGCGTCGACGAAAACATGTCCTCGACTCGTTTTGATGCTACGTCGCGAGACTATGGATCGATTTTCGCTCGCGACTTGATAAAAACTGTGACATCTTCTGCAACTCCATTGCTTGATATCTCTTCACAAAACCTTGGGATCACCACGCAACAAACCCCACTACAGCCCGAAAACCCAACTTGCGAGCAATCCGAAGCTTTTAACAAGTTTTGCGATACTATTCATGGCATCTTGGGCGGAAGGATGACTCCAGAACACTATGAATGCCCGCAACAGATCGACAGGTCTTAGACATGGCTGTTCGCCGGTCTTTGAGAATCGTGGCCCAAGAACATGCCGATGCTTGTATTGACGACTGGAGCAACGCAGTGCATTTGCCGCTTCGCTCCGCCTTTAAGAAATTTGCTCAAGGCCAGAGTGTTAAACCAACGATGACTGACGAAAACGTCATCAATACGCTGTTGTTCAGAGATGACTTGGCATCGTATACTGACTTTGTTGTCGCCCACTTCAACCTCCCAAAGGCCCAGGGAAAAACACTATTGTATTGGGACAAAAGATGGACCGACTTTACTGGCGCTCTAAAAGGCAGAGGAAAAGATGTGAGTGATGAAATTGTGAAACAGGGCTTGATTTGAGGACCTTCATCATGTCAGGATTACCGATTGATCAGGGCTCACTGGTACCTTGCAGAGTGTATTTCAATGACGGATCTTGACGAGGCTGGAACTTCCGCTTTGATCAAGGATATCAAGCAAATTTTTGATCAAAAGTTTATGCAAGCTAGACAAAAGCTGATGAAAAGCTCGCGAATCAGGAGCTGTGCCAATGACTGGCTCAAAAGTATTGGGAGATGGCCTGCTGAGTCCAAACGAGCGTCGCTTGAAGATAGTGTCGACATGGAACAGCAGTGAAGCCATGGAATATTGGTCCAATTCAGACAAATCAATGTCCTCGTTTGTAGACTTGACCTTGCATGTCGAGCTCAGCGCTCCCTGCTGAAAGCAGCAACCACTGCTGGAGTAGGGAGATATTCCCTGTTCATTAGCGTCTATAGCGAAAAAGTCACTTCCATCTTTGTTTTAGAATTGACAAAATAGCCAGTAACTAGGTACTAGGTAGGGTGCGGGCGTGCGCTTCTGCACGTACCTCTTCTCTCACTCCTCTGCGAGCAAACGAACTCTTCACCACCTGCCAACATTATCGTCCATCTGCAGCAGCAAACAGACTTCCACGTGGCAACAATTGTCAGCAATTCATAGTCATCCTTATCTCAAAGTGTCTGAGGAAATGGATGGAATTGATACAAGAAAGCTGCTAGAGTGAGTCCAAAGGCGCAAACCACCGACCGCCAACATCGTCTAAACAGCCTCTCCAAAACTGCTGCTGACATTCAGCTGCGTGCAGCTTCCGAGGCCAATCCATTAAAATAATTGCTGGTGAGGGTGGCGACTCTGTCACATTTACGGTGCACGAGAAAGTAATATGCAACCGATCCAAATTCATCAGCAAGCAAGTGGCGGCAGGTTCAGACACGAACCAAGACTTTACATTTCCATTCCCCGACTACTCGCCCACTCTGTTTAGAGTGTACCTTCACTGGATATATACAGGAGACCTGGGCGGAGCTTTTGATTCACCAAATGATAAAACATTTCTTCAACTGACAAAGGCATATAATTTGGGCGATAAGCTTGGAGATGACGCATTTATGAAGCAAATTAAGGTTACCATCAAAGCAGACTGTTGTGTGGCGTGCAAAACACTCTGTGATGCTACGACCAAGAGCCCTCCTGGCATGACGACTTCATCTCAGATGGATGAGACTGTCGAACCAGCAATGGAGGAGCCAGACGGGTCAGTTGATCCGCTATCTCCGTCAGAGTCCATGCCAGCGAGCCCCGCGATTCCCGACCATCCTTCGTCTTTATCCGAGCAAGCAGAAAGTAGCTACTCTACCAGAAGTTCTCCGCTTTCTGAGATTGATTCTCAATGGGAGCATTCTAGTTTCTTTAAGCCTTCACTACCCCCAGAAGGAACTCAAGAAATCATTCATGACGCCACGGTCATGGTCTCGACGCCAGAACCAACAAGCGATTCGACCTCTACTTCTACCGACACTCGAACACGCAAGAAAGCGGTACCACGTTGCGTCGCCCTTATGAGAAAGCGACGACAGTATGAAGAATCGCTCGAGAGAGGAGAGGGGAAAAGGGCTCGGCTATACTACATGGACTCTAGGGAATCTTGCTGAATAAAATGGTAGCAACGTTGCAAAGTGTTCCAACCGAGGGGAGTGTGCAAGCTGCATTGATCTGAGAGTCAAATACACTGTTTACAACATTAATTAGCTAGTGAATCACAAAACTTTTTCCCTTCGCCTATTCTTGTGAGCTTTTCTCCTTCGTCTCCCACTGCAGATACGTGTTAAGCTCGTTGTGTGCACTTTTTGCCAGCCGTTGAACAACTGACAAACCAGGCTGACAGCTGGCAATGTGCACAAACGGAACCGTCTCTACCACTTCCATTTGCCCCTTTTTTTCCTTTTACTTTCTCAATCGATATTAGAAGTTGCTTCGAAAGCGTTAAGAAATCCCGCAGACACTGGCAAAATGCTTCGCACGGCTCACAAGAATAATGGAACGGAGTAAGTACATGGCTGATGGCGTTCGATGATCATGTCCTGACTACTTTTGCTGCCGTAGTTTTCGAGACAACACCATCACGGTAATAGTTGGCGAAGAGCCAGACTCTCAAGAATTCATTGTCTATGGAAGTGTTGTCTCCAAGAGTTCCCAGTTCTTTCGAACTGCTCTTAACGGCAACTGGTCATGTTTCAGCACAAAAAGAATCGAGCTCAAGGGCAACAAGCCCGAAACTTTCAATTTTTATCTTAACTGGGCTTATCACCACATTTTACCGGCGGGAATCTCCGAAGTAACGAAAGAAACGAGCGATTCACAAGACATGAAATTGGCAATGGCGTATGTTCTGGGCGAATATCTTCAGGACGTGAAATTCCAGGACGGCGTACTCGATACGATGACCCGCAAGTACATTCAAGCCAATTCTACAGGCGTCAAGAAGACGCTTTGCAAACTCCCGTCCACCAGTGCTGTCAGCTTTTTGTACGCCAACGCTAGTGCTAAGTCACCGATTAGAAAGCTCCTTACAGAAATGTACGCTGACAGCGCGGAGTCTTTTGATACGATGGCTTCACTGAATGAAACAAAAGACCTCCTAAGGGAGTTCTTAATGAATCTAGTTCTTAGCCTGATAACGAAGCGTTGCCAGCGGGAACAATGGAAGGACCTCAAATGCAGGTGCCATGCGCATGCTCTTCCAAATGAGTGCTATCTTGAGCAGTTGCCAGCGGCCAAGAGACAGAAAACTGGTGAAAACACCACCTCTCAGACGCCAACTCCTGTGTCTACGCCTCGACAAAACGCACAGGGAGGAAGATAGGAGTTTTGCCGGATAGTGCTGTTACATGTAAACAAAATACACACTCTTTAGCGTTATAAAGGGACCTATAGTTTACACTAGCTAGTAATGCATCATTTCAACACTCTTCAGCTTCTATCAACGTATTCAAGGCTCTCATGTATGATTTACTGCAGGAATCATTCCCTCATTCACAGAGCTGGCGACTATTAATCAACGGTAAGTAGGAGTTAACTATCTTGACTTTTTTTTTTTCGGAAGCCCTGTTCACTTTACCTTCAAAAGGCGCTCAAAGAAGTGACTTGGTCGGGTGCAAGCACCAACAAGGTGCTTTAACTCAACAACTTGTCAGAAGCAGGCTTCACTCTCTACTCCCAGCTCTTCTTGTGTCGCAATTAAATACTTTGCTCTGATCTCCTCTTTCTTTTCCCTTCTTAAAGAAAAGAAAAAACACACTTCCCATTGTACGACGCATCCTGACGATTGTTTGGGCCAATATCATATCTGCCGACATGTCGTCATCTGCAAAGACGGACAACCCATTGTCTTCCGCCAAAATGGCTGGATTCGAGTGAGTGATGACATGCATCAACGAAGCTCTCGCAGGGGCTCCTTTTCTTCGCCTTTGGCTGACACATTATAAAAAGCTTCCAAGGCACTTCTATCAAAGTCATTGTCGGCACGGAACCCAACACCGCCGTATTCTTTGCCCACGAAAGTATTCTCACCAAAGGATCGGCATTCTTCCGCACCGCAATGAACGGAAACTGGAACACGGCAACCAGTCGTCAAGTCGAACTCAAGGAGTGCACAGCTTCCCAGTTCAACTTCTACCTCAACTGGGTATATCATGAGAAGCTTCCTGTCGAAGAGGCCAAATCCAAGTCATCAAGCGATAGAAGCTACTTCAAGCTTGTGCGTGCGTATATTCTGGGCGACGTGTTGCAGGACACCGCGTTTAAAGATGCGGTGATTGATTGCATTTCCGCCAAATACGCGGCGGCAATGAAGAGTCGCTACCGAGAATACGAACACCCCTCGATATCTGCTGTAGTTTACATCTACCGCAACACCTTGTCCGGCTCACCGTTGCGAGAGATGATGGCGGCGATGTTTGCAAACTCCGCTTCCATTGACTCATTAAATTTGCTGAAAAATCCCCAAGGCAATTTTCCTGAACCCTTTGTAGCGGATTTGATCCGCCATCTTATTTATCGGAGGCGAGCGGCTGAGAGCTGGTCCAAGGTTAAATGCACTTATCATGCTCACGAGAAGCCAGCAGAGTGTTACAAGGCAACCCCGACATCTCCGCCTGCAAAAAGAAGAGACTTGTGTTGGGGACTTTAGTCGGCAGAGAAAATATATGTCTACCGATCTACAAAGGATAGAGTGTTGTGCTTAGTAACTCATTACACATTGCATTGGTTTTTCTCTTGCAATAACCTAGGGATATTGTATTTATGTCAGCCTTTTAATGAAGAAGTATTTTTTTTGTTTTTGTACACTCCGCTTCACCTCACGGGTTTTGTTTCCTTTTACCTCTTATCGTGTGCTCTATTTTGTTTGTCATCCGATCGACTCAAGAAAGCTGCTAGGCATTAACATAGGTAGGGTAGAGAGCAGGGCAAACGGGGGGTCGTGATTGCATTCACTGCGAGGCCAAACCAGTGCAGTCACCTCATCCTCCGTCTCTTCCATCTTCTCTTGCAACTACAAGCCCTGTACTGAGTAATTCAAGTTACTCACGAACGTTGCACCACCTGCCGCTACATTCTCTCGACCTTTTAAAAACAAGACACCTAACAACTTTGAAAGTCACAGCAATTCGATGGACCGACCAGTCACTGCATCCATGGCCCAGCAAGTGGAGTGAGTGGCACTTGAACAGACGCTCCAAATGAAGCCGTATCCCGACTAACCACTTTGCCAATAGCTTCCGAGGCGAGATCATCGATATCCGTCTCAGTGAAGATCCCGATGGTGTCATATTTCATGCTCACAAAGAGCTTCTTGCTCAATCTGAGTACTTCCAAGATGCTTTTAGTAGCTACGAATACGAATACCCAGACTCCATAGTTGTCGGGCTCGAAGGCTGTACTCCTGACATCTTCAACGTTTACCTAAACTGGATCTACCGACGTCATATAGCAGTGGACAGGTGTGAAAGAACAAGAGAAGCAGGAGACGCCGAATACAATGACCTGGCCAAGGCGTACGTGCTAGGAGATGGGCTGATGGACGTTAGGTTCAAGGTTGCAGTCATTGACACAATGAAGTCCAAAGCCATCACCCGCAAATCTAGCTTCTTCCTTCTACCAGCTGAAGCGATCACTTGTGTTTACAGCAAAACGCTGGAGGGTTCCCCAATGCGGAGACTAATGGTGGGTGTTTTCGCCTTTATCGGAACACGTGTGACCTTTGCAACAGCGCCGTCCCTCCTCAAGGACGTCCCACGCGAGTTTGTCGAGGACTTGGCCCGCAACTTGACGGCTTTTAGACACTCCACGGAACCGTTCCCATCTCACGTCTGCCAGTATCATTGCCATAAAAACCAAAACGACTGCTATAAATCTGCTTTGTCCACATCAGAGGCCTCTTCGACTACCATGACAGCTAGATCAGCATGATTGGCTGATGAAGGTCTCGTGGCAAACGCGAGCAAGAAGACAGGAGGTCCGTTTTGATAGGAGTTGATACACCAACGTGGCCTTGGAAAGAATTTTTACCTCAAAACTAAATGATGAGGATATCAAAAAAGGAGTTGAAAGTTTACTTGCTCATTATACATCAGTTTTACAAATATTGCTTGGAATTGTGGTGGCATCAAGAAATCGGAAACAAAACGGGGATGAAAACTTGAAATAGCTTTATATTGACTTCACTCAAGACGTTTTTACGAATTCTTTCCACTTTCATCTTGACTATTCCCTTGATGTAGCAACACCCGACGGATGCTGCGCTTCCCTATTCACAGGTTCTGATGTAGAAGCCGTCGTTGCATCTTCGTTGGTAATAATCGCTTCGCCAAACGGACCCTTGGCAGTCCCAGACTTGACGGGCTGCGACATACCGTACCACGCCACGACAAGAACACCGAGTATACCAGTGATGCAGCTAAAGACAAACGCAACGATGCCGCGTGTAGTGAATCTGTGTGAAAGGTCAGTGTGAAGAGCAATATTAAGATTTTCGAGAAAGTAAACTAACCCTGCTGGAAGAGATCGCGACGGAACATTTTGCCCGGCAAGGTCAAGAAAATCGTCCTTGTTCCCCGCAGCATTACCCTCGGTAAGTATACCATCCGCAGCACAAGCAGCAAGATGATCAGCAGGCAGTGTAAGTTGCTTCTGCAGCTCCAAGGGCGCTTCAACAAACGTAGCCAGCAGTCCCGAAACAACATGCCATTCAATATGGCAGTGGAAAAGCCACACACCAGGATTATCAGTCTTGAAACGCAGCACCATGTTCCCGTTAGGCCAAACCACAAGCGTATCACGCCTCATAGGCTTCTGCGTGTACACTTCTGGCTTTACACCTTCGTCTCCAAACGTGCCCGCTTCCTCCTTGGAGCGATAAATAGCCTGAAAATGATGTCCATGAAGATGAAACGGGTGCCGGCCCGAGTCGAGGTTATTGACGACAATCTGCACAATTTGGTCCTTTTCAAGCACAAACGAGTTGGTATAAGTGCCGTAGACGGCGGGGTTGGTTGCGTCGTCGCCGCTGGAGAGCACGCTGTAGAGGGTGGGCACCTTGGGCATGGTGTAGGTAATGTTGTTGAAGAAGGCGTAGTTTTTGCCGTCGCGGAGATTGTCCATAATGACGTTGAGCTCGACTTGGTGATCGGGCTCGGGCAGGAGGTCCATTTCGTCGTAGGGTTCGAGGGTCATGTCGTCGAGGGGATTGAGCTCGGAGACGGTGGCAGCTGCGGGCTTGTCTTTGTTGGAGTCGTAGGTTAGCCAGCCTGTGGCGTTGTAGTTGAGTTCTGGCGGGAGTTGGTCGAAGAGGGTCTGGAGAAGCGTGATTGTTAGTTGTAAGTGGACGGAGTCTGAAAAAGAGAGAGAGACACGCACGGTATCCATCGAGGTGACGATGGGGAAATTGGCAGAAGAGTCGTCTTTGGTGGTCAAGAGGAAGCTGACGCGCTGGGCTGCGGAGATGTAAATCATGTCGGCTTCCTTGGGCTTGGTATAAACGCCGTCGACCTCGACGATGCGCATGGTGTGGCCCTCGAACCAGAGGTATTGGCCAGCAAAAGCACCGATATTGATGACGCGGAACATGTACGTCTTGCTGGGCTCAACAGCGACGGTAAAGTTTTGCGTCTCGTTCATCAGGGCGGCATTTGGAACGGGCTCGGCGCCAGAAGGGTTCGACTTGGCGAGGAACTGAGGGATGAGGTCTTGCATCTGGTCATGATACCAGTCTGACAGAGTCATGACAAGCTCCTGGTCAACCTCGTCCTTGTAGGGGAATTCAGGGTCATTGACGATAAGAGGGCCACGCAGGCCGTCAGGATATTGAGCATTGGTGTGGGAATGGTACCAATACGTGCCGGGTTGGTCGACCTATACAAGGTGTCAGGACTGCTGTTTTGGCTGTTATGGACTTGAACTAGCTTACCGTAAAGTTATAAGTGAATGAAGAACCAGGAGGAATTGGACACTGCGTCACTCCAGCAGGACCGTCCATTTGGTTGGTGCCATTCTGGAAGAGACCGTGAAAGTGAAGCGAGGTAGACTGATTGCTGAGCTGGTTGTTGACGTTGATGACGAGTCTGTCCCCAATGTCAATTTCTAAACGCGGAATGGGCCATTGTCCGTTGATGCCGATGACGGGACGCTCCATTGCGCCGTCTGGGTTGGCAGTGACCCAAGTAATATTAAAGTCATGAGTGATGGTAGCTGCGTTGATCAGTGCTGCGCCTGCGACAGCCAATATGGCTGCCGACTTGAGAGAAGGCATTGTTTCGTGGCTGAGAGTGAGCCGGAGCCGCAACCAAGTAACCACTTGTGTCTGATGCAGTTCCTGAAGAGGATTGGACAAACTCAAAAGAGAAAGGTTGCACCCGGACTAGGTCACGGGTAAGGACAGCAGCGGGGACAAGACAAAATGGGATTGGGAAAGCAGACAAGGTGCGTTTGAGTTGAAGTTGGTGATGGACCGGTGCAACGGTTGGACCGAGCCGAAGCTAGATGTAAATGGGGCCACGAGACGACGAAGGGGGGTATTGCAAGAAGATGAGTATTATCTATTTTTCTTTCTGTCAGTTTCTTGACGACTGAATCAGAAGCTTGTATGCCGATTCAGATAAGCGGCGCAACGGAAACATGGATTGCATGGCGCCACCTGGAATGGAGCTAACTCAACGCCAAATATCGAGCTGAATGTGGGTTTTCACGGCTACGAGTACAGACGACGCTAATGCAGAAGGGTCTGGACTGTACGTAGTATCCGCAGTGCTGGTACGAACATGGTGTGATGGGGAGGGATCCATACGCCCGATGCCAGGGGGTATTACAGGCGCGGATATAGTCCTCACCTCGAATTTGCATTGCAAGTCGACAGTTTAAGCGATTGAAAGACGTCATCTGTGGTAATTGGGGCAAGAGATCGGCTTGGTTCTTGGCACACGCCTTATGCCGCTGCAGAGGACCCTGCAGCCAGTGATTGATAACGAACTTGTAGTACCCACAAGGCGCTGGACCTGACCCCGCTAGTGGGCTGATGGGGGCGCCAAGGATGCGCTGTAAAAGTGCGATTGGTGGTTGAGGTGTACGAGTTGACCGTGGATGAGTGTTGAGCGAATTGCCGGATATGGCGAGGGAAGAGGCTGCACCTCGAGAAAAGAGCAACGGCGGAAAAGTTGTAAATACGGCCACTTTCTTTGCAGTAGATTGATAACAGAGCATCCGAGCTTCCTGCGGTCAAAAAACATGACACCTCACAGGAGCCCCTCTCTCTACCCCTTGCCAAGTGGAAAATCGGCTGGCATCACGGCATTCTTTTGCCGGTGGCTTGGTCCAATACGGCATGGGTCGGTGCACTTACACGGCGCTAGTCGTGATGGGCAGACTTTCTATTTGCTGACTCTCAAATGACCCTGGCCAAAATCGTTTGTGAGGAGCTCGGCTTACAAGTCTAAAGGTCTTTGAGGTTTGCAAGAAGAAAAAAAAAAAAAAATTTATCTGATCCGACTTTTCCCTCATTCTAGTCCGAATTCGTATCAGCCACCACCCCTCCCATCCTTGATCACGGGTCTTATCTGATCCGCTCCCATGCTCTAATAGCGTCTTGATTTCTTTTTTGTTCTAGCATTCCCCCGTTTTCTGGCTCAATGGTACGTTGACTTGAGCTAAAGTCGTGAGCCAAGACTTTGGCAAAATAATTCCACATCCCCGTCTCCTCCTGTCTTAGCATTGCCGTCTACACACGGCCGCTTCCTGCAGTGCAACTCCCCCCACCGCACCTTTCCCGTCCTGTCCCTATTTCCAAGGTTCTAAAGAGAACTTGTCTACTCTCTGTCTTGCTCTTTTCACGCTGCTCCTCTAAAATTTCCTTTTTTACCTTGGGGGCCGTCTCTTCCGGTACTCTATTCCCGGCAGCACTCACACTCACACTCCACCGTCACCTTGCCAACATGGCCAAAGACGTCTTTGCCGTTCCCGTCTTCCTCGTCGTCTTTCGTGAGTCTCTCGAGACTGTCATTATCGTCTCTGTCCTTCTCGCATTTTTGAAGCAGACACTTGGCGGACCCTATGGCGACCCCATCGCTTACAAGAAGCTCCGAAAGCAGGTAGGAGCCCATACAAACAAAAGCCTCCTTTCAAAAAAAATTGTTTGGTTAGCTAACACAAACCTTCCAGGTCTGGCTCGGTACAGCAATTGGCTTCCTCATGTGCATGATTGTCGCCGCCGCCGTCATTGCCGTCTTCTACACTGTCGGCAACAACTCCTGGGGCCTCAATGAAAACTACTACGAGGGCGCCTTTGCGCTCTTTGCCTCCGTCATCATCACCATCATGGGCGTGGCGCTGTTGCGCATAGGCAAGATGCAGGACAAGTGGCGGGTCAAGCTGGCCAAGGCCATCTCGCAGCCGCTCAAGGGCGGTTCTGGTAGCTGGATTAGCCGGTTCTTGGAAAAGTATTCCATGTTTATGCTGCCATTTGTTACCGTGCTGCGTGAAGGTATTGAGGCAGTTGTGTTTGTGGCGGGAGTGTCGTTTTCTGCACCAGCTTATGCTGTGCCTTTACCGGTTGTTGTTGGTTTGTTGGCTGGTGGTATTGTTGGGTATCTTCTTTACAAGTGAGTTTTCCAGTTGCATTCTCAAGGAAAAGAAGCTAACTGTGCTTTAGGGGCGGTGCTACTACCAAGCTGCAAGTCTTCTTGGTCGTTTCTACGTGTCTTTTATATCTCGTTGCAGCTGGTCTCTTTTCGCGTGCTGTCTGGGCATTTGAGCAGGCACAATGGAACAAGATTGTCGGGGGCGAAACGGAAGAGTTTGGTGCTGGACCTGGGTCATACGACATTGACAATAGTGTCTGGCACGTCAATGTGAGTCGCCTTTGTACATGCTTGCCTCGATGTAACGAGAACAATTCTAACTTGGGTATTAGTGCTGCGCGCCCGAAGCAAGCGGCAGCGAAGCCTGGGGCATCCTCAACGCCATCTTTGGCTGGACAAATTCAGCCACGTATGGATCCGTCATTTCGTACAATGTCTACTGGATCTTTGTCATGGCCTGCTTCATCATTATGCGCTTCCGTGAGTCTACTGGTCGCTGGCCATTTATAAAGGCCAAGAGCGCCAGGAGAGGGTCGGAAGTTGAGGGAAGCCACAGCAGCGAGAGCAACACTGGCGGCATATTTGAGGATAAGACAGGCAACCAAGAAAAGACGACTCAAGTCTCAGGATGAAGATTATTTGTATTAAGAAACAGAGGCAGGGTTTGGAGTTTTGCGTTGTACAAAGGTACATCAATGATTTAGACGCGGGCGGCGTTGGGAGCAGTATATGGCCAACAGGGGCGGGCGGAGTGAAGAAAGACTGAATTGGGTTTACTTTACTTTGATGCTTTTTTCTGTATTCAGATTAATAAAAACTAATTCCCCCTCAAATCCTCTGGCGCAACGCAAGGGCGGGGTTGGGAGCTCCCAGTGCGACCCCAGCAGCGTCACCGTGCATAGTGTGACGGCGCCAAGGGTGGGAAATTGGCCACCACGGGTTCATTTTCTCTCAGAGTCTTTCTTCCCCTCATCACTCCGCGTCCGGCTCGACGTCGCGTTCTAAGCTATCCAGGAGCTTCATATCTGCATATTCCTTTTCTCTCATTTTGCTACTCGTAGGCATCTGCCGTGCGACGGCGTGGTCCAATGTCCAACATGTTGAACCCTGGCATCATCTACATGGCTGTAAGTGGGTTGGGTTGACGCGAACTCCTTGCTAAACTCCCAGCCGTTTTGCTCACCACAACATCAATATCGACTAGATAAGCGTACTTTTGTTCGCTGTAGCAGTGTAAGTATTCTTCTCCAACAAAAACCCCACCCTCCAAAATATCAAATAGCTAACCAACCCCGTCTACGCTTTCAGAGTCGTCCACTTCCATAGTCTCCATCTCTCCCTTCCGATATCATCCAGCGTCACCGTCCTCGCCGTCATTCTCCCCATCGCCTCCTTCATCAACGCCTTTGTCTACCCAAATCTACTACACGACTCTACAGAGTCGGCAGCCGGCTGGTTCCGCAAACGCAGCGCCGTCGTTCTGCAGGGCTGCCAGGCCATCTTTACCACCATCCTCGCCACGCTGCTCGTCGAGGGCATCGTGCACTCGCCTGCCCTTGACTGTGTGCTCGAAGAGGAGTGGGCGCACTTGTATGGCGAGCATGATGGCTTGTCTATTCGCTATGTGCAGGATACGCTAAAGTGCTGCGGGTTTAAGAACGTGGATGACCGTGCGTTTCCGTTTCCTGGGGATGGAGGGCAGGAGTGCAAAGTCATGTTTGGACGCGACTTGGCTTGTGAAGGGCCGTGGAGGAAGGCTTTGCAGGTTCATTCTGCGGTTGACTTGGCGGTTGTCTTGGTTGTGGCGCTTATGCAGGTATGTGATTGACGGCTAAAGTAGCGTAGTGGGTGGTGCAAGGAGGCTAACAGACACATCTAGATTGGCGGACTTGTCATGATGAAATCTGGCACTAGTTGGTGGAAAGATCTTAGGACGTCACAAGGATCTCAGCCAGGAGAAGAAGGAGAAGAGGGGAGGGGCCTGTTGAGACCGGAGCAGGCTGAAGATGAAGAAGCAGTTGAGAATCCTGGCACTGCTCCCTCGCAATACGGAGGAGTCGGTCGATGAGTGTTATCGGGGAGACTGATAGCGTTCCCAACACCGAGTGTCTAAGAAGGCAACATCATAATACGACGACATTAATATAGTCCTGTGGCGTTTCACGCGCATCGTCCATCAAACCAGGTCGCACTTTAGGTTCATGCTCTGTACATACGTTGAGAGTCGTCACTCCATAAAACAGTCGCCATTTCACAGAACATGACCCTAACGTGAAAGTCTATACTTAATCTGGCCTTTAGTTTTCCTTGGAAAGCACGCAGCTCTCGAAATCAAACACTTGACCTTTTTAGAACCGGAAAGTCCCGGCCGTGAGCATCTGTGGGGCCGTGAAGTCGATCCCGGCAGCCGGTGTGTGATTACCGGACGAATCACTCTCGCCCTGCATTCAGGACGTCGGCGAGATTCTTTACTTTGTCATCTCCTACTGTAGCGACGGCATGCTACGGCGCCAAGTCATAGAGATGCTACGTACCTGGCCGCATCCAGATAACAGGCACGACTTTAAAATGGTGGCTCTTATCTGCGAGGTGAGAATGTTGGCGGAAGAGATGCGCACGTCGGCGGGTGAGGGTGACGAAACTGGTTTGCACTGTCATTGTGTGACTGGCAAGGTTGTATGTGGTGTGCATAGTATTGTGCAGGCGAGTATTGAGCTCGTTGGACCTGCGGAGGCGAGTATTGTGATTCGGACCATGGCAGATGTAGGAGAAGGAAGAAAAGGCCGCAAGGTGCGGGCTGCGTTGTAATGGATAGAACGTGGGATGTAGAAGACTCAAACAGGAGGCGAAGTATCCTAATGCATAAGTGACTCATGTCACGCTGCATATATATTCTTCTTGACCAAATCATGGTAATGAATATTTTAAAATCGTCATGATATATACATTATATACAAAACATTTTCATCTTTTTCTCAGCGCTTCCTTGCCCAGTTTTTCCAACGCCTGTTCATAGTCGGTCACCTTTTCATCGCTCATCTCTTCAATCATCATTCTGCCCACCCTTTGCTTTCTCCTCACAGCGGTTCCCTTTGCAATCTTGCCCCAGAACCAACCACTTTCCGCATCGCCAACCAGCGTCCATGCGCATCCAGCACGTCCTGCACGCGCCGTACGGCCTACACGATGTACGTAGCTGGCCAAACTAGGCGGCAGGTCATAGTTGATGACGTGCTTGAGGCTGGGGATATCGATACCTCGTGCCACAAGATCCGAGGCAATGATGAGGCGTGGCTCTGCGGTGGGCGAGGATATCCCACGCAGGACCTTGCGGCGGACAGAGGTGGGTGTGGTGGACGTAAGAGTGCTGATGCGGGAGGTGAGAGACTTGTCGAGGATGGCGAGGAGGCGGGAAAGACGGAGGGCGGATTCGTTGGATTTGGTGAAAATGAGAGTTGTGCAGATCTTTGTTGGCGGCTTTGTTGGGCGGGATGGTGCTTCGTCCTCCGAGGATGATGAGTCGGAGTCGGAGTCGGAGTCGGATGTAGAGGTGTCTGTACTGTCGTCGGCACTAGAATCAGAGCTCGTGTCGGTATCGCTGGTATCCATGGCAGACTCATCAGAGACGCCAGTTGCAGTCTGTCTCTTGGCCTTTTGACGCTCAGGTTCCATTTTCCCACCAGACAGCAGGTCAAGCAAATACAGCGGCTTGAGGTTAGCATCGTGGACTCTCACCGCAAACTCGGCTAGCCGTTCCGGTAGAGTGTGTTCTGATACTTGCGCGTCAACATCCGTTTCGAGAACTATCAGCTGCGGTCGTCGCAGGGCCAGTTGATTCAACAGGCTTAGATCTCTCGTCAGCGTCGCACTAAGAATGATTTTGCGCACGCCGCTGTACGCCATGGTGGGAAAGTCGCGGGCGCCAAACTTGTTGACTTGGAACCTTTCCATGACAAGGTCCAGCCAGCCCTGGAAACTTTGCGCAAGAAGTTTGTCTGCTTCGTCTACCACTAACCACCTTACATAGTCGAGGTCGAAACCGGGCGTTTGCTCCATGTGCTCGACTAATCGACCAGGCGTGCAGATTAGGACATCTACCTTGGAATAAAAGTCGACCACTTCTCCGTCCCACGGGCCCAGTCTGGGATCCAAATCTAAGTCCAGATCGGCGTCTGACGTAGAGCCGCTCTTTTTGCGAGCCTCATCCTTTATTTTCTTATACTCTTCGGGGTCGTACCGAGTCTCTCTGGCAATGAGATTCTCTTGATCCGACTTGAGAGACTGGCTGCCTATTGACACGCCAATGCGCACTCGTTTGCTATCGCCCCCGTCGTATGCTCTGGCGCACATCTCAAACACTTCTTGAGCCTGTCGAGCCAATTCTCTGGTGGGCAATACGACCAATGCCCTTAGTCTCGTCACGACGCCCAGACTTATGTCCTCTACAACCGGAAGTGCATAAGCCAACGTCTTTCCGGAACCTGTAGCAGCAGAAATGAGTAGATCACCAGGTTGCTTTGCAGCTGTAGGTCGAAGCAGAGGGATCGCGGCAATCTGCACTGCAAAAGCTTCTGAGTAGCCTTTTTCTTGGAGCGAAGCAACCGCTTTTGGGGTGATTCCAATATCTGAAAAATTTGTTCGTGCAGACTGTGCGACGCGTATAGGAGCGGAAAGCCACGAAGGGAGGGTATCATATGCGGGCTTGGCTTCTTCCACCTCTGGCTGGATAGGCTGCGGCAGAGGCTCCAAGCCGTGCTGCTCTTCCTCAACAGTCTCTTCCATTTCCTCTTGTCGTTTCGCAGCTTCAATGGCCAAGCGCAGAGACTTGTCCTTGCGGTCTAGTACAGATCTGTGCTTTGCATCTTGCTCGGATTCATCACCTTCGACGGGCGCGGCCTTGGACTTCTTTTTCTTTTCTCGTCTCGGTTGTTTTGTAGATTCTGTCGTCTCTTCTGGAACGTCCATTGGTACATCGCCATCGGCATCGGCATTGGGAGACCCATTGGTAGCTTCATGCTCGTCGTCGTCTACCTTCTTCGCCTTGTCTTTCTTGTCCTTTTTGTCCTTCTTTTCTTTGCTGCTCTTCTTCGGCTTTGAAGCGTCGGCATCTTTTTTGCCGGCGCTCTTCGACTTTTTGCTTTCTCTTGAAGGGGACTCGGGCTGTTCCTCGGGCTCGTCGCGCTTTCGTTTTGACTTTTTCGCCTTGGAGCTGTCGCTCAGACTTTTTGCCGGCATAGCATCCTCCACCTGAGCACGACCATTTGATGATGATGATATCGTGGCCCGTTTGGCCGTTTGGCCGTTTGCCGAGGGCACATATCTCGCATACATCCTCGTGCGGGATCAAGTACGCCTCGTACAAAAGAAAAACTTACAAGAAGGGAGGGTAATGGCGAGAGTGACTGCCAGTTGGCTAGATTGAAGCCTTCCAAAAGTTTTGGATCGCTAACAGCGATAAGCGATTCTGCCAGAGTTCACCGCTGGCGCCTAGTGGGGCGGTACGGAGGCCCTGTTACGGGTATTGCTACAGGGCGTTTTTAGCGCTAGATTCAACTTTCCCAGCTCGTCTTAGACTTTACTCCAACGCCAGGTAATTCATTTCTCCCTTTACCTCTCTACATCTAATTTCGACAGCTTCCAGTCTAATTATTCCAGAGCAAGCTTAGCGACGAGCTTCTTGACTTTTTTCATTCGCGAGTCTCCGTTATCTCGATTCCATTCGTTTTCAATCCAATCCTGCACCTCCATCTCACCATTACCAAATAATTCAAGAACCGCCCCGATCATTCCCCTTGCTTCAACCAACGTGGCACCAGAAGCTAAGCCAAAGTGAAAGCGTCTGACGAGTTCGTTCCCGGCTGCCAATACTGCCAAGTCCTCACACCCACTGCGCTTCAAAGCAGCAGATATGTACCTATCGTCTGCACTCAAACCCGTAATGTCACTGTACAGGCCATGCAGGTCGGCAGTGAGCAGAGACGGGCCAAATGCTTCTACAGCGGGAACGAAGCGCGCAAACTGCCAGTCTATGACAGCAGTAATATTGTAGTTGTCGTCCACCAGAAAATGGTCACCTTTATCGTCGGCGTGCTTTAGAAAGAAGCCTTCTGGGGACGCGACTTTTGCCAACTCTGGGGCGACGACCTCTGCCATCAGTCTGTAAAAGACGAATGCTTCCTTGGGATATTCAGGATAAAGCTGTCCATCAGCAATTAAGCCAAGGTGTAATTCAGCAATGCACTTGAAGTAATCTTCGATGCTGTCAAAAGGGCCATATTCACCCAGCGTGCCGAAACGGTTGCCTGCAATAGCCGAGTTCTTCAAACTACCGTCCTGTGGAATGAGAGAGCAAGCCTGCGCTCTCGGATGGTGGCTCACCTCAATCAGAAAGTTGACGTACTGCTCATAGACGTGAGTTTTCTGCTCCTCTGTCGCTCCTTGAACACAGAATGTCCTGCCAGGCATTGCATCTTCCAGTAAGTATGCTACTCCAACCAAGTTGTTTGGATCACATGCAAGCCCATAGCCATAGACTTTTGGGGTAGGGAAGCTGAGATGCTCCAGGAACTTGAGTGTGGCATATTCGCTCTTCACAAGATAATCAACAAGGTCCTTTGGGTCGTCGCTAAAAGCTTCAACCTTTGGAACTCTGACAAGCCAATTGATGCCGTCTTCAAACGTAATCCAGCAGTGGTAGTTTGCTGCTCCCATCATAGCTCCGTGTCCCAATGCTTTTCCTGGTTTAAAGTCACAGTGGATTTCGTTTCGCATGGAGCTTGAAATTCGAGTAAGCTCTGAAATATTGATTCTGGTAAGCAGAGCATTAATTTCCTTCTGAATGCCTGCTTCCCATGCTTCTTCATCAAGCTAAGCTTTTAGTCAGCAATAAGGACTAACGTGATTAAGCTCATACATACGTCGGCTTCCGTCGCTCAGCTATGATGTCGAGACTGAATATGCACGGCACATAGATGCTTTTCGCACGATGCACAGCTACTTCCACGAACGTTTGCTTCGGTGCAGCTTCAATGGAACAGGTTGCGAATCGAGGAGTGGTGTCTGTATGCTCACTGGATGGGGGTTGCTGCGCCTGCATCGTCCTTCTTCGGTCTACTCGGTGCGGTCGTTGTCCTCCAAAAATCTTTTACTGTACGTTGAGACTCCTCTGCAATATATGTTCAATGGAGAATTTTGACTGAATCTTGCAGTCCGAGAAGTTGAGGCGTTGTCTACAGCGTTTGTTAAGAGTGTGCGCGTGAAAACATGTGCTGGTACTCTAAACGATTTCGGTTTGTGTAACGCTGCTTTATTCACGACCGCGTGAAAACCCAAAAATTAGCTATAGTAGACACATAAACAAATTTAATTGCCCAAATTTCACAAAGATATGCATTCAAATATATACATCTGCCAAGTTTCTAGGCTAGATAAGTTAGGTGCAGCTCATACTGGCCAGCACGCACACCTGGGGTTGTCTGCGACCTTTGTTCAGCGCCCCCAGCAGTAACAATTACTAAAACTTTTTCATTATACTGGCTTAAAAGAAGCCATTAATCTTTTTCCCGTGACATTATATCAAGTTCCCTGTAAGTTTGTAGTATCAAGGTTCGGGTCGACTTACACGGCTTCTCCACACGTGACGGACTCCGGTGCGCAACTGGGGCGCTAGTCGAGCTCAACTTTAACACCACACCAGCACTAGCGTCACTCACTCACCAACGGCGCAAAGGCGAGTGCATCAACTGTAGTAGCCCAGCAACACGCCGAGACTCACTTCTCTGCTATATCACTCATTTTGTATATGGTATCAGTCATATATAGAGTCCACGACGCATCATAACATGCCCCCGGCGCCCTCAGCCTCGTCCCAATCGCAACCATGACACGCAAGACATACAACATCGCCATGGTCAGCGACTTCTTCTTCCCGCAGCCCGGCGGCGTCGAGTCGCACATCTACCAAGTCTCCAGCAAGCTGATTGACCGCGGGCACAAGGTCATCATCATCACGCACGCCTACGATAACCGCCGCAAGGGCGTGCGCTACCTCACCAATGGACTCAAGGTCTACCATGTCCCCTTTTTCGTCATCTACCGCCAGACCACCTTTCCTACCGTCTTCTCCTTTTTCCCCATCTTTCGCAACATCTGCATCCGCGAGCAGATTGAGATTGTGCACGGGCATGGCAGTTTGAGTAGTCTCTGTAATGAGGCTATCCTGCATGCGCGCACCATGGGCCTGAGGACGGCGTTTACGGATCACTCACTCTTTGGGTTTGCGGACGCGGCGAGTATCTTGACCAACAAGCTACTCAAGTTTACGCTCAGTGATGTAGATCATAGCATCTGCGTGAGCCATACATGGTAAGCACTCACCGTAGCACGTGTTTTTGTTGAATATATTATCCTAACAAATTCCCCTTCAGCAAGGAAAATACCGTCTTGAGAGCCTCGCTCGATCCTCTCATGGTTTCCGTCATTCCCAATGCCATTGTCGCAGAAAGCTTCAGGCCCAAAAACTACCCCATCTCTCCCAGTTTCGGCGCCGAGCACTCGCCCAACCGCATAGGGCCCAACGACATGATTACCATTGTCGTCATCTCCCGCCTCTTCTACAACAAAGGCACCGACCTCCTGACAGCCGCTATCCCGCGCATATTGGAAAACCACCCTAACACCCGCTTCATCATTGCCGGCTCCGGCCCCAAGGCCATTGACCTCGAGCAAATGATTGAGACAAACGTGCTCCAGGACCGCGTCGAAATGCTCGGCCCCATCCGCCACGAAGACGTCCGCGACGTCATGGTCCGCGGCCACATTTACCTCCACCCGTCCCTCACCGAGGCTTTCGGCACAGTCATTGTCGAAGCCGCCAGCTGCGGCCTGTACGTCGTCTGCACACAGGTAGGCGGCATTCCCGAAGTCCTCCCCTCGCACATGACAACCTTTGCCAAGCCCGAAGAAGACGATATTGTCATCGCCACCGGCAAAGCCATCACCGCCATGCGCGCGGGCAAAGTCCGCACAGACCGCTTCCACGACGAGGTCAGGAAGATGTACTCGTGGGACAATGTAGCGCAGCGTACGGAGCGCGTCTACGACGGCATCACGGGCACAATTAGCAACGAGGAGTTTTACGGCTTCGACACAGACGGCTTCAACGGCAGTCGCGTGCGCAACTTTGCGCTCGTCGATAGGTTGAAGCGCTACTATGGCTGCGGCATCTGGGCTGGCAAGTTGTTTTGTCTATGTGCTGTTATCGACTACTTGTTCTTTTTGCTGCTGGAGCTGTGGTTCCCGAGGGAGAATATCGATACATGCCCGGATTGGCCGCGCAAGCTGAGGATGAAGGATGATCGGTCTGATATCTCACGTAATAGGTCAATTTCGTCTCAGGGAGGCAAATAGCGTTGCGGTTCTTGGATCGGGGGCGCTTGAATGTATAATACAATGTGGAGGGACATACACACGGTTGTGGAGCACGGCGTTTCGGTTGCTTTGGGTCTTGGTCATTTATTGCATTCAATACACCACGTACGGTGTTTGTTGCAAGCATCACTAGAGAATTTGAAAAGGGGGGAAAGTTTTAAGTTGTAATAGTTATACATGTTGTATAATACTAAAGAGACAAAACTATCGAGTACACTAGTTACATCACTGGTACCTTAATTCCCGCTATTCACACAAGCAAAACCCACATATATATGAATTATAATAAACATGTCCAGGCAAATCGGTCAGAGACAATCGCTAATCATCGCAATCTGCTCGACAGATTCCTATTCCTTGTCGGCAGTTTCAGCTGCCTATCCGCACGCACAGCAATAGGTTGCTTCTAGGTCCTGGTGCTGATGCGCCTCCGCTTTGCCGCAGAGGATGCTATCGTATCCCCGTCTCCCGCCAGCTCATCCTCCTCCTCGGCAGTATCATCCGCTGGAGCAGGTGTACCGACAGCCACACTCGTATGCCGCGTCGTCGGTGGCGGGGGTTCGCGTTCCTTTTCCGCGCTTCGCAAATCGCTGAGGAGCTTCTCGACCTCGATAAACATGCCGCGCGTGTTGCGAACCACGCCGTCCTCGTCGACTAGATATCCAACGACTTCCTCTTCCTCGTCAGTTGAACGCTTCATGAATGCGGGTCCAGGGCCACGGTCTGGGTCCGGATTATACATGATGGCGTTGCAAAACATGTGGACGAGCTCGCGCTCCAGCTGCGCGCTGTTGATAATGGAGCGCGGTGGCATGAGGTCCTCGGACATGGGCAGCCAGACGCTTGCCGTTCCCGGGTCGCCGTCGGGGAGGTTTGCCGCAGCCTGCGTGGCAGCCTTATTGCCATGCTTGATGGCGGCGCGGATGGATGTAATGTCTTGCGGCTGGAGGACGATTTGTGAGTAGTTTGGTGCATCGCGTTCACGGAGTGCTGTCGCAAACATGTTTGCGTCTCGGTGGCTGGAGATTTGGTCGAGGGCAGATGAGGATACCTTTGTGAATCCTCGCGTCCACAGGACGTGTGTCGGCTTGGCTGGTGGCTGTGGAGGTGTCTCTTGTCGCTTTCGCTTATGGATACGTGATGAGACGCTGCCTGGAGTAGTTGTGTGTCTTCCATGAACACTCTCATCAGCGGTGGTATCTCCCGTCTCTTCTTGGAAGCGAGGTGTTGACACTTCCTTCTTAACCTTCGGGGCGGTATGATAGTCAATAGATAGCTCATCTGTTTGCGATGTTACTGATTGGCTTCGTCTTGTGCCAGCTGCTGAAGGTGTTGTGCTGACTGCACGACCTCTTTGACTGCTGCGAGACGGCCGGCTGCGGCCCTTGGCGTCGCCCTTTTTGGGTGTCTCCTTGACGGAAACCGACCTTGACGAGCCTCGAGCTATTGAGCCAGCGCGTTGTGGAGGGCTAACGGGCTCGAATGCTGGACTTTCTGGTTCTTCCAAAATGGGGCCAGGCGTTGATGGAGTAGACTGTGATGCCCACTTGGTGCCAAAGCCCCTCGTCAGTGGCATCGGACTTGCCTGATTCGGGGTTTGAGGGAGCGAGCCAGAAGACGTCCGCTTGCTCGGCGTCGCTGTACTGGCCGCGTGTCGCATATGTTCGGGAATAGCAAGTCGTGGCTGATTTGCGTATGCTTGCTTATCCACGGCTGTAGGTCCGGTAGGTTGACCGGTCGAGAGAGAGATATGTTGCTGTCCAGCTGCTGCTGCAGCTTGGGCAGGTGTCAGCTTTGGAGCTGGGGACGTACCGGCTGGCGGAGGAGCGGAGGCGATAGGTCGTGGTACGTTTGCCGGAGAAGGTTGAATAGGTCGTCCAGGGGCGGGTGGTGTTGATTGTGGCAGAGTGTGGTCAGGTATAGCGGGTGTTCCTTGTGCTGAAATTGGATGTCCAGCGGCAAATGGTGTAGTATTCGGGGCAGTAGATATTGGCTTGCCAGCCGTGGCTTGCGGAGGTTGCACTGGTTGACCCTCTTGTTGAGCCAACGCGGCGGCCGCTGCAGCAGGAGTTTGCTGCTTCGCATCAGGGTGCGGTGCTAGTAGTGGCTTCTCCCATTTCAGAGGCCCAGAAACATCCTTTGGCCTGATTGCCTGCTCAGGGCGTGGTGATGATGTCTGTCTCGGCGGTTGCTGGGCAGATGGAAGTGCGGCGGCAGGAGTTTGAGCTCCATTAGGCGGTTTGGGGGATGGTGAAGGTCGAATTGGCGGTGTTCCTGATGGCAATTGGCCCGGGCCACCAGTAACTGGCGAAGAAGCACCAGACCCAGGCCGCTGTGATGCGACCCCTGGAGGCGGTCTCCTCAAGCCAGCAGCGCCTGGCACCGGCGACGGACTGGGGCTATTTGAGCTTACCGCGCCCGTCTTTGGATCTCGAGGAGCGAGAACAGGTGTGCCGCTCTGGCTTGCCGACCTCGCCAGACGTTCCTTTTCGCTTCGTTCCAGCAGTTGTATTTCCTTTTGGACCGTCTCAAACTTTCGCTCGTCTTCGCGGATAAGGCGCACAATGTGATCTCGGTATCGCGCGTAGAGTCTATCAACCAATACCGGAACCTTGGTTATATGCTGATAGGCATCTTTGAGCGTCGGCAGCGGTGGGCTGCCTAGCTTGCGCTTCTTGGAACTAGGGGACGCAGAGCCATCACGGCCAGCGACACCGGCTGCTACGGCATCCGCCTTTTCAGCCTCGCTCTTGATCTCTTCGCGCAGCAGAAACAGGAACAGCTGCTCGAGTGCCTCGGGAGCCAGCCTGGCCGGATCGTACGTCTCGCCGGCCTTGATCAGGGCATTCGTCCTCAGCGCCTCCGAGATGCGCGCAAAGGCGCTGGTGTCGACTCCATGGGCCAGCAGGGACTGGAACAGGAAGAGCGACTCGAGAGGCGTATACGCTGCCGGAGTAGACATGCCCTTGGGCCCGCCTCGCCAGCGGTCAAGAGGGCCGCTGCGCGACGCGATGAGCTGTACCGGCGCCAGGTCGCGACTTGCGGGGAGGTTAATGGTTGAACGAGGGATGTTGGTGGCCTTCTTGCACCGGGCGGCTGTCGTCGGTCGGAACTGCGCGTTGGGGCGACTAACGCGTGCGGACAGCAGTGGCAAGGAGCCCGGATCAATAAATTCGTTAGTTAGATGGCCGTCATCGAGTTTTGACGGAAAAATGCGCCGTCTTGAGGCCTGAGATCCTGAGGTTGTTTGTCGCGTCAACGATATTTTCACAATGAAAATCACGTGAGGTTGAACTGGACAGTTTTTTTGGAGTTGAGCTTGGTTGGCGGAGCTCAGCGGGAGGCCGAGCGACAGCCGCGCATCTTCTTTGCGGAGAAGGCGCCACTACAGGTGCGGAGGGGGCGGCAGCAGGATCGGGTCTAAGAGGAGGTCGAGCTTGTGAATAATACAACTAACAAACTGATGGTCTGTGACGGTTTTGTGAGTTTTTTCAGGAGAGGTTAGTGAATTAAAGGTGCATAATTTTGTCCCCTGTTCTTTTTGATACTACATAGCCATATAAGCTGTTGTGAATAAGAGACTACAAGATACGGAGGCGAGAGTAAGTAGAACTATGCACATTGTCTTGAGGTTCGTGTGAAATGGCCAGCATGTAATTAGCTCAACTTATAAAAAGATTCAATGAAACAAGTGAAAATGAATTCATCCAATAGGGCCTAGCCTCTAACTCAATTAGCCTTACTTTGTTGTCGCCTCCTCCCATTTACAAAGCGACCGTCGCAACTAGCCGCAAAGGCAAAGGCTTGCCAGGGTCAACCGTACAATCGTCTATTCTAAAATGACTGAACCTCTCACGCGCAGGAAGAGTCGAGGCTGTCAGACTTTTTCCATATCGACCTGCGCAACCGCGCGAGGTTGAGCAAGGCTAGTGCTTATTAAAAGCCATGCTTATTACTCGTAGCCTCCGCGTATAAAAAGGCTCCGACCATTGCATAAATTGCCATGTTTCCGATCCTATTTAAGGACCAGAAAAAGGCTCTAGAAGTACCAAATCGTCCGTATATCTTCACCAACTCCCGTCAACCCGTCTCATCCTTTCCCTCTGTATATCGCGACCATTCGCTCCCCAATCAACATGCCAGGCACAGAAAAGCCCATAATTATCGTCGTCCACGGAGCCTGGCACCGCCCAATTCACTACATCAACATTTACAACTACTTCCAAGCCAAGGGCTATACTGTACGCATTCCCGCTCTCACCACGGCTGGCCGCAGCGATGATGTTGCCCAAAGAGACACCTCCGACGACATCCAGCTTTTACGTGGCATTATGAGGGGATACCTGGACCTCGGGAAATCCGTTGTTTTGGTTTGCCATAGCTTTGGTGGTTTCCCGTCAACCGGCGCCGCGGTCGGTGAGACCATCTCCGACCGACAGGCTCGTGGGGAGAAAGGCGGAGTTGCGGCAGTGGTGTATCTCGCTGCCTTTGCCCCTCCCCAGGTTGGCGTCAGTCTACTCGCCGCTATCAATTATGAAGACGATTCTCAGCGTCCAGAGTGGTGGGTGAAGGAGGTAAGTTGCCGACGCAGCTTTTACTATTTGGTTCTCTCTCCTACGGTTGAGATGTTGTTATTTCGTCTTCTCGTCCGCTTTTCAATCTTTGTTTGCTGACAACGCTTGGCTGCCGTTTAGGATGATTACGCTGTTCTTAAACCAAGCGCAGCAGAGTATCTCTACTCTGGCATTGATGAGGAGCTCGCCAGCATCGGAGTCGCTGCCGCCGTCCTGCAAAGCTTCAAAAGCTTTGGGAGCCAAGCTCAGCATAATGCAGCAGAGATTTCCGCACCACTTACATACATTGCAGCGGAGCATGACAAAGCTATCCCGTTCGAGGCTCAGAAGGCAATGGCTCTCGCTGCTAGAGCTGAGCTTGAGATTGTCCCTGGCGGTCACAGCCCATTTTTGGACCCAGCTGTGACGCCAAAAATGAATGCAATTATCGAAGAGGCTGTACTCAAGGCTGCATCTCAGTAGTGGTCGCTTGTTTAGACTTCAATGCTCGTCGTACTAGCTAACAAAAGCTGGATGATGCCACTTGCAGCCAAATTCCTCCGCGGGCTTTCTGTTTCCACCTCACTTTATAGCCAGCATGATGCTGAAAAAGTATTTCATGCGACTTCACAAAATAGGGGCTGTTAGATATGGCTCGCTTACCGTTCCAAGAGCCATGCTCCTGCCTGCTTGTATTTGGAGAGTAGAATGGAATTAGACACGGACCACTGAACCTCATTCTGGCAAGCCAGTAAATAAAGCTTGCCATATTCTGCCACATCGACATTTGCTGCCAGCGTACTAAAAAGTTAATGTTTTCGTCGCCGATGAGAAATGGTATTCTCACGTGTGAGTGGCCAACGTAAGACTTCGGGGCCTGTGCAAACGACCGACTCGTCGTTCTTCACTCCTGCACGCCACCCCATACGCGACAGATCACTCCGTCTGAAAACTCCAGAACATTAGTACCTATCTGGTAACTACGATGACACAAGAAGAGGCTACGAGCGATAAGCTCCCGTTTCGGCCTGTACATATTATCCAGCCCCGATCGACACACACGCACACTGCCATTGTTCTTCACGGCCGCGGCAGCACTGGCCCTGAGTTTGCAGACGAATTTTTTGCCACTCATTTATCTGACAAAAGCTCCTTAGATGCAAAGTTTCCAGGATGGCGCTGGGTCTTTCCATCTTCCACGGAACTCTAGAGCACAACTTTCCAAGAACACCTGCCTGCCTGGTTTGAAGCGCAGTCTTTGACGGATACTACTCTTAGACAAGACCTTCAAATCGCCGGTATTATGGACTCGTGCGAATACATCCAGGGCTTGATCGAAGACGAGCTTAACAGTCTTCATGGCAAAACAAGCAACCTTCTTTTTGGCGGCATCAGCCAAGGTGGTGCGCTCGCGATGTGGATGCTGCTTTGTCGAGGCGTCGATTCTCAGATTGGAGCCTTTTTTGCGGCTAGCACGTGGCTTCCGTTTGCAAATAACATTGAACGAGTGCTTGGAATCCAAACGAATGAGAAAGCTGACGCCGCTCGTCAAGATATGGCCTCGGCAGAGTTTGACAGTTTCGTCCGCAAGGCTCTGCAGCATCGAGGCTCCAAGCCTTCAAGTACAAAAGTGTTTCTTGGACATGGTCTGGACGATGCATATGTTGATGTTGAGCTTGGGCGGCAGGCTAGTCGTGTGCTTTTCGGAGCAGGCTTCGATGTCGTGTGGAAGGAATACTCAGGGGCCGAGGAAGAGGGACATTGGCTTCAAGAGCCAAATGAAATGGACGACATTTATCAATTCATGCTCAGGTTTATGACATGATCTATAAAGCTTTCTGACGTTTAGCTTCGTTTTGTTACTCCGGATTACTTGATAGAATTTGTACAATGACACAGCTTGCAACTAGACCAAACCAAGGCCTATAAGCAAATACAGTGAAAACTCGAGTACTTGAATGCCCTCGCCAGATATAACAGTCATACATTTGACACTCTCAACTCTTAGAAATCCGGTTACGGGTACGCTTGGTTTAAACTAGAATTACATTGTTTAAATAAACTCTTTACATATCTTCCGCTAGCTCACGCTAATGCTGTACAAATGGTCCGTACGCCAGTTCCGAAGACAAGGATCCCAACGCCGTCGAAACAATACCAGTAAACATGGGCCCACAACTACAGCGTATCATCATTCATCCTCCCCTTCGGCGTCCATATCTTCCTCGTCGTCCTCTTCCTCTTCCTCAAGCTCCTCGGCATCAACCTCCTCGTCATCATCGTCTTCTTCCTCAGGCTCCTCGCTCTCCTCTTCCTCTTCGTCTTCTTCCTCTTCCCCGTCGTCTCCTTCCTCTTCTATCTCTCCCTCGGATTGAATTGCTGCGGAATCTTCATCCTCCTCATTCTCCACGTCACCATTTGGTTGCGTGCGTCCAACGTACACTTGTACCTCATCCTGTACAGGATCTTCGTCTTGTGTCGCTTCGAGGTCTGCGCCATGTCCTGCTAATTCATCGCCGTCCTGTGTAGGTGGTAAGCCTGGGCCACTGTCGGCATTACCATAGTCTGATTTCTTGGTGCCCTTCGGCCAGCGACCCGGGCCTCGACCTGTACCGCCACTCCTTCGCCGAGACGATGCACTACGAGCCCGGTTGAGAGGAGGTCGGCCGCGCTTACGAGGAGCGCTGTTAGACAAAGACGCACGAACATTTGATCTAGCACGATCGCGTCGGTTTCGGCCAAGGGGAGGAAATACTTCAAAGCGTGTTGCCGGGATGTCCTTGTACGGGGCATCCCAAGGCTCGCTGTTGTCACTGACGTCTTGCATGCTTTCGTCCTCTGGTTGCGCGTTTTCCTTTTCTTCCGAGCCAAGCTTTTCTATTGACTTGACTGCGGGGACCTCGGTCTCATTAACGCCATTACTTTGCGAGCTCGGTGCCGTCTCCTTATTGCTGCCCTCTTGCCTCTCAGCATCATTATTGCCTTCTTGTAACCTGGCTTCGTCGTCTTCTCGTGGCGCAATCGTATTCATCGGCGGGCCTAGCTCAAAGTTCACCGCGTTACTCCTACCCATAACGTAGGGTGTCCATACAAGAGCTTCCGGTTTCAATTTGACATATCCTTTAGACGACCATTTATCCCAGTACTGTCGACAATAGTCCAAATCGATTCGAAAGCCGTAGAGCTTTGTTTCAGAATCACGGACTAGTGCTCTGAGTCCCTCGAGTGCCGATATTACGTCGTCAGGTGTCATTCCGGTGTCATCAGATATCTTTTTAATACTTAAGCCATTGGCTTTGAATTTATCCGACTCCAAAATGTCCAAGAAATATCGACACAATCGCAATCTCCAGTAATTTCGGTATGAGACAAGACCCATATCTGACAATGGCTTCTCGGGGGAGCCAGTTTTTTCTTCGACCTTGGTAAGGAGATAGGAAAAGTCGATGAGCAGATTGCCGTAGCCCTTGCGCTGGTGAATTGGCAGCGTTAGAATGCACGAAACGTTATTCTGGCTACTTGCGCGCTTTTCTTTAGAAAAGTAGCCGACGAAATGGTAGCCACATTCGTCAAATTCGCACAACACGTAGAACAAGAAGGGTTCCACGTCATAGTAAAGCGTCTTTGATCCCAAAAACAACTTAGCCAGGAGACAAAGGTTTTGACAGTAAACAGGATTCTTCCGCCCATCAACTTCAAAGACTGAGATAGAATCGTGCCGATATATTTCGTCCCCAGGAGGATGTTTTGTTCCGCACTTGAGCTTGTGACGCCAAGCCACATAGTCGGAATTCATGTACTTGAGGCAAAACTCACAAATATAGAGAACTCGGTTTCTGCTATATTCTGCTGGGTACGGCGCCGCATACCAAGTGTCAATCTCCCAGCCGCCAAATTCAATACATTCTATTTGGCTCGCGTGCTCGCTAGCTTTCTTGTGGCGTCGTACAGGCATTTCCTGCTCCGCTTGCATAGCAAGAACACGGGCCCTCCATTCGTCCTCAGCCCTTTGTTTAGACTGATCGAATCTCCGTCTATCCTCTGGAGTTGGAAGGGTTTTGGAGGTATCTGCTTCGGCCTCGGTCAGGATTCCTCCGTACGGCTTTCCCTTCACTTCATCGGCCTCTTTATCAAAGAAAGAGTAAAATGGTTGAGAGTACACATCAGAGCTGAAAGGTGTTGGAATCGCATTTACTGGCACCTCATAGCCGCCTTCTGCCCGCACAGTCGGTGTGCGTGGTGGACGGCCTGGCCCAGGACCTTTCCGTTTCCTCTCACGTCGTCTTCGTGAAAGAATCTCTTTCAAATTGCCTGGCCGAACTTGCATTTTCAACACTAGCGAATGTCTCGACTGTTTCTCAATCGTAACAGGCGGTGGTCGTGTAATTTTGAGGCGCATTGTGCGAGTCGGGTTGCTGCGCGTGGGCTCTGCTGATTGCTGGCTATCCGCAGTATCCTGTGTAGAATTTGCACCGACTGATATGTTTCGCCGGCGTTTACGTGCTGAAATCACGTCTTGCTCTTCATCTTCCTCCATCGGCGACGACCTTCTCTTGCGGTGGCTGCGTGCAATATCGATTGAGCCCTCGTTTCGTCGGCTCACAGAAGCTCCACCTGTACTCTCTTCGTTATCTTCATCCTCTGCCTCTTCTTCCACGGCCTCCTCTTCCTCCTCCCAGGCTGCCTCTTCTTCTTCTGACTCCTCATCACCTCCGCTATCTTCGGCAGACTCGCTTTCTTGATCATCGTCCGAGTTATGTCGCACTTTTACCAAGTCTACACCGTCGTCTTGGTCGACTTCAGAGTCATCGTTCGTCGCAGGCTCGGCGGTTGTGCGGTTTCCCGACATTATTTGTTGGTTGACCAAGTCATCGTTTTCTTCTCCCTCAGCATCTTCGTCCCCTTCTTCTACGTCCTCGCCAGACGCATCGCGGTCGCTGACATCCCCGTCATCAGCGTTATTATTCTGGTCGGCGCTTTTATGAGTATCTGCGATTCCTTGATTAGCTCATTGCCGCGAATGAAGGCCAACAGGGTGCAATTACCGTCTTCGGAAGCCATGACGCTTTGTTGAAGCTCTTCTTCCATCGATTGCGCGCTCGCCATTCTTTTTCAGCGTCCAAATTCCTGCAGAGACGTCTAAATCTTCAACCTGAGCATGTCGTTTGGCCCTGGAGCTTGCGACTAGTAGTAAAGGCGGTAGCTAGCTGTAACCATGTTGGCCTCGCGACGCGCGCTGCTTTTGTGCGTAAGCTTCGAATACAATCTGCTGCTGAAGTTCGAATAGCCACGCTATAGAAGATTGCAGCAGCCGCGCATGAAATGACGACAATGCAGAGCACCGGTGGGGAAAACAATCGCGATTCTTGGAGTGACTCTGTCGCGTTTCTAACTTCCGCAGCTGTCAGTCGCGGTTTGAGATAGCACAGTGCGCGATTAGCCCCTCTCTAGCGCATCCCGCAAATTTAGTGTCGTTCGTACCGTGCGTGCCGAAACTTACGCTAACTGTACATGCGCGCAGGGGCCAGAGCTACTGTTATGGCCTCAGGCACTCCTGTCTGTATCTGAATCGGCTCTGCTCCGAATTGACTGCTGACGACCCCGACGCCAATTTACTCGAACGTCAGCTTGCTGCCCACAACAGCGAATTCGGACGGTTTGCGCGACGACTACATCTCCTTTTTCGAATATTCTCCTTGATTTCGGCGCATTGATCCAGTCCGCTTAGGCGGCGAACCGCAAATATGCCCGTCCCTTTCGAAGCTCTCCTGCCCTATGGCATCATGATTGTCGTACGTTTTGGATGATAGGACGTCGGGAGAAAAGTACACTAAACTGGTGAACAGATGTTTGGTGCCACCGGAACCGGTCTCGCTGCGCTGAAGACGTGGCGAAACGAGGGCAAGCGACCTCGCTACTCGCTGGATCAATGGGATAAGGTAACGTTCTGCCGATATATTACATCACGAGCTATAGCTAACAGCTGTGCAGCAAAGTAAGAAATACAGTTTAATATGAGCACGACACGACATACATATGATACTGACTGAATGAAGTGATGGAGCGCGACCGCCGCTTGACAGGGACTTTAAGAGGGCAAACAGACAAACCAGAGGCGCCGCTGGGATTCGAGTTCAGCAACGCGTGGAAGGTATGTAAAATTCCTTCTGTTATGCTTATGAATGGCCAAATGCTTACTGTTATTTAGCTTGAGAAGCGTTACACCTAATATTGAGTCGAAATAAAATGAAAGGACGAAGAGGTGGTCACAGGGGCGGAGTCGACTACTATTTGTACATATAAACCACGCATACGAGGCGCAGCACAGAGAGGATAGAAATACATTTTCAAACTCACTCAATGCATCAAATGAATGATACGCGACGATCTTAAACGAATTTGCGTAATTGCATCCTGGGCGTCCCCTGGAGCTTCCTGGTCCACGACCGCCCTTGATCTATTTATCTATATGGCGATTTCTGGCTTGTTTTTATTAAGGCGCTCTACAAGCGTACATGCCTGGCAGATTTCCTGGCTTGACATGTAGCCGCAGCGAACGCAGCGTCCCAATGTTTGGAGGGGGGCAGGTCCCGGTTCCCTCCTTTCGCCTTTTCTCTGCCGCGGCCGCACAGGCAACTTGACTGCGTCTTCTTTGTTCTCTGATGTGATTTCTGTCTCTAGGTGTTCTGAAGTCGCTTTATTTCTTAGTGATTCTTCCACTTGCGCGAGGTCGTTGGCCGAATTGCGATTGTTGGACGATCCACAGCCACCGGCACTCTCTCCATCATCACAGGCACAGGCATCGCTGCCCTTGTCAGGCGTAAGACGTGCCAAATCTTCGCCACTCCTGACAATATCCAGAATTGCGCTTGGGCGTACTTTTTCGAGGTTCTTGATGAGACTGCGTGCTGTTCCTCGGAACGCCTCGGGGCTGTATATACATTCCGTACTGAAGTAGTCCAGTTTCTTATGGTAGGCGTAGAGGACAATCTCTTTCTCGTAAGCATACTTTAGAGGCTTGCTTCTCTTAACGTCGCTCGATGAGTTGCCTGTAACAATGCTTGTGCTGCGCGATAAACGAGGCAAGTCTCCACGAAGAAGGTTCATCAGTACAGTCTCGGCAACGTCGTCTGCGTTATGTCCGGTGACAACATGTTTGATTTCCAGCATTTTGGCTCCGCGATCCAATGCCTGGCGCCGAAAGACTCCGCAATATGTGCAATTCCCTTTTTTGCCGATTGTTTCAACAACTTGGTCCATGGTCCAGCCGTAGAGAGTATCGTAGCCAACTATTTGAAGAGGCATCTCATATTGAACTGCATTGCGTTTAACAGTTTCTAATGAGTCATCTCTGTACCCTTTGATGCCTTCGTCGACACTAAGTAGAACGAGATCAAGACCATAGTCATGACGCTCATTCAGCGTCTTGAGAACAGAAGCCAAGACTGTAGAATCTTTACCACCAGATGCGCCTATGGCAATTTTTTCTCCGCGGTTGAATAATTTTGATGCGATAATGGTGTGATGGACTTCATCTTCGAACACCGCGAGGAAGCAGCTCTTGCAGAGTTTATGGTGGTTTTTTGGCCGTTTTACGACAGCCCTTTGCGAGTTACATCTCATGCAAGTGGCTGGAGGCATCTCGATGAGATTTTCCAGCTATGCCAAAAACTTGTTATTTTTCGATGTGACCACGGCAGCCTTTGGCAGGGCCGTTGAATATCGCTGTGCGCACGTCGAGTGGTATCTCACCACTTGATATTATTCGCCAAGAGAACGTAAAAGAGTCCATGCAAAGGAACCTGGAATGGCTTTTCCAAGGCGAAATCGCCACTAAAGGGCTATAGGGTAAGTCGAAATTGCGTTACGTTATCTTGCTACCTTTGAAAATTCAAGATCACGTGATATGCGCCACATGCACTAGCCACAACGCCTTGAGAAAATTGGACTGACTGTGGGCTTGTGGCTGTCCCACAGAAAGCCCTAATTTTTCGCCCACCAGGCGAAATCACTTTTCGCTTTCTTCCCACTCGTCCTCACGGCATCAACGACCTTTGCTCAATCACACCCCCCGAGCAACATCGCCCAACGATCAAAATGGTGAGTTACTAGACACAAATTCGACGAACTTCTATCATGGCCACAGTTATGTGAGTCAACTGTGCTTAGGCACAATTGAGCCTCAGTAACGACGCTTCGCAGTCGGACGCTGCACGGCAATACCGCCCCGAAATTTTCAATCTCGACCGTCTTGGAAAGGATAGGATATTTCGGAGTGAGGACTTGGCTGGAGATGCATGGCTATGTGTGCAGAAATGCCACGGCCATCATCTCGTTAGAGTTCAGAGAAAGACATGCTTGCTTGAGAGCATATTGCTGATGTCTTCTTTTCTCAATGACAGCCCCCCAAAACCGGCAAGAAGGTGGCTCCCGCCCCTTTCCCTCAGGGAAAGGCTGGCTCTAAGAAGGCTCCCAAGGTTAGTACTTTGTCTATCTCCTCTCCATCGGCGTCAATTGCGGTTATGGGCTAACATTGGATACTGCTATACAGAACCCTCTTATCGAGCGCAAGCCCCGCAACTTCGGCATCGGCCAGGACATCCAGCCCAGACGCAACATGTCCCGTATGGTTAAGTGGCCCGAGTACGTCCGCCTCCAGCGCCAGAAGAAGATTCTTCAGATGCGCGTGAAGGTTCCCCCTGCGATCGCTCAGTTCCAGTCTGTCCTCGACCGCAACACCGCCGCCCAGGCTTTCAAGCTCCTCAACAAGTACCGTCCTGAGACCAAGGCCGAGAAGAAGGAGCGTCTCGTCCAGGAGGCTACCGCCGTCAAGGAGGGCAAGAAGAAGGAGGATGTCAGCAAGAAGCCTTACACCGTCAAGTACGGTCTCAACCACGTTGTTGGCCTCATTGAGAACAAGAAGGCTTCTCTCGTCCTGATCCCCAACGATGTCGACCCTATCGAGCTCGTTGTCTTCCTTCCTTCTCTCTGCAAGAAGATGGGTGTTCCCTATGCCATTGTCAAGGGCAAGGCCCGTCTCGGCACTGTCGTCCACAAGAAGGTACGTTTTATTTATTTTTACTTCCAGTTACCGATCCAATGACATGTATACGAGGTTGCTAACGCTGATTGATTAGACTGCTGCTGTCCTTGCTTTCACCGAGGTCCGCTCCGAGGACAAGAACGAGCTTGCCAAGCTTGTTTCTACCATCAAGGATGGCTTCATGGACAAGCACGACCAGTCCCGCAGACAGTGGGGTGGTGGTATCATGGGTGCCAAGGCCCAGATGAAGATTCAGAAGAAGCAGAAGGCCCTCGAGGCCGCCACCAAGATTTGAGCAGATTAATACCCGTTCATTGCATTGGTTGAGGGATCCACGGTGTTTTGCCAGGTTTTAGGTCATGACTAAAAAAAGAATAAAAATTTCAAGCCACGCATAAACTTTGACTCATTAACTATCTCTTACTGTGACTTTGGTAAATACGACTTGAACTGCTGCTTTGGTGCCGCAGTGGGTGTTGCGTATTATCTGACAGATGTGACATGCCGGACGAGACTGTGTCGGCCAGCAATGGAACTTGAAACTCCTAATATATTAAAAAAATCAAAAAAATCTACCCACGTCGAGCAAGTCCGGTAGTGACCGAGTCAAGACGAGCTGTAAGCAGTGCAGGCTGTTCTGAGCTTTTGTTCATTTGTATTGGTGGGCGGATGTTGACAAACACGTCCAAACAACACTAATATTTGGCGGCATTGTCGTAAGTGTCCTTTATAAATTGCTTACAAAGAGGAAGTATTGCAGTTTCACCGTGACAAGGCCACACTGCTCACCGTTCTTCTTTTTCTCTCTCTTTTTTATTTATTTTTATTATTTACTATTTACAAAATTTCCCAAATTGTTTATTGCTCTTTTCTCGCCTTCCCATGATATTGGCCGTCTGTCGGCTGAAATTCCCTTATCGATAGTGTCCCCTAATCGACAAGCCCGAGATAAAAATCCAACCAAGTCGTCGCATCCAGCTCTTTCAGCGCTCCATTAGGGTGTTTAGCGGACAAGGCCCCCTGTATTTCAGCTCTTGGACACTGAAAGCCGCTAAAATTATGCAAGTACCTACTCAATGTCGCTCAGGTACCACTCTTGACCAGGGTATCCGCTGGATGTGCGAGTGCCATCGCAAAGACCATGGTGGAGTGGGCCCGGACAAGCACCGGTCCTCTCCACCCCATGTCGAAGAAAGTCTTGGGGGGCTGCTACGACTAATAACAAGGGCCTAGAAAAGGCTAGGTTCGGTATACTCCGTACTTCGTGGGTAATAACGGGATGAACAGGAAGAACAGACAGTGGAGTCGAGCAGGACTGTACGACCCTTGGAGCAAATCGACACCCCTGAAGTGTTACTCGTACGTCGTAGTCGTATGTACATTTCCCCCATATTTCTGATAACCTAGTACCTAGCAGGTTGTGGATGGAGTCGGATTATGTGAGAAATTGGTTCGTGGTGGTAATTACATGCATACTCGTAGCTCTCGCATTAGTTGCAGAATCTGATTTTCTAGAACAGACCATAATATGTATGTATCCACTATAGTACGGAATAGCTAATATGTAAACAGCATGGTTCTGTTAACTATTGCCGTCAAAGCCCCGGGGCACGCGATAGTCTGCTGAAAATGCTCGGCAATGTGGACTGTACCTTGTTGTTGAGGGCAACTCGGCGCACGCAGATGACGCCTAACGGAGTTTCGTACCCGCGGTTGCAGGGCAATCATGGCGATAATGAGCTGCTCCATTGCACTGACTACTAGCCTGAAGAACATGAAATGGAACGGTCGTCTTCGCTGCCACGTGCGCCCTTGCTGACCTCGAATGGTTTGGCAAGCGTCCAAGGCATGTCAGTCAAAGAAGCTTAAGCAGGTGAGGATATTGTGAATGGGGTCCTTGACTGTAGCATTTTTGCTCTTGCAAAGATGTATGAATCTATACATTATAAGCTGTAGAAGAAGGCAAACTATATAGTATTGAATTACTATTTAGTATATAGTCGTTACTATTGTACATACACAAGACTCGGTGCTGGCATGAGTTCATAGACCAAGGACCTAAACAAGACTGATGAAACGAGAGTGGCAGTGGACTTTTAACCCAATATCGCCCACTCTCACTAATAGTAAATTTGCGCCGCATTCTTGCCTATTTTACCGTCAGAGAATCATTCTTCTCCAATACCGCCTTGTTTCTGGTACGAATAGGGCCTAAAATTGGCCCAACGTTGCCGACTAGCGTCTCCTGTCAACTGGAGTCGCTCCCACGCCCCGGTCCGCTTGGCCGCCAACCAAGAGTATTTCTCTGCGCCAAACTCCCACACCTTTTACCTCTGGTATATAACAAATCGGCACCCGACTTTGCCTATTGCACATCCAAACCCAAGCCCCATTCTATTGCCCATTCCGTTCCGCCTGTCTAAAGCATATACATATACTGTGAAAGTTGACCGATCGTCACTCCACGAATCCGTCCCAAACACAAACGCTATTTGGTTAACTTAGAATGGGTGACGATCCCAACCCTACAGCGCAACCGGCCGCCGACGCAGCGGCCGAGCGCAAGCCGGTGCTCATTGTCGGCGCCGGATTGGCTGGTCTGCTCATGGCCCAGGTCTTTCGCCGTGAGGGCATTCCTTTCCGTGTCTTTGAGCGGGATCCCGACTTTACCACTCGTGGTGTTGGCTGGGGCCTGACGCTTAACTGGTGTCTACCCAGTCTGCGCGGCCTCTTGCCGGAGGAGCTGTCGGCAATGGACAACTTTAGGAATGCATATGTTGACCGAGCCGCTGTCGAGGCGGGTGAGATTTCCAAGTTCCCGTTTTTTGACTTGGATACTGGTGAGATGAAGTCTTCTACGCCTCCGGCGCCCGAGACTTCGCGGATTCGTGTTACCAGAGAGCGACTAAGGAAGCTGTTGGCCACTGATATCAATGTTGAGGTGTGTGTTTCTCAGAAACTTTTTCTCTTCAATCTGTTGGATGTACATTCCGTAAGTGATAAGACCCTTTACTAAATTATATGCAGTTTGACAAGAGGTTTGCGTCCCTTGAAGACCATGGAGACAGCATTACGGCCACCTTTGAAGACGGCACATCCGCCACCGGCAGCCTGTTGATCGGTAGTGACGGCGGCAAGTCAAGAGTTCGCAGTCACATCTTTCCAAAGGAGACACAGGATCTCATGAGGACATTGCCCATCCGCATGCTGGGCTTCAAGGCGGAATATACCCCCGAGGAGGTTGCTCCTATTCGAAAGTACGACACATATTTCCTACAGGGCTCACATTCATCCGGTGCATTTGCCTACCTAAGCTGTAAGTACCTGAACCAGTATCAAGTTGACTCGTATCTACAACAGCTGACATTTTACTTTTTCCCTCTAGTCTTGGATGCACCAGACAACGTTGGAAACAACACTGGCAAGTATGCATGCCAAATCATTCTCTCATGGCCTTATCGTCCTGATTTCTACGGTCAGCAAGACCCAATTGATGTCCCATCCTCCAACGAGGAGCGCTACAAGCTCTTCAAGGATATGAGCAAGAGCTGGGCAGAGCCGTTCAAGACCTTGGTGGATGGCGTGACGGAAGCCACGGATTTCAAGGAAGTCAAGCTTCAAGACTGGGCACCTACTCGCGACTTGCGCAGCAATGGCCGTGCAGTCGTAATGGGTGATGCGATGCACCTCATGACAATGTGTAAGTTTCTTTTTCTTTTGTCTTTTTTTCCGTTTCATGCACCTTTTTGCTTTTGGCCAGGAACTGCAGCCGTACCGGTCCCCACCTATCCTTGGTGCTCGACACATGGCCCGATATATGCCTGCCGCATCTACAAGAAAAGGCCACTTTTTATCATGACGAAACGAAACACACAACTAACGATACCATCTCCACCTCTAGACCGAGGCGAAGGCGCAAACCACGCGCTCACCGACCCGCAAGACTTTGTAGACCACGTCCTGCCCACGCTCAAGGCAAAGCCAGAGGACACCGAGGCCCTCCGTGCAGTGCTGTCGCAGTACGAAGCCGCAGTGGCAATGCGCACGCGGCCGTGCGTGTTGGCATCCCGACAGGCTAGTTTGGACGCGCACTGTCCGGAGAAGATTACGGCGGCTAGCCCGCTGCTGTCGAGGAGGCAGATGTTTGTGGAGTTTGACAATGATAGCCAGGATGCTGGGCTTGAATGATGTTGTAGGTGAGGTGGAGATTGAATTAGATTGAACTTGGAGTCAGTCAGCCTATGTAGCATTTAGTATGTTAAGAAAGAAAGAAAGAACGATGAAATGCTGTTTCATGTTTCAATTGCATCTTCTGCAACGCAATTAACCCTTCCACCACCTCCGTATATACCCATATATTAGCGCCAATGTTGGTGGCGTCGTAACGGGCATTGCATATCTGCACAACCGATGGTGTGAAGGGGCACGGTTCTTGGGGGCCGCGCCACTGAACCACAACACCATCACAAATTTACGCTGTGCAAGGCTCGGGCGGCTTGGATCCGTTACCGAACGGCGCCATCTTTTCCCATTGTGGCGTTATTATTTGCTGAGCAGTAACCAGGCTGCGTCTGCGTTATAAGTTGGAAACGTGAAGTGTATTGAATAGATGGAGTTTGAGGAAGTGACGATTTCTGACCCCGCCTTTGATGGCTTACACGAAAAAATAAAGTAAAATAAAAACCAGACACGATTAAATAAAAAAACTATTAGAGAAAGGGTTGTCGAGAACGGTATGTTAACGCTTTATAAGCAGCCCCGTCTCTCAATGTGTTGATCTGCTTTTCCATCTTTACGGCCTACAGGTAGGTGAGCAACAAGTGAGCCGCCATTGCTGCTTTATGCAGAGGGAGGACCCTGAACAGCGGGAGCTAAATTACCCGTAGCGACGCCAGTTCCCTCTTGTGCCTTCCCAGCAATACCACGGAGCCTTTGAATTAATGCGTCAAGAGAGCTAACCCCCGTTCTGCCCTGTACCTTGACCAGTGCCACTTAACAAGGGCTTTAGGATACCCTGTTTTGACGTAGATTAGTAAGTGATTTCTTCATTAAAAGGAGCATTTCGCCGACTGACGTTAGCAGGGTTGGTAAGTGAGCCCAGGCTGCCTAGCTGTGGGGTTCGTCGCTTTATAGAACATGTTAGTTAGTTTTCAACATAGCCGTTTCTTGCAAAACTTACAGCAACTCCCGCTGGTTCGGCAACACGAGCGTTGCTCAATGGGGCAGCCGCAACAACCCCGGCGCTGAGAACGAGAGTGCTGAATTTCATCGTGTATAGGATTTGTAAGAAGTAAAGTAAGTAGTACGTAGGTAAATGGAAGACAAGTATGCAAAAGACCAAAGCAAGCGTTGGGGGGATCTTTTATAGTTTCGTGGCGCGGTGTAAGTGTCTCGGCTCAGGTACACCTCTTTCTATGAAGATTAAGCAGGAGAGACCGATCGGCGAGTAGGTCTTACAAGTCACTTGTATAATGGGCATGTAGACAAGAACATCCCGCTGGCTGATGCTCGTCTGTCTTATTATTTGAGCTAGAACAGGAAATGTTGTGGCATAGTTATACCATTCTAGACCGATATCACGCAAAGTTTCAATGGAGCAAGACACAGTTGAGAGACGGTGTCGGATCCGGGACCTGCAGGAAAAGCTACAGCACCGCGACCTGTCGCGCTCTCATTCTAAACAAGCAAAAGAGTTGGCTGATAATCCTGCACGAAAGGCGAAAAGGATTGCGTATAAGGGCCACTCGCCCATTCACAACTTGATCTGCAGTCACAAATCATTAGCCCCCACAATCAAATCGCCGCTCGCATCCTACTGCCGTTGGTCTGGGCAAAGAGGCCCGTTGAAGCTTGTTGTTAATCATGTATGTCCATAACAATCCGCCGTAAAGCATGTACAAACCAAGGTGTAACCAGTTTAACGATGTTTTCGTCAAGTTTGACATTAAACGCCGGCCAAGAACATGCTCGCTTATAAGCAGGCTGTGCGCCGAACCTGAGCTGCAAGTGTGGGGATGCTCGTTCAATAGCGGTGCCTGGGCGATCAGTCAGCATAAAACGAAGACATCCGCCATCCATGCCCGTAGCAAACGTATAGGCGCGCGGTTATTGCATCTCGATATCTTATCGAAATGCATTCATCCCTATCGTTTAAATCACCCCTCCCCTTTTTTTTTTTTTTTTTTTTTTTTTTTTTTTTTTTTTTTTGAAATATCCCATTTCTTCTCTAAATCAAGCCTCTTCAAACCGATACATTTGCTCGACACACATCCTCCTCGCCAAACCGCCCCTCCACCGTCCACAGTAGTCGTCCTCCTCGGCAATTATTCGTCTCTGCACAGCACAGACACGTCTCCTCCGTTCTCTTTTGGTATTTATCCGTGCCGTTTTCATGGTACCTGGCTTAGATCGACGAGTACAATGTCTCGTATGTTGCATTTTCTCAGCCGTGAAATAGTGTGCCTGGCAGTTGGGCACTCGAACGAATTGATGTACGACGTGGATTTATTCACAACAAGTATTTTCTTTTTAATGTTTCATGTTTCAGAGGGAAAATAACAACGGAAACCGAATTGGAGGGCTCAAAGCTGCAATATATACCACCAACTATCCGCCAGCACGCCAGCACATTACATACACGCATACCCTCAAACGTTTCCGACACGCAGATCAATCGACGGCGCCGTCTGACACATTACGTTCACTTTTACCCCTTGTTCAGTAGCAAATTCAATCAAAGAACTTTTCAACTCAAACCTCAACCATCCGTCCACGTAGCTCCCACACACTTTCTCCCCCTGCTCCCAACCGACGCCCAATGCCACCGTGCCGGACAACGTGGCCGTGCATAATAGCCCAAGCCACGCCCGCCAACCACCAATGTAAACGCCCGTTGACTAGCTAGGGTGTAAAGAGCCATATTCGGCGCTTATAGCAGCGCCGCTTTAGTGCTTTCGCTGGATCTTCTCTCTCCGTCCTTCTTTCCCTTTTTCTGCGGCTGGAATCCATTCGTTGTGTTCAAGCATTGTGACTCTTTGCAGCGCGGCTATTGAGTGATGCTCTGACTGCATGCGCCAAGCTATATAAAAAGAGCTAACCCCTTGATTCGCTTCTACATGCATGGCGCATGTTTATATACAAAATCCCGCATAAATTGTAGTCTGTTCTTGGCAAGAAAAGTCTGCCATTTCAGCGTCTCCAGGCCCTTTTTCATTATATACAATGTAACAATGTCGTCAACCATTCCCGAAAAAAACCTCACGGCGATGTCCTTCCGCCGCCACCTTTGCGCCAAAACTCCGTACATCCTGAACAAACCCAATAAATCAAATAATCTACAGGCAGACGTCTCGTTGCAAGCCATGACCTAGGCCAATCCTCGATATATAAAGCCTACACACCTAGTCCATTTCTTCGGCATCGTCCTCCAGCTCTTCCAAAACAGTGGCATACTTGGCCACATCGGGCAAATCTTCCTTGATGGGAAATCCAAACGTCTCGACGCCTGCTTCGCCGCCCACAACACCCTTTTCCGGTGTTCGGTTCCCCTGTCTCAAGAATCGCTGGAGTTTGAGCGCGGCACGTCCAATATCCATGGCGATATGCCAATTGTCCAAGCCAATCGACAGCAGTCCAGTAACCATGAGCATCTTGGAAAATCTCGCCGGGGCCGTGTTGTGGCCACTCGGAATCAGACCGACTGTCACCCACTGGTAAACGCCAAGAACCTTTTTCCATTTGGCCAGCGTAATCTCCCAGATATGTACCCAGAGTTGCAAGAATTCCATCGAGTCGCACACCTCACTCGTCGGCACTCGTGCAAGGACGGCCCTGCAGTAGATGAGCGCGACCATGCGGATAACGCGATACATGAGGTCAGGCTTCTGCGCCGTTCCTGCTTGCTGCGGGTCGCTTCGGCCCGGTGAAGTATCCGGTGTCAGCACCTGATCATCCTGCATCGTTGAGCCCTCAAATACGCTGCTCGAATAGGTGTTTGCTGGAGACGAGCCTTGATCATCACTTTTCCATCGCGAACTTGCTGGCGTCTCCGCCTCGCTAATAAATGACGTCGATTTGCCCGTATCCACCCTTTCCGGCATATTTTCAGGCATCATCGAGATGCGCTGATACGCCCAAGCCGCGACCTCTGCAACCTGCTGTAGCTGCTCTGGAGTCTGGTCCTTAAGGTCGTCCGGCAATTCAACTACAACCTTGAGCATCTGCCGCACGTCATCGAGAATCTGCGCCGCATGCGGGTGCAGGTCCAGCGCGGAAGCTGGGTTCGCAAACGGTGGCCAGTCTTGCATAAGTGGCGAATTGAATGCTGTCTGATACGGCACCATAAATTCGTCCTTGAACTCAAATCCGGGCGTGTCAAACATGGACGGCTCGATTTCGTGGGCGAGAGAGATGACAATGTCGTCTGCAATGATTGTTTTCGCGAGGAATCCTTGCATTCCCAGAACCTGGAAGCCTCCTCGCATTTTCACCATTGACCGTAGGCCTAGCATATGTGCTTGCATCTCTTCCGTCGTCCCCCAATACCAAGAATCGAGGACCATTTGTGCAGTGCCCATGATGCACTCGTCGCTGAGGTTTCTGCCTGCGGAGGCAATGTGTTCGTTGATCATCTTGTGAACCGCACTCTTGTGTGCCCAAACCACCATCTTGGGCAGCTGACCAGTCTCGTTCAGGAAACAGGCGGATGTATAAAGCACAATTTGGAGGAGTAAGGGGGACTTGATAGATACCGGTACCCAGTGCTTCATAAATCGGTTACCTGGGTCCGGAGCGCCGTCAAGTGCGGCTTTGAACCGCGAGAGAAGCTGCAGATAGATGCGCACCAACTCGATGTTAAGCCTATTCGTGACCATGGGGAGATTATGGAGCTGATCCTCGTACTTGCTGACTTGCCAAGCTGGTCGCGTCGCCCGCTCGGCCATGCGCATCAGCGCGTTGCTATCAATACTCCATTCATCGTGTACAACTTTGGTAGCGTTTGTGACCCGCATATGAAGGATTGTTTTGAGAAGAGATTTCATATCTTCCGGGTGAAGCATGCCAGTTTCATCCTTGACGACAATCTGGAACGGTCTCTTATCGGCCCCAGTGGAGTTTTGCTTGTCTACTTCTGACTGCTCTGGCGAGGGCAGAGCTAGTGTACGATGCGAGTTTCGGCGTGAGAGCCTGACTGAAACTTTTTTGTGCGAACCATCTTGTTGAATACCATCGTGAGCTTGGCGTTCAACGAGTAAAATGGCATCTGACAGCTCAGTCAGGTCGAGATGTGAATAGGCTGGGCCTTCGACCACGACTTTGATTTCGGGTGAGTTTTTAGATCCCTGATTAGAAGACCTACATTTGATCGCCGGTCAGCCAATAACTCGACGAACAGTAGAATAGAAAGTATCCGCAGAGCAGTTGGTTTACATTACCTTCTGGTTGCCCCGGTAGTATACTCGCATGTGGTCTGCGGGAAACGACGCAAGCAATTTGTACATGGTTGGCCCTGAGAACACTGCAGAACAAGAAAATTGGTAATTAGCATAATTTGGTCCCTTGGGATGTACGGTGAAAAAAAAGGCGAAGCCATGTGGGCGAAAGATGCTGCGTCAGGCCAACGCGCGGGGAATGGGCAAGGGGAGAGCAGCCGAGCGCATTTGGGCCACGACAGGGAGGGTTGAGGATACGGCGGCCGCATACCTTTTGCTTTCGTCGTCGACATTCTGTACAAGACGTCGCATATCGTGCCTTGCCCGGGCCACGCTGTGATTGCGCACCTTGCGGCTGCGTGGTGGCTGACATGACGCCGGCGCGTGAAGAGGATTGCAGCGAGGGGCCCAGCGGCCCCAGGGGACAAGGTGGAATCTATCGTTATGATGGAAAGCCAAAGGGCGACCGTTGTCGCAAAAGACAGGCGTCGAGATACCGCAAACGGCCGTAGGGGCCGGCGAATGTAATGTTGTCTAGTAAGGACGTATAACGAACGAACAAGCAGAGGGTTTGCATAGAGGGGGAAGCGCAGGCAGAGGTCCGGGGACCGAAGAGGACGGAGACGGCGTAGTTGCCGGCGGGACGTGATTGCAGTTAGGTAAGATGTGAGGAGATTCCCGTTTGAACGGCCTAGTCGGCAGTCTCTCAGTGGCGTGGAGGCGACAGATGGGGAGGGAGGGGGAGGGGGCCGGGTGCGGGCCAGTAGTGTACTCGTAGTGTAGCTCGAGTGCTAGCTCGAGTGCTAGCGTATCGGCAGGGAACTAAGTTCTGAGCTGGGGCCGGGGGGGGGGGGGGGGGGGGGGGGGGGGGGGGGGGGGGGGGTTCGATGTTTTAGGCGGCGGCGATGCCGGTTGGTGGTGCCGTGGTGCTAATTAGAAGTCGCGGCTGGAGTTCGCATGTGCGAGGACCGGCTCGCGCAGAGAGATGGAAGTGTGAAGGGGCAGTCGGGCGTGATAAATGTTGATTATTAAGAGGCTTCTAAGTGGGCGAGTCGGCGAGATGATGTCCGTTAGTACTCTCAGATTGGAGCGTAAATGAAGACTTTTGCTAGCATCTGAGTTGAATTTGCGACGGGATTGCAGAAGTGTCTCGTGGTCGTAGTACTACGTCGAGGGGAGTAGTGTGTGTGTACTGAACGTCGTAGCAAGACACTACCCTACCGCACTAGGTTGTACTCGTAGAAAAGACGAGATACTCAGGTGGGAGGGGTAGGAGGAACGGTGGGTGGTGGAGGACTTAGAGGTGTGGGTGTGGATGTGGATGGGAGATGAAATGGTGGGCGGCCTGTGCTGGCAGACCACACCGTGGAAACTCCAATGACAGCGGGCCACCCGACCGATGCACACATTCATCAAGCTAGAAAGAGCGAGGCAAACGCTAGACGGCGCTTGTGGCCGGTCGACGCGAGAAAATGTACAACCTGGCAGTTCTTCGGTAATAATCCAGCAATCAGCCACTAAGGTAAGTAACAATCTAGTACCTAGGTAGGAACTCTGTACTCAGACAAGAGGACTTCGCTTGGCTGTTAGGGAATCACATCTAGCCATTATGGTCCATACTTACGGCAGCAGACGTCAACGTATTGGTTGGTGGCCAAGGTACATAGGTCGTTGTGAACGGAGTATTAGTAGTCGGCAAGTAAAAGGCTTGACTTGTGTTACAGGTAGAAATAAAATGTACATACGGGCATAAGTACGCACAGTTACCTAGTTAATGTTTGTACAATACTTTTCCTTGCCCACCCTAATGGCTGGGAATTACCTAATAATTAACAGGTCATCAACACCTGGGAACATTATACCTTGGGTAGGCAGGTAGGTACTAAGCTACCTTAGTACCTTAGTAGGTACAAATAGGTACCGTACTAATAAAGGGCATTCCATACCTAAGGTATACACGATCGGACTGGCAGTCGCCACCTGTCAACACTCACAAGCAAACCTACGCCAGCTGACCACTGGGGGGGGGCTCACTGTCTGTTACGTTGCAACTTTGAGCACACATGTGTACAAGTAGCACACGACCATACGTCAACGTACCGAGTATTAGAAGCTCCATACGTCTGAAATAGAGGTCATTCTGCGTTTACTGGCGCACTACCTCGAAAGCACAAGTCGTACAAAATTAAAGACATGCAGGAAAAGGCCAACCCAGACGCTGGCCGACGACGATCGGGCTAAAGCTGTGCTGGTTTGTGCGCCTGCACAGACTCGAATCGTCAAGGCTAGGCAAACTGGACGAATAGACGGCTGCGTTCTTTATTTCCAGAGGCGAAGCTGATACCTTGTTATCAAAGCCCTTTAAAACAGACTGGCAAAAGACAGATGAATTTCTTTATACTCGACAGTTACGGACGTACTTTACCTCGAATCCATGCCCAATGCACCACAACGGAATTCGGCGGCGGTCTCCCACTCCCGCCTGGGCACACATACGTGTCGGTGAAGAAACGCGGATAGACGAAACAAAAGGAATGGCGTCAGACAGCGAATTCGTCAGTAAACTCTCTCAATTGTGCCGCCAAAGGCCTCAGAACGTGGCGCGAGGCTGCGCTCCAACTCAATGCCATTGTGAGCCCATGTGGCCGGTGTGCACTTCCTTGATGGTCCCTTGCCCGCTGCCGAATGTACGAGTAGACTGGGTTCTCATTTGGCAGACGGCACGCCGCAGTATCACGGCACGCTATTTTGCTTGAGCCAATGCCCGTTCTCGAATCACGCTTGGTGCTGCTGACCCCTGGCAGGCCTAACACCGCTCACTGCCGAAACCATCTGCCCAATATCATGTAATTATCAACCCTGTCTTTATTACGACAAGCAACACCTGGCCCCCTCCACCGGCAGATGAGACGATCCCCCGCCCAACCCACAAGGCGCCATTCCGAGCGAGGTGAAGAGGATCATGGCTTATTATTGGGCAGTACAGGGCCAGCCAAACCGCGGATGCACTGCGTCCTGAGGGCCTGCCCGTCTCTTGTCCCGGTGTTCAACAGGCCGTGATCCACTAGCCTCAGGGCTTGTAACCGAGCCCGCACTGCGTATCCATTCGCCATTGCGCTCTTCAAACTCTCCGTTTCGGCGGGTTTCGGTCTCTCCGTAGTGTCTCTGACGGTGCCAATACCAAGGTTCCAAAACTGATACAACTTGGCCGTTACCTCTGGCTGCATGGCATGTTGGGCGTCCAGGGGGGCTATCTTCAAGGATCCGCCCCCAACTGTCACCGCCACAGTCGAAACCTAAGACCCGGCCAACATGTTCGCCATCAGAAGCAGCGTACTGAGGTTGAGCATCATCTGTCCTTGGGCTCGTATGTAGCAGCCGGCCCTTAGCGGATTACGCCAGTACAGTGCTTGCCATTCAATTTCGCGGCACGGTCATCAGAGCCAATTGCAAGGTGCGCGAACATAAAGTCAAAATACTCGTACGAGTATCCGTACTCGAATCTCAAGGCTTTGTGGGCCAGCCACAGGATCAGCGATGTGGAGGCTGTTTGGCGTTGGGGGCTTTTGGCTTCAATACATGCTCTCATCTGCAAAAGCGTGTGGTGGGATGGCTGACCATATCACATTCGCGCCTTCGGAGAACCTATTCCCAAGAAAACAGCACAATTGCTTCCGAGAGCACTCGTCTCTAGCTGTATCAAACTGCTCGGTCGCTTTCTGCTTACGGCAAACCAACTGACCAGTCGATCGATGTCGAATAGTACATAGACAAACGAGCGGTGGTGGGGCTCGTGGATTCAGACACCTTCATTCAGCCAAGGCAGAATGCTATATTAACAAATTTTGGCGCTCGTATGCGGTAGATCTTCTGCCCATTAGCACATTGAGACAGACAGCCTGTCTACTTAATGCCACAAGCGTATTGAAAACCCTGCGTAAATTGGCAATTTCAAATGCAACTAGAAGAACAGCAGCCGTTCAAACAACAGAGCAAATGGGTCTCGGTGGGCGTTGCGCGGTTTATGCCGCTTGGCACGACATCTAGCGCTAGGCTAGGCATTCAATGGTGCGAGATGGCTACGCTTATCCTCGTCGGGTCCAGCTTCTTTGGCCCGCAGCCGTTTTGCGCTCTTTCCTGTTACGTGTTTTGACCTTTGGCTTCTTCCTAACAGGCCGCTATTGAAATAGCTGCTTCCTAAGCGTGGGGCACTTGGGGCATTGGGTTTGGCGCCAGCCGCTTACACGGATTAAGGATTAGAGCTAAGACAATCTGCTCACCGGCTGCTTACAGCTGGGCCATGAAAGAGCCGGAGTGATTGAAGTCGAAGGATGACAAGAACAATTGTAGTATGAGCAATGTAACTGAGCAATGTAACTCCTTACAGTCTTGTGTCTGTATTTCTACTCAAGTAGCGTCATACGAGTGGGTGGCGTACCCGCACCGCACTTGACAAACGGTTGCAGGCTTGGAAGGTTAGCCGTTGCTTTACAATTGGCAAAAGTGGTGTGAATTTGCGCCTGTTACAAAGACGTGCATAAGGGATGAATTATAGGTAAGGCTGGAATGACAGATGTCGTCGCAACAACAGCGCAGCGAAAAGGTCTCGGCTGTCGTGCGGCTGTCGCTGGTGTTTTGGTACGACAACGCCACCAGCTAATTTCTCAGCTATATCCCTGCGCAGATATTGACTTGGATTTGTCGCGCGATTATAGTGACGCGGCATTTGTGAATACGAATATGTCGAGCCGGGCACCAGTAGTATAAGCAAGGAACGCCTACCTATAGAAGAGCGGGTGTCACAAAATTGTGCAGTGCATATTAGATCGCTATCATTCATAGTGCAATAGACTGAATTACAATTTTGCCTTGTGAACAACGGTTATCAACAAGGCCAGGAATGTCTCACCAAGACAGATGTATCTGCAAGTTGAACGTAAACAAAGTGGTCCTGACTACCCTCCATAAAGCCACACAATATACCGCTGCACCAGCCAACCAGCCAACACCAATCTTGCCATTATCACAGTTCAAGCAAAATACTTACCACGTAATATATTCCGCGCAGAGCCGCCAACGTCGCTGCACTCTTCCAACTATCTTATACCTCCTACAGCCAACCCTATCCCATACTGCACACCAGCACGGCACACCACAAGCATCTGACAAAGGAGACACATAAAACAGGTCGGTTCATATCGTTTGGCAATGGTGTAGGGTATATTTTGTAAGGTTTTGTCTGAGGTATAGCGCATTAAGTCCATTCATATCTGTCTTTTGAAACGCTTGTAAACCCATAAAGCAATTGTCTGTAGGAACTGTGCTTATCCGTCTCATAAATCATTGATGTATAGCATGTTGAATACATTCACAGACTTTCTTAAGCTTGGTCGTGCAAAGAAAGTTATCAAGCAAATATCCTGTAGGTAACCCATCTCATAATCATTCCATGTATAACGTAGTTGCATTCACATCTTTTCCAAATATACTTCTACACATATAAAGCAAAATATCATAGTAGCTATGCTATGCCGTATCTCATCATCATCAATCCTACAACACTTTCGCTAAAGAAAAAGAAAGCCACTCCCAACGCCAATGTCAAATACATTCTCTGCATCCAACTCATCCAACTCATCCCCTATACGCAGGCTTCCTAGCCATATTCACCGGCGGTGGCGCCTCGTCTTCCAACGGATACGGCGGCGATCCCGCCCCTTGCCTCAGCGGACTCGTGGCCTCAATTTTTGCCTGCGTCCCAAGGTCAGGTAAAGGCGTCTTGGGCGGCAGCGGCGGCGGTTCAACTCTCGTTGATGGCGGTGCAGCAGTGGGGTGAGAAGGCGGCGGACGTGGGTATTCATCCGGACTCATGATTGCAATCTTGTCTGCGCCAGATGCTTGTCGATATTGTGCGGGTGTTAGTGCTGTACCTGTCAACCTGTCCGGGTTGTTATCCGGCGACGTAGCTGTCGCTGGGCGTCCGTGGTCGTAGGAGCTGCGCGGGGAAGTGGAAGCCCAAGTTGCGTTGCCAATAGTCATGCTATCCGGCCGTCCAGAGTCAAACGAGACGCTGCGTGGCGAGGGTGGAAGCTGAGAGGGAGGGGGGACGTCGCCGGGTAGTTCAACGGCAAAGGGGGTGTCAAAGTGCGTCGAGGGCGGCTGCTTGATGATCCCGGGAGTGTTGTTTTGCGGGGTGCGTTCCCAGCGAATCTTCGCCCTGTGGATTCTGGCCAAGCGAACGGCTATGTTCTGGAGCATGCGCTGTTCATCGTCGCGGGCCATGTAGCGGCGGGGGCCCGTGCTGATATCCCCGAGACGGTTCCACTCATTCATGCCGAATTCACCCACGCCGATTTCCACATTGAGGCGAAAGTAGCATTCTGGGCTGACATTGCGCTTAAATAGATAGTCGCGCAGCATGTATTCGTGTATACGCTCGCAGCCTTCGATTTTGGAAATGAGACGTCGCCGGGCCTCGGCGAACTCGCCTAGAAAGCCTTCGTACCACATTTGCTGCTGGTTGTCGCTGCCGCGAGGGCGTTTGCCGGTGCCGACGCTCACAAAGACGCCGACGTCGCGGCCGGGCCATTCGTTGACGACGGCTTCGTCGAGAGCTTCGGGGGCTGGGTTGAAGGTGCCAACGCCGTCGTCGTGGAACATCGACTGACCGATTTGGATGGGCTTGAAGGCCAGGCCTATGGCAGAGGTGGCGCGACCGGCTTGCCAGATTTTGCAGTCAAAGTCAGGAGGGGGTTCCCGGCGAGAGTCGTAGGACCGAAGCATGGCGGGTGCTGCGCCTCTAGGTGATCCTTTATACACGGCTGTTACGGCGCTAGAGGATGTTAATGCTTGGTGTAGGTAGTGTTGGACTGCAAGGAAGAAGAACGTACGTCTTGGTTCTGTTTTCACGTGCATCGTATAGCCGCGCCTCGCCGTTACCCAACCTCGGGTTAAAATAGGGTCTTGAAGCCTGCTGAGCCGTCGGACTCCGCGCACTGAAGCTGACAGTGCTCGCATTGCTAAGATGGCGTTGCGGCGCAGTACTTCCACTGGCGCTAGAATATCTCGCAGGGTTGAGGGAGTTAAGAGGGCTAGGCGAAGTGGGAGGCTGATCGCCATCGCTATCCTTGCCTTCCGAGTCGGATATTGTGTGCTCACGGACAGCCTGACGAATGGCATCTTCGAGCTTTGACGCTTTAAAGAGAGTAGAGCGGTACGGGATACCCGCGATAGTCTTGTCCGTCTCAAATACCATGCGGGTAAGGCGGACATAGAGTTCCTTGCAAGTCTCGAGGTCGAGGCGCAAGCGGCCAAGCATAATGGCAATGAGGCCGCCGGTGCCAGTGCCGACAATGAGGTCAAAGTGCTCGCAGGGCTTGGGGATTTCGTGACGGCGGGGGGCGCGGCCGTGGGTTTCGACATAGGCGCGGTGCATGATTTCTTGGACAATGATGAGCATGGAGTAGCCGCGGACACCGCCGCCGTCTCGAGGGAAGTTAGTAGGAAGGGTATGAAGCTTTAAAAGAGGTTGGACGTACCGAGAGAGAGAATGCGCAAGGGCGGACCCTTGGTGGTGTCTTTTCTTCTCACGCCGTAGCCGTCCATTGTCGCGACGAGACTCTGGAGGCAGACGGGTTAGAAAAGAGGATAGGAGTTTGGAGATGACAGTTGTTGTTTGCTCGAGGATGAAGGATGACGTCTGCGCGGGAGTGGAAAGTTTCGCAGAGTACGAGTACGAGAGTGTAGTCGGCGGTCGGCGGTTGGGCGTCGCGGGGTTCGTCGGAGGCGGGATATTCCAGCCGATGCGGCGGGTGCCGTCTGTTTACTGGGAAACCAGAGAAAGGATGAGTCAGACGGGGTATGAAAGGAGAAAAAGAATAAAGGAAAAGAATAATGGTGATCAGCCAAGGCTGGAGACGTCGCACAAGAGAAAAACAAAAAGAAGAGAAAAAGAAGCCTCTCAGGCTGGAGCTAAAGTACCTGATGACTGGCCAGGCACGAGAGCATGGTGCATGTGTCGACGCCGACTGTACTTGTTACAAGTACGAGTATGTACTCGTACTCGTACTTTATTAGGCGCAGGTCAAGCTTCTCCAGTATCGCCCAGCCGTTGACCAGTAAATGACAGCGACTGGCTGGCGGGTCGTCATTCAGTGGCGGAACCCCTTTGTCAGAGTAGTGATGGGAGGCGTCGTCGGGCGAGTGTCGAGATGGTGCAGGAGAGTAGTGGGGATTGTAGACGCCACAGCCACGCGAATTTATTTTTACTCGTTGACATGGGACTTTTAGGCCAGTTTTTAGGGAGAATGCCCCTGTAAATGTCAGGGTACCTACTCACAGGTTTTAGCTTTCGGGGCGGCGCGGATGGGTTCGGTTTTTGGAGGAAGAGGGCGCAAGACCTTGCAGGAATTGCCTGCTCGTCTCGTTTTTGAGTTGGACGCTAATCTTGGCCGGAACAAGGTATAAGAGGCAGCAGGTGTTGGTGACTGCATAGTATAGAATGTTCGTGAGCAGAACACTCCGTTTCGAAGTTGAAATCCAGTAAAATACTCGTATGCTAGAAAACAGTTCTTGTGCTCAGCAGAGTAGAAACTCGGCAGCTACGAGTGCATGGCTCTGGGGCAGAACGGTGTGGCGTGGCGTGGCGTGGCGTGGCCTGCCCAGTGAGTCTTGTCTGGCTGCTTTGGCCTGGTTTCGTTCGGTTTACGGCACAATCACATGCTTTGGTGCTAAAGAAAAACAGTAAAACAGTAAAACAGTAAAACAACCAAATTGCATTATCTGCATCTTTAAAATGAAAACATTACTATTCTAGCCATAGCTAAAGTAAGGCAAGGATTACATCTTTGCTCTATTTTCGAGGCGGGCGGCTGGTGTGGCTGATGGACTACCGTTTCGGGTTTTCGCTCACTCGGCCGAACTTGGACGCAACCCAATTACTATATGCTATGCTAACTCTTCGCCAAGCCGAGCAGAGGAGCAGATGACGACTTGTGAGGCTGCGCACAATGCTACATGGCTCACGGGATGTATTTTGTACTTGATATCATTCAAAAGAAACAGAATCATGTTAAATACATGCAGTCTAGAATTGACTTTTACTATATAGTCTTGCGAATACTTGGCTCTCGTCCCTTCTTATGCAGCATCCTGCACTTTTTGGACCAGCCGCATCCTGTGGCGTCGGGCTTACAGGCGGCGCAACAAACTTTTGGCTGTAAGATTAAAAACAAAAAACTATTCAATGTAAATTTAGATTTACTGTGTGTCTTTTAACGCGGTGCTGCGGTATCATGTGAAAGACGACGGTCAAGGCGGCCTCGTTGCAGAACACCCCATCGGGTTTTTATTAGAGCAGCAAATACATGCCTACTCGCCCAAGGTTGTCGTCTTGGCTGTACCGTATTGATATAATCATGGAAGTACTCCAAAGATAATTTCTTCGAATTTACCGCAACTAGTATTTTTATGGATTTTAGACACTTACATGTTCGAGATGCGTATCTTTTGTCATATATTCTTTGCTGCATAACAATTATCCGTGTTTCATTATATAGTCATGTTCGGTCCTCCCCATAAACAGGCCGTTCACAATTCAGGTAAATAGTAGTTTACAAGATACACGCTCCTAAATCTTGGCCTTTACCGTCTCATCTTCGTCAATCTCAATCACCAACTTGCCAAACTGCTTCCCCCCACGCATCTCCTCAAACAGTCCATCCACAGCCTCTAAATCCCACAACCCTCTTACCACTTTCGACACCACCGGCTTTATTTTGTGCTCATCTACAAAGGCCACCATATCGCGAAACTCTACCTTGCTCCCCATGGTCGCTCCCCTCAAGTCAATATTCCGCAATACCGCCGACATTTTCCAGTCCATTCGTGGCCCCAGTGTCATACCATATTGACTTATCACCCCGCCCGACTTGAGCAGCTTGAGCGACTTGGCTACAATATCGCCGCCTGCGCCATCGATGATTGCATCCAAATACGGCCGCTCCTCGGGTAATAGCTCCTGTAGCTCGCGCTCCCATTTCGGCGTCTTGTAGTTTACGCCTCCTTTGGCCCCCATTTGTTTCGCGATATCAATTTTCTTCTGATCACCAGAAGTAACATATACGTTGCATCCCTTTGCAACTGCAAATTGGAGCACGTTCAGCGCAACACCACCTCCAATACCGGTAACGAGAATATTCCTCCCGCGACTCTCGTTCCCGCTCTTAATCATCAGCGCCCTCCAAGCCGTGAGTCCCGCCAACGGGAGCGCCGCCGCCTCTGCCGCCGAAAGACCTGTCGGTGCAAGCACGACTTCATCCTCTGGCACAGCTATATACTCTTGCGCTGTACCTACGTCTGTGCCCACGGTTGACCCCGTAGCTACAAAGATTGGCGATTCAGGTCCGTCAGGGTCGGATTCCCATCCGCGCATGGGCGTCAGGACGACCAGCTTGTTGAGCAGGCCTTCGTTCTGAACGCCTTTACCTAGCTGCACGACTGTCCCGCTGCCGTCCGATAGCATGGGTGTGTCGAATGCTACTGCCGGGTAGAGGTGTTGACGAATGAAGAAGTCGCGATGGTTGAGGGCTGCGGCCGCGATGCGGACGAGGACTTGGCCAGGGCCGGGAGTTGGTTTCGGAACTGTGGAGATTTGGAGGCTCAAAGATGTTAGCATAATATAACCTCACTTGCCTAATTTGAATGTCATTTGATTGAGGGCGGCTGATGACGTACGGGTAGTAGACTTTGCCTGGGACAGCATCTGGAACCTCTTTGAGGGTGAGGACGCGAGACGTCATGGCTGAGGCACTGTGTATATGTGACGGAATACTGTTATTGACTTTGTTTTCTTGCATTCTTTTCAAAATTTAGAAGACAATTGGTATTGGAAATCTAAATATATATTGATTGAAAAGCTCAACTCACAACCAGAGTTAACATGTTGAATGAGCCCAACCATGAGCCTCGGTCAACGTTATGTGGGGCTAGACGACTCGGTTATATCGGGAGATCTCTATCCCTCAGTATCCGTGCTCCATGCGATCAAGAACCACACTGCTAAAGCTCACAATACAACGAAAAATACTTCTTACTGCTTTGCTGGAAATAAATTGGTAGAAAAATTCCTTCCCGAATAGCAACTTGTCAGTCGTCAGTATCTCTAAATCTCTTGCGCAAGCCGCGCCTATTCCAAGCTTGTTAGGCGCCGGCTACTCCGGTTAGTCTACCCGCGTGGGGCCTCCGATCAAGCTCTCCACCTTTCAAACAAATCGAAGTAAAATCCTACTCTTATCACCCGCAGCAGAGGATGTAGAATCAGACAATTTACCACTTTTATAACTGAGTTCACGGCAGGTTCTACGCAGGAGTGCGTTTTTTTTTTTAGTTTAGTTTGTGCTTCGTAGCCCTTGACAGCAACTTACATTTTGTGTTACTGCCTTGCAGGCTATTTGTCCCCATGGCATGTATTCCCCCCTTACGTATCACAGCATATACTAACACCTCTCAGGCTCACACAGACGTCAAGATCAAACTCACCGTGGCTGAGCATCTCAAGCTCATCTTCAAAATCCTAGCAATCTGTAAGCCAGTCCCTCCCCTGTTGTCACCATCACTCCTTTACTAATTTCCGGCAAAGTACCGGCCAGAGTAACCGTCAACATCCTGCGCAGTTGCCTCTTTGCGTGGAAAAATGGCTACTCGCTAAACTTCTACGCCCGCTGCGGCGTCATCAAAGCCATTTTCTCCACGCTCAACGCGCGCGAGGTTCGTTCCCGCACGCCTACCACCACGGAAGCATACCGCAGTTTCTGCCGTGCCAAACTGCGCACTCTCAGCGCCAATGGCAGCGACGCAGCTCTCCGCTACAAGCTCATTCCCACTGTCGAGCCGCTACCTGAAACTGGTGGCTCGATGTTGTGGTTCGGAAACCCGGCCAAGGCGTCCAAGGTTGTCCTGTACCTGCATGGCGGCGGCTTCATCATCCCGGCGTCCCCGGGCCACCTGGAACTCGTATGGCAGAACTTTGTGCGTACCGGGCACGAGGTAGGCGTTGATGTTGCCGTGTGTTTGCTGCAGTATACGCTATTAGTAGAGGGCCAGTTTCCTCTGCCACTGCGCCAAACAGCTGCCGCGCTGGATGTGATTTTGCAATCTGGTGTGGCGCCAGCAGACGTTTTCATTGGTGGTGATTCGGCCGGTGGGAACTTGACGATGCAGCTCATAGGGCATTTGCTGCATCCGTTTGATGGAGTTACGAGAATAAATCTGCAGGAGCAGCAGCTGGGCGGCATTATTTTAATCAGCCCTGGCCTGAGCATCGACTCCAACTATGCCTCATTTCGCGACAATGCCAACTACGACATGGTGCCGAGTGACATCCTAGCCATCGTTTCCAGGTACCGGCCGGAAGGCACTGCGGAAAATTATGCACGAACGATGGCTGCGTTTGCAACGGGTGACTACACGGACGCTGAGCCGTATCAGATGCCCATCAGCGCACCCGAGGCGTGGTTGGATGGCATTGACAAGGTGGTAAAGAGAGTGTATCTGACGGCGGGGGAGAGGGAACTTATCCGGGACCATGCGGTTGCGTTGGAGCGGTTGTTGAGGAAGAAGGGTCTTGGCGACGATGTGTTTACATTTGAAAAGGCCGAGGGGGAGGGCCATGTATTCATTGTGCTTGAGGGCATGACGGGGCAGGTTGGCGATGCGACGAGGAGGATGAAGGAGTGGGTTACTGGGGCGGTTCGGGGTTAGGGTTGGTGATGTACTTGGTGAATTGTATATCGAATTTGTTGGTTATTGGATTTTGCATGTGATATTAGGGTTTACTGATATATAAATCAAATCAAATGGCTGTCTTTACTTGGCGCCGGCACCTGTTTGCAAGAGTCTCGATTTTCTTTTGGGGGTTGGGGGTTGGGGCGGCGGGTGGTCTTTTATGCCATTAGTCCGGTCAGAAATACACAGTATACTGCATCTTCCTTAATGTATATACTCGTAAGCAGTGTCTAAGTGGAACTCGCCGTACATCACTGAATGTGTACAATAGGGCTGATCATCCGCCTCGTGGTCGTATGCCACTGAGACAATTATAGAAGCCTACGCGTACGCACAACTAACTATTGTAGGCAGGTAGCGCATCATTGCGCGTACTTGGAACAACATATACAAATTGCATTCTATTTTAAGCTCATACCTATGCGATGCCTGGCGACGACGAGGACGAGTGGCCACCAGTCTTGCCCCACGATGGCAAGCCGCGTCACCAAGTCGGGCTGAGCTGCAGGATAGCGGGTGGGCTAGAAATTGAAGCAAAGGTGCAAATGATGGAGAAGAATACGGCTTACTCTTCAACTGTACGTGAATTTTCACAAAAATATTTCCCCAATACAAAGTGTATCAAAATCGTGTCTTGGTACAGGTCTCCGGAAGTTGCCCGAATGAAGAAGTCACAGTTTGCCGAAGCAAGGCTGACAGCTGCCACCGGCTGGCGACTGAACCTACCGTCTCTACTTGGTAGCTGACATTGAAGGCTGTCGTCCCGCCCCTCCCGCTCGTGGCTCTCACTCGTAAAGTACGCTCCACTCACGTGTGGTCGCCTGATTCGTCATCGTGTGCGCCGTGCATCTCGCATTTTCGACTCCAAGGCTCCCCATATAGAAAATCGCAAAACTCCCTCAGCACGGAATTCAAAAAATCGGGGGAAAAAGCCAGTCCTGTACTCTTCATCTTGTAGTTTTTTTTTTTTAAAGTAGCATCAGCCCTTATAATCGGCCATCTGTGAAGATAGCCCATGTACGAGTAGCAACGCCCTCGGCCCTCGCCCACAAGGCTTCGTTTACGTCGTTAACCCCCCAATCGCCCAATCACAACCGCCAACGCACGCTACAACACCCCGTCTAGCAGCGGGGAACACGGGCAGTCAGGCTGTGACCATCCCGCCCCGCCGCCGATGACCGCCCTGACGGGCTCCCTGCAGGGTCTTTGATGTGTCTGGCTGCGTGGCCGGGGGCGTGAGCCTGACAGCCTTGCGTTGCCTTGCCTCGCCTCAACATCACCTAGTTTTGGTGGCTACCTTACCCAGCTTGCCCGTTTCCACCTCGACAAGGCCACTCTCTTACTGGACAAACGAAAAAGGCAGAGGCAGCAGATTACATACTATTCGTACATACGCTTGTCATACCTTACCTTCCATCTTGATTCTTTCTGCGCTAAACCTCTGGATATGCCTCCATTGCTAGCCTTGGAATAGGTACCGCCTATACTGTACTCGAGCCTTTGCTGGCCCTTACATTTTTGGCCATCTCTCATTGTCGTCTTCACACATCCACGCCTCATCCATCACAATCTCCATCTCCCATGGATCATGATCATGGAACCGGCCTCCAAACGGCGAAAACTTGCTGCTATAGCTCCCTCTCCTCGTCCTGCTGACACTCATTCCCACACCTTGTCCTCTCTCAATAACCATGACCGCTCAGTAAGCGCCTCTTCCTTGCATAATCCTTTGTTGAACAACTCAGCATCTAACCTCTATAGCACAACGTTGGTGAATCTAACACCCAATTCCCGCCCCATAGATCCGAGTTTGAAGCCTTTGCTCGCCATCTCCAAGATGCCGCCATGATTATCCAGCAACGCGCCGAAGCCCCCCGCTCTTCGTCATATACCGACGTCTCCGTCTTGCTTTTGAGCTGGGAAAACGACTCAACCGTCGACACAGAAGCCATTTCGTCACTTCAGCGTACGCTACAGTCCGACTACAAATATAACGCCACATCATGGCAGATTCCCGCCGTTTCAAACCCCAGTATCAAGCTCGGCGTACAGATGGCGTCCTTCCTGGAGCATGCCTGCCCAAATCATTTACTCATTATTTACTACATGGGCCGAGCTTATCTAGGATACGACGACCACATCTACTGGGCAGAGTATGTATTTCTCCTCTCGTAGTATACGACTCGTCGCACTCACACTATGTAGTAACTCTCGACATGACGCTGCAAAGCTCCGGTGGGATGGCATCCGCTGCATGTTTGAAGATGCCCAGTCAGATATCCTGCTGCTTCTCGACGCGGGCTCCGTTCCTGAGTCGATTCCCGAGAGTAGCAGCCATGGCGTCAAGCAAGTCATTGCCGCGCATTTACCGCCTCCAAGCTTGTCCAGCGTTCCTCCCGCTCCTGGCTTCTTTACTCGCTCCTTGGCAGACGCCTTTGTCAAGCTCCATGGTACTCCGTTTACAACGAAGCACTTACACGAAGAACTTGTCGCCCTCTGGCAAACCAAAGACGACTCACCGATATCTCCCTCACAGCCATCACCCAAGCCAGCACCCATCTTCTTTTCTCTGACACCGCCCAACAATCAAACTCTAACCCTGGCACCTCTCTCTCGTCGACCAAGCACCATTCAACACGACGCACACACCACACCTCTACCCTCAGACAACATTGACCCGTTGGCCATCAGCAAACTTCGCTTTGCCAATGCTCATGTCCTCGTCTGCACCACCTACGTCGGCGGCGCCAGCCCAGACATGGCCGCCTTTCATCAATGGCTACACCGCAACCCATCGCACGGTTCCGACATATCCGTTGAAGGCATGTTTCTCGGCCCTCCAACCATGCTGCTCATATCTATGCCTGCATCTGTCTGGAACATCGTCCAACACGACAAGGTCTGCTGTTTTCTCGGTTACGTAACCTCTCGCAACATGGTACACCTCTACGACACCCTCATCTCCAACAACCCGCCCTCCAGGCCATCTCCAAACGCCTATAACCTTCCATCAGTCCACAAAACCTCCCCCGACAGTCCACAGACCGACGACCGACGTCACAGCTCCAATGCTTCAGACAATTTCTCCTCCCCCTCCAACCTCATCTATCAATCCATAGCCGCCACCAGCCTCGCCCTCAAACCAGACTCCGAACTGCAGTCTCAGCCCCAAACCCAAGATTCGGCCGAAATGCAAGAAGCAGCCGAACAACTTAAAGCCTTGAGTCACGTTCACTCAACCAAGCGCAACCCACTTAGGCAAGAAACGACGTGCACTCACTGCAGCCACGCTCCCTTCCGCGACTCTTCCTCCCTTCGCAAGCACATTGCCGCCGCCCATACCCGCCCCTTCCCTTGCGCCTTTTCCTTTGCCGGGTGCAGCAGCACCTTTGGCTCCAAGAACGAATGGAAGCGGCACATGGCCTCGCAACACCTCTGTCTGCAATTCTACCGCTGCTCCGCCTGTGTGTCATCAACATCGTCCCACGACGGGAGTAAGCCAAACGAATTCAACCGCAAAGACCTTTTCACGCAGCATCTTCGACGCATGCACGCACCGCTTCAAATCAAACGCTCCGCTTCCACCATGGCGACAAAGTCGGAAGCAGACGCCACGTTGCAGATTGAATGGGACACACACGTCAAGACAATGCAGCGCGAATGTCTCGTCACGAGGCGTCTTCCGCCGCAAAAAGTCGAGTGTCCTAAGCCTGCTTGCGGGAGCAAGTTTGAAGGCGGCGCGGCGTGGGATGAGTGGACGGAGCATGTGGGGAGGCATTTGGAGAAGAGTGAGGCGGCGAATTTGGAAGTTGATGCGATGTTGGTTGAGTGGGCGCTGAAGGAGGGAATTGTTGAGACTGGTGGGACAAGAGGCGGGTATAGGCTCGCTGCTGGTGTGGGTGGTGTGGAAAGTAGTCAGTCGACGCAGGGGAGTTTGGCTTGGGGGAGAGGATCACAGTCTCAGTCTCAGTCGCAATAAATGACGAGTGTTGGTTGTATATAAAGGGACAAGTAGAACTGAACTGGTACAAAAGTAGATAGCCACGGCAGTGTTACCGGTACATATTACAGCAAGTAGAGTCAGAATATAAGTAATCATCCATTCAAGTTGCTGCATTTAGTTTTACTCAATATGCATCTAAATAACAGTCTCACTCTCCTCATTGAGAGAGATATTCACATCAACACTCCTACTTCTCTTACCCTCAGCGGCACCACCCTGCGCCGCCATCCTCCGCTTGACGCAGTCCTCACCAAGGATAGTAACCTTTGTAATTGCAAATGGTAGATTCAAGCCCAGCGTGCCCTTGAGCGACAACTTGCCCTCCTTGTACGTGAACTGCAGGTCTGTCACGCCATGCTCCTGCTCAAGCGACTCGCCATCGTCAATATACAGCTCTCCACGCGCGGAGTGGTCTTCGTCCAGCGGGATGAGCAGCTCAAAGTCTTGCTTGCGCAGCTCAGTGGTTGTGCTGGTTGAGTTCACCCGCAAAGGCAGGATGACGCCTGAGCGGATGAGGAGCGGGATGTGGGTTGTGTCGACGTCGGTAAAGGTATGCATCTTGCCGCCGTGGATTACCTGGTGTGTATACCAGTCATAGTAGTTGTCTTCGGGCAGGTAGACGTCGACGCTTGTGGCACCCTCCTCGGTAACGGGGGCGACCATGACGCCGGGGCCGTAAAAGTATTGCAGGTCCAAGGCCCAGGTCTTCTTGTCGTTGGGGTAGTAGTAGAAGACGGGCGAGATGGCGGGCGTACCGTTCTCGGATGCGCGCTGCATGGCGGTGTAAAAGTAGTCCATGAGACGGTAGCGGATGTCAATGGCCTTTTTGGCGCTCTCGGTTACGGAGTCCCAGCGGTAAAACTCCTGGCCGGGGGTGCCAAATTCGTTGTGGTTGCGGTAGAAGCTGTAAAACGCACCGAGAGAGGCCCAGCGAGCGCAGAGTTCCTCAGTAGTCGTGCCGCCGAAACCGCACACGTCAGAGCCAGCCATGTTGAATTGGAAGAGTGATGTAAAGGCCAACATGCCACGGATAGACTCGCGATATTTTTGCCACGTTGAGAGGTTGTCACCAAGCCAGTGGCCGACCTTGGAGCCGGCACCGGCAAAGGTACTTCGAGTGATAATCATGGGCCGCAGGCCAGGTCGTCGGGCAAGCATAGCGTCGTGGGAGGCGGTGGACATGAGAGATCCGTACATGTTGTGAGTATCATACATGGTGAGACCATTCTGGCTAATGACATCCGTGTTGACGGTGTGGTTCGAGATGCCACCCTCGTCGTCGTTCCAGTCATCACGATATGCTGCCTTGTTGTGGATCGCGTACTTGGGATACAAGAGGTCTCGATCAGGTAGACCCTTTTGGTCACCAGCAGGAGCACGCTCGGGAAGAATGAGGTACTCGCGCTTAATGGTAAAAGGTTTGTTTTGTTCGGAGCGAGCAGCGACATCACGCTTAGCGCCGCCACATCCAGCAGGCTGGAGCTCACATGGCCAGCCCGGAAGCTCACGCGGGGGTTCGCGAACTGGAGGCGGAGGCGGAGGGAATCCCTCTGCAGATTCGTAAGGGTTGTCGCAGGGGAAGTCGCAAGGGAAGTTGCTTGGTTCGTTCATATCAATCCAGAGTGCGTCGATATCGACACCGGTATCCTTATCAAAAAACAGCTTAAACTCGTTGGTCCAGTAGGAATCGGTGTTCTCAGCGAACCAATCAGGGAATACAGTGACACCAGGCCATACAACGCCGATCCAGACGGATCCATTCTCACGCAGCAAGAAGGCATTCTGCTCGATACCACGATGCAGCGGCTCATAGTCTTGGTAAGCCACTGCAGGATCTACCATGACCATGTAGCGCTGGTCGTTTTCATGAAGGTGAGAAACGAGAGCACGCATCTTTTCAATAGGGAAACGCTCAGTGTCCAGAGAAAAGACACGGCGGCGGTCCATGTAGTCAATATCTGTCCACATGGTCTCGAGAGGGATACCGGCCTGGCTGTAGTTGTAAACGACCTCGGCGACATCAAAGGCGTCACGGTAACCATATCGGCACTGGTGAAAACCAAGGCCCCAGTATGGCTGCATGGCAGGAGTGCCAGCAAGCTGGCCATACTGCTGTACGGCCTCAACGGGGCTGGGGCCAGAAACAAAGTAAAAGTCAAAGATGCCACCAATCGTGTTGTATTCAAGGTATTGACCACCCTCGTCCTTGTTGATCATGACATCCATGCCGTTGGAGTTGAGGAAAAATACACCGTGGGAGCCGCTTTGGCGGTGCTCCAGGTAAAACGGCTGAGCGCCGTACAGATTGGCATCGTTGGGAATACCATAGCTATCTTGGTTCCAAATAATGCGGATGTAGTTTTCAGTCTTGAGGCGGAAAGGATCCGAGTGTTCGCCGAGACCATAGATATATGGGTCATCGGGCAAATGAGTGCGCAGGCGGAGATACTGCGACTCGAAGACGAGAGAAGCAGCAGAAGTATCGAACAGCACGTCGCCCGAGCTCTGGCGGGTAACTTTGAAGCTGAAGGGCGATTCGGTGTATTCAAATTTGAGGGAGTTTGAACCCGGTGAGCTAGAGTCACTGGGGCGGGGGAAGACGGATTCGGGAACCTGGTAGACCTGGTTCTCCTTGTCCTGGATTTTGACGTGCAGGCGATTGTCTGTCTCATATGTGACTTGCAAAGTGAGATGCTTGAGATCGTCGCCGTATACATTGCAAGCCTTGCCAGCCAGCTTAAGGTCCGCGGTCATGCCACTGTCCGTAGTCTGGACATTGAGCGCCTTGTAGCCGGGACAGGCCTCGAGCTTGCCATTGCCGGTGTCGTCTCTGCGCAGCGCTGCAGCCGAGGCTGCGCCAGCGAGGAAGAGATTCCCCCAGAATTTCATGGTTGTTGTGAGACGTTGTTCTGTATGCCTGTCTGCCTTCGTGCTTCCCCGGCGAGGTGGGCTCGCTGGATTTATAACAATTGAAAGTGCCCGCCACGTCCCATTTCATCAACCTGACCACCCACACCTTGCACGCCGAACCGAAATTACTCCAGCAATGACGGAGCTGGTCTTGGGGCGGAGACTCCGCCGTGGGAAGCTACGAGTACTCTGGTGTCGTAGTGCCAATGGCGGGGGAGCTCTGCTCCCGTACAGGCCGGACGGCGCCAAGGAGGCGTGGAGTTTGGATGGCGGGGACGTGGCGGCGATGTAGGGCCGACAACTCGGTATTTGCAGCACCTGTGCGCAGTCGCGTGGAGGTGGTGAGTCGGTTCGCCATATTTCGGGCGCATTGTTCGCGTCATGCAGCATATAGGTAAGTTTCGGTTGCATCTGCCATGAATTTGGCATTTGTTTGGCGTCGCTCAAGCTCAGACTTGTCTTGATATCTGTTCGCTTCTCGTAAATGACGCGAGTTGTATTTGGGCGCAAGCCACAGATCGACAGCCCGCACCAACCGGCGGAGCTGCTCTGGGGCCCCGAAGCCACGTTTCTGTGTCGATTTGGCGGGAGGCAACAACAGTAATATCATGCCTGGGGGCGAGCCATTTTCTGGCGTCCCCGCAGGCTTTAACAATTAGGCCTTCCAGCAACCCAACTTTAGCATACTGGAACCGGGCTGCGGGTAATGTTAGCCCAGAGTCTGGAGGAGCGGCAGTTGGAGCCATTGACCAACCAATTTGTGGGATTTCAATGGAATTGAACGGGGCCTTCAAGCTGGCTCTCGACGCCAACCCTGCAAAATGCAGCCGCAGGGCCGGGAAGACTGCTAACGGGCCGAATGCGAACTTGGGCTGCTGGCTTGAAAGCTGGATTTGTGGCTGGTGAAGAACTGCCGCCTGGGAGCTTGCCGGCTATTTGGTAAAGCGTTACTAGGTCAATGGTAGAAGGGAAGATTACGGTTGCTTGTACGGAGTACTCAAGGTGGCTTTGTCTCGGATGATGCGATGATAAGGTATACAGCGTATTTCTTGCGGACGTTGCTGCCCGCTGCATATACCCCTAACAATGCAGTTCAATTGTGTTCAGCTGGTGGCGGAAGCCTGGCACCTGGCGTTTTGTTTGCATGTTCCACTTGCAGAGTAAGCCCAAACCGATGCGACGTCTGCCATGCATCTTGGATAGGTTATCTTTCCGTGGCTGTAGTCAATTAAGCCCTCCAGAGACAATCATAAAGCATGGCCAAGAGCATCATCCAATTGGCCAGGCTTGCGAAGTCGAAATATCCAAGTCCATTTGACCAGCCTACGCCAATACTAAAAAGCCACTGGTATTACTCGGCCCAGTCTCGGCCGCAACAATTTGGATTCATCATTACCTTGCATGTCTCATGGCCCGTATAATTGTGAGCCTTCGTTCCCACGGTGCACAGCAAAGCGCGCCACTTGACTGCCAGACGACGCAGATCAGCGCCTTGGCCGGTGTCGTCGGTCCGAGAGTGCTGTGGAGTTAGTACGATAGTCTTCCCGCTATTTCGAGAGCGTGCAATTGGAAGCCATGCTGCATCTCATAACGGCAATTTTCAGCAAATTCTCCCAGGCTGTCTTGACTCATTGCCGTATTTTTGAACAAAGGAAAAATATTATTGAATGCGACGCCAGGGCTTGCAGCTTGATCTACGGAGTATCGGAGCGTCATGTACTATAGGGTAGACGTTCCGCTTGGCCATCACTCAGTGCGCCTGGGCATGGTCGTTGGGAGACTTTGATCCTATAGCACCTAACTCACAAACTTCTATACACTCTATCTCTATTGTTGCTACGCTGCGATGGCTTTCGTGCGATCGATGCATTGTTGACATTTGCCGTGTGGTGTATCGTGTTTGAGCCATCTATGAGATGTGAACGAAGTGGATGCAGATGTGTGCCACCAAGACAGCGGCTCTTACCAGATATCATAGACTGGTATGCATTGACTCAAAAGAATACTACTTATGGTAACAATTGGTATGTATAGGGGCGAAGAAAACATCACTCTAAAAAAAGAAAAAAAAAAGAAAAAAAAAGAAAAAAGAAGGGCAACTGGTTCAGCTTAAATGTACATGGAATATGTCGCTTTGTACTGACTATCCATCTGCTGACTAACTGCTATCAGTTGCACGGCGATGGGTAGGTGCACCGCTAGGGTGCAAATAAGCCTATTTGCACCATACCTCGTGACTCTCTATAACTAAGCGTTCTCGCCGTGTCATTTTGCTATATAGGTCGGTGAACAGTAGCAGCGCGTTTAGAAAACAACAGAAATTCAATATTATTCTCTTTTAGCTATAATAACAGATCTTCTATTCGATTCACAGGATTTTAGCTCTTTTCTTAATAAAGATGACTTAGACGTGGATAATAAAGCTATATCCGAGGCCCTTGCGTTCCCAGACGACTATTTGCCCCCTGAGGCGCAATATTGCTCTAATGACGAGCTCCTAGAAGCTATTCAGGGTTGGGCTATAGAACGAGGCTACGCCTTCACAGTCAAAAGATCACAAACAACAGTCTCGTTGAAGAAGCGAATTAAGTACTTTTGCGACCGTCATACGCCTCCCGCTAGCACCTCACGTTCCCGAATCCGAATAACCTCAAGCCGACGCACGAATTGCCTATTCTCGATTATCGCAAAGGAGACAGATAATGCCACCTAGCAGGTCTATCACCGTAACCAATCTAAATTCCACTCCCATAACCATGGACCTAGTCCTAGCCGAAGGGCGCACCCGAGTTATAGGGCGTTATTAGACGGAGTAAGAGAGCAAATTCTATAGCTACGCAAAGTTGGAATTACTCCAAGAGATATTCAAACCCTTATACAATATAAGAATTAAGAATCGTTATATACTAAGCAAGATGTATATAACTAATTAAAGCGCTCGTAAGTCGACCGGCATAACGGCGAGAGTAATATAGCTACATTAATTACGGCTCTAAACTCAAACGGATATTAGTATTAGATTTAGCTTAGAGATAATAACCGCATTTATTCTATCTTATTCTCAAATATCGCTTCCCTAGAATTAGTAAAGAGATACCTAAGGGTTATTATTATAGACTACATATATAAGACAAATAAATATAATCTACCTCTTTTATATATTATTAGCGTTAATACCTACTCAAATAGCTTTAGTATTGCCTATGCCTTCCTAAATAATAAATAGGCGGAAAGCTATTCCTAGGTGCTTTAGTAGCTTCGCGAGTTATTTATAACTTAAGGCATATCACCGCCTTAGATTCTAGTATGTAATAATTAGAAGGCAACCCTAATAGCTATAGATGCGGTTTTCCTATTAATTAAGATATAGCTATACCTTTAGCACGTTAATAAGGCTATACTATCTAACTATAAGGCTAGGTTTTAGGAAATAACGGCAATAATATAGCGAGCAAAGCGTATTACATAGGCAGTAATATAGGCTCGTAATACCTCCCAAGCGATTTATAATAAATCACTTAGTAGGGTAGTCGAGGAAGCCCATCTTAAGCAGGCTATTATCTCGGCCGCTATAGAGCCTAAGGAGTAGTATAATAAAGAGTTAAACTAAGCCTAGAAGCAATTTATAGCACATTAGTACGTAATTCTAAACGCTAATTCGATTCCCTAATATAAGGCTAAACTAAATCTATTCTACAATAAGTATAAGAAACACTATTAAGCCTAGCTTAGTTATCTTAAAGATGTCTAGTTAATGCCGCATAAAGAGAAGATCGTCCGCGCCTAGACGAATTAAAATATATATTACGGCAATATTTATACTTCACGCGTTAAGGGATCACATTCACGGCTTAAGAAATATATTCGAACATCAAATAAGGATCTTAATAACGTCTAGCAAGCTATCCACTATATAACTTAGCAATAGCTTATCGCTATTAACTTAAGTCATTAATTTAAGTAGGTTAATACACCCTTAGACCTCTATGGGAAGCTTTATGCAAATATGCGTGGCTAGGTGTTATTCTATACTTTAAGATTAGTCTATTAGCAAGAGCGGCGCTTAAAGGATACCGAGAAGCCTCTACCTCGCTATTATACTAATGCTTATAGGCAGACTTATAGAATCCCATATGCGCACAATCTAGAGCGACTTATTTCGCAAAATTAGTCGCTAAGGTTAGATTACTTTAATACCTAATGGCATCTCCCGCGTATAGGCCAGCCTATATATATCGAGGAGCCTAAAGTGGTTTAGGCACGAAGTTTAGTTATATAAAGACGAGATATACTAGCTTCTAGTACTTAAAGAGATCCTTCTCTCTTTAAAATTATTAAATAGTAGCCTCGAAGGAAGCCTAAATGCAGCCGTTATCACTAAATGGGTTATATAATAACATCACGTTAATGTCTAGAGCGAAATAATATCACGGAAATAGGTATTCAAAACACGCCCTTATTAACCTTTACGCCTACTCCTATGCCTACGCCTATGCCTGTGCCTACGCCTATGCCTTAACCTCGTCTCTTAGATCGAGAGCTTCTTAATCATCTAGAAATGATCTATTCTTACTATGTTAAAGATAGGTAGCGATGGTATAATACATTACCCTTACGAGTAACGCGGACCGATGCCGCATATCGAAAAGCGAAGAAACTAAAGGCTATATTACGAATTACGAAGAGACAGTTTAACTAGTATTTAGAGCTCTATTAAATAGGCAAGCAATTTAGTGTGGGAAGATCAGCGCGTCCTTAGACTAAGGAAGAGATAGTATTATATATTAACTTTCGAGAAATATATAATAAAGAAGAAGACGAAGAAGTAGATCGGCAAGAATAAGAGCGTTATAATAGAGAAGGGTACGCTATAAGATATCATAGTACTCGGCATATATAGCAGGAGATTATAGAGGCATAGGCACGAGAGTAGTAGAAGCAGATAGGCCATTATATAAATAAGAGAAGTTAAATATAAAGTAATAATAGAATAGCCTAAGCTAAACCAGAGAAATCACTCGCTATCATCAGCTGCAATAAACGCCAAATCCTCCTCCATCGGCTTATCATCCTCCTCTCTCTCGTCTACCGTTTTAAAGTCAGACAGGTTAACTACTAATCCCTAGCTGCAGTAGTTTTCCTCCTCCTCTTCTTCCCTTTTATTATCACTAACGAACTCGAAGTCCGTCTCTTTACGCGTTAGGCGCTATAAAAAGATCTCACGGAGATCATCGTTATCTTTCACCACCTCTCTAAGGACTTTCGCAGCATTTTTGACTCCTTAGAAATGCTAATAGATAGATAATTAATAAATGAATTAAGAGAGAACTAGGAATAAGAATAACTCACCATCTACTACCTCCAATTACGAAGGGCATAGAGTAGGCGCACTAGTTAAATCTAAGCGCGGTCGCTAATAGGAAAGAATAAGCCTAAGCCATTACTCGATATAACTCGGAAGAACTCACATAGGGCGGCATTTCTACTTCGCCTTTACGCAGCTAGCATAGGAATCCTTATTACTATTACTATAATAGCAGCGACCGTCGCTTCTCCCTTATTAGAGGCCAGAGAAACATGCTAAATAAGTAACGATTCTTTCTAGCCCACAGTCAGATGAGCCATCTTCATAAATCTATTAGATCGTCAGTATAAGGTAGTCAATTATCGCGTAAAATATATAATAACTGGCCGCGGAGTATTAACGCCCTTTGGCACGTTTGTAGTCGGCGTGGCAGTAGTAGCAGCAGCGGCGGCGGCGGGAGTCTCTATAATTTAAACTAAAGATGAAGATGATAATAAAGGAAGAAGAATCAGAAATAACCAGCGAGCAATTCAGGCAGATTAGGCGCTAGCTATTAGTTAGGTGGCCAGCTGTTAAGCTAGCATTTCTACCAGCCATCTCGGGCGCAATATCACTTTAGCCTTACACTAGCACCGCCAGCTATGGAAATAAAATATAACTATATTAGATAAGATTATTTACATATATAACAATACAGAAATAATAAAGTAGCGGCGCGTACGAAGAATGTGATAATTAAGTAATGTAAATTAACATATAGAAATTCCTGCCGCCTCATACAGCAAAATGACACGGGGAGAACGCTTAGTCATAGACTTAGGGTGCACCTACCTCCACCCCAGTTGCACCTCAGCTCAGGCGTACCTCACCACCTCACCTTGAAGGGAACTCCACTTCAAGCCGTAAGGTCGAGAATCACAAGCACGCCAGACAAATCGCCATCTAAAGCAACGCAACCTTACCATAAGAGACGGCAAGACTGTAGCGACGGAGCGGAGACTAAACAGGCGAGCGGCAGTCGCCACAACCTACAATGAATGGCATGAACGGCGCCAACATGGGCGGCGGGATGCCTGTTCCCACGCCGGCCGGCCACCAAGCAGAACTCAACTACATATACGGCATGGTCGAGGAGCTGAGCAAGCAGCTCGCAGACAACAGAAAAGTAACCGAGGACATCGTCAGCGGTCTTGGTCGCGTGCGCACGCGAGCCAAGACACAAGGGCTGGGGAACGACCAAGTCATCGAAGCCGCGGCCGACGAAATAAACGGTATGTCGCCAAACTGAAAATAACATCACTTCCTGACCATCCCCTCATACCCAGGTCGCTGACAATTATTTTACTGCTTCTCACTTCAGGCCAAGACCAAAACATCGATGCCCTCATCTCCGTTCTCTCTGAATCCCTCGAGAAAGCCAAACACAGCCGCGATTCCAACGCAACCCTCCTCTCGCAATACGCCAGCGCCCTCGCCCTGATGCTGAAGCAATTCCACGAATACAAAGCCAAGCACGTCAGCGACGTTGCATCATGGCACCGCTCATATCGCGCACAGCTCGACGAAGCCCGCCGCGAAAACAGCCGCCTGCGCGAGCAAATATGGGAGATGCAGGGGCATGCGTCCCGAGCAAACGATAATCTGCGCGACTTTCGTCGCAAGTATGATGACGATCAGGCGCGCTGGAATAAGCGGGTTGAGGATACGGCGCTGAAGCAAGAGCTGCGGTTCTGGAAGCGCATCGCTATGCCGCAGCTGGCGGACGATGATCCCTACTGGAGCGCGGATGACGATATTGTTGATGTTGCAGAGAAGGAGAGACTTGCGCAGCTGGAGCAGAGAGCTGCACATGAGCAAATGGCCAGTAGCCAGGAGGAGGATGGCGGCGGTCAGCTGCCACCGCATATGGTCTCCCCCATAGGCGGGTTTGCGATGCAGCGTGAGGATACGGGACCTACGCCACCGTTGAGGCCGCTGAGCGCTGCGTCTAGCACGGGGTCTGCAGGGCCTTAGAGGGGCTTTGACTTTTTAGACGATGGTGACGGCGTGGCGAAAGGGAGATGGGTTCTGTCGACGAACCAGGCGTTATAAGGATACCCTTTTTTCTTGAAGGTTGTAGTCAAACGACGCGCGAAACCCAGCAATACATCTGTACATATACACATGCATAGAAGCATATGTAGGAGCTAGATTTCAAGGGGCATTATAGGACTGTTTTGATATTCTCAATCTGCTCAACTCCCTTGCGATGCTTGCTTTTGCTACAATCCGTAGTCTCACACCGTAAACCAGAACCTATTCAGCGCCCGCCAACGCCACCATGCACACTCTCGCTAAACAAACTAATATACGTGCAGCATGAAACTTCAATATCCGCCCTGCTCACGACGGAAGTCCTTATCGTCGCCATCCGCCCCGGAAGACGCAGCGGTATCCTTGGCCGCCTTCACATCCTGCTCGTCACCACGCAACTTTGCAAAATATGACTTTATGTCCTCGGCACTAATCGCCTGTCCGCTATCCGCAAACTGCTGAAAAAACGGCTTCAGCTGTTCCTTGAGGTGGTTATACGCCATGACACCCTCAATAGCTCGTACGCGGTCGACGTTGCGCAGGGCGCTTTCGCCGCGCTCGAGGAGACTGCCGCTACCGTGCGTTGAGCCGCCTTGCTCAGAGGCGCCGCCGTCGGAAATGGGCGGTTCGTAGACTTCTTCCTCCTCCAGAAGTTGTGGGTGTGCGTTGAGGTTGCTGTAGCAGTCGGCGCAGCGGCAGAGTTTGTCGCGGAAGTCTTCCTTGAAGAAGACAGAGAAACGGCCTGCCGGCGCGGGTGGTAGGTTTGGGAGCTTGCAGCCGGTGGGCTCTGTGGGTGCCTCTTCTTTCACTGCAGCAGGGTCCGCTTCTGCTGGAGCGAGGATTTCTGCTGGGGGGTCGCTCTTTGTGCGCTTCGCATCCCCTTGCTCTCCTGAGTCGTTGTTGGACTTGCGTTTGTTCCCTGCTTGTTGGGCCCCGGCGATTGCGTCGGCGGCAAGTTTCGTGTCGCCTGCCTGGGGCTCAAGGAACACTGGCGGAAGGAAGCCAGAAGCACCGCCATAGCGCTTGAACCATGGATTAGACTCGATACATTTGTAGCAGAGGAATCCCTCAAATGCATCCTCGTCGGGGAAGCCAGGCGGCATAGGCGGCTCGTCGTCTACGGCCGTAATGTTGTCTTCGCTCGCACCTTCGTTCTGATCGTCAGGCTTGATATCTTCATCGTTTTCAGAAATGACAGGCAGACCATTCCCATTAGAGTGACTGTTGATTGGTGCCACCGTCCTCTTGCCCTCCATTTTTTCGTACCATTTCGGTCCCATGCCAACTAGACAGCCAGGATGAAACCAGTCTTCACCGCAGCCTCCAGACTCCTCTGACCCAAGCCCCAGACACTGAAACATGGTTCCCTTTTGCTCGAACGGATCGTAATCACACTCGCAGCCACAGAACCGGTTGCGAAAGTTTTGGTTATACCTGTTGTTGACGTCTGGCTCTTGCGAGTGTACACCACCTTTTGTGTTTGTGTCATTGTTCGTCTGCAATGCACAGGGACTCGTAGCCGGGAGCCGTGTCGTGCCGCAGTCGCAGGTGAAGTTGCGCTTCTGGAATATTTCGACAAGAGTATGTTCGCCATGGCACTGGATTGAGCAGGCGTAGCAAACACCGGCAGGGGCCCACGAATCGGTCGGCTTTTCTGGAGCGGGATTACACGTCAAGCATGCAAATACGCTTTGTCGAAGCGGGCCGAGGATGCGCGTGCAGTTGTCAATGCTCTGTCGTACAGTTAGATGCATGTTGAGTCGCGATGCGGGAATCGAGATCTTACGTAGGGAAGAGCTTCGCGAGCATCCGCTTCGAGTAGTTCCTGGGAGCGGATAAACCTGTGAACGTCAGTAGTGGGAAAAAAAAGTCGTAGGATGCGCATGGTTAACTCACTCGGCGGCTGTTTGAGAATCATCAGATGCAAAGCTGTCGCTTCGAGTCTTTGGCGCCGCCGCGGTTTGCACTGCAGCATCGTCTTGCCGGAGCTGGTCGTCTTCTGATGTCATTATGGCGGGAATGACGAGAACCGCGATGAAAAACGATGAAAATGACGTTCTTTAGCGGATAGACTGCGCGTGAAAAGAGAAAGCCGATCGAGACAGTCTTTGGCGCAGCTCGGCTGCCTGCTCAAAGCTCCGGCTCACCATCGAATCACTAATCTAGGTACGTCTCGTCTGCTTAATCTGCATAACAAGTGGAGAGACAGCCACTTTACGCGTGCCTTCAAGTACAGGGTCAGGCGAGAGGCGCCGTTAAGCCTGTCTGTTTACAAACTAATTCAAAAATGACAAGAAACTAATGAAAATAATTGATAAAGTCACAAAACCAAAACTTTTAAACACATATTTTAGTCTTCTATTGAAACAGTTTGGTCAAGTTCACGACCAGAGGTGCTTCCTTGCACTACCAGACGCGTCCAGCAAAATAGGTCTAGTGCCACTTTACGCGTCTCGTCGCGTTTCGTCGACACGCTGGTGGCTCCCTTTCAATCTGCCTCATTGTCCCTCGACACTTCCCTCCGATCCCTCACTCCACTGCAAACACAAACATCACTCTTTCACCCACACCTGCCCCAAATACAACGCACACTGGTGGTTGACAAAATGAGGTAGGTTGCAGCGCCTCTTGACACCGTCTGCCGTTGATACTGACTCGATTGCAGTTCTCCCCTCAGAGAAGCTTCGGGCAACCGAGGAGCTACTCCTCGAGCGTCCCGCAAACGCTCACGTACCGGTGGTGATGATGCCACTTCTTCAGTCGGTCCTGGCTCCAGTCCTATGCCATCATCCCCTCCTGCGCCGTTTAGCATCGCTCACGGCAATGAAGATGATGACGAGATTGAGGAGGAGCGCGAGATCCAGGACGACATAGACGACCTTGACGAAATGGCAGACGACGATGTCGATCTGTTCCGCGAAGGCTTCGAAGCCGATTACAGAGATAGAGAGGGCGACGCCTACGAGGGCGCCGATCTTGATGACGAAGGCGACTACGAAGATATGGATATCGGATCCCGACGTCGCCTCGAAGCACAGCTGAACCGTCGTGACAGAGAAGTTGCACGACGCCAGCGTATTCCTGCCGCTTTCCTTCCTGGCGAGGACGATGAAGGCGACATTGATCTGACTGCCCAACCTCGTCGCAGACGTCATCACTACGACGAAGACCCCGACGACGCTATGGATGCTGATATTATGGAGGAGGAGTTGTCACTGGAGGCGCTCAGCGACGTCAAGGCTGCCAACCTGACCGAGTGGGTCTCGCTGCCATCTGTCCAGAGGTCGATCAAGCGTGAATTCAAGGCATTCCTTACCTCGTATACTGATGCCTCTGGCTCCTCCGTCTACGGTAACCGCATTCGAACTCTGGGTGAGATCAACGCAGAGTCGCTCGAGGTGTCATACGAGCATCTTTCCGAGAGCAAGGCTATTCTTGCTTACTTCCTGGCGAATGCTCCGTCAGAGATGCTTGCGCTCTTTGACGAAGTTGCCATGGACGTCGTTCTTCTTCACTATCCTGACTACGAGCGCATCCACTCTGAAATCCACGTCCGAATCTTTGACCTTCCCGTCCACTACACTCTTCGACAGCTCCGTCAGTCTCATCTCAACTGTTTGGTACGAGTCAGCGGTGTCGTTACCCGCCGATCTGGTGTCTTCCCGCAGCTCAAGTATGTCAAATTTGACTGCACCAAGTGCGGCACAACTTTAGGTCCATTTCAGCAGGAGTCCAATGTCGAGGTCAAGATTACATACTGCCAGAACTGCCAGTCTCGTGGACCGTTTACACTCAACTCTGAAAAGACAGTCTACCGCAACTACCAGAAGCTGACCCTGCAAGAGTCTCCTGGTACAGTTCCCGCTGGTCGTCTTCCCCGTCAGAGAGAAGTCATTCTTCTGTGGGATCTCATCGACAAGGCCAAGCCTGGTGAGGAGATTGAAGTCACCGGCATCTATAGAAATAACTATGATGCCCAGTTGAATAATCGCAACGGTTTTCCTGTGTTTGCCACTATCCTGGAAGCAAACAACGTCGTCAAGTCTCACGATCAGCTTGCTGGCTTCCGCCTGTCAGAAGAGGACGAGCAGGAAATTCGCAAGCTTTCCCGCGACCCTAACATTGTTGACAGGATTATTGACTCTATCGCTCCTAGCATTTATGGGCACGAAGACGTGAAGACTGCTGTCGCTTTATCTCTGTTTGGCGGCGTGGCAAAGACGACCAGGGGAGCTCATCATATCCGTGGTGACATTAATGTCCTCCTGCTTGGTGACCCCGGTACTGCCAAGTCCCAGGTTCTCAAATATGCGGAAAAGACTGCGCACCGAGCCGTCTTTGCTACCGGCCAAGGAGCCAGTGCCGTCGGTCTGACGGCCAGTGTCCGTCGTGATCCACTGACAAGCGAATGGACGCTGGAGGGTGGTGCGCTTGTGCTTGCTGACCGCGGTACTTGCCTCATTGACGAGTTTGACAAGATGAATGACCAAGATCGTACATCTATCCACGAGGCCATGGAGCAACAGACGATCTCCATCTCCAAGGCCGGTATCGTCACCACTCTGCAGGCCCGATGCGGCATCATTGCCGCCGCTAACCCTATGGGCGGCCGATACAACGCTACCATTCCATTTTCCTCCAACGTGCAGCTTACAGAGCCCATTCTGTCGCGTTTTGACGTGCTGTGTGTTGTCCGAGACACGGTCGAGCCTGAAGAGGATGAGCGCCTGGCCCGCTTCATCGTTGGTTCGCACAGCCGCAGCCACCCACTGTCGCAGGATCAGACGCAACCAGAGAGCGCAGCTGAGGACGAGGTTGAAACATCTCGAACAAGGAGGAAGAATGAGATTCCCCAGGAACTCTTGCGCAAGTACATTCTCTACGCGCGCGAGCGATGCAGCCCAAAGTTGTATCACATGGACGAGGACAAGGTTGCGCGGCTATTCGCCGACATGAGACGAGAGTCATTGGCAACGGGCGCCTACCCCATCACAGTAAGTTTTACCTTTCTTGGCTCTTGCATGAATACTTTAAAGTCTAACTAGCAATACAGGTCCGTCACTTGGAAGCCATCATCCGCATAAGCGAAGCCTTTTGCCGCATGCGTCTGTCAGAGTACTGCTCCGCGCAGGATATTGACCGTGCCATTGCAGTAACAGTGGACAGCTTCGTCGGTAGCCAAAAGGTCAGCTGCAAGAAGGCGCTTGCGCGTGCATTTGCCAAGTATACTCTTTCGCGCAACAGCCACAAGAAGGACGGGAGTCAGCAACGTCGTCCTACTGCGGTGATGGCGTAAACAGTGCTTCTTTTTAGATATCTTTTTCTGCTGTGCAAATTGTCTACGGAGGGTATATCAGTATATTGGATGTTGGCGTTTTAGGGAATCGTTTTTGGCACGGTCATGTATGGGTGGGAAATGACGAACAAATTCTTGTATGAAATGAATACCAGCTATAAACAAAAGGCTGAAAAACTAACACCGGTGTTGAAGAAATCCTACTGTCATTTTGAATGAGAAAAGGCTGCCCTCGTGTTTCCGTACTCAATCCTGGCCTAATTTATCAAACTTGCCGCCCCAAGCGATCATCACTCACAAGGGACAGTAAGCGCCGCACGCCACAACTGCAGCTCGATAAAAATAGCCCTTCGGCGAGTGCAGAAAAGCGAAAAGAGAGTGAGCTCAGCGACAGTGGACATGGGACTTTGGCTGGGAAAACATGCAGCCATGTTCCACCCTGTCCAGCAGGGAGCAGGGGGTAACCAACACGCCAATAAGCGCGAAGCTGGAGCTGCATGGTCCTGCAAGCTGCAGGATACCTCTCACACTTGCTGCTGGGACTATTCTATAACGGACGAGTATTTTCCCTCTCTGTAGCCGCCATATTTCGGCGAGGGCGTGATTCATGTGGCGGGGCGGCTCTATTCTCTTTTCGCTTGGCTGATGTTACGAAGAGGGTAGAGCCCAGCCCGCCGGTTTTCGGCTCACATTGGATTTGCGGCAGATGTGGAATGGCTGTGCTGGTGTTTGGTGGCGACATGTAATATTTTATGTGCTGTTACTGGTCCTGTTTTTACACATTTGACTTTGACTGACCTCTTTCTCCTCTTTGCTCTTCACTTTCTGTTTCGGCTGTTGACTGCAGTCGCTTGCTACAAACACCCCCAGTAAACCGAGTAAACTCCTAATCCATTTTCTCCATCATAGAGCAGCGCATTTCAGAAGCTACAGCTAATTCACTATATATCATCTCTTCTTCGCTGCACGAAACGCGGCGGCACTCCTCTCAACACCACCAGCACAATACCACAATACACCATGGTTAACTTTAGTCGCTCATTCGCAAGACTCGACAACGAAGAACAAGGCATAGCCCGCCTCGTATCACCAGTATCGTCTCCGCGTGCTCCTGCATCTACATCGCCACAACTCGCTAGTACAAGCTTTTCTTCTTCGCCCAGTCTACTTAGAGACAGTCCTCTCCAGGAGGGTGGGACCTACCCAAGCGGACATTACACCGACACAATTGCCCTGAACGATTATCTAAATAATTCCACGGATGTATCCGATTTGAATATTCTTAATGCATCGCCAGAGAGTGTTCGGCCGCGAACTGTTATCAGGCGTGTACCTGTCGGGTCAAAAGCGGGTGTGACACGGCAGACATCAAATGATGATATGAGCCCCTCAAACAGAGATATACAACCTTCTTCGCCCGATACTTTAATTGGAAGTCCGCCAGGTTCAGCTCGGAGCGGACGATGGACTGGACTCTCGTCTTTTAAGAATACACTCGGAAAATACCATCGACGGCGCTTTTCTGGCTTTGAGGCGCTGGGGAGTGGTGTTGCGTCTATATCGGAAGGACACGTTAGATATGATGAGGAAATTGATGAAGAATCGTTTCATAAAAAGTTTGGTATGTTCTATCCAAAACAAAATGTTGACAGTGAATTAATGTTAGTGTAGGCGACCCTCCCAGCTTCTGCTGGTCCAAAGAAGACGTACAACAGAAACGGAAGGGCTGTTTTTCCATGACGATTATGGGTCTATCTATATATTCCACCATAATGAGCGGCATCTGGCTAGTCGTTTCCCTCGTCCAGCCGCGCTGGGGCCATAAAATATCCTCTGGCGGTGGACTACAACCATCAACAGCCACAGTCCTTGCCACATTCGTCGCCAAAACGATCGAAATGAGCTTTGTCACCGTTGTCGTCTCATTTCTTGGGCAAGTCGTCTCGCGACGCGCATTTGCACGGAAATCCCGTGGCATGACACTCGCAGAAGTGACGATGCGCAACTGGGTTATTCAGCCTGGCTCAATGTTTACACACTTTGAGACGTTGCGGTATGCTGCGCTTTCAGTGCTGGGGATTCTTGCGCTTCTTTCTTCTTTTACGGCTATAACGTATACTACAGCGTCGGACGCATTGGTGTCTCCGAAACTCAAGTATGGCCGCTGGGAACAGAAGGTACTTTCGGGCTATGTGCGCTCGTCTTATGGCAATTCGGGGTATCTTCAGGCTACATGCCCCGGGATGCTAGATGAGACTGATCCCGTTCACTCGCCACTTTCTTGCATGGATGTGCAGCTCTCGGGGGAGTCTTATAGAAATTTGATGGGGTATATGCGGACGTGGACGGATATCAACCAGAATGGCACGAGTTTGATTGATGAGCTGGAGAGGCGACCTGCAGGAACAGCAATGCTCAACGGTAGCACGACTCTGTTTGGCTCATGGATTGAGACGCAACATAGCAAAGTGTCCAAGTCGTTTGAGGCGACGGGTCGACTGATTAATAATGTCACCCTGGCTATGCCTCACCCTGGCGTTGCGTCCGCAGCGACACTGCCACTCAACGGAATTTTGCAACCGGATGACCTTTCTGGGGTTGGCGAATATGCTGTTAGAGCTGGAGTGGTATCTCCGGCTGTAAACGCCATGTGCGTCAACCTGACCCCGAATGAATTGTCGCCTTTGATATATACCGAGTGGCCGAATAGTGTGAATAACGTCACAGGTGTCGGAGAGCAGATGATTGGCTGGGATGGTTGGGAGAACGATATACCCAAGCCCCTCCGCGAGAATGGTGAAGAAGAGTTTCTCAACAGAACCGACGTGGATGCTATATTCCGCTGGGGCCGCGAGTATGGAAGGCGACCGCCAGTGTTTCGGCTTGTAGGTTGAGCGTTTCGATATTTAGAAACAACTTGAGACGGACTAATGCGTGTATACAGTACCCGGCAGACGACAATTTCATCATCAATGCGACGGCGTACATGTCTGACGCCCTGTATCTCCTGGGGAAATCGACAGCGATGCAGAATTACACCCTATGCGAACTGAGGTCGTGGTTGTCTCCAAATTGCTCAACACAGTTTAATGTTTCCTTAACAACAGGAAGCAGATTATCATCTCACTGCGAGGACCCGACTGATGAGCATAGCTATTTGAAATCATTCGACGAAAATCAGGACTGGTCGCGGCCGTCTACGGACTGGAGGGTAAGAGAATTGTCGTGTGGCAACGTAGATAAAAAAATGCTAATCAGACCATGTAGTGGATTGCGAATCAATGGCAGATAGCAGCCAACCTAGACGGAGGCATTCAGAACAACAATGCATCCAACGCCCGGATCCTGATGCAGCTAGCCTTGACGAGTCCTCATCTACCATCTTACCTCCCCTCCTTGGCTGAAGCTTTGGCAGTATTTGCCAGTTCAACAGTTGTGAGTAGCGCCAAAGACACACCTTTTCGTCACTATTGGGAATATAAAAAACCAGGAAATATACTTGGTGAACCAGGGGTGTTGCAACAGTTTAATGCTTCGGTGGTAACGCAGGAGTATACGTCTGGCCACGTCAACGACTGGCAAGGGGCGTTTTACGTCGTTTTGATTCTGGCGTTTTTGATCAACCTGCTGTGCGGCTTCTATTTCATCATTAGTGGTGGACTGGTGACAGACTATACAGAGTCGCAGAACCTTTGCGCTTTGGCAATGAATAGCCCGCCAACAGAGCAACTTAAGGGAAGCTGTGGCGGAGGCCCACGAGGAAGGGACCTCGTCGTACCTTGGCGAATTGCATATGCTCCAAGTGCCAACCACTATTTTTTGGAGGAGGCTAACCAGACACCTTGGAGGGGTCGGTACTCTAGAGAGCAGACTATTGCGGTGCAGGATTATGGCAACGTGCCAGCCTTGTCATCGACCTATAAGAGACTAAGTAGCCTCAAGGGTTGGCTCTGAACGGCTTCCGAAGATGAATCGGCGGCCGGAACTTGGAATGGTGTTTATTGAGGAAGAACATGTAACCGCTCTGCTCGGGAGTTTGTTTCTGTTGACAGGATGGATAGTATCCCAGTTGTGCGCCAATCACTGCTACTGCATAAAAACAAGGTTCATGTTAATGAGTTCCGGTGAGGCGAGAGCGACGACCTGGACATGTACAAAATATGACAAACCCAACCCAGAATGGACGACAAGCTAGCCGGCTTGTAGAAATTCACGCAAGAAAGGCTTAGTCGCTTTTATCACTCTAAAGAAGCACCCAAGCATGCAAACCGCATTACCGGCCGAAACAGAAATCCCCTTTTTAACAGTTAAATAAAGATTTACTGACAGCAGTAATGGTACTAATTAGTAATGTCTGTTATAAATGTATTAATCTTGAAACGAATGTTAGCGACGCCGGACTATTCCTAATTTAGCCACAATGACTGAGAAACGGACTTTTGCTGCTGGAAATGAGGTCTGCATGTTTGGCCGCTTAGTTCACAGTGTTTGTAAGTCGTTGAGCCGTGCCCAGACTTGCATTGTTCAGTGGAGTATATCCACAAATGGGCCGAGTGCCAGATACAGTACAAAAGGGCGCTTGGCAAGGATACTACGGGTAACAACCCAGCTCCAGCAAATGGTGGCACCGATGCCGGACCGATATACACTTAGTGGTGCTCAGGCGGGGAATTCGACAGCTCCGTGGCACCCTAGACTCGAGACGGGGATGTTAGGCCGCGAAGGGTACGGGTTGACTTTTGATACTGTGAGAGCGGTGTTCATATCGTGATTGCCGATGCAGCCAAGAGATCCAGAGAATCGAGAGTACGGCCGAGGACGACAGGACCGAGAAGGCTGGGGCCAGGACAACCAGAGAAAGCGATAGGAGGAAAAGCAGACGGGGGTGGGAGAGGGCGAGGTGATGGGATACTAAGTCTAGTACGAGTAAACCACTGTAATTACTCCTACGTGTAAGTACTAAAAGGTGCCAAAAGCGGAAGGCGTGGTATCGAGGCAGGTGCTACTCGTACAGTACATACCTGTTATCGAGGCTTGCTCCTTCCATACCCACAGCAGTTGTTGCCGACTTGCCGGCATGGCAGGAGGCAGAGGGCCGCTTAATGCTGTCTTGGCGGATGTGCAGGGCTGGCTTCACAACGACACGACAGCCCATCAATCACTGAAGTAAGCCGTCTTGCTCGCCACTTCAGAGGGGCCATATCACGCTGGCCCTCGGTCTGAAATGCATCCGTGGCTGATTTTCTGACGAGTATATACGGGTAGTTATGTGCCGCGTGGATAAACGCCCGCTGGGAATAGACATTGACAGCGATGCAAGTCTCACAAATGGTTAGGCAGCCCGTTAGAGCGCATGACATGCACGGAAGTCGACATGCGAGTCCTTATAGTGCCCCGAGCATATACGAAGTAGTATAGCCTGATATTCGAGCGTCCAACAAACGCCCGATTGCGAGATTGGACAGGACAGCAACACGTACCATGGCTTGCGCCTCGCGATGCTCTCATTGGGCTCAAAAAAGGTTCAACATGGCAGGCCCTGGCTGGTGCCATGCCTGATTACGAGCCTGTGGGCCGGCCATGAGAAAGCCCGACGTCCCTTTGCGGCGAGTCCATGGTTGTTGTTGAAGCGAGTGAGGTCTAGCGCAGTCGCGAGCCCCGTTTCGTTTTAAAGCTAGCGCCATCTAGATCAGAGCTGATCCAAAGTCCGCCGCCACAGTGCTGTCGAGTTGCCAGGATCTCTTTCCATTGTTTTTCGGGGTGCTTTCGCCTATAGGCTCTGTGCCTGCCGGTCCTGGCTCCCATCCCCAGCATGGTCGACCACTGCTGTCGGCTTCTCCGGTTTGCGCTGGGCCCGACCGGTGGTGAGCTGCGCTGCGCAGCATTAGCTCCGTCAGAAGTGTGGTGCTCGTAGATCAGTCTTTCCCAATAGATTGGTGGCAGAGCCCTTTGCCGCCATGTGAGTCTCTTACCTCCTCAGACTTTGAGCGGCTGTCTTGCTGCCCGTTGAATGCACAGTACATTCTGTTATAGTCACCAGAATGCGAAGAAGATGTTCGCCTGAGGTCTTTCTGGCGCCGCCACTGCTGCTTCATAGTTTTGCCCCCGAGTTAAAGACTGCCTCCTATCGGCTGGTGGACGCCAACGCGTGAGACTATAGTAGTCGTGAGTACTGATATAGTGTTAAGATGACTGCAGCGAGGATGTGATTCCTGGCAAGTCTCCCATGAAAGGTGCTCGGTCTTGTGCTTATCATTGTAGCCGGATCCGTTCCGTACACTTCGTTCTGTTGCGTGTGTTGGCCATCATGCCAACCCGTGCTTTCCGAACCCACACCCCCGAGCACGAAGCTACCTAGTACTTCCTCAGTCGGCACCTTTCCGCGAAACCCAATTTATGATTAGAGTGTATCCATGCTGTCGCCCCAAAAGGTAACTGCCAGGTGAAGCAGGGTCACTCATGCCTAGTAGGTAGTATACATAAACAGCTCGTTTCCCACCCCCGCCTCTTCTTCCTTGCTTACACGACCTCGTGCGTCCTCTATTACCTCTGTAGCCTTTTCGAGATCGCCCGAAAATACTCGAACGGCTACTCCACCTACTCATATACCTGTTCTCCCTTGTTCACTTCTTCGAGCTTTTTGTCCCTATTGAATTAGCGCCGCGGTCCGCCCCGGAATACGTACCGAATAGCAACTATATCGCCCGCCAGGTTGCAATTATGGGCATCTTGCGCAAGGCTTCGCTGTCCAAGCCCCCAGAGGAAGTGGGCAAAGCATGGCCTGCCATTGCCATTGGGTTCTTTGTTGCCTTTGGTGGTGTCCTTTTCGGGTAAGAATGACCAGACACCTCAAAATGAGACAGGTCTTAACATCGCGTTAGGTACGATACCGGTACCATTTCTGGTATTATGGCCATGCCCTACTGGAAAGATACGTTCACTACGGGATATATTAACCCAGACGGTCACCTCGATGTCACCACGTCGCAGGAATCTGCCATTGTCTCCATCCTCTCCGCCGGAACCTTTTTCGGCGCCCTCGGCTCTCCTTTCCTCGCTGACCATCTCGGGCGTCGCCCTGCCTTGCTCATTTCGACTTGGGTCTTTAACCTCGGTGTAATTCTTCAGACGGTTGCCACTGCCATTCCTTTGTTCTTGGCGGGCCGATTCTTTGCTGGTTTCGGTGTTGGTTTGGTTTCCGCTCTCAGTACGTTTTCACCATATGCCCCGGCCGACTAGAATCTCGACCGTCATATTTTCTAACCATGTTCAGTTCCTTTATATCAATCTGAAACCGCGCCAAGCTGGATACGCGGTGCGATCGTAGGCTCTTACCAGTTAGCTATCACCGTCGGCTTACTGATTGCTGCCGTCGTCAACAATGCTACCAAGGATCGTTATGACACTGGAAGCTACCGTATCCCGATTGCAGTTCAATTTGCGTGGTCGCTGATCCTCTTCATTGGAATGTTGATCTTGCCCGAAACGCCACGCTACCTGATTCGAGCAGACAAGGTCCAAAAGGCTGCCAGAGCTCTTAGCAAGATTCGCCGGCTTCCTGAGGATCATCCTTCCATCACAGAGGAGATCCACGAAATCAAGGCCAATCACGAGTATGAAATGAAAATTGGTGGCCAGTCATCGTACCTAGATTGTTTCCGCCACCCCGTGCTCAAGCGTCAGTTCACTGGCTGCGCCCTACAGGCGTTGCAACAACTTACCGGCATCAACTTCATCTTCTACTACGGCACGAGGTACTTCCAAAACTCTGGTGTCGACAACCCCTTCATTATTCAGATGATTACCTCTGCCATTAATGTCGTCTCTACAGCCCCCGGAATGTACGCCAGTGACAAATGGGGTCGTCGCCCGCTGCTGCTGTTTGGTGCCATTGGCATGTGTGTAGCCCAGTTCATTGTCGCCATGGCCGGAACTTTCTCAACTGGACAAAACTCTGATGGCTCCATCTTTGTCAAGAACCTCGCTGGACAGAAAGCCGCCGTGGCCTTTGTGTGCATCTACATTTTCTTCTTTGCATCGACCTGGGGACCGCTGGCTTGGGTTGTCACTGGAGAAATCTTTCCTCTTAAGACGCGTGCCAAGTCGCTGAGTATTACGACGGCTACCAATTGGCTCCTCAACTGGGCCATTGCCTACTCAACTCCTTATCTTGTCAACTATGGCGATGGCTTTGCCAACCTGCAGTCTAAGATTTTCTTTGTCTGGTTCGGCTGCTGCTTCATCTGCATTGCTTTTGTCTACTTCTTCATCTACGAAACAAAGGGCTACACTCTGGAAGAAATCGACAAGCTGTACGAGGACGTCAAGTTTGCACCCAAGTCTACGTCCTGGCAATCCTCGGCCGAGACTTGGCAGCATCGTCAGAGTATTGCTCAGCAAAGCGCCGAAAAGGCGGCTGATGCTGGTGCAGAGGATGCAGCACACCTTGAAAAGACCAAGGAGCTTGCCTAATAGACGATTTGAATCCAGCGGAATGGCGTGTGAGGTAATGAAAGCAACGAATGCATCATGGTAGCGAGTTGGGTGTACTGGGGAGAATTGATAAGTTGGATATCCTCACGCGTATTATAGCCAGTATCCTTCCTTTGAGTTGGGTAGTCAGAATGAAATATGTAAAGGTGTCTGTCTGTCTGTCTATTGTAGTCAATCGTCAAGACTGCAAGCCTCTGGTATCTTCTCTTACCTATACCATTCCATATGCATTACGCCGTAAGAAGTCCCATGTCTCGTAACCGTAATTTAGCGTCTATGCCGATTTTATATAAGCCATGCCTTTTGAACATCACATGCATCGTTGACTCGTCCTATACCAAGCTCATTTCTACACAACTCAGCCAATCACTCATCGTCCATTGTCACCACATGCACTCTCATCCCCAAATCCCTCGCCTGCAAGAGAAACGATTGGAACCCAGTCTCTGCAATTTCTGCAACGTGCAATCTGCAACTGACATCACACACATGCATCATCACAAGAGGGAAAAAACACTTTCTTCTTTTTCAATTCCTCTTTCCTTGTTGTTTCTCAACGCAGATACGCACGCGCACAAACATCTCTACTGTTCCTCACATCTTTTCCTCCCCTCTTGTATTTTTTTGGCCCTTTCCAGCCTTCAACAACTTCCATTTCGCCTAACCCGCCTTTATAATTCACACGCGTAAGGGATAGTTTATCTCTGGTGTGCAAAGTCTGTAAAGAAGAAAAAAATCCTTGACGCGCCGTTCCATGCTCAACACAACGTAACACACACAGCTCTCTCAGGGTATATCCATCGCCGTCGCCGGTGTCTTTAAATATTTAAAATCGTCAAGGAGAGCCACGTGACAGTACCTGCCGGTTGAAAGTTTGTTGCAATAGTCCGGAGAAACTCGTCGCGGGTTTATATTGATCCAAAAAAAAAGTCATTTCGTGAAAAGGTGGTTTTGTTTGTCATCTGCAGAGGAACCATTCTTGCAACCCAAGGAACACGTACGCCGAGACGCAGCACACCTCGGTACAAAAATAACCAGGGCACTCTAGCTGAGGAGAGAAAGAAAAGATGTCAAAAAATGTCGTCGTAGGCGCCAAGCCACCCCGGAATTTGTCGTTTTTGTTGTCGTTCCGTTCCATTCATGTCTCGCCCGGGGGAGGGAATGGTGTCGTGAGACGGTGCAAGTCGTTGAACTTGTCATCATTTGGCTGGGTGCAAAGACTTAAAGTCCAATACGAGAATGTTAAAAAAGAGACATATCTGAACCAGTGAACCGAAGACGCCATTTGCAGAGCCAGCAAACATGCGTCTGAGAAGACAGCTGCCAGCAATGCACATCTTTCTTCTTTCCCAAAGACAAAAAGAGAAAACATATGATAAAGAGAATTCAAGGGAATGACAGTCGATGGAATAGGCCGTATCAGGGCATACCCAAATTGATAATAAAACGAAACTGCGCAAAGAAAAATACAAAACAGTCGAAAGAATCGCACCACACAGACATGGAAATCTCCACTCAAATACCGCTCTGGGTACAGGTTGTCTGCCAACACTGCCTCTACTCTAAACCCATCGGGCTTTGAGTTCAAGATAGGACAGACGAAGCAGGTAGCTGCTTAAGACACGGGAGCAATGGGAGCAACCGGGGCAGTGCCAGGAGCAACAGGATTCATGTCGACGTCGGCGGGGATCTCAGCAGCGGCCTGCTTCTGGGGGCAGTCGCGGGAGATGTGGCCAGCCTCACCACAGCCGTAGCAAGTCTTGCCAGCAGTGTTGAGAGGGCCGCCGTTGGGAGCAGTGCAGTCGCGGGAGATGTGGCCGAGTTTGCCGCAGGCGTAGCACTTCATGGCCTGAGCCTGGCAATCACGGGCAAAGTGGTTAGGGCCACCGCACTTGTAGCAGGTAGCCGGACGAGGACCGCCAGCGAAGCCGCCACGAGGGAAGCCTCCGTAGCCGCCACGGCCCATAGGGGCTCCGCGGCCCATGGCACCAGGGCCAACGGGGTTGGGACAAGCGCGAGCAAGATGACCAGGCTGGCCGCAGTTATAGCAGCGACCACTTGTGGCGTTACCGCTCAGGCGGAGGGTAGGGCAGTCAGCCTGGACGTGGCCAAGACCCTGGCAGTGGTAGCACTGCTTAGCCTCGGTGGTGCGAGGGAGAGGGCAGCCATTAGACTCGTGACCGGGCTGCTTGCCTGAAAGTTGTAAAACGTTAGCAACGACTGTCAGCGCGAAAGGAATGGAGGCAAGACAAACAGTTGTAGCAGAGACGCTCGGCAGAAGAGCAAACCTCGGCATAGTGGCCAACGTTGCCACACTTGTAGCAAGCACGACGAGAGAGGGAGGACATTCTGAAGATACTGGAAGCCACGGTTAGCGTTGGTTCACGTTGGACAGTCAAAGTGGTGGATTGGAATCGCTCCACCCGTCTCGTCGAGTTTGCCGCCGTCGCCGTCGCCGTATCACCAGTAATGCGCGTGGGTCGCATGCTTTCAGAGGTTTTGCAGCCACAAGAAGTGAGGCTACCGGAATGCCCAAACGGCAAGAAGAGAAGACGATGCATATATTTCAACATCGGCATTGAATGCTGGTCGCCAGTAGGGATATGCCGCCCTAATGGTGTTTGGGCAAGAGAACGTTGCCCTTTCAAGTCGCATCGTCCATGCGCGGTGTCGCAAAACCAATTTCCGAAAGACGCATGATTTTGTGCGCAAGCGTTCGCATGCGGCAGCTGTCGCAACACAAAACGATGCCCCTCTTTACCGGTATTATACTTTTAATTTATTTCGTAGCTCGGTTTCTTGCATGCGCCGGGGGTTTAAGCCGCACCAAATTCCGTTTCGGCTTACGCAACGGGCTGGGTAAGCACTTCCCAGTGCCGTGCAGGTAACGAGGACTGGGGTTGTCGCTTGGCGGCGCGGGGACAGTGAAACTCAGTCAAAACAATGTGCTTGCGATCTTCCAATTTCTGCAATTGCAACAAACATATTCCAAACCAAGCACGAGACACGGCGAAAGCAAAGGCGGACGGTCGAGCGAGACGAGAAGGGGCCGGGAAGCCTGAACGAGTCGAGAGCCACCGAAAGGGTGGTGAGAGCGGGTACGATGACAACCGAGGATGTACACACCTGAGAGAACTTGACGTGAAGTCGTTTCGTAGAGAAAAGTTTAAAAGAAGTTTTGAAAATAATAGAAAAAAGAAAATACACCCAACTGCGACAAACTACTGTCCACCAACAATCAGGGCAACGATCTCGACAATGATAATTTCTTGTGTAGGAGGAAAAAAGGGAAAGAAGAAAAGCTGGGAAAGCTGGGAAGCCGGACCCGGGAAAAAGGGACGAAAAAATTTTAGGCTTTTTTTTCGGGCTCCTTCCCTCTCTGTCTTGCCTGCCCGCCGCCTGGGGCAGGTGGTGCGTCAAGCCCCCCAATCGCTCTTTCCCACACCCATGCAAGCGCAAAACACATGCACGCGGAGGCGGAGACTGGCGGCGTCGGCGGCGTCGGCGGACGACGGAGCGTACCCTCGTAGGTACAGTACGAGTAGGCCGAAGAACCAAGCAGCAATCTGTCATTGCCCATCCATTTCATGCCGCACAGAAGCCGCACAAAGTCGACCCAGAAAAATTATCCACATCCCGTCATCCATCATCCAAGCCTGTCCAAGGCAACGAAGTCCCTGGCTCTCTCTCTGTGAGAAGTCTGCCAGGTTGCTGGCCGATTGTGAGTGATCCACCCTCCGCGAGACCCGCAACAGTCAACACCAAGGACAGAAACTAAAGGCACCGGACAGCCAGTTAGCCACGGGACCGTAAGCAATGAGAACGGCTAGTCTAAGGTGAACGAGCCGAGAGGAGCACTGCTTCTGCGCTTTAACAAGGATTTCAACAGAGTTACTACAAGGCAGGGAGGTTAGTAGCATCAAAACTCCAGTCCCTTTAAAGACAAGCAACGCACATGTGTGCCATCGCATTCGCCTCTTTGTCTCCTTTCGCCGACCAAACTCTAAAAAGGGAGAGCTCCTGCAAGACCAGTTTGTCAAAGGCTGTGAGTAACGCCACCGATTCTTCCACTTACCCTCTCTATCCGCCGTAATTAAATACTCCTGCCTTTTCCAACCCAATGGTTGAGATTGGCTGCACCAAGCAGCTGCTCGGCAGAGTGGCAGGCTTATGGTGGCTTTGGCTTATTTAAGGCACTTGTTGAATACCTTTCCCACAGTGATGTAAACGCAGAAAAGAAAGTATAGGATTAGTACAACTCTGGCGATCTCTGGGCGTTATTATGGGGGCGCGCTACTCGGAATTGGGCCTTATTAACGAGCGTCGTATGGCTACCTGAGGTGCACTATAAAGTTCCAATACTTTCTTACTTGGCACCAATTGAACCAGCGACCCCGTGATTCACTGAACGGGCGCCAGAGCGGCTTCTGGCCTTTGAGATGCTCTTCCTCTGTTATTGTGTTTGCAGGCTGCGTCAAAGACTGAAAGAGAAGTCAAAGAAGTCGCGACAGTACAGTTGTAAAAAGGAAAGGTCCAACTATATAAAGTTAGAATTACTCTAAGAGATATTTAAACCCTTATATAATATAAGAATTAAGAATTATTCTGGCGCAACTTTGGCATCATCATTGCCTATATCATCTTCTTCCTCGGCTGCTACATGGTTGCCGCCGAGCTTGTTTCGGAGAAAAAGTCCAAGGGTGAAGTCCTCGTCTACCGCCGTGGCCACAAGCTAAAGGTCCATCCATATGTAATTATATCTTGGAGTCTCGGAGCGGTGCAATACTAGACATAGACCATTCCAAATCCATCATGGCCGACCCAGCACAATCGCAGAGTAGTACTTTTGTTCAGTAAGAGTACTCATATTGAAAGATCTTCTATATAACAATATATCGTTTTGTCTATTTAAAGGCTTCTAAAAGGCCCTCCTATTAGGAATATAGCAGTCACTGATTATGCTGTGGTTCTAAGGCAACACTTCTTCGCTTCGACTAATGGCGGCTACCTTTTGGTCATTGGCCTGGTCTTTTTTCGGCGCTGTGCCTCCTCGGCTGTTTTATATTGGGTCCTCATACACACAACCGTTCATCATCCGACGTGTTTTGCAATACGTCAACGACGAGGACAAATTTGTAGACGTCAGAAACGGGCTATTGGCACTATGGCCTTGACGCATCTCGGTGTGACAGTAAGTAAACTTCAATCAGAGATTCTGTGTAGGCTTTGACTTCATGCTAACAGCGTTTAGCTCACAAGCGTTTATAATCACTTGGACTCCCGCTTTATAACCAAGGTAAGGGGGGGCTTGATCTTGCAGATCCTACGCAAGACATTCTCACTGGAGTATGAAGAAGCTCTGAAAAACGCTGCACTAACTCTGATGAGCACCGGTGTAGAAGTGACTTCTAGGGTTTTGCCAAAGGTTGACGAAGCACATCCACGCCTTTGGGAAGAGGAATTCGTCCACAAGGGTATGCAGCCGTTTGATGTCTCACAAAGACCGTATTATTTCATGTATTGCATTCAACGATGGCTTAGTCCCGTGCTAGACCTCAGAGACGCTGGCATCACTGTTGGTTGCGCTGTTGACTCTCGCACTTAACCTAAGCTCGACGAAACAGGTGGCGTTAGGTCTCGGTGCTGTATACAATGCAGATGGGCCTAGAACTTGCGGAGGTGGTTGATAAGTAAGCTGACTGGAGAACTCTCTCGGTGCTATCTCCCGCCTTCGCCTTTTGACAATGAAACGCCTGTCGAGACTACCAACGGTGGTACAGGGTCAGCCCCAGAGGTATGGCCGCACTGCGGAGATGTGAACGGTACCAAGATTGGCATCGTCGAATGGACAGGAAGCGGCAAGACGTCATTAATCCTTCCTCTGTTGAATTCTCTGGATTTTCAAGGCTAGATAATCATGATGGCGTCAACATTGCGACTATTCGAACACTCCGCTCACGTATCACGACAGTTTCACATGACATGCTTGACCTGCCAAGCTCTGTGCGGGACAACCTGACCCCAAACGACATGAACAAAGCCAGAGAAGACCGTGTGGACGAAGATGCTAAGCTGCTCGGGGCGCTGGACCAAGTTGGTCTTAAGAGCACATCAACGCAGACGGCGGCTTGGACCAGGAGCTGGACAAGGTACGGCTATCAGCGGATCGGAAGCAGGTTCTTGCACTGACGCGTGCACTGACTGCTGCATAATCGGCGAACAAGGAGCTTGTGCTTGTAGACGAGGTGACTAGTAGCACTGAATATGCTGCGCAGGAGAAAATGCAAGCTATTATGCGGAGGTGTTTGATAGCTGTACGGTGCTACCATTGCACATCGGACCGGGACAAATTGAGGGTGTGGGTAGGGTTGTGAGGATGGATAGAGGCAGGCTTTGGCTTAAAGATGAGGAGGGTTGTTATGGTGCTATTGGTACGTAATGTCTGGTTTTGTTCTTTGGTTGCTTTGTAATGATGTACATGATTTTGTTTCGTGGTTGTAGATCATTTATATCTCACACCTGGTAAGTAATTGCTTGCCATAAGACGCTCAGGGTACCGGCCCAATATAGTACGCGTAAATCGAAAAATATTTCCCAAAACACCCTGATTCATACAGAAACAACAACTGGCTCTCGCCTTGATGCATCTGGTCCATCTTGCGACGAAGCTCGCCGCGTCTGCTCTTGGCTCTGCTGCGTTGAAGTAGTAGAACTGGAAGATATGGCCTCGACAACATAAGAAACCCCGTCGTCAGAAGCATAAGATGGCGGCCGAGGACCAGTAGCAGGCTCCATCACTTCAGTCGATGCGCTTGGCGCAGTTTCACTTCTTTGCCAGTATAAGCGATTAGGATCCAGTCGCTGTCAACAGCCGTTAATTAGCATATACATCTTTCACCTAAACCGGACTAAAACATACCACACTCTCGCGCCAGAGCCCATACGCCGGCGGATTCAACTTGTTCGCATCATCCTGCACACCTGCATTCTCCTCATCCTGCGCCAAAACCACCCGTATCGGCTGCCGCGGCATGGCGTATGCGCCGTTGTACCCGTCCGCGCGCCTATTCCGCGCAGTCCGTGAGGGGTCACCCCGCACGAGGAGGATACATACACGAATTATGTTGTAGCAGAAGAAGACGGTGGAGAAGAGAATGACGAGGAGGAGCATGATGGTTAGTTCGCCGTTGGGGATGCGTTGGGTTGTTGAGAGGCCGAGGTCTGGTAATTTGTTAGTTTAGCCTGCGTGTGAGTGGGCACGGTGGGACTTGACTTACAGACTGCGAGGAGCAGGACGAGGAAAAGACCAGAAGTGAAGCAATAGACTGCTGCAGAGCGGACGCGGCGTGATTGAACCCATGGAAAGCAAAAGAGGAAGCGTTTTGGTTGGCGTACCCTCTGTGACCTTTTGCGGCGACGGCGGCTGGACTGGCTTTGGCTAGGTGTTTCTTCGGTGTTTGTACTTGCGGTTGGGAGGACTGCCGGTACCGGCGGGTGTAGCAGCTCGGGGTGTGGTGTGTGAGCATGTACTTGTAGTCGTGATCGTATCGATGGCCATTCAGAGTCTGGTCCGGGCCGAGGCGACTTGGGGCTCTCGACGACAGGAATCTGTCGGTGCTCGGATTCTGTCGTGCTTTGACCGGGCCGGTTCAAGATGGCTGCAGTAGGTCTGGAAAACATGGCTGCTAGTCGAATTGTACATGCCCTGGGAGGAGAGCATTGTTGCATCTCCGGCTGTTGTTGATGTTGTGGCCGATGTTGTTGTTGTTGGTGTTGGCCCCGTTCCATTGCGTCCGCGTCGGCGTCTGCGTCTGCGTCCGGATTCGTATGTCTATTCGCCCGTCTTTCCATCTGTGCTCTGCGAATTAAGTCCTCCCTAATCCGCTCCATTCTTGCTGAAAACCGAGTCATGGCTTTTGTATTATTATATGGCTGCGAGACTTTTGGAGCCTTTGAAGCTTGTCAATGGCCCAGCCAACCTAGGCCGGCGACGACTTAGACGGCGACTCGTACTGATGGCGATTAAAGAAGGAGATGAAGCAGGAAAATGAAGACCAATTGCCAATTTGACTATATGAAATGGCACTTTGTGTTGTAAACTTCTTTCTGGCTCTGATAGAACTGAAAAGGTGGTGGCGGCCAATAAGTCGTCAACAGGGTTGGTGGAGTTTATAATGTCTTGGATTTTGCGGGCGGTTGTCAAGGGAAGCAAGACAAATGAAGAAATAAAAAACAATTAGGCGGAAAACGGTTCGGTAGGCTCCAATCATTGAGAGGGGAGAGTAGTATTCTCCCTGGATTCCTGACTAATTGCGATATATTAACAATGGCCAGTGGTGAGAAAAACGAGAAGAAAAGGGAGGAGGAGGAAGGAAATGGAACATGAAGAGTGAGTGGCACGCGGTTTTACAGATCACGGTGAATGGAATACACGGAGTAACTCCAAACGCGACGCGACAGGGGGCAATACCCGTACATGCCTTGTCTGTACGATATACGAACAACAAGCGTTCGAAAATACGTGTGCCTTGAAAAAGGGGAGATCTAGATGCCTATCATGCTGCATATATCGTTACAAGCTCGTGTCGTAAGCTGGTTTCGCATCGAGACGGGTGGCTGGCTTATAACAAAAGCAAGGGGTTGTCGCCGGAAACTATATACCGTAATTAGAGTTTTACTTATATCCTGTGGATATCAAGGCGCGAGATATCCATACATACGGAGTTCACAGATACATGATGAGAGGGGGAGGCAGTTGCATCTAGTGGCGCAGATGAGTGTGTTTCAGCATCCCTGCCCAGCGTGTCAATGTATGGCTAGGGCTAGCTTTGGTGGGGGCCCGAGTTCAAATACCAGCGAATCGACCTTGGTTTCATTGTGCGAGCTTTTGTCGCGTGAAATAGATAAATAACAGATTCAACCCCTTTTTGTGGCTTTGAGTACATGCTGTTTTGTGCTTTGCTGCGGCCGTGGACGCTTGACTGTTGCTGCTCCCTTGTATGTATAACGAGCTGCCATTTCATGGCTTCACCAGCTCGCCACAGCGCAGCACTTATGCATCGAAATTGCTCTAGTTTCTATATTACATTGAAGTACTAATGCTTTTCCTATCCGTTGTACCTTTCAAAATCCTAAAGGAAAAAATAATTGCAACATGATATCGTCAAACTCCGATCCATTTAGCCCGCCGCTATTTTGTAAACCCTGTCTTTCTTCCACAGGCTGGTGCTGCATCCCATGCCAATCGTCTTGGCCTATCGATACCCCTAGGCTGCTCAGTCACCAAAAGTATCAGCGGTCAGTTTGTGGTGAGGGCAACTTGGCGCAATGCGCGTCTCAAGTTGTGCCGAGTCAGCTGCGACTCGTCGCTCGACGCTCCACGTCACATGAACGACGCGCATAGTCGCAAAACCCTCCCGGATGCGCATCGAGCTCAACTGCCCTCGCAATGCATCTCTGGCTCTTTATTTCAGTTCGCCCAGCAACATTGTTCGGTCAGACGACGCTGATAATACTACTAACATGTTAGCACCCTGCTCCTTCGTGAACATACACACAAAAACACATACAAATAGGATCCTCGCCGGGTGAGAACTCGGTGCTGTTGACCGTGCCCTTGTGGCCGGGCAGCTTATACAACAGCTTGCCATTCTCGCTCGACCACACCAGTACCGTGCCGTCCGCCGACGCCGCCGCAATCTTCTTGCCATCCGAATCCCAGCTCGCCCTCAACAGGTTCTTTTCTGATCCAGCCGTGGCGCCGTCAAACGTCCGAATCTGTCGCTCCGTTGGTGCAAACGGCCTGATATCCCACGTGCGTACTGTAGAATCCATGGCATATGATAGCAGCGACTGCGTGTCTGGCGACACCCGCAGGCTTGTCACCGTGTCGGAATGACCGGGCATCGAGTAGATAACTGCCTTTTTGCGGACATCCCACACGCGGATATCATTGTCAATGCCGCCAGCGTAAATCTCGTTGCCGGCCGGCGACATGGCCACTGCTGTGATGGGAAAGTCGGTCTCGATATAGTCTGCGGCGTGCTTGGTGCGCGGGTCCCAGATACCAATGGTCGAGTCGTCGCTGCCGCTGATCAACAGCTCCTCGCCTCGTCGGCTCGTGTCTACCGTGTTGATGACTTCTTCGTGGCCAATATAGCGTCGTATCCTCGTTCCGGAAGTCAAGTCCCAGCTGGCGAGGTGCATGTCTGCCGATGCAGTGTATAAAATCTCCGAGTCGCGCGACCATTGCAGGTCCAAGATTGCACCCTTGTGTCCGTTGAGGACGCCGTAGTTTTCGCATTCGCCGTATGTTCTCCAGAGCACTTGATGATGTTAGTAGAACACACAAAATATTCAAATTAAATCAACGCACTGATGCTTCTGTCCATTGAACCAGAGGCAATCAGGTTGCCCGTTGGGTCAAACTTGGCTGTAAAGATTTCACCAGAGTGGCCAGTTAGTTCCATAACTGGCGCTTGCAATGAGCTCGTCCGCGGGGCCTATTAACAATTAGACACCGCTGTAGACTATCCGTCTCGTTCTTGACGTACTGATTGAACCAAGGCATTGCCGGACGCGTTGAGCCGTGCAAGAGCTCCATCTGACGAGTTGACATTTTGCCTCTTGATAAGCACCTGCGATGCGTCGGGGTCCGAGTCCGCGGGGCGCTTCTCGGCCGACATATCGACGCTGAAAATAGAATCTAATCGAAATCACCGAGAAAAAGAGAAAGACGTCTGTACAGTACAGCCAATTACGTGTTGTGTCGCGTTATAGTTGCAGTGAACTTGCTGGCGGAAAAAAAATAATGAGGGCCGACTTTTGCGACTAGCGCAGGAAGCTCATGACACGCTAAGTTGGTGCTGGAGCAGAGCTGTCGACGCCGCGGGCACGAACTTGCCAAAGGCCGATGGGGGCGCTCGGGCCGTGGATTGTTCCCAAGTTCGGCACATGCCACAAAGAGGCACCACAACTTCCACCTCCAGCTGAACCTCTACAGCTACAACACCCAAAAGCACGTGCACATCAAAGGATATAGTTATCCTGCTTGAATATATATTGTTAAAGGGTGTAATTAGCTTGCTAAATTGCCCTGTGCTGCCATCTTTGTCGACATTACCGCGCCGCGAAGATTCAAGGGGCTCGCTGTCATGGCCTCAAGCAAAGCATCCCGCATTGGGGAAGAGTACGTTCATAATAACTGTAGTGCCGTGCCTGAGGATCTTTATTAACCGATTCCCAGGATCTGGAAGTAAGCATTCTGCGCAAAGCACGACAGACAACACCCTCTAATCGTCCGGGCAGAACGAGAATAGACAAGGTCAATGCTGAGCTGGTTACGCTGACATACGGTACCGTTGTGGCGCAACTATGCAAGGATTTCGAAAACGACTATGCCGAAGTCAATAAGCAACTCGATAAGATGGGTTATAATATTGGTCTACGGCTGATTGAGGACTTCCTGGCCAAATCCAACACCATGAAGCGGTGCGCCAACTTTCGTGAGACGGCCGACATGATTGCACGAGTGAGTCTATACGCAGTGAACATATTACTGGTTGGCAGCTGGTTCCGGTATGCTGATGCAGGGAAATAGGTCGGCTTCAAGATATTCCTCAACATTACGCCGCAGGTAACAAACTGGACCAGCGACAATAATCAGTTCTCGCTAGTGTTTGACGAGAACCCGTTTGCCGACTTTGTCGAGCTACCAGACGATGGCCGCGCACAAGACGAGCTGTGGTATTCCAATATACTGTGCGGAGTTTTACGTGGAGCGTTGGAAATGGTGCAGATGCAGGTCGAGGCGCACTTTATAAGCGACGTTTTGCGAGGAAACGATACGACCGAGATGCGGGTCTCGCTAATACGATACATCGACGACGAATTGCCGCCAGAGGATGATTAATGAGAGAATGATATGTTGAAAAGATGAATACCCTTCTATTGATGCACTATTACTACGGGTGCAAATTTCAAATGGCGAGCGATTCACATATGCAATGAAGACGACAGACGCTGGCGTAAGCATGGGATATACTGGACCGAGAATGGTCTCACATCTCACATAAATTAGGGTCATGCCCTCTGCTAAAAGCAACAACAGTTTGGTGCGTAGCAAGTGGCGTATAATATTTCTTAAAACCTCTGTCAGCTGTGCTGTCGTCGTCGGAGTACAGGACAGTAATAGGACGAAAAGTCCAGCAAATACTTTACGAATAACTATGGGAATATGCATACAAAAAGCCAATGTCACTGCCACAGTCCTTCTCGATTGCCGGGGGCTAATGGTTTGCATGGGGAAATGGGTTGATGATGGCAGTCTGCGCGCCAGCGGGACAGGGCATCGGGAGATTGATAACTGATACACTGCACGGCCAGCTTCCCGCCGCATAGCTACATAGTTCAGCACTTGTCACGGCTCCATTGGCGCGTGAGCAGGTCGCACAATATGCACACAACAAAGGATTTAAGTAATTACCCGCCAGTGCTACCTTGGTGCTGTGATGTGATGGGCGGTCAAGGAAAGTCGGGGCCATTCATGGCAGTCGGTAGACAAGCTGCTGGATGAAGAGAGCTGCGTGTGATACGACACATGGGTGATGGTACTCATGGAAAAGAAGAAGCGAGAGGGGAAAATAGTGCAGGTCAGACAGGTTTTGCGCCGATATTGTACGGAGATATTTTCATAACGTTTCTGAGAAATTTAAATGGAAATTGGCATGGAAGCGTAAGCTACTAAAATAAGTGCCTATATCAAGGTCCTGTCGATGAGGCTTAAGTACTGTACTGTACGTAGTAGCAGAGCCTACCTCCCACCAGGACAAAGCCACCTAACACTTTCTAGAGGCCTCAGCTACGGATGCCGTTAATCGGGCTTGTAAGTACGGACGGGCCCTCTGTGACGGCGTGCTTGCCCAATCAAGACGACCAAACATTGCTGCCTTAGGCGCAAAGCCACCTAAACTGGGCGGACCCAAAAGTACGCTGGCTGGTCTGAGGCGTGCGCTTTAGCCTTGCAGCCTTGCGATTGGCCAGCTGCATTAATTTTTCGCTTGCTTTCGGCCATTAGACACTGTATACACTGTACTTCTGCTTGCCGGTACCTACTAAAGTACCTAAGGTAGTCATTTCTGGAGTGGTAGAAAAATCGTGCCCTTTGGGTGCATCTAGTGCAGTTTTGGTGCGGTTTTGCTTCAGTACTAGGTAGGTAGAGGTGATCATCGCTTTAATGCCCCCTCCGCCAAGGTACTGTGCGCATCCACCATCTGCAGACTGTGCGCTCCTCCGCAAACTCTGAGCGGTTCAATCTCAAGGTCCCTAATACCCATCCATACCCGTACGACAGCGATAGCAAAGTCTCCACGGTCCATGGTCCACGGTCTGGTAACGATCTCCGCTGTCTGCTGCATTGTTGGCGACGAACAAGACGCAAATATCCCACCAGCGCAGCCGTTTTTGCCTGACTGCCACGGCGCGAGACTTTGATTGACCGAAACCATCGATTCAAGTTCCTTGGTGGTTTCGTATTGCACCTACAGTGTGTCCTTGTCCTGTCCTATCGCCTTACAGGTAGGCTCCGCGACCACCACACCACTTGGTACCACCACCACCACCACTCCCACTGTATTGTGTCCGCTTTGCGCCCCAGCCCCCAGCGACCGAACCATCTTTTGTCCTTCCTCCCATCTCTCTTTTCCTCTTCATTCTCTACACAAGGCGACGTCGCCGTCCATCTACGAAAGACGAACACAGCACCTCGACATTATTTCTTTCTCACGTGAGACGTGTCGCCTCTTGTTCAAGGCGCTATCTCGTCCGCTTCGTCACGTTTTTTGCCTTCGCCCTAACCGCGACCAGCGCGTCGGCCGTCGACTATCCCATCTATCCTCCGAGATCGACTTCCGCTTGCCACACTGCGTCAGGCTCGCACTCTCACAATTCCGCTGCGGATTTGGCAGCAAATCTCGCCCACCGACCCCGGCGTCTACGCCCAACTTCGGCCAGCCTGCAGCGCTGTCCCGTAGTGGCTCGTCCCGGCGGCTGATTCGGCGACCGATTCCCCGACCTTGACTTGTCTCTCCCTGTCCATCTCTACCCGGGTTTCCGTCGCTTTGCTCGACGCCCCTCGCTTCCTACTATGGCCATGAATCCAAACGCATCTATGGTCAACATGAACCCTATGGGCGGTCCAGTTGGTGGTGGCGCACCTATGCCCATGATGAACAATGGCACCGGCATGGCTCAGCCCGGCTCTGCCGCCGCTGCCAGACAACAGCAGCAGCTCAATGATAACCAGCGTGGCGTCCTGAATACTTACATCTACGAATACTTTATCCGCTACGGCATGTTCGACTGTGCTCGCTCCTTGCTCTCCAGCGACCAGCAGGTCAACGTCTCCAAGGATGGCGCCAAATCTGGCAATGCTGTCAACGGTGTTGGCGACGACGCCATGGACACTGACTCTAAGGACGATATTGACTCCAAACTGCCTGAAGACCTGCCTCCTCCGAAGCTTCCCATGCCCGCATCCGATACATCCTTTTTGTACGAGTGGTTCTGCCTCTTCTGGGATATCTATAATGCCCAGAGGGCCAAGGGTGGCAACGGCACTGTTAACCAGTACGTTGCGCATACTCAGGTACGTCTTCCCCTTTATCTCCAGTTTAGACCACATACTTGGATCGGTAATGAGACGAAAGCTTACAATGCGCTAGCAGCAAGAGCTCCTCCGCCAGATGCGCCCCGATATGGCTCAACAGTACCAGGCCCAGATGATGCGCATGCAAAACGGTATGGCCATGAAGCAGGGCAACCTTGCTCGCGCAGCCATGGCCAACAACCAAAATAAGTACGTTCCAAAGTTCACCAGCCGCCTGCCCGCTTAACAGTAACAAAAATACTGACTCATGTACGCAAACAGCCCCCAAATGCAGATGCTCCAGGCCAAGCAGAATCAGATGCAGCGCGACCCCTCCAACATGGAAGGCAACCGTGATCGACCTTCATCCCCTGCGACTGGCGAAAATGCTCCATCACCATCGGCCAAGCGCCCGCGTCTCGAAGGCGGCCCGCCGTTCAACCCGAACCAGCCTGGCATGATGCCCAACGGACGACCTGGTCAGGGCATGCCCGGACAACAAATGCCTACGAACCAGTCGGTCGCCGCCGCCCATCAGATGCTCAATGCCCACGGTATCAATCCCAACAGTCTCAACCCACAGCAGCTGCAACAGTTTATCGCTGCACCACCCGCTGCCCAGCAAAAGTCTATCGCAACCTACTCGCAGAACCTTCAACAGCATCATGGTAACCAAATGGGCAACAAGCAGATGCCCAATGCCAGTGGTCCGCAAAACCAAGGTTCGCCGATGGTGCAGCAAGCTCCAGATGGTACTGCTTTAAGCTCCTTCTATAATCCTGGAGAAATTGGTGGTGGGCCTGGTGCCATTCGCCCTGGTCCGGGTGGAGCTCAGGCTGCTGCAGGCAGTAACCATGCGCTCCAAGATTATCAGATGCAGCTCATGCTTCTCGAGCAGCAGAACAAGAAGAGGCTCATGATGGCGCGCCAGGAACAGGATAACATGGGCGGAATGCCGCGAGATGGTGGGCCACCTGGTGCTCCCGGCCCCAATGGCCAGCCATTCCCTGATGGCTCTCCCCAAGCGATGAGGACCGGCGCATCGCCAAACCCGGCTGACCAAATGAAGCGCGGAACGCCTCAGATGAACAACTCCGGTATCCCATCACCGGTACCGGAAGGTGGCCAATCCAGAGATTCTCCCAACCCTGCCATGAACTTTATGGGCAACCACGTTGATCCCAACATGGCTCCACACTTCTTCAAGGGCATGGAGGGCAACATGGCTGCGGCTCAGCAGCAAATGAATGGCATGCGCCCGCCGAGCTCGCACCCTGGCCAACCGTTTAACCAGCAACAGATGATGGCTGCTAGACAGCAGCAGCAGCAACAGCAGCAGGGCGGCAATCCTCAACAATGGCAGCCCGGCCCCAACGGCCAGATGGTACCTCAGGGCATGCAGCAGCCCAACCAACAAGCTCAGGGCACGCCTCAACAGCGTTCCATGCCTCCTCCGTCGGCACCTGCTGGAGGTGCTGCCAATACCAACAACAAGACAACGGCGTCACCCCAACAAGCGGCCGCGGCTCCCCCTACGCCGAACCAGTCTACCAAGGCCGCTCCTAAGAAGAAGGAAACCAAGGCTGCAAAGGAAAAGGCAAGTCAACACCCATCTATCGAGACTGTCACTGAAGCAGGACTAACAGTGTTGGATAGCGAGCTGCCAACAAGAAGAACCAAAATGCGGCCAATAACAGCAACAACAACAATAACAACAGTGGTAACAATAATACTGCGGCGACTCCGGCGGCTGAGAATGCCGGGGATGGAGAAGCCCCTACACCGGCTACTCCCATGACTCCTGGCTTCAGCAAGAATGGCCAAGGGGCTGCTAGTGGACAGGCTGCTAATGCGCCGACCACGTCAGCTCCTGCCGCCAGCGCGCCCGCATCGTCGGCACCAGCTGCACCCCAAGCCCAGGCTGACCCGAATCAAAACGGCCTTAACATGGACTCGTTTAATAGCATGGTAAGTTTTGACAAGACAATGGTTGATTCTAGGTCATTACTGACCATTTTAAATCAGGTCGACCTGCCTGGCATGGAGTTCTCCAATCCTCTGCAATCCGGTGATGTCTTGAACGACTTTGACTTTGACTCGTTCCTTCACGATGGTGAGGGCAACGCAGAACCGTTTGACTTTAACGGCTTCACCGGCATGGACAGCGGCGAGATTGGTGCGGAATGATGATGACGTTAAAAGGCAGAAGTTTACGATATGGGGCGACTGGTTTGATTTATGGAGCTGTTTATTGTCGTGCTGAAAGACGCCTTTACCCACCCTGCAGCTATGTGTGTTTTGTTGCTCTGGTTTTATACTTTATGCCTGCTTTCGTTGCTTTGGGTTCAGACTTAATAGGGGCATCTTGTTTTTTCTTTCCTTATCCTGTTATCTACGTATGGCGTTTACTACGGATCTATATCATGGTCATAGGGCAATTGGGCTCTGGCAGGATGGTTTGTTTATTTTACTTTCCCCAGTGGAAAGTCTCAGAACGATAAAAGGGTTGCCGAGAGATTCTTATCCGTGGCCTGTTGTGTAACTTCTTTTGTCATTTACCCTACCTTTTGCTACTCTTTTCTCGCTTTGCTCTCCATCTTTGTTGCCAGACATACACCCTTTTTCGCCCGCACCTAGTACCCATTTTTGCCCCTTTGCCGAATACTCTTTTTTCACTATTATTATTTTTCTTTTGCAATGATGGACAATCTGGCGGTTTGAGGGAGCGAAAATGATCCGTCTTCTATGTAAAGAAACTAGTTGGGATATTTTCGTGGTTTCTTCCCTATTTACTTGTTTTTTTTTTGTTCTTGACCAAAAATTAACAATGATTGTGCCAATTACGATGTCTAAGAATGCTTGCTTCCATATGGGATCCGTGAAGAGTGTTTTTGCGTCTTTTTGTATAGCCCAAAGAATTTCTCTCGCTTCGTCGTGCCGATCGTGGGCAATAAGCCATCGCGGAGATTCTGGCAGCAATATGATTCCAATAAACGTGAAGATGGCAAATAGGATCTGTAGAGCGAGCGGAAAGCGTAACGTTTAGAGGGACGTTTTTCTCTCCTCGTTTTTCTTAAGGTGACGTATTATTTATTATATGATGTGGCGTTATGGCGCCGACGCGAGAGATCCGTCTCCAAGTCTGTTCCCCAGCTGGACAATAGTATTTTCATATATCCTAGCGGTATCCAAATGCAACCGCTCCTCGTCAATATCGCACATCACACCGGCAGCGCCTACCCTTCTATTATCCTGATCGTAATTTTCATCCTCATCTTCGTCGTCATTATCTTCATCCTCATCAGCACCCCGGTCATCGCTCATTACCTCCACCATGAGCACGCGGCTCTGCTCAACCAGGCTCCGGCAGCGCACCATTTCCGTCACTGTCATGCCACTGCGCAAGCCATTCTCAAAGCCAGGCAGCGTCTCCTTGGATTCAATGTCCTGTCCGCACAGCAGACTGGAGAAGGAGTGGTCCAGCTTGCCGAGGAGGCTGAACGTTGCTTTGGGAGAGGCGGGGAAAGACCTGACGTATTGGGTGAAATCGCTTGCTAGTCTTAGCAGGAAGGGGATTTGCAGCGATGCTAGGAACCGTCAATGGTCAGTTTTCTTCTTTTAAGGAAACTTCATAAAAAAACAAAAACACCTGTGAGCTGTGTGAATCGAGTAAGTAAACTTACGCGTTCCGGAGAGCCACAGGACATTAACTATGCCGTCTAGTTCCCTGCACACCTCTCCAAACGAGTTGAAGCCCACCACAGTATCCTTTGGGTCCGGGTTGCCAAACTTCTTGACGTAGCGACGGGATGTGTTTAGTAGTCTGTCCTCAACGTAGCGCCGGACCATGTCTTCTTTGCTGGAACCGGGGTGGAGTGCTGCAGCGCGTGGGTGAGGCAGGCTGCCGCCTGGTGTGCGCGATGAAGATGCGACGGACGGTGAGGGCGATGGGAGGCCGGTTGTTGGCGGGACGAAGCCACCTGGTTGCTGCGTTGGGTCTTCGGCCATTATGGATGTATTTGACAGTGAGATATCGGTTTAATTGGGTTTTGAATTGGGGTATTTTTTTTTTTCTTACTTATGCGTTTATGTTGTCTATAAATTGTCCACGCATGGTGTAGAACTGAAGCACGCCCGCTGGCGTCATTGCTAGTGAACCATGCATGACTCTCTCCAATCACGGCCAGCAATGTGGAGCCCAGATTTTGGAGCAATCGTTAAGCCATATCAAATTTCTTGCTGCGCGACGCTGCAACTTTGCTTCTGGAATTCCACACCCCCGTCATCTACCATTCACGGCCGCCAACTACTTTGCATTTCCGACACTAGACATCACTCAGCTGTCAAGATGCCTCCTAAGCGAATTTACGTCGAAAAGTCGCAACCTAAGCGCGCCCCCAAGGGCCTCGTTGCGTCGACCTACGAGACCTTGACTTCTTCGGACAATGCTGCTGTTGTGCGCAGTATCGCCATGTTCGGCGTAAGTTGTGCTGATGCTGGTTGAGACTTATGGCCTCTTTGGCATGGGCTCAAACTTGTCATTGACACAATGTTGCTTGTTGCCCATGGTTGCTGACGAAGCGATTTAGGCCGCCGTTGCTTTCCTCTCCACCTCCTGGGGCGAACTTCTCCTGCCTCCGTATGATGCCCCTGCTTTGCCGGCGTGACTCTATCGGTCGGATGGTTTTAAGCTAACTTTGGCGAAATTGTAGTCAGTAAACGATAGCCCAGTATTCGAAAATATCACGACTATCGCTGCTGTCAAACGCCTTTCCGTGAACCCCATAAATTGGGCGATACTCGATTCGACGCAATTCCGCGTCAGACGAAACTGTACTACTACTACTAGGAAAACCATTGGATGGATACTGTACATTAGTCGAGGATTCTGGTTGTGGCCTTCTATAGGATGAGAGAAAAGGCGGAAATTGGGAAGTCAAGTTACAAATTTGTGGGATAATGGCTCGGCGCATGATTAGACGCAATGAAGTAAATCTCCATTTTGGCAACTTGTGCGACATTCGATACAAATACGGTGATAAAAGGAGCGACGAAATAATGCTTCTATTTGGAACGACTAACTCTATCGGCGGTAGCGTCGTGGCTCCTTCTTGTTGCGTTGTTCCGACGACTTAGATAACGGCAGGTACATCAACAACGTTCTCTCCGGAGCTCGTCTGGCATACCAGGGCTACGACTATTTTCTTGTATGTCACTGCTTTATTCTTCGTCGTCAGCACAAGCGCGAATCAATACTCAGCCCGTTCTCGCCAGACTCGATCCGTTTCTCTTTAAGCGAGGCGTTCTTCAACCATGGCTCCCTATGCCGCAGACAGCCCAAGCCTTTGTTCGCCCCGTCCTGGCTCTCAGCAGAATGCCACCAGCTCTATCCCGAGCCGCAAGCTTGCGCAGCTTGTTTCCAAGTTCGAAACGCTGGATTTGGTGGCAAGCCGCGGGGTCTCTTCTAAGCAAAAGTCCACACTCCGGCGGCCGCCTTTACTGTTGTCGGGGAGCAAGACCATCTCATCGCTATTCAAATCGAATCCTCAGGCCGCAAGTAGTGTGGCATCCGGATTGGACTCGTTGTCTTCTAGTCAGTCGAAGATGAGAATTAGTACATCTGGTTCTGTGCAGCATTTACCGTTTGTCACCTTGTATCCGCATGGGGCTCGCAAGACGGAAGGCAAGAGACCGCGGGCCAAGTCTACTGTTGCCGAGACGAGGAAGATGTTTGAATCTGTTTCTGTTTCCAAGAATAAGCGAGGTGTGTGATGAGGTGTCGCAGCTTGTTTGCTGTCGTCGTCAACATTTGAGCTAACGTGTCGTTTTTCGTCAGACTGGACGCCAATGAAAGCAATAAAGAATCCGTTGCGATCCCAGGAAAAGAGCGAAATAGTTCTCTACAGCTATAAGCAGCCTTTAAAGCCGTCTTTACCTTCGTATCTCAATCATATTTCTCAACAACCATCGCGAAATCCTCCTACAAGTGGTGGAATCAACCCTATTAAGACTACTGAGGGGCCACAATCTACGGTAGACCAGGAAAGACCATTCAAAATATCCTCTTGTCACGATTCATCCTCAAAGTCTCTTTATTTGACAGATGAGTCTCCCTCAACTCTCGTGAGCGCCGGACGAGTACCATACCGCACTGCACATGACATCCCCCCGACTACACAGGTTTTCCGAACACATCACAGAGGCCATGTAGATTGTGCTTCAATAAAGGTCGGGCACCCGCGCGTCATGGCTGCATCAGACGATACTGGCTCAAGTATTTCACACATGTACGAGCGCATTTCGAGCCACTCTCCAGCAGAAACGCCATCCAGAAACGGTACGAGTCTCGTTACCAGTTTGGAGCCTCCAAGCATGCCCGATCCAACACCACTTGCTTCCCGACAGTCCGTATATTCTGCAGCGCTGGAAAATGAGGCCTGTGTTTCGTCTTCAGCCTCACCTTCTATTATGTCCATTGCTGGATGTAGCACACCGGGGGAAGAGATTACCCTTTACCACCGTGACGCTCCTACAGACAACCCAAGGGCTATTTGGCGCCTTGAGCCTCCAACCAAGAAGTGGACTCCGCAGCGCATTGTTACCCCTCAAAAGGCAACAGTGGCAAACATGGATCAAATCACGGAATCAAGACACGGGCAAGGTACCTTTTTCCGGGACCACGCACCGCCTAGCCTCCGAGAAACCATTGGGCTGTTTGAGTCTATGAGCTACCGAAGCTCTATATCGGCCGCCCGCCATACGACAGCTAGAGAGCCAACAAAACCGCCGCCGGGTGAAATTAAAGTCCAGAAAAGAAGCATTCGCGGTCATGCTCACGAGAAAATAAAGGGATCACTACGAAATCTATCGTCTACCTGGGGGCGAAAGACCTCAAAGCCTCAAAAAAACTTGGCTTCCTTTACCAAATACCCTGGTCTCTGGAAAGTGGACTCAACCAAAGCAAGAACTGGAACGTCTTTTCACACGCAATACTGTGAATTATCACAGCCAGATTATAACCCATATGAAAATAGTGACAAACCTATTTACGAATCATATTCCAATACCAGAAAAGTGTGGGATTCATGGGCTCGTGACAAGGCAAACGGTCGCGGTCTTTATGATGACAATGTCGGATACCGTTACACATCGTTACACGCATCCGTTCTGGATCCAGAAAAAGACCAGCCTGTCTATGTAGAAGAGACTTCTTCTGTTTACTCTACCGATGTCAATCCTGCGGTTCAGGAAGCAATTAAAGCTGCTCGACGTCGAAGCCGAAGATGGATCTCCCGAAGTAGCGGTACGCTAGTGTCGCAAGCAAATTGCAAACTGGAGCAGCCGAAGCCAGTTCATGCCAATGAGGTGAAGCGGCTGATTAGCCTTTGCAAAACAAGAGTAGCCGGACACAAGCGTCGAAGCAACACAAAATGAGGCATCTATTTGCAAAATGGCGCAAATCAAGTGTTTCAAAGAATATGATTACTGGAAATTCCAATTGCCCTTTTTCTTCTTTACACTTTTCAGTTGGGTTAAGAATGAGCAGTTGCTAGCAACATGGCGCGTTTGTTTAGGCGGTAGCTCTATAACTCCATTCGTTCATTATAATCATTTCAATAAGAGCAAAGCATACATAAGACAGCCTCCAGCGCCAATGTGTGCAAACAAAGTGACAGAAAACTGAAATTGTTTAAATATCACGTGTAGTATTTCTTGAGCGTCTTATTCAAGCGTGTCTCCCAGTAAGCCCATTAAAAATCAGAAAGTTTTAACCAATCTTAAACCATGTCGTTTCCATGAACTTTGCCATGATTAGGATCCCTTAAGGAGGGTGAAGCCTCGGACGACTCCCTGAAGCCATCAATCTGGCTAAGTTCGAAATCAATGTGATCCATGCGAGGTATTTGCGCGCCGCCTTTGTCGCTGCGAGATCCGAGAGAGCTGGACTGCTTGGGTGGTGGAGCGTCGTTGCTTGCGCTCGTCATGCTGGATGACTTGAGGGGCCATTTCCGTCGCGAGTTGGGCTTTGTGCTTCCCGAGACGTAGGATTGGCAGCCGGCCTGGGAGATGCGTTGGGCTGTGAGTGTGCCCAGGGGGAGGATGAGGATTACGGAGGTTGTTGTTAGGGAGCCTGCTTCGAAGTTGGTAAATTTTCCCCATTCCAAGCCGGCAAAGATGGCTGTGTCATGTTATTTTCATGGAACTTTCTCTAGTTTGAAGAGAGCTTACCAGGAACAACCATGAGTGTACCGTTGGTCATGATGAGGACTTCCATTGGTGTAAACATGGGCCGAGATGGGAGGATTCCGCGGTTGGTAATGAGGTGCATAACCAGCTTTATGTTGAAAATGGCGCAGAACCAAAAAATGGATATGGCATTCATGATGACGTTCCAGTGAATGCCCCAGTAGAAGTGCACCGGCGGCTGCAGCGCGAGAATTGCCCCGTTTTGGACAATTGTAAACGCCAACCGCGCGCCAATCGCCAGCAGTACGATAATGATGGATAGCACACACGCCGCGTATTTTGCCATGGTTGGCCAGAACGATACCATTGTCCAGGCCTGGTTCATCAGCGCCGCCTGCATAATCATGGTGAGCAGCAGTGACAAAGTATTGGCTGTGACGCTAGTATGGAAGACGCCGGGTGCAACACGAGAAAAGTCTTTGGCCCAGAATTCGTAAAAGTGGCTAAACGGCGAGCGAAAGTAAGTAAAGGTCAGCGCCATGCGAATTATGATGATGAGCAAGCCGAGCAGGTGCAGGACGGAGGACGAGCGGCGCAGTTTGGCGGGCGGAGTGAGGACAAGCATGACGAGGAGCGTGGCAATGCAGGCGCCGAGTTGGGCACCGTAGTTGAAGACTATGCTTACTGTTTCGTCGGTGAAGGCGTCGATCATGGGGATGGGGATTTGGATGAGCTGGTCGGGCGTGGCGTGGAAGGTAACGTTTTGGGTGATGGGGTTGAATGGTTCTTCTGGTGATGTGTCCATTTTTGGCGGTTTGGGAAAAGTTTGGTTTGCCAGAGATGGCGGAGAAAAGGAAGGATTGTATTTGTGAGGGTCTGACGCCGTTGAGTGTTGGTGATAGTTTTGGTAGTTGGGTAGTTGTTGGTGGTTGTCGATCTAGAGGTTGAGTGAACCACGGGCCGTTCCTTTCTGGTGAAGGAGAAAAGATCAACGCGGACGAGAAGTTGAGAATAGAAAGGGAAGAGATATGGGTTCTTGGGGGTGAGGAAATGCAAGGTATCAAAGGAACAATACCAAGCGACGTGATGGGCGTCGGCGAATAGGATGAATGCCGCGGTGTAGGTGGGTTGGCGGAGGCCCAAATATAAGTTCCAGGATGGGCTTTTTTTTATAAGTGAATGGGTTGGTGCGTAGACTATCTGATATATAGAGGTACGTGGCTATTTAAAGAAAAGGGCTCGCATTCCACGCGAGAGCGTGAAAAGTCTCCGCTTGCAGGACCGAGAGAACAATCCAAAAATGCTACATTGTCTCGTTTCCGAGCTGACTCCGAAGAGACAACTGCTGGCTCAAGGAGGGGACGTGTGATGAGATCCTCTTTGGATACTACGGAACCCTGGACGGGGGCATAAAAGGAATGGCTTTTCGGCAGATGTTTCTTGTGTCCTGTTTCGGGAACAAGGCATACCAAAGAGGATAGAACAGCTGTACTCCGGGTTGCTTTATCCTGGATTGCCGATGCGGCACTAGACTCGCCTGAGTCTAAACCGGCCGAGAAAAGAGCCGTGATGGCATTTTGATGGGGAAAGAATAAACGGGACTCAGAGGGCTGGTAAAAAAAAAGTTTACCCTCTCTCTCTCTCCCGCTACCTACCTACCTACCGTGTAAGTGATATGTGTGTTGGGTGGTGGTGCAGTGGTTTGTCTCGCATGCACCGGCCAGGCTTAATATTGTTCTTGGAACATGTGGGGCGCCCGCCTTAGTATTGTTCTTTAATATCGATCGCGGCTGAGATTGGCGCATCGCCGCCCCGCTTGGGGTCATGTACCGTTGCAAATGTCGCTGCTTTACTACTCCTCATAGTTCTCTCGTTTGGGTCTGGAATTGCTGTTTGGTAACCAAGTACTGTCGCAACTCGTACCTGTACGCCAACGCAGCCCCTGCCCCATCTTGTAACGTAGATCACAACGGTCAGCAAGACAAACGCCTGTCATTTTTGCCTCGCTTACTGCCGCTGGCATCCCACTCCCCTTCCTTTCGGGATTTCCACTCACGGCAGTTCCCGTACGTGCGTCCACCAAAAAAAAATTAGAAGAACAATGCTAATGCATCCAAGCACCGATCCAGGGTTTCCTCATTCCTTTCTTGTCGCTCTACATATACTATGTACATATTCATCCATCAGTCGACACTGTACTAATCTACTCGTGCGTCATCCCCATTCCCTCTGCTATCTTGCGAGCCAGCGCCTTCTTAAGGTACCACTCACGTGCAAAGGATCGCGTCATCTTGGCAAACACTGCCGGCTGAATCTTGCCTCGCTCCACTGCCCTTCCTAGCATGAATATAGCGTCTCCAAGCGCCCTCTCTTCGGCGACTAGATTATACAGTTGGTTGGATACAACCGTCGGCGCCACAAGTAGCTCGTCAATGTCCGGTTTGGAATGCCTTGCTGAACCCTCAATCACTCCATCGGCCTTGTGAAGCGCCTCGTGTAGAATGCTTGCATTGGATGACAAGACGTTTGACAGCTGTGTAAGCTGGCCCAGTTCTGACTGTAGCCCGGACATGGCATTTAACATGGCGGAACGCTGTGATTGTAAGCCTGAGAGGCTAGATTCGTTTTGCTGACGGCTGTGTTGCCGCATGGATGCCAACGTCTGCGCAAGCTGTCGGAGCAGTGCATCCTTTTCGGGGTTTGGTGGTATAGGCGGCGCGGTCACCGTTGACGGGGGAGGAATGTCAATAGTTAATGGGTCGTCGAGGAGTTGCGGTTGCGGTTTTGGCTGTGACTGCTGCGCGGGTTGCTGTGGCTGTTGCTGCTGCTGCTGCTGTTGAGTCGTATTATGTTGTAGGGTCCATCCTGGTGGTGGACCCTGTTGTTGCCATTGTTGCTGGCTATATGGCGGAAGACCTCTCCCAGGTGGCGGGCCCAGGTTTGGCGGTGCTTGATACTGCGGCGGCCCTTGGTGAGGCGATGTCAAGCTTGGAGGATAGGCAGAGTGACGCGGATCACCCATCCGCTGCTCCGTAGGAGACATGGCGCCTGGGCGGCCACCCTGCTGCGCTTGCGGCGGCAGCGGTGGAGCCGATTCATATCTAGAAGGAACTCGGGATTGGGTTCGTGTGGAACTCAAAGGTGATGTCGGAGGGAGCGGCGGTAGTGGAGGCCCGGATGAGCTCCTCGACCCCGGAGGAGACTTGGGCGGCGGCGGCGGGGGTTGAGGCTCGCTCGGCTGGCGCTGCAGTGATGAAGTTGGCCTCGATGTTACCTCTGGTGGCAGAGGAGGTACTGGTGGTGGTGTCTCGACAGATTGGTCGGCTGGCGCTTGTCTTCGTTGCCGGGCTACTACTGGTGGTTCTTTAGCAAAGACATCAGCAAGTATCGCAAGAAAGTCTTGAAGGGTCGATTTCTATAGCAAAGAAACATTAGTTTACGATGTGTCAAGTGGTGAAATAAGATACCAACGTAAGACTTACATCCCAAAACTGTGCCCAGCCTACGAGATATGGATGGTACACTTGGCCCTGGGGGTCAACATGTTGTCCTGGGCGGATAACCATTGTTTCGGTCGGTGTGACGTATACCAGAGGTGGTTCGCGCGGGTAGCTATGTGGTATCCATATCGACAGCGGAAATCTGTATGTGCTCCCTCGGAAGTTGACCGGTACCGTCCCCGAAAGATGGACAAGCAAGGCGCTCGATCCATTGGTGTAGGCTGCAGGAATTCGTCAGCTTTGCCCGTTTGCAAGATGATGTTTAGGTTGCGGCTCTTGTCGATACTCACTGTATACATCGGTTCGGGGAGACAACGTCGGGTATCGATTTAGTACGCGGGCAACGCCATCGTAGCATCTGTTGACATCGTGGTATTCCTGCAGTCGTGGGGTTAGCAAGATCGCTCCAGGCACGGGGAAGCTAGGTAGCTTGGTTAGCGGTACGCTGGTTAAGACGCTGTATAGCCAGTTCAACACGTGCTGCTGTACAGGCATCGTGGCATTGCGCACTCTATCGGCGTCTGTGAGCTATTGTAAGACCATGTGTTCCGTGTGTATACGCCTTGCGCGAATTATGGTGCTCGTCACGGTGCAAACGTATGATGTAGTTAGCAAATATTAGGCTGACGCTGGTGGTCTGAGAGGGGCAACTCCGAAGCCTTGGTGTTGCGCGGCCCACCGTAAGGTACTCCTTGGCTGCCCGTCTTGAACTGCTTACCCCAGACCATCTTGGCATTTACAACCCACACTTTGCCGTGCCTGAAAAAGGCTCAAATGGGCTTCGGCAGGCATAACTTTCTTATGCTTACTATCACGTACAGGATAGCTTCTGTCTCCTTGCAGGAGCCGTAAGATGGCTTGCTACATCAAAAACTGTAATTGAAAGGAACTCAGAGTTTCCCAGCCGGCAACATGCTAATCTCAAGCAACCCGTGACAACTTCAATCCCAAGACACATGAAGTACCAATTGTTTATTTGGCGGCAGCCTCGCTCGACATCAATGTCGACGGCGAACAATCTCGACCACTGTTCGCAATTGTCAAGTATGTGGAGCTTGCCTTTTCTCCTGTACCTCGTGCCACTGGCAGGCTCCAGGTTATTGGCGGTTGCTGTCTGATATGCTCGTCCTACATGAGACACCAACAGAGTTTACTCCCGGGTGCAAAAGACTGGGCGATGCCACCAAACTTCGGTTCCGCCCATAACGCGATAGCTTTTGTAGGCCTTGAACTTTGGCTGCGAGCGTACTCACGCTAGGCGGATGGCTGGATGCTATATCCACCCAGGCCCGAGGCAGGCAAGCCAATTAGCACGTGCGTTCGTGGTGTCTGTCGTCTCTGTCTAATAATCCTCATGGGCTTGGCTTTCGAGCCCGCCTCCGTGTACAGTGTCGAGACACGCCAGGACAGGCTGAACCAACATCAAGACCAGAACATGGCGATGATATGGCGTCAGGTCGCAACCAACATCAGTGGATTGTAGAAAGAAGTAAGAGCGTCAATGTGGACCCCTGCTAGTTACAGCCTGGTGCCAGTGTCTGTGTAACGTCAGCTATATAAGCATAGTTGGAAGCCTTGGTTAATTGCTCGAATAGCTTTTAATGCCTGATCTTTTGCCGGAATGGGGTAACGGTACAAGGCTCTGTTACAGTCGCAGCATCAACGTAGGGTAGGTAGGCTGTCGAACTATCGTGCTCATCAGGCCCAGAAATTTTGGCGGGGCAGCGCAGCCAAAAAGGTTCTTACCAGACGCAGAGCAGTGAAAGGGCGTCACACAAGTCTGCCATCCCTAGAGCCGGCTGATCCCGAAGAGTCGCACATATTTGACGGCTAGACAGGACTGTGGGAGTTGTTTCCTCTCTTTCAACTACATTTTCTGAATGACAGTATCACAATCCTCAGCCAAAGGAACATATGAGGAACCTTGGCCCTAATTTTTTTTTCTTTTCTTCTCTGGATTCTCAGCGTAAACCCGACCTTTTACAGAGTCCGCTCGTTTCCTAGTTGTCGGCCTGGTCGCTGAACTTTGAATTCGCGCAAGGCATCAGCCGAAACACTCCAAACAGTCATGTTGCCACCAATTCCGAACCTCGGAGACTACGGCCTCTCCCACAACCATGGCTTCCTACCAGATACTCTGCCTCTAACGAGATTGCCAGACCCATACTACAATAAATGGGAAGCCATTGCCGCAAATCTTCAAGCGCTTATCCTTAGCCGCCGTCTTCGCGGCGTCATCGATCGGTTGCCTGTGCTATCAACTATTGGCCTGGAACATGATGCTGAGTGGCGCCGAGCGTACTCACTGCTGTCCTTCATGGCGCATGGCTACATCTGGGGAGGCGACTCACCTTGCGACCGGCTTCCGGCTCCCATCTCGATACCACTTGTTGAAATATCTCATCGGCTGCAAGTCCCGCCTGTCGCCACATATGCGGCTGTCTGCCTCTGGAACTTTAAGCCGCTTTTCGTAGACGAGGATATTGACAATCTAGAAAACCTTGCTACTCTCAACACCTTCACGGGATCTATCGACGAGTCGTGGTTTTACCTTGTTTCCGTGGCCATCGAAGCCCGTGGCGCGCCCATCCTCTCGCTCATGCTGACTGCCATGGCAGCTGTGAGGCATGACGATTCAAAAACAGTCACTCGCTGCCTGTGCACATTTGCCGAGAGACTCACAGATCTCACCAAGATCCTGCAGCGCATGCACGAAAGTTGCGATCCGACAGTGTTCTATCACCGAATTCGGCCCTTCCTGGCGGGCAGCAAGAACATGGCCGAGGCTGGCCTCCCATATGGTGTTATATACGAAGAAGGCTCCGGTCAAGAAGAATATCAACAATTCAGCGGTGGTAGCAATGCGCAAAGCAGCCTCATTCAGTTCTTCGACATTGCCCTTGGCATTGAGCACTTCCCAACAGGAGAGTCGAGCGCCACGCTGACGGAAAAGCAAACACAAGCCGCGAAACGGCACAACTTTATTCAGGATATGCGCAGATATATGCCTGGACGACATGCCGACTTTTTGAATGACGTATCGGGCGTTGCCAACATTCGCCCATATGTCGAGAGCCGGACGCGCGACAAGGAGCTTTGCCTCGCCTACGACGCTTGTCTCGCCATGCTGAGCGCATTCCGCGACAAGCACATTGCCATTGTCACCAGATACATCATTACGCCATCTCGCGAAGTCCGCGCCCGCAGCAGATCAAGAAGCCCAGAAGCTACAAGGGATCGTATGAATATCGCTGTAGCATCACGGAAGGATAGCGGAAAGTCACAAAAAGGTACTGGAGGTACCGCCTTGATACCATTTCTGAAGCAAGCTCGCGACGAGACTGGCGAGCCGGCTGTAGAGGAATGGACAAAGCGCTTTATGAAGCGGCAGATTAGGACGTCTGGCCAAGGTGACTTCTTCCTTGGAAAGCCGGATGAGGGCGCGCCGGCTATAATAGAAGATGTACAAGTCAAGGGGCTGGCCGAGTCTTGGACGATGGAAGATGAAGTTGGGGGCATTTGCCTCTACTGAACGATAAACAACCAGATCTCCTAACAAGAAAAGACCGGCCTTCGAGGGATAAAAGAAGAAACTCAGCTCAAGCTAGATTATAAAAAAACGTCCAACCGCGCAAAGGACGCACACAGCTTTCCCACACTCCTGAATTTCACAGCTCGGGTTATACCTTGTATAATTATTCACGGCGCGAGGTGGCCTATATCATCTAGACAGGATAAGTTAGAACTACTTAGACACTACGATTCTCATACACACGAACCACACTTCTTGTAACTTTCAAACCAGGAGAGTTTAGCCACTCGCATACACAAAAAGGGTATTATTGTAGAAAAAGAAACAATACTGTGGCAGGCCGCGGGAGTGTACGAGCGAATGAGAGGTCCACGCACTCCGAAGATTAGTCATACTCACAGCAGGGCAGAATTGCACTATACTGCTTTAGGCATAGCCGCCACCGCTCTGTACAGTACGTCGCGTTTGAGACAAAAGACTGGCGCCAGATATTCTGTGATCGTTTTGGCCTAACCCATCCCTGTGCACCAGCAGCATCGACGCCAACCTCCAGCCGTCTGCCGTGCTATCGTGTGAAGCTTGGCTGGTATCGTCGCGCGCAAATTTTGTGCCCTCAAATGCGCACGTAGTGCATTCAGGCGCCTGGTCTTACTTTTGACCGATTCGCCTCCCTCGGCTGCCCTTTGAACGGGTTCAACGAATTTGGCCTTTCTCGTCCCCTTCACTTTTGCCACCCAGGCTGCACGCACGAGATCTCATCGAAAACTCACCCGAGCGATAGATACGTGAGTAAAAGGGCTCGGCTACGCCGCGGCAGCTAGTTTTGACAAGATGGCCGACTACGACGAGGAATATGACTACGAAAACTACGATGAGGAAGAGTCTGGTGTTACCCCCGAGGACTGCTGGACTGTCATCTCATCTTTTTTTGAATCCAAGGGTCTTGTCTCTCAGCAGACGGCGTCTTTTGACGAATTCACACAGTCTACCATCCAGGACCTCGTGAGCGAGTACTCCAAAATCTCCCTTGATCAGCCAAATCCGCCATCCGACGACGGTCGCAAGATTAGCGTTCGTCGATATGAAATCGAATTCGGCAGTGTCATGGTTTCGCGCCCATCCATAAGTGAGACCGATGGAACTGTCACCTCCCTTCTCCCGTACGAGTGCCGCGACCGCAACCTGACGTACGCTGCGCCAGTATATATCAAGATTACCAAAAAGGTTCAGGTTGCTGTGGAAAAGGAAATTCCTTTGAACGAGCTGGACGACGCTCAACATGCCGAATTTGCTAGGACCGAAGAGCTACCTACGAAGCTAGAATGGGAGTCTGAGGATACTGGCGAGGCCGACAACTCCAACAAGCCAGAGGTTTGGAAGGACATGGTCTTTGTCGGTAAACTCCCCGTCATGGTGAAGTCCAAGGTGTGCCACTTGAGCCGCGAGCACGATGATAACCTATTCCTCGTCAACGAGTGCCCTTATGACCAGGGCGGCTACTTTGTTATCAACGGTAGTGAAAAGGTTCTCATTGCGCAGGAACGATCTGCTGCCAATATTGTGCAGGTCTTCAAGAAGGCACAGCCTAGCCCCTATACCTACACAGCTGAGATCAGGAGTGCCCTCGAAAAGGGCTCGCGCCTCATCTCCAGCCTTATGCTGAAGTTGTACGGCAAGGGCGAATCTGCTCGTGGCGGTTTTGGACAAACTATTCATACCACGCTGCCTTTTGTAAAGTCCGACCTCCCCGTTGCCATCGTTTTCCGAGCTCTGGGTGTTGTGTCTGATGAAGATATCCTGAACCACATCTGCTACGACCGCAAGGATTCCCAGATGCTCGAAATGCTTCGTCCTTGTATTGAGGAAGCTTTCTGCGTCCAAGACCGTGAGGTTGCTCTCGACTTCATCGGTAAGCGTGGCAACAGAGACCAGGCTGGCCTTGGTCGTGAGAAGCGTATTCGCGTTGCACGCGACATCCTTCAGAAGGAGACTCTTCCCCATATTTCCCAAGAAGCTGGCAGTGAAACCCGCAAGGCGTTCTTCATTGGGTACATGGTTCACAAGCTGCTGCAGTGCGCTCTGGGTCGACGCGAGCCTGATGACCGTGACCACTTTGGTAAGAAGCGTCTGGACTTGGCCGGTCCGCTGTTGGCCAAGCTGTTCCGCGGAATCATGCGCCGTATGCACGGAGAACTGGCCAACTACCTGCGACGATGTGTTGAAGGCAACAGACACTTCAACTTGGCTGTCGGTATCAAGCCGGGGACTCTGTCAAACGGTCTGAAATATTCTCTTGCCACGGGTAATTGGGGTGACCAGAAGAAGGCTATGAGCTCTACAGCTGGTGTCTCCCAGGTGCTTAACCGTTACACATTCGCATCGACCCTCTCCCATCTTCGACGTACCAACACTCCCATCGGCCGAGACGGAAAATTGGCCAAACCCCGACAGTTGCACAACACCCACTGGGGTCTCGTTTGCCCTGCGGAGACCCCTGAAGGACAGGCTTGTGGTCTCGTCAAGAATCTTTCACTCATGTGCTATGTTTCTGTCGGTTCACCTGCTGAGCCTCTGATTGATTTCATGATCAACAGGGGTATGGAAGTCATTGAAGAGTATGAGCCATTGCGCTATCCACACGCTACCAAGATTTTCGTCAACGGAGTCTGGGTTGGTGTGCATCAAGATCCTAAGCACTTGGTGAACCAAGTCTTTGACACGCGCCGAAAGTCATACCTCCAGTATGAAGTCTCCCTTATCCGAGATATCCGTGATCAAGAGTTTAAGATTTTCTCGGATGCTGGAAGAGTGATGCGTCCCGTATTCACTGTTCAACAAGAAGATGACCCCGAGTCTGGACTTGACAAGGGACAGCTTGTTTTGACAAAGGATCTTGTCAATAAGTTGGCTCAAGAGCAAGCTGACCCGCCTGACGACCCAGAAATGAAGATTGGTTGGGAGGGCTTGATCAAGACTGGTGCCATTGAATACCTCGATGCCGAAGAAGAGGAGACGGCCATGATTTGCATGACGCCAGAGGATCTGGAGCTATACAGATTACAAAAAGCTGGTGTTGCCATGGATGACGACAACGGTGATGATCTCAACAAACGACTGAGAACGAAGACGAACCCGACGACGCATATGTACACGCACTGCGAGATTCATCCCAGTATGATTCTCGGCATTTGTGCCAGCATTATCCCTTTCCCCGATCACAACCAGTCTCCTCGTAACACCTATCAGTCTGCCATGGGTAAACAGGCCATGGGTTTCTTCTTGACCAACTACTCTCGCCGTATGGACACAATGGCCAACATTTTATACTATCCCCAAAAACCTCTTGCCACAACACGATCCATGGAATTTCTCAAGTTCCGTGAACTGCCAGCTGGTCAAAACGCCATTGTCGCTATTGCTTGCTACTCTGGTTACAACCAGGAAGATTCCGTCATTATGAACCAGAGTAGTATTGACCGTGGCCTGTTCCGAAGCTTGTTCTTCCGATCATACTCCGATCAGGAGAAGAAGGTTGGCTTGAACTACACTGAAGTGTTTGAGAAGCCTTTCCATCAGAACACCCTGCGCATGAAGCACGGGACGTATGACAAGCTTGACGAGGATGGCATCGTGGCACCTGGTGTCCGTGTATCTGGAGAAGACATTATTATTGGCAAGACAGCGCCTATTGACCCCGACTCACAAGACTTGGGTACACGTACTACGGCGCACCAGAGACGTGATATCTCGACGCCGCTTCGTAGCACCGAAAACGGCATCGTCGATTCTGTTATTGTAACAGTCAATGCCGACAATGTCAAATACGTCAAGGTGCGAGTGCGGACTACCAAGATCCCGCAAATTGGTGACAAGTTTGCGTCTCGTCACGGTCAAAAGGGTACGATTGGTGTTACGTACAGGCAAGAAGACATGCCTTTTACTCGCGAAGGTGTGACTCCGGATATTATTATTAACCCTCACGCCATTCCCTCGCGAATGACAATTGCTCACTTGATCGAGTGTCTTCTGAGCAAGGTTTCAACGCTGGAAGGCATGGAGGGTGATGCTACACCGTTTACGGATGTCACAGTAGACTCCGTCTCAGACCTGCTACGCAAGCACGGCTACCAATCTCGAGGCTTCGAGGTCATGTACAATGGATACACCGGCCGCAAGCTGCGAGCACAGGTTTTCTTTGGGCCAACCTACTATCAGCGTCTGCGCCACATGGTCGACGACAAGATTCACGCGCGGGCCCGAGGCCCAGTGCAGATTATGACAAGACAGCCTGTGGAGGGTCGTGCCAGAGATGGTGGTCTCCGTTTCGGCGAAATGGAACGCGATTGTATGATTGCGCACGGAGCTGCTGCTTTCTTGAAGGAGCGTCTGTTTGAGGTGTCCGATGCTTTCCGAGTCCACGTTTGCGAGATTTGCGGTCTTATGACGCCGATTGCGTAAGTAAATTTTGCGAGCCCGTTCTATTGATACAAAATTGCTTATATTACATGATAGGAACCTGTCCAAGCAATCATTTGAATGCCGACCTTGCAAGAACAAAACCAAGATTGCGCAAATTCACATCCCGTATGCAGCAAAACTCTTGTTCCAGGAACTCCAGTCGATGAACATTGCAGCGCGCATGTTCACGGATCGTTCTGGCGCTTCCATTAGATAGTTGTGTGGGGAATAGATGGTGGGAGACATTTTTGGTTATTTCTTTATACAAAAATGCTGAAAAAAAATGGATATACGAAACGGATGGCCGTTTAGAAAGACAAGATGGGTTATTGACTTGGGAAGCGGCGCATGGTGTATAATAAAACAGTACGAGTAGCTGGAATAGGCGGCGGGTCGATATGGACAGCCTTTCGCGGTTTCGGCCACGGCCTGTACCAATAGAAGGATAATAAATTCCGTGATCCTAACAAGAATCTTTCTGGTCTTGTTCGCATGGTGTTCGTGCAAGGTGTTCGTGCAAGGTGTTCGTGCAAGGTGTTCGTGCAAGGTGTTCATGCAAGGTGTTTGCGCCGCCGTCAAGGTTTATGTTGAGCCTGATCGGTTACACTTTTGACGAACCACCCCCACCATTATCTTTGTCGCCCATGACTTCTAACGAGCTTCTAACGTTTTGCTCGCGCTTGTATTCTTCTTCGAGGGCTCGCTGCATGTCAAAGTCGAGTTGTCGCTCACGTTTTATTCTTTGCTGCTCCATGTCGCGGATGACGCCTTGATGCATTGCCTTTTTTGGTGGCTCGTTAGCTTCTTTTCCTTGAGTGCTGGGCCAGGTTAGCTCAGTAATTGGACTGGTTCTTACATCTTGCTCTGCTTTTTGCTGGAAGTGGACAAAGACGATGGTGCTCATGGCAAAGAGCGAGGTGCCCAAAAGGGTCATTTTCGATGCTCGTGACATGGCATCGGGAAGCGCGAAGCGCTTAGAAGGATTTGTAGGACAAGTAGGCTTTTACCTGTCAGTCTATCGTCTTTCTTGATGTATACTGCAAATTTCAATGCCGTTTTAAGAAATACGGCGACGAAAATTGGTTGTTGCGTTCTTTTCGAGACTATTCTGTGGTCGCAGAAGGTTAGGCTTCGGCAGGTCAAATTCAAAGCTGCAATTGGGAAATGGCCCCACCACAGCTCGCCGCCATAAACCACCACCCAAGCACCGCAACGTCGTCGTATGTCATCGTCCCTGCAGCCGCTTCCCCAACCTTTGCATTCATCCATCGCGATCGGCCGCTCTACATCGGCACAACCTCTTTCCAACTGCGAACCACCTTGTGACGATTTACTCGATACCTATACAATAGCCCAACATGGTCAGCATACGCCGCTTGCCCTTGTCACTATGGGCAGGCAACTGCTCATCCCTTCCAGGCGATGACCTTGGCTAATCATGTCTACAGTCTGCTCAGAACTCAGCGGGCATTCAGACCCTCCTCGATGTGCGTCGCATTGTTCTTTTTGTGGCTTTTTGCTTATGGAGGGATTGCTAATGTGAAATAGGCCGAGCGAGAGGCTTCCAAAATTGTTCAGAAGGGTAAGCGAGTTGCTTTTGCGGCTGTGTTTTGGTCAGTTGATGCTAACGCTGTTGGTTTTCCCTTTGCAGCCCGAGAATGTGAGTGGCTCTAGATTCAGCCTTCAGATCAATCATTTCGAAAATGTGTTGACCGATGATGTTTGCGTCACACTACAGTCCGCACAAAGCGCATTAAAGAAGCTCGCGACGAAGCCAAGAGCGACATTACCGACTACAAGTCCAAGAAAGAAGACGAGTACAAAAAGTTCGAAGCCGAGGTTTGTTCCCCTCTCTACTTACAACAAGAGGGATTTGGGTGTTATTTCAGGTGCTGACGTTTGTTCCGTACAGCACAGCAAGGGCGACAAGGAAGCCGAGGACGAAGCCTCCAAGGGCGCAGAGAAGGAAATCAAGGACATTCAAGAGGCGGGAAAGAAGAGCCAGGCCGGCATTGTCAAGGACCTGCTTTCTGCTGTCTACGATGCCAGCCCTGTCGCGCCTTCAAAGGCTGATGCATAATTGCGGGTTAGGACGACTGTACTGGAATGTTGGTAGACGTGGTTATAGACGTGCAAATGATGCGCAGTGTATAGCGTTTTATTTTTCCTGCATGGATGGGCTCGTGGGCTCACGGATGATGATGTCCTATACTACCGGACAGTTATAGAAACTCCGTTACTGTTGTTGTTGCTGTGTGTTCTTTATTATTTTCGGAATCACCGAAGAAATTCCACTAGTGTACCTAACACTTCGCCTAGCTCCTTGTTCTCCTCCTCGCTTGTGTCTATGCCTTGCTGCTGCTCTTGTATCGTCTTTTTGAGGATGTCGAGTCCGTCATCTCTGTCTGCGAGTAGCTTTTTGATGCGCTGCTTTGCCCCCGTGTCCTCTGCCGCCAGCCATGCTAGAACTACTGCAATTAGCTGCAATGTATACAGCCCGACGTCGAGTCGGCGTGTCATGAGCTCGTATTCCTGCCCGTCTTTATCCTGGTCGTCACCACCTCCGTGCGCCCAGCTGTCCTTGGTTTCCTTTTCTGCTCGTGCCACGCGTGAAGAGTACGTCTGGTGCAGCGTCACCAGCTTTCCAATCTTTTCGTAGTCCTTTTCGACAAACTTTGCCAGCGTGCGGATGCGCTCTGGCGAGTCGCTGGGAAGTGTGCGCAGCATGTTGGAGAAGATGCTTAGTAGGTGGTCGATTAGCCTGTGCTCGGTCGTCTTCATGAAGACGGTGAAGAGGTTCTTCAGTCCGCCTGCTTCGACAAGCTTGTTGCAAGTGTTGATACCTGCGGAGCCGGATGACGCGTGGTCGAGGAGACGCAGGGCTGGCGGCTTGGACATCTTGCCTTCCTTTAGCATGATAAGACAGAGTTCTACACCCTCTGCTTCGAGAAATTTCTCTTTGCCGTCTACTTCGTCGGCTGTGCAGGTTAGTGCTTCGAATATGTTCTCCATGAATTCCTCTTCTTCGGTCCCACGGTCCGGGTCACGCTTGCGGTATTGCGCTACCAGCTGGAGGAGCATGTCTACCGCATCGACCTCCGCTAATTTGCGGCGGTTCTCCTTTGATGCCTGTGCTAGGATGGCTATGATTTCGGCGGCATATTGCTTGTTTTGTGTGACGGTGCTTTCTTTACGTTGGATTCGTTGGAATAGCCATTGGATTAGGCGTTCTTGTTGTCCGATTCTGTGTGCGGCTGATCCTCTCGCGCAAAGGTTTTCAAGTACACCAAGGGCGTAGTAGACGCCGTTGCGGTCGGATTCGTCGTCTTCATTGAGGCGCGAAAAGTTGGATACGAGCAAGTCGACAAGGTCGGCGTCCATTAGCGCGTCGACAAGCTCATTGAATTGGGATTCGTTGGCAGTCACGTCTTCGTCTGTCAGTTCGCCGATGATCTCAATCGCGTCAATGGCAATGTCAGTGTTTTCGTGTGCCAGCAGGCCGACGAGGCTGTTGACGCTGCCGAGCTTGACAAGCTCGCCATACAGCTCTGGGTGCTCAGCCAGGATCGAGAGACCCTTAATATCGGCGTCCAGGTCCGCCTCGCTGCTTATGAATTTTTGCGGTTCAGACTCGAACTTTGCGCGCAGCTCGGCGTTCTTGGTTATGTGCTTTTCAAAATTAAGTGCCATGCGCCGGAGCCAGGCGATATCAATCTTTTCTTGCGCGTTGCCGTCAGCTTCGGCTTCATCAACATAGTCGAGAATTTGTGATTCTTGCTTGCTTATGCCGCCGCCAAAGAAGCGACCTTCTTCGTCATCGCCGGCATCGTCTTCGGGTGGCATTTCGGGACCAAAGTCTTCGTTGTCGTTATCGTCCCTGGCCGGTTCGTCTTCGACGCGCGCTCTGCGACTCGACTCGCCGTCGGCTGATAGTCTACTTGCCTTGTATATTTCGTCTTTCTGTGTTAGTACCATTGAGGTGCTGTGCACGGGGGATAGCGAAGTTTGGACGTACTTGGGTCGCGAACAGCGTCGAGCTTTCTCTTGCCTGCGGCGTCTGCATTCTAGCCCTTGATTAACTTACACATTTTTGGGAACGCAACATGCAATGCGGGTTTTTCCTCTTACCTTGAATATTTCGTCGACGCTGGCCATGTTGGCGGGTGTTTATGCGCTGCCCCGATGGCGCAGTTCAGTCAGGGTACGGTGTCAAACGGCAGTTTACAAAGCTCATGCTACGCGCAAGTGGTGCTGGATTTGGTCGGGAGGTGGTGGGCCAGCTACCTTTTTCTGATGCACCTACCTACTTACTTAGTACATAAGTACAGCTGCGGCGTGCCGAGTTGGGCTGGTCCACCAGATCTGAGATGGGAAACAGGAACACGGCACCAGCCAGGCTTTAGTCGACCCAGACGAAGGTCGCATGATCCCAGGGTCACCATGACGTCCAAAGGAGGTGATATCTGAAACAATGCACGACATGACAGACGCTCACAGGCACCCGGGCCACCCCGATGGTAGCATTTATTCTGATGACCATGAAACACACGAGGTCTCCCGGGTAGGCTCCGTGTCGTCCGATGCTGATACCGGACCGGTGGCGCCTTAAGACGCCGAATCCGACCCTCACCCCGATAGAGACCGTCTGTAATTATACGCCAGCTCAGAGTGGTTGGCTATAACTTGCGATGGTGAGTTTACTCTTTCCCCCCCCCCCTCTTCTTTCTTTTCGTCCCACCTTATGAACACATTCGGTGTACCCAGTGCGTCTGTTCACACAATCTCGCCAGGGCTCGAACATAGTCAGCATGCCGTGGACCGAACATCTTAGATGTCCCGCGTATGTACGCGCGGGAATGACAGTTCTACGGTCTAGTGACGCTGAGTCTGACCACGCAGGCTATATTATATTTCGAAAGAGTCCAGAGTTGAAAGACAGACCTGGAACAAACGTGTAATACCTCTCAAAGTCATATGCGAGTAGTCAACTGAAAAGTGCCAAGTCGCAGCATATGTATGTAGCCTATGTAGTAGCCTATGTAGTTCCACTGCCCCCTCAGCCTAGCCGGCTAGGCTTACGCCTGCAAGAATGAGTCTTGCTCCTAGTTTCTTTGACTCGGCTAAAATAAGAGCAACGCGCAGCAGGAACGCATCTACAATCCTAATTGCAAGATGCAGTACTCTATACCCTCCATCCGACGCTAACGCGCCAACGGCCGTGCATTTAAGAAGAAGCAAAGAGTCGTCCGCCCGCCAGGCTGAGGTGGGGCCCGCGACCCACGGCATTAGTAACCTTAGCAGGTACCCAAGGTACCACTACTTAGGTAGGTATGTAGGTACTAGGTAGGTATTATTCCTTCACCACCTAATACCAGTAGACGCACCTGTGAGTCCGACGTGTGCTCCGTACGCCCCGCTGAGCAGGTACGCTGCCCCTGGATCCACCCAACCCCGACCCCTACTCTATGTACCTAGTTGGTAATTTAGTACGAGTAGGCATACAGCACCGAAGGTTCCCTGACCCGAACTCGACCCGACTCCGACTACGAGTATGTACTCGCATTGCAGACCACTCAACGCATAAACTGGCATGCTATTACAACGGCGGCCCAAGCAGTGTGCGTCTAAAAGCATCTGGCTCACCTGCTATAGTAGTGTCCTTGTCATGATCATAGGCATGTCCACCTAAAATTCTTCACCACAAACCAAAGCAGCATCGAAAACGCCAGCAAAGAATAAAGGGGGAACTGACATCCGGCGCGCCACGATTCCAATCCGCCTCCACCGCCGGGGGTAGGATGCCAGACCACCACCACCACCACCACTACCACCGCCGGTCTCACGACAGCACTGGTGAACCACCCGCCTCGACGAGTTCTTTCCGCGCAGACGCCTCAGCTCTGGCGGTGCCATCAGGATCTCTGCCGCGTCGGTTATCGAGCCTGAGCCCGCCAGCTGCTTCGCCCACCCGCCGCCATCTGCCACGAACCTCGTCGCTGCTGCCCGCGCCGCGGTATCAAGACGAACAAGCCGAGCCAAACTCGCAGGCGGCCACCATCAACTACCCACGAGACCGAGAACAGCTCAAATCTCCGAGCGACACTGCCAGTCCAGGCACACGAGACCAACAGCATCCAACATACGCCGCAGGATCACCGCGACGGACCACGCGCACCACTCCCCGACCATCCTCTCCTGTCCGGCCTGGCAGCGCCGACACAGCCGAATTGTTTAATAGCGAGCTACGCGAGAGCACCGATCCCGGAGCACAAGACCGTAGCTCCTTTAGATCAGACTACTTCAAGCTCTCTGTCGACCCCGAACCACCATTTACGCCTCTCCCGCCACTCCAACTTCTGCCCACCCTGGACAGTAGCATCGCTGAACCACTGGCCCCTCTCATAGGACAGGTAGAACGGCAAGTGCAAACACAACCAGAGGGGACTGTGCAGGCGGGACAAGCTCTGGCAGAAATTAGCCCAGAACGACAACGAAACCTGCAAACGCTGCCCGGAACCACGATGCCACACGATCGGCAAGAAAGCCACGCCTCAAGCAGGCAGTCGCAAACCTCGAGTAGACAATCTAAGCGCCGAAGCTCGAGAGGCAGTGCTCCAGATTCAGAAAAGCCCAGGAGCGCGAAACCAGCGTCGCAAAAGGCAATGCTCTCTCGAGCTCTCCAAAAGGCAAACACAGCTGTACAGCTCGACAATGCACAGAATCTCGAGGGTGCTAGGCAAGCGTATGCGGAGGCCTGTGACTTGCTTCAGCAAGTTCTAAAACGGACTACGGCAGACGAAGACAAGAAAAAGTTAGAAGCCATTGTAAGTGAAACAACTGACCCGCATGCCTGCATTGCCCACTCTGACATGATGTTGCACCCAACAGCGCCAAACATACGCCAGCCGCATCGAAGAGCTGGATCAAATGGGACATTGGCAGGGTCAAGACTCTGGCTCCAAGGCTCTGCCCGCACGACCTGGCAGTGATGACTATCAATTACCGTCTCCGGAATACCTCCATGGAAGCGGTGCTGGCCCATTACTACCGGCTTCGCAAGCAAAATGGGACGTGTCGAGTGCTGGGTATGGCGGACCAGCACCAGAGGCACAGTCATCTCCTCGACCACGGACAGAACAAAGTCAATTACCTCAGCCATCTTCGTCTCATCGTCGCCGCACGTCGCAAGGAACGCAAAATGGCTCATACCAAGGAGCACAGCACGGTATATTGCAATCCTCCTTCTCTCGCCAAAGTTCCCGTCACCCATCATCAGCCGAGCAGGGTCTGCCACAACCCTTGAATACACAACGAGCTCCTACGTCGCCCAGAACCTCTCTACCTCATCGCCGAAATGACGCGCATCAGTACTCGAATTCGCAATCAAGTCGCGGCTCGGAATCGAGAAACCAACACGGACATATGCGTGGTGTGAGCCAAAGTTCATGGCTAGATGCCATTGGCGAATCAGGTGGCTCTGGCAACTCTTCTCTTCACTCACGATCATCGTCCCATGGCTACCGTAGAAATCATATTCGAGAACTTAGCGGCAACACTGAAACAGAGTTTGATACTGCCCTCGACGCCGCCATCGAAGCTGCCTATGACGACGGATACGAGCCAATGTCGTACGACGAATTCGGCCGCAGAGAGAGCGGAGAGGAGGCTGTGGCCAAGGTGATGCGACGGGTCGAAATTGCTCGGGAGCGCGTTCGTCAAACAGAGCGGGAGACGTACGGATACACCAATGGTTTTGAAACTCAACAAAGGCAGCAGGAACAGGAACAGGAACAGGAACAGGAACAGGAACAGGAACAGGAACAGGAACAGGGGCAGCAGCAGAAACCGCCACCCCAGTTCATGCTACCCGGACATCGTTCCAATCAGAGCAGCAGAGACGCCCAAGGAGGGTTCTATGACGACAACTCCTCTGATGAAGAAGAGCGAATGCTTGAAGAAATGGCACGCGACTACGACATTGGACAGTTTACCATGGATAGCGCGCCCGCTACAAACGGTAACCGTCAGCCTCATCAGAACACAAAGCACGAAGATGCTTTGTTGATCGGACCCGCACCTGTTGAGCCTGCGAGAGCACTGAAGGAAAAAGTTTCGCTTTCCAATATTAGCCTTGGACCAAGTATGCCGCCCCCAAAGCAATCTCTCCCGGAACTCCCCCCACCACGAGGAGCTCAAGCGCAGCAAAGCGTGCGGAATAGGCGCCTCTCTGGCCAGAATCCCAAACAACTCAAAATTGAGACAAAAAAGCTCAACCCTCCCAAGATGCCTGCGCACTACCTCGAGCAGCCAAGGAGTGCGACGATGAGAGAAACGGATGAAGAACGACCAGCTACTGCGACTGAACGACCTCATAACGCCTCACATGCAAAGTCTGCCCCATCGTTCGATATTCAAGGAGTAGAAATTGCCCCGATGTCACCTTCTCGACAAAAAGGAGCGGTCGAGTCAGATGAGAGCAAGGCTGTGTCGCCACCTGCGCACAAGATCAGAAAGAACTTTTCTTCATCTAGCCTGCGGAGCATGAAGAGTCGGAATATGTCTCTTTCTAACCTTGACGAAGGATCCGATATGTCGCCTTTAACCCCGTCCAGCAATCAGTTCGGCGGGTTAAGGACACCGGCAGTTCCAGCTATACCAACGCCATTGAGCTCAGAGTTCCGGGATAACCTGGATTCTGCTTCTACAGGCGTTCATCTCTTTGACGACCACTTTCATCAGCCAACCACTCCTGGGTCCCCTGACGCCGCGGCGCAAGACGCGCCGGTTCCTCTAGAGCCTTGTCCGAGCGATTTCTTGCTCCGGCCGTTCTGGCTCATGAGATGTCTCTTTCAGACACTGGTGCACCCACGAGGTGGCTACGTCAGCACCAAGCTGTTTGTACCGCGAGACGTGTGGAGAGTCAAGGGTGTAAAGTTGAAGAATGTCGATGATAAGATTGCAAACTGTGATCTTCTTACAGCAGCGCTGTTGAAGCTGGCGCATGTTGATACTTGCGACGCGGATGCGGTGCTGGAGGAGATGCAGTCATTGGAGGGAGTACTCGAGCAAGTGCAGACGACATTGGCACGAAAGCTAGGAAATGAAGTAGGGTTGCAGGGCTCGGCAGCACTTTTCAAAGACGCATCTGGAGCGGGAGACCCAGATGGCACCTCTAGTGCATCGCGCTCCGGGAGCACGTCGGGCAAATCGTCGTTCTCTTGGCGGCGGCTGCGGTCAAAGAGCTCGGGAGTTGGACTGGGCGGCGCGTACAATGGAAAAACCGCAGCGTCGGAAGCCTCCCGAGATACGAATAGCAGCATGTCGAGTTTACCGATGACGCAGCAGCCGACCAGCCGCCCGGCTCGGCGGGATGTCGCCCAAGCGCAGTTTCTTGGTCCAAATGCCAATTACATGGGTGCGCTGGCACGCCTATTTGACGCGGCGCAGGCAATTGGTAAGGATGTTTCGTAACAAAAGAAGAAGGGAGCTAAGCTAACCTGGCGACAGACGAGATTGCACGTCAAGTAGAGGATCCTGGGCTTCGTCATGCCGACAAGACGCAGGTTGGCTTGGAATTGTGCACTCGGCACGCAGCCGAGTTTTTTGGATTTTACATTTGCAGATTTGCCTTGAATGACATGAGCCTACTGATGGAGAAGTTTATCAAGCGGGGAAGTGAATGGGTGCTGGCGTGATCAAATCATCACTGGAGTTTTTTTGTCAACTCGGGAAGAATATGGCGCTGGGGTATGTCACGGTCAATGACGAACACAATGATTACATGATATGTATTTTAGTATTTCTCATGAAAGTTGATTTATATAGAGTTGGGCTGCATGACAGGAGAGCAACGCCTCGGTCCAATACCAACCCTCTTTATGTGGAATGATGTTGCATGTAGCACGTGCATATATATTTCAAGATCACTGCTGAGAAATATTCCGCTGCTGCGGGACTTCGAAAGTATTATACTGCATTAAAAGCTCATGCACGAGCTTGATTCCCATTGTAGACGGCACGTAGCATAATAGTCGTGTAAGTGTCGGTGCTGGGAAGGTGATATCCGACGGCGGGTGGGTCTATCGACTACCTCTGGAAATATTTATAGAAGCGCGCGCAACTGGCAGATCAACATTCAAGCAGCCAGGACCTCGTACTGCCAGTGATTTGGACACCCCAACCATACAGCAATTCTTTATCTTTACGCAAATGTTACCGGCGTAAGCATATAGATAGATGTTCACGGTCAGAAGAGCAGCACGAGCATGGAAGGGGCATTGTCTAGCTTTGCGCTCCGTTGGGGTTGGACATGCCCACCTTGACTGGTCAATCGCTCGACGAGCTTTTGCATCGCAAACTAAACCGTCACCCGCCGAAATTGAAGCACGAATAGCCGCTATTCCAATTGAGCGATATAGAAACTTTTGCATTGTGGCGCACATTGACCATGGAAAGAGCACGCTCAGCGATCGATTGCTCGAGCACACAGGGACCATCTCGACGAATGAAGCGAACAAGCAGATTCTCGTAAGTACAAGCCATTTATGTGTTTCGCTTCAGTTATTTAATGGAGCTATTACATGAGAGGCTTGCAAGCTGACTTCTCTCTTTGCGGCGCACTAGGACAAACTCGACGTCGAACGCGAACGAGGCATCACCGTCAAGGCGCAAACATGCACAATGATATACAATTATCGCGGCAAAGACTACCTGCTGCACCTCGTGGATACCCCCGGGCATGTTGATTTTCGTGCAGAAGTCACCCGCTCTTACGCCAGTTGCGGGGGCGCATTGTTGCTTGTCGATGCGAGCCAGGGAATTCAGGCACAGACCGTATCCAACTTTCACCTGGCCTTTGCACAGGGTCTTGCTCTAATTCCGGTAGTGAACAAGATTGATATGCCGTCTGCAGATGTCCCATCTGTGCTAGACCAAATTGAAAACAGTTTTGAGCTGGATCCAGAAACCGCTGTTTTGGTCAGCGCAAAGACGGGCAAAGGCATAGATAAGGTTCTTCCAGCAGTGGTGGAACAGATTCCGCATCCCAAGGGAAAATTGGAGAAGCCGTTGAAAATGCTGCTTGTGGACTCGTGGTATGACAACTTTCGCGGCGTTATTCTACTCGTGAGAGTGTTTGATGGTACTATCCGCGCTGGTGACAATGTCGTCTCTCTTGGGACTGGTATGAAATATACTGTCGGCCAGGTCGGCATTCAGTACCCGGATGCCACACCACAAAGCGTGTTATATGCTGGGCAAGTGGGCTACGTCTATTTCAATCCAGGCATGAAAAAGATCTCGGACGCAAAGCTGGGAGATACTTTTACGGCTATTGGAAGTGAGGACGCCGTCGAGCAGTTACCGGGGTTTATAGAGCCTAAGCCAATGGTCTTCGTTGCTGCCTTTCCTACGGACCAAGGAGACTATCACAAATTGGCTGATAGCATCAACCAGCTTGTCCTCAATGACCGAAGCGTCACATTGCAAAAGGACTTTTCAGAAGCTCTTGGAGCAGGTTGGCGCTTGGGTTTCCTCGGCAGCCTACACTGCTCCGTTTTCCAGGATCGTTTGCGACAGGAGCATGGGCGGGACGTAATTATAACAGATCCTACTGTTCCGACAAAGATAATATTGGCCAATGGGTCGGAAGAGATTGTGCAGAACCCTTCGCTGTTCCCTGATGCTGGTGACCAGCGAGTGCGGACTGCTCAGCTATTAGAACCGTAAGTTGAAAATCTTCCTTATTGGCTGGAAATTATTACCATTGATTTCTAACGCAAAAAGTAGATATGTCAAGGCAACAATCATTCTTCCGGAAGAATACCTTGGCCGAGTAATTGAGCTTTGCGAAGCCAATCGCGGCCAGCAGAAGAGCATTGAATTCTTCCGCGCTGATCAAGTCATTCTTATTTACGATATCCCCGCCGCGCAGCTTGTAGATGACTTGTTTGGAAAACTTAAAGGAGCAACGTATGTATACTGTCTTCTGTCTTCTAGAGAAAGGAAGCTTTTCCTGTTGAAGCGGGCTAACGATTCTCGCTCATACAGCAAAGGATATGCCACACTTGACTACGAGGATGCCGGATGGCATGAAAGCAAGCTTGTAAAGCTACAGCTTCTCGTGAACAAACAACCTGTGGATGCCATTTGTAAAGTTGTCCATCTTTCTCAGACAGAGCGGCTGGGACGACATTGGGTCACAAAATTTAAGGAACATGTTGACCGTCAAATGTTTGGTAAGTGAGCTGATACAGCACTTCGAATCTACGATATGCCGTCCGTGCTAACCTATCTTCACTATAGAGGTTGTAATACAAGCCGTAGTAGGAAACAAAGTTGTTGCCAGAGAGAGTATCAAGCCGTTTAGGAAGGACGTCCTGGCAAAGCTACATGCTAGTGATATTACGCGGCGGCGAAAGCTGCTGGAGAAACAAAAAGAGGGGAGGAAGAGGCTGAGGGCTGTGGGCAATGTTGTTATAGACCAGGCGGCGTTTCAAAGCTTCCTCGCAAAATAGTTTGTACACTAGCATATCCTCTGACATAGTATCTGTATAATAGAATTCATGAACATAACGTATGGCTTAGACGAGAAGCGTCCAGCGACTTCTATGTATGTACTTGCCTATGAACTGGCTTAGACTCATAATACCGAGACCCGAGTGCTTGAAAGCATTCTAGCTCCGTGAAGCACATTAGACGCAATAAAGGTAAGTCTAGCGGTAAGAGCCCTGGCTCGATAGAAATTGCGTTAAATAACTTGCCTATACCTAAAGTGATGCGAGGGTGCGCAGCGGTGAACAGCCACGTAGAAGAGGAACTGACGTTAACGAAACACATCTCATAGGATAAGCTATGACTTTACTTATCTATCGTTTAACATTACTAGATAAACTCTATAGGTTGGCTTGCTAAGAAAAAAAATCAACTAGAGCAGATATTATAGAAAATACTAATTAACATATAATAAAAACTAGTCAAAGCTTATTATATATTATAAAACTTAATTAATTTTCTACTCCCCGCTATCTTTATTAACGCGTAGAAAATTTTTTTATTACCGAGTAGCCCTCTGTGTGAATAATTTTTTTTTTTGCCACCGTTCTTAATTATGTAAAGGAAAAATATTTAGCCCTTAGGATGCATCGTATTACTTTTCTTAAAAAGTATACATAGATAAACGTTACTAATAATAGCTATGCCTATTTTTAATAAGATTTTTCTTCTATTGATATTAAGCTGCTTATATAAATAAAGATGATAATTAAAAGAAAGAAAAAAGTAGTGACCGTAGTAAATTCTCTATTAAAAAAAAACGTCGAAGGCTTTTCTAATTTTTAAGTCGTTTTTTTCGATACTATGATTGAAATATAATAATATATTAAATAGTTTTGGTTTTAACATTTCATTCCAAATCCTGGTTAAAAAAAAGAAAACCCCAGCTGGATCTTATATAACTCGAAACAAACTATTGTTTCAATAAATGCTAGGAACTTGCTAAAATTAAAATAATATATGTACGTCTCTCTCTTGCGATATAATACAAAGCTATAATATATAGTTATTAAAATCATTCCGCGGCAGAGGCAGTGTAAGCTTTTCTACTAAAGTATATTTAATTGACCGGCACAGTGCGGATAACTTTACAAGCTCTGATCTCGCATATACTCTACAATGTGCTAACTAGGCGAGCAAGCAGAAGCACGGTTGCAAAGTATTAGCCGCTAACCTCTACTTCGGTAATAGTGTTCTAGCTACGTCTTTACCTAATCTCAGCACACATATATGTCTATTTCGCACTAGAACACGCCTTACACTAGGTACGTCGGTAAATGTATATGAGCGGTGTACTATCAGCGGTGGCTGGCCAATTGTGCAGCTAACTAGTCGACATCATGAGAGCCATGCGTCTAAATAGATAAAGATAGCGATGGCGTTTGTCGTTGGCATATTACCCAGAAAGCCCTATGAAAGTTGTCAAGTCTGGGGCAGCGGCTTATCTCGGTCAATCTTTGCGATAGTTGCTAGCTATTGACGTCCAGCGGTCCCCGGCAATCAATAAACCGAATATAAGGTTAACAAACAAAGTATACCACAGTTTAAGCTACCTAATCGAGTCACGTTGTTAACAGAACGGCTAAATGTTCACGAGTTATGTAGGAGTAAGGTGAAGAACCTACCTAGCTAGGTATGGTGGGGTCGCGAGCGCATTTTACAACCCACCATGCGTGGCTGTATCGGTCGTGCCTGTTTACTACGGTAGAACCCATCTTGAAACTCGCATCATCTGCTATTCAATCGGCCGACCCGCCACGAGTCACATTAAATCGCTACAATGTCGATACCGAACGAGGCCTTACAGAAGGTGAGATTTGCAGCAACCTGGCCCGAATGCAATTCGGCTAACCGCCTTGCAGCTCGCCCGCGAAATTGAGGCCCAGGCTGCCACAGCCCAGCAACAGATTGGAATTGCGCGCACACAGATCGCCGGAAAACAACGAGAACAGCGCCTCGTAAAGCTCACAGTCAGCGAACTCTCAAGCCTACCAAAGGATACAACCGTTTATGAAGGAGTTGGCAAAATGTGTGTCTAGATTCAAACCAATGAATCGCCAGCCTGGCTAGGTTGGGCAGTTGCTGACATGTTCAATAACAGGTTTGCCGCGCTGCCTGTGTCATGTATGCTTGATAAGCTAGAGAGCCAAACGAAAGATATCGAAGTAGAGGTCGATAGACTTGGTCAGCGGCTGCTATACCTCGAGACTACGCATAAGAACAGCCGCGAACACATCGAACAGATGCTTCGCAAAGGCTGAGCGCATCGAAGCCCATGTTATAGACCCCCCAGCAAGCTGCCGGGCACAAGGTAGCAGGCTTTATGGCCGTCAGACTCAGTGGTTGTAAAGCAGGGACCGAGCTGGACGTACTTTGCAGGCCCAGCAGGTACCGATTTTTTGAGCCACGAATGTATGTACCCAAGGAGCCTCTTTTCGTCGACGAAGGTGCGGCACGCCGGACAAAAGGCTTTTACCATATGAGATACAAGATGTACCATAGAAGCCCAAGCGGCTTGCACAAATCAATCATAAAACGCTCTGTTGCCCAACCAAGGTCCGACGTTTCCCATGCAACACAGAAGCACGATAGTGGTGCACTGTACGCCCTTCACCGCCACCCGGCGCCAGAATTGGTTCGAACCAGTTAAAGAACTAAAAATATCATACCGCCCAGGACGCGAGATTACGCGCTGCCATGGGCATATTGTGCATAAGGTGGCAGGAGTTGATCGAAGAGTGCCAAGCAGCGGCCACAGCGCCGTAGCCGCCAACCACTCCCAGAGCTAGCTGGGGCGAAGCACAACCAATCACCCTATAACCTGGCATGTCCTACGGTTAAGCGCTCGCGATCCAACATCGGTTAAGCGCCGTGTTTCAGGACTTCTAACCGACTTGACAGTGACACCTTTTGACATTGTCCGATTGCAAATCATGGCACCGGGGGCCGCCCACTTCCAGCCCCCCCGCTCACTCAGCCGCGAATAGCAGCCCTATGAGAGCAGTCAGCCTCGTCTGACACTTCTCATTTCCCACACAATCTCACCTCCTCAAATCGCATACAAACATAAGATCAGTGACTACACAAGAAGCGTCTCTCGCACATTCAAAAGGTAAAATAACCTCCCAGGAAGGCAAACTGCAGAAACACGGATCATGAGCAGCTACTTTTCGGACGACGAGGATCTAGATGTCCATATCCGCCGCCACACTCACTCGCCGGATCGGGTGCGGTATGTCAGCACCGCTCCGCGCGACTACTACGGACAGCCTGGATTTCTTCGGCCGGAGCAACGCACCATGATTGTTGCGCGCAGCCGCTCTCGTGAGCGATCCCGGGACCGGACCAGCCCGCCGCAGCCTTCAGGTCCTGTTATTATACAAAACAAGATCTACAACGACCTCTCGTCCGACGACGACTATGAAACCAGCTCGAGGCGTCGCCGCCACAGCTCTTATTCGCGCTCGCGCTCGCGCTCCCACGGTCGTTACATGGCTAGAGAAGACTGGGAGCTAGAACAGGATCGCCGGGAGCTTGAGCGCCTCCGCCTTGACCAGGCTCGTGACGAGGATGAGCGCCGCGCCAACGAGAAGCGCGAAGGTGACGCGGAATTGCGCCGCGCAAAAGAGGAACTGGATCTTATCAAGCAGCGTGAGGCCAAGGCCGAAGATGAGAAGCGCATACGTCGAAACCTTGAGCTGCAGAGACTGAGGGAAGAAGAGCGAGCTGTTGCCGAGAAGGCACAGCGCGACAAAGAAGCAGCCGCCGCCGTCGAGAAGTACAAAAAAGAAGAGGCTGACCGTCGCGAAAAGGAAGCCAAAAGGAAAATTGAAGATGAGAAAGAGTATAAGCGCCGCTTACAGGAAGACCTTCTCAAGTCCGGCTTGGACGAAAAGTATATCAATGCTATTCTCAACAAGGAAAAAGTCGCTGCTCGCCCGCCGCCGGGTGAGAGAGCCACGCATATGCGCATGCCGCGTAAGCATTTGTCCATTGAGACACTGAGGACCTTTCGAATTGAGTATGAATTGGATGCTGTATGTTTGCTATCCCCTTGACTTGAAATCATTAACCTACTAACGCTTTCTCCCAGGATCCAGACTATCTCGTCATCAAAAGATGGGTGCCAGAATGGGAGCAAAATCAATTCTGGAAACATACCAAATATATTCGCGAGAAGAGGCTAATAATTGAAGAAAAGAGACACCACCGCCACAAGTCTGATATTGAATTGGTTGTGCGGAAGAAGGAACGCAAGAGGAGCAAGTCACCTTCGCCTCTTATGATGTATCTCGCCGGTGCTCGCTAGCGTCGGGCCAACACACGAGAGGAAAAGCGTCGCGAAAAGCGCCTTCCATAAAGACTTGTCCAGATTGTGGGGTTATTGATAGGACGCTTATGCTTTTATGCTTTTATTTGTAGGATGAAGAGTATAATTATGATTGATGTATCTTTGAGATGCGATGTTTCGTTTCGCTTTATGTTTTACATAGCCAGCACCTCGTTTTCCTTACACACCTCCATATCTCCTTATCAATTCCTCGTACACCGTCCATGCCAAAGCCGAGCTTAACGCCTTGCGACTCATACGCAGCCCGAGGCCGCTCCAGAGCGACTTCAGCCCATCTTCGGCAATCATCTTATACCAAGCTTGCCACATGTTGCGGTATTTCCGTGGCTGGAGCTGAATGCGCGTTTTCACAGCGTCAAATGGATTAGACACAGCGGAACATGCGGCACCGGCAAGGATTGCAGAGCTAAAGTTAATGGAACTCGCCATTGTAACTCCCATAGTTGTCCCAATTTCATCCTCTCCAGTCACCTTGCCCCTGGCTGCTACCAGAGATCCAAGCTGTGTTTTTAGCATCTCGTAGAAAAGCACATACATGCCAGCATACGGTGCGTCTCGAACCGCTGTTGCTCCAAAGCCCGAGAAGAAGCCTCGAAAGCCGTCATGACGACGTATGTCTTTCATAGCGGCCCAAAGTGACGAATACGAATAGAGGTTAGACTCAAAGCGGACCTTGATGACAGTGAGTGGCATAAGAATGAAGCCCGCAAAAGTCCTCGCTGTGGCGCCGGATATCAGATTTGCAGTATTAGATAATTTTGGCAACGCTGTCGAGCTGTCCATTGCGCTCGAGCGCGAAGCGGCTGTGGTTGCCGCATATTGGCGTATGGTATTTAGAGAAGAGAAATAAATGGCGGAACCAAATCCTGTTCGAAGAGCAGACGGCACGGTACCACGCCATAATGCTTGAAGCGGGTTACCAGACGCACGCAAGTCTTTCCAAGCGGCATACAAAGACGGCTTTCCTGATTGCTGCACACGCGTCTTCAGCAAGTCAAGAGGCTGAAGAATAACAGCGGTGGCTACCCCGGATCCAAGGCCGGAGAAGAAGTGCCGCCCTATGCTTACTGAGTGAGAAGGTAGATCGGGCTGCGCCATGATTCAGCTTGCCTTACCGGACTTATTTGGTTTGGGCGCGGTCATGGCTTTTTTGGGGGACCAGTCCCCAGCCGGAGCAGAATGGATAGCCCCTGTGAACGCTGTCTGCTAAAGACTGATGACGAATAACCAATTGCAAACAGGAGTGAGTTGAATCCGGTTGTCGCGACGCGAGGCGTAAAATTGATGACAACGTGACGCCTTGCCGCCTGCCGGGCAACCACGCGCGTTGAACTTTGCTGGTGCCGGCCTCGAAGGGAACCGTAGGCCCCGCTTTATTTTGAGTGCTCAGCTCCGGCCAGGACGTGGCTAGGCGGACACACCCGCCGACTGGCCCCGAAAATCGCCAATTACTGACTCTAAACGGCCAGCGAGAAGACGATGTCGTTTGACAAGCTCAGCCCATTCGCTGACCCCGACACTAGGCAGGAGCATGCCAAAATCAGCGCCAAGTCGCCCAAGGCTGCCGGAGCAGTAAAGTACTTGCGTGAGAATGCTCTCCCGCGAGGCTTGGTCCTTGACAATAGGCAAATAGGTCTGAAGTGTCTCTAGAAGCATGCCAACAAGATGTGTTGGAAACGTTGCCAGAACTGGGGGCGTAGAAGCTAGTGGATCGCTTTCTGAGCGCGAGTGTGTTCTGAAGCTGCCGCCGACGTTGCTTGAAATGGAAATTATGCTGAAGCTGTGTTCTCGAAAAACCTCAATGAAGCGTTTTAAGAAACGCTCCGTCTGTTGGCCACCAGACCATGACTGGCCAGCGTTACGTTGGCGTGCTTTTTCTTCGTCTGCAAGCTCTCGAAGGGGCGCAAGAGCCTCCAGCGTGGTGACTAAGTTTGAAAATCGGCAAACGAGAAAGACGGCGGGTAGAGCGTCCTCCGCAGGCATATCGGCAACAAGGTCTGGGACGACACGCTTCAGAAAACCGACAGTTCGAAGAGCAGCTGCCAACTTTAGGTTAGGCGCTTTCAGGGCAGTGATCAAGTCGACAGCAAGATGACGAATGGCTTCATCAGCTTCAGATGAGATTGACGAAACAAGCTTCGAATCTGGGTAAAGTGAGGAAAGCCTCCGAATGTGGGTGTATAGATCAAGTGTGATGGAGTATCCCAGGGGACTCGTGTTGACAGCGGAAACCAACAGCTGCGGCAGCTCCATCAGGTCAACCAGCCTCTCCGAGTTTTGAAAAAGGCGCAATGACTCTTTTCTTTTTGCGATGATATGGCTTTCTGCAGACTTGTTGAATGCCACCGAGAAGTGTTCGGCCTGCGCGTCAAGTCGCGGAACCGCATGACGGAGCTCCTTTGTCCTTTGGGCCAGGCTGGGTATCGTCTCTGTCAAGGACGCATGGCCGATGGCTGAGTCCACCATTGGCTTATGGGACCGCTTGGACAGTGATTGAACAGAGCGGAGGAGTGAATGAGAGGTCTGTGCTAGGCTCTGGGGTTCTGACGACACAAGCGAGTCCACTGACAGATCAGCCAGATATTCAAGATATTCCATATCAATATCTTCACGAGTTGAGCCGATGCCCAGCAGATCTCTGAGCGCCTCTGCCATTGTGTGAACTTGCCTGATAAACAGAAAAAATGGTAGGACCGCCGTTGATCCTCGTAGAGCAGGCGCCGAGGGTGTTTTGCCGCTCCTAAGGAGGATGAGGATGAGAGGTTGGAAGGTTGCGCCCCCACCTTCGAGCACTACTTGGCTAGTGGTGGGCGAGAGCTTACCTAGTAGTAGTATCCAGCGACGTGGTACAAACAACAACGCGCCACGGGCCTACCTAGGTGCATACTTAGGTACCTTGGAGCTAGCCTTGTGTTTAGGCTACAGCTGTCAGCCGTTTCCATCGATCCTTGGCATCCCTAAAGTACATAAAAGTGAGATGCATATTCTTCTTATGGGGTATATTCTGGTACTCAAGAGACTAAAAATATGTACATGCAATCACCCTGCAGTCAGTCCCGTCTAGTTGTGAATGGTAGACACCAGAGAAGCGCCAACCGAGCCTCCGTACTCGTACGACGTGAACAACATGGGAGGCTACAGTTGCAGTTCTTCACCAAAAAAAAAAAAAAAGGACAAATCAACCACCCGTTCCTAAACAAGTAGGTGAGTCCTGGCAAACCAAGACAATGAGTTAATCTCATGACGAAGTCTGGTGCTGGCAAGGCTGTCAAACTCATGTCGCCAGGTGATGCGAGACACACTCCACGTGAGGGAACCCCAACACGTTCTGAAGAGTCCCACCACCTCGGCCCACCAAGTTCGGCCTCCGTACTCCCTCGCTTGCAGGCGAGCTGGGCTGGTTCGAACCGCCTTGTCCTACTGTATGTGATCTGGACGCGCCTACATATATTGGGCTGCCCGGCAAGACTCTTTTATCAACAGCCATCGTTTTGCTTTCTGGTGCTCTGGCAACTGAATGTGAGCAAATATTAGAAGAGGGCTTCCTTCATATTGCAGACACTGTTCCACAATGAAGGATCCTTTCTTCCTCGAGCCCGTTCCTTGGCTCTCGGATCTGGTCCGTCCTCTGTCCGAGAAGCTGGGCCTTAAATCGCTGCCGCTTCATATCCACGAAGTTGCGGCGGCGGCGCTCCTTTATTCTGTCGTATTCTACCCCATCTCACCCTTTGTTTCGAAATTGATTGCGCCGCAGCATTATGCACATCTTTCTCGCAAGAGGCGGCTGAATTGGGATGCTCATGTCGTGTCCATGGTGCAGAGCCTCCTTATCAACGGACTAGCTCTTTGGGTCATGATCGTCGACGATGAGCGCCACCAGATGGATGCCGAAGCGCGTATTTGGGGATACACCGGTGCTTCTGCCTTCATCCAAGCTCTCGCTGCTGGATACTTTGTCTGGGACCTAATCGTCACTGCCTTGAACCTCGACGTCTTCGGTATGGGCACTATGGCTCACGCTGTGGCTGCCCTTACAGTCTTCTCGCTTGGATTTGTATGCTTTGGTCTCCCCTAAGCCTTCAGTTTTAGCATTTACTAACGAGTAAGCAGAGACCTTTTGTCAACTACTACGGCTGCAATTTTATTCTCTGGGAACTTTCAACGCCTTTTCTCAACGTTCATTGGTTCCTCGACAAGGTCAACATGACTGGCTCTCGTTTGCAGCTGTATAACGGAATTTTGCTACTATTTACCTTTTTCTCAGCTCGTCTTGTATACGGACCGTATCAAAGCTTCAGGGTGTTTGGAGACATGTACGAACTTATGGGCCGACACCCAACAGCGCCAGGCTCAGGCGTGATGAGTTTTGCGACTACGGATACTGTCACTCCGTTTTGGCTTGCCCTTTCATACCTGGCAAGCAATCTTACACTTACTTTCTTGAATTTCTACTGGTTCTTTATGATGATAAAGGCTGTTCGAAAGCGATTCGAGCCCACCACAAAGGGAAGCACAGAAAAAGACGAAGTTCCGGCACCAGTCACTGAGGTAGAGCTCGATATTTCTGCTTCAGCGTCTGCACTTTCCCCACAGCAGAAAGCACGATCTCGCCGCGCTTGATGATATATGGCCGCCTTTTTTGAGACCGCTATATTCTGCGGTTCGGAGAACTGTACACTTGCGTCTCATCAATTTATGTAGCTAATAGAAACCGAAATAGATAACGCCCAACAAAGGCTACGGCCGAATTGATTGACAGATATATAGTAGCTATCTATTCCCTTCTCCTCAAAACAATACGTACTTTGCTTTATGCGCTGGAGTGTACATTGCAATTAGGTGCTGTACATATGCAATCCCTTTCCCGCCACCTATCCTCGCTTAGTTCTCATTCCGGCCAAAGTTGGGAGTCGGGAAAACAGGAAAAAAAGACCAAAAAAAATAAAGAAAAAGGGACTACTAATTCACGTTACATAATCCTGGTCGAGTACCAAGCTATTAAAGTAACAAGTTGCTTAGAAACCGAATGGATTTTGTGGAGCTGAAACTGCTGTTAATTATACTCGAGCACCGACAGCCATTGTGGGAATACTTACTCGCTTGTGCTAGGTTCGCTCGGCGCCCCGTCGCTTGCGGCGTGAGTTTTTTCGTCTCGTTCGTCACACCGAAGCGGACGGGTGGCGGAGGCCCAGTCTTCTGAGGTTGAAGAGGCTGCGGTGGTTGTTGCTGGCTAAACGAGCTGTAGCCAGTTGGCTGGGTTTGCATACTTGACATGCCAGTCCGTTGAGGTTCTAAAGCTGGCGGCAGATAGTTGTTTACGTTGCCAGAAGGTGTTTGGCCAAATGATTGTTGCGGTTGATATTGCTGGGGATAGCCCGTCTGCTGTGCCTGGAGTGGTGAAAACTGACCTGTTCGCACGGGGTCTTGAAACGGACTTTGTGTAGGAGGTGCGCCAGTGTACATAGGCTGCATAAACTGCGCTGACGTCCCGCTTTGGTATGGCGCCATACCAGGCCCTTGCATTCCTTGATAACCAGCTATGGCCGGTTGCATCTGCTGCATTTGCTGCGTCTGTGCCGCATACTGCTGCTGCAAACGAGCTTGCGTGATATCGTTGAGGCTCTGGCCAGGAGGTGCAACCTGACCTTGGACAGCACCTGTCCTCTGTGGTCCCAGAGGCGGTGCATGGTAAGCGCTTTGTTGAGCAGTCTGAGGAGCCGAAAGTGGTCGTTGTGGCGGAGGCGGTACCAGCCCACTCTGATTCGGTGATATCGGTGCAGGCGTAGGCCGCTGGCGAGCAAGGGATTTAGGAGATGCTTGGCCAGCGGCAACGGACGAGAAGAACGACGGGCTTGCAACTGGAAGCGCTTGGCCTTGCGCTGATGAGGTGGCTGTGTCATCTGCGCCATTGGTTGACGCTGAATTTGTCGGCTGGGCTCCAGACTTAGTAGGCTCCAACGGGGCTGTCAACATAGAAAGATCCTTCATGGAGCCCGTTAACGTCGGAATTGCCTTGGGCGGCGTTGATGCAGTTGTCAAAGCTTGTTCTGCAGCCTTTGCATCCGTTTCGGGCTGTGATGTTTTGCTTGGTTTAACTTCCCAGGCATCATCATCGAAACCACTGGCCGCCTTCACTGGCGCTCGCGTAGGGCTAGGTGACGTTGCTCCTTCAGCGGTATTACCAGAATCTTTGGAGAACGCAGAAGCGTCAACGACATCGCTTGTCTGCACTGCAGGAGCCGGGCGGCCTTTACGAGTGTTGTTACGCAGTGCACCGCCGGGCCCCGAGAAGAGGCCACCACTGGGACCGTCGCCTCCGGTAGAATTCCTCCGCTCTCTGTCATACTTGGCATCCAGTGTCCTCATCACCTTGATTATATCTCCTTCGCGGAGCCCGAGAGTCCGAAGAATGGTCGCATTCACATCAGGCAAAACACTCTCGTCCATAGAATCTCGCGAGAATGCCTGGGCGTATCGCTCGCATAGACCCACAGGAACATCACAGGACAGGAAAAACTGAAACCAATCATATTCAGGCTTCTGGTTTCGTTCAACTGTAGCTCCAGATGATTCAGCGGGCATGCTCGATGACTTGGAGCGTTTGACATCAGCCAAAGGCCGTTCGTCATCGAGAGATATACCTGTCATGTTTTCGACGTACTCGAGGTCGTCACGAGACATCTTGGCTATGGGTACCGCAATCTTAACACCGTTCAACTTGTGAAGGTGGATCTTGCCATCTTTAAGCCCGAGGAATTGAGCTTCAACATTGAAAGATTTGGAGCGATCTGTCCAAGTACGAACTTTTGAGCTGTCGGGTTCTGCAAGTACCATTTGTCAGTGAAAATCCAAGGTAAAGAATTCAGAAATACAAGTGACACATACTTGATTTACTCTTATGGTTGCTGCTACTTTCACCTCGACCATTTTCTCGCTTACTACGCTGCTACGTGCACTGTTAATTTCTGATGAGACGAGACGTTTGATTGAGGCCTTACCTGCTCCGGTTCTTTGCTTGCTTTCAGTGCCTCCTTTGTGAGCCTGATTTCTTCCATGCGGTTTTGATCAACCGTAGACATTCCAGAGGCAATCCTCAAGTCCGTTGTTGGCTGCGGAGGAGTGATTGCACCAATAATTTCAATGTAGCTGCTTGGTACCACGCCTTCTTTGCCATTCTTAATGCGCCGAAGCTGCCACCATTCCTCGCTTTTAGAGTCATCAAGTATAATGACTTCATCTCCCGCGGCAACAGTCACTTCGTCGTCTCCTTGAGCCATAAAGTCATATAAGACCTTGCCCTTCCTCAAGTGCGATTGAGTTCCGGCAAGTATCACCTCCTTCAGGCCCTCTGCACGAACGGCTCCAGCCAGCTCGCCAAGGGCACTCACAATCTCCTCAGCCGTATCTTTGGCTCCAGCGTGGAAGTCAATGCTCTTGCTGGGACGTACCAGCTCCATAAAGACGTGTTTGCCTTCACGCGAATAGTGCGTCATTTTATCTGCGGTCCATTCCTGAGGAGGATCATCTTGGGCTCGCTCGGGGGCAATCAGGATAGTACCAGTACCTAGGTTAATACCCAAAGTCGTCGGCATCTTTTTCCGCTTGCCCATTACAGACACCATCTCGCTAATGTTATACATGTGGAAACCGCCAGGTGTCCAGTGGCTCGCAATAGCGGATTGACTTTCACGCGGCGCGGGCTCGCCATAATCGTTCGAGCTAGAAACGGAGTGGCTTGGCCGCGGCCGGGAGGGTAAAGCTGGAGATCTCTCTGGCTCTCCATCTGAAACCGGTGTATCGGGTCGTCTGGGAGGTTGAGAAGGCGGCGCCGCGGGTCGCGGTGGCGCTCGTCCTTGCATGACGCCAGCAATAGCTGCCGCAGGATTTGTAGATGGCGAAGCTGGAGACGGGATGTCATTATCGGCGTCGGGCTGTGCGGAAGTAGAACGAGGTCGAGTCGGCAGGGCTGGAGGAGCCGCTTCTGACAGGGGATCGTCCGAAGCATCGTCGTCTTCCAAGTCGATATAGTTCGACGGCACAAATCCAAAGTCGTCATCCAAGCCTGCCAAGATCCAGTCAGGGTCGGTCGTGTCGAATATTTGGAGCAAAGCATCTTCGGGAAAAGAGAGCTCCTCGTCTGTTTGGCGAGTATATTCATACATAGCCCGGGCTTGTCTTATGGCAGGCGCCTATAAAGTATATTGTCAGTAATGGAATCCATCAATAATTTCCCCGCGAAGGTCAACTTAAGGCATACAGGCTCAACATAATTGTGCGGCACGAGGCCGGTGGGCTCATCCTCCTCGTCTGTCCCCGCCCGCTTCTTCGCTTTCCACCAGCCATCGTCATCGTTCTTTTCTAGAACAAAGAGCAAGTCGTCTTCGCCAATTTCCAACTCGCCTTCGGCTCGCGGTGCGTAGTCGTAAAGCGCCCGATACACTCCGAGGAACCCCATCGTGGTGACGACAGCGGTTTAGAGCCAGGGAATTGTGTTTTATTGCGCCGCAAAGGTATGTAGAAGTGCAGTGTGCCTTCGCAGTGTAATGGAGTGGGCGCCTGAATATGGTCAACGGCGTCACAGCGACTTCAGCATCACTGATGGCGTGTGTGTGATGTCCGCAGAACGGCTCCAATTAACTCGCAGCCATGGAGCTCAGGCGAAGCTGTCTCGGCCGCAAAGCAATTGACGGTTCTTTTTGGTGAGGTAAGCAAAAGTGGTGGCGTTCAGGGCCCCTATATGGCTCCCTACTAGGTAGTCAGCTCCAATTTTTAACGTGACGTGTCTGCAAAGGTCCGAGTCCTCTATAAGGTACCTAGGTACGAGAATCGGTGGCCTGGCTGCTCTGGGGCCTGCACCTTCTGTACTCCGTACAATACTCTAATTACGCCAACATGTGCGGTTGTAAGGTTATAGGCAGAGTCACTCACAGTGCAGTTTAAACAAGTCGTCTCTATAGCGAAGACGACGTCAAAAGAAGCCCAACACTGAAGGTTCAAACGTTGAAATTTTGTTTATACATCATTGATACTATTACCACGTCGTCGTTTACAAACGAGCCCTCGGGTATGCATGAGGTCTGTATTTACACACTGAGAATTGCCGACATCATTCGCCTTTAAGCCAAACGGCTTTTAAGTCAAGTTGATTCCAATCCATACCCGTCATCTAGAAGTACCAGTTTTGAATAATGGAGCTGTTGAGAGCGTTCAGTTTCCAAATTGAGTTTGCTTCGCGCCGACTGTAGCGTCCAGCGATTTCGAGCACAGCTATTTATGACACAGGTCAAAAATCTGCACCTTAGCCTTCTTCGCGCACACGCCTCATAATCCAAAATATACAGGAATATGCATCAATAGAGATGCATACCTGCTCTTAAAACAGTACAGATCGCCTTAGTTGGTATTGCCGTCACTGTTCGCCGGCTTGTCATCTGCGTGCGCCAGATTCTTTAAACTTCCGCTGCGCTGTTCGCGAGTCAGTATGCCAGGGAACATCCTCGGGTCGCTTCCAGAGAGATGCAGATCTGCCATTGCGTCTGTGGCATGCCCTGCAGACGTAGCTCCAGTGGCATACTCGTTCTTACTCCCATTTTGGGCAGCGTTGGCTGATGCAGAAGACATAACATGGCCTGTTGCTTCGCCAATGCCAGATTTGTTCTGCGCGGAATCATTATTTGCGTCATACGTTGCATAGCGTCTTAGGCTGCGGGTCAAGGTAGTCAGCATGTGTAAATCAAGTAGCTTTATGGGACTTACACATCGTGTTCCTGCATCAAGGTGTGGTATCTGAACTCCACCCTTCGATCCGGCACGTTGGTCTTCACCATCTTATTTCCTTCCATGCCGGGCCTTTCGAAGTGCGGGCCGAGCCAGTGCTTCTTGATGGCTTTTTCGTAGCCACTTTGTATTACGGAATTCTTGGCGAGCTCGCACATGTCGACAGAGCTCAATTTGTAAATTTGGGCCGCAACAGAATATTCTTCAATTAATGGCTCTTTCGTGAAAGCAAACTGCAGCGGGTCATCGGTTGAAAGGGATACATTAAGCCCTCTCTTGAAGTACTGGTGAAACGGGTTTCTCTCGTAGGTAAGAAACAGAGCATTGTTGCTAAGCGGTGACATGGCCATGCCGATCTGCTCCAGATAGAAGATATACTGAAGAAGTGGAACTTTGCGAAGGACCAGACCGTGACTAATGCTGTGGCAACAAAGTGCAGCGACAGCTAAGTGTTCGCTATCGCCTGCTTCACCACAATGTGGCCTCATCACTAGCGTATTGAACCCCCGCTTTCGGCGCCAGTAGTTCAGAGAAGTCATGTTGGCAAATGTGTAGTAGATCCAGTAGCTGTAAGGCGGGTTCTGTCCGGAATCCCAGACTTTGGGAACTGGAAACTTGCGGTATAGTCGACGTTCCACTTTGCTTTCATCGTCGACGCTGTCAAAGCCGATGACTCTCTGTAGAAACACGTGCAACTTTGGGTGGCTTGTCGGATCTTTTGTGACTTCGAAAAGAGGTTGAAACAAGTTCTTAATCACTTGCTCAAAGGAGTCCATCAAACCGCTACCTTTATACACGTCGTACAGCCGGGGAATCTGTATAAGCCAACGAACATTGTGAGAAAAGAGCTTGTTGTCGACTACCCATGCTGCAAGCTTGTCCCATTCGTCAATGGACTTCCCGTAGATGGAGATGCGCCATTCAACCATTTGATACTTGCTGGATTCCAAGTCTTCAATAACTTGCTTGGTAATCTCAGCCAAGTAGCGTCCGTGAATGAAGTTGTCAGTCTTGAGAAAAATCGTTCGAAGACGCGACTCCCCTATCGGGTTATATTTGAGATTGAACTTATCAAAACGATGAAATGAATCTGTGTGTGCCTATACGATATTAGTCAGTGCCATCGGCTAGCTAAATAGGTACCATAGCAAACGCACGTGCATGTCAAGCGTATCAATACTAAGATCATACGCCGTGAGGTTAATACTGGCAAACACTTCGGCCAATGTGAGGTGCTTCCCATCCCTAAACAGAACCACTTCATTCGGGTATTTCTTCATCTTGCTCTTGATAAATCTCAACAAGTGCTTCTGATTCATGCAGGCGGAGTGATGCACATGCGTATCAACCTTTCGAACATTGTAAAAGTCTCGGTGTGGCACCTTTTTGCTGTCGGCAGTCTCTTGGTATTCGTTGAGGAGCACGTAAAGATTGAATTTGCCTTCCAGGTACTGAAGTCGACGAAAAGCGAAACTTTTACTTGGTCCATCTGAAGACACATTCAGAATACTTTCAAGGTCCATGTAAAATTCCCTGATTGTGGGGACTTTGATGGCGGGCGTCTGATCTTCCTCGCTATCGAAAACTTGATAAACACCATTGTCATCAAGCGTAAATTCCCGTTTGTCAGAGCCTGGCAAAGGTTGGAGGTCGTCCATATCGAAATCTTCTCCCACATCTTGACCCTGCTTCCTTTTGCTCTGTGTTGGGTTTGACTGGTGATACATGGTGGGTGATTCTTTACGCACTTGGCCTGCCCCCGTTGCGCTGCCTGCGTCTCGCCAGGCTGGTTCAGGCGGGGGTGGATAAATGGACCAGTCAAGATCATCTCGGGGATTGCCGTGCGGGTCTTGTGAGGACAATGCAATATATCTCCGTCTAAGGTCGCAGATTTTTTGGATGTTTTTTGTAATTGTGGAGAGCTCAGAGGTGATGTGCGGCTCTGTATCTAAGAAGCTGTTTGTCGGGAGCCGAGTGCCAGAAACACCAGGTATGCGAGGATCGCTAACCGAGTGAAAGCTATGCGAATTCGCGATCGGGTGGTAGCTCAGCGGATTACTTCCACCACGGCTTCCTGCTGAGCCATCTTGCATCTCGTTATCATGTCCTGGGCGGAATTGTCTGTCAGACACGATCATAGATTGAGGGAGGTAGCTTCTTACCAGTTCCCGGCTCCAGCACAAGGGAGTCACCGACATATTCGGTGGCAGAGTATGAACCAGAGTCCATTTGAGGGCTCTCCTGTGTTGCATGCTGTGGCCATCCCGCACTCCCAGCCCTTGCATCAATCTTGCTTCGCTGGTAGAATAGTTTGGCATCGGTCTGCGTCATCTGACGCTCCGCAACAGGATCGTAGAAGGTTGTTCGCTTGGGAACATCGCGAGGGAGCATTCCCTCCTGTAGTTCTTCGTTATTAGCAGAAGATGCTTGGTCCAATCCGTCACCAGGTGTCCCAGAGCTGGCTAGGTTGTCGTGACGCGTCTCCTCGTCCTCATAGTCCGATTCGCGAGTGTGGACTTCAAGACCAAACCGGTCAGCTTGAGACGGTGGGACTTGGCCTAGTACATTCTGATGTCAGCTACATGCCAGAATAAAAGTTCAGATTTGTGGTAACTGGCTTGAACTCACTTGACATGATGAAGGTGTTGGGAGGTACAGAATCTGCAAAACGAGATCGCCCCAGCGTCATGCGGGGGTTAGCAACTTGTTCTGGTAGTAGCTAGGGAAAAATTCAAACTTTCGGATACACGCAAATCAAAAAGAAAAATAATGGTATCTTTCGGGAGGTAATGCTGGGATGAAATATCTTTATCAATGGCTTGCGAGGCCGGGGAAGTGCTGGAGGTACGCGACAAGGTGGGTAACTGTAAGTGGCTTGCGAGTCATAGTGTGGGGCCGGTGGGTTGACTGGTGTACTTGCCGTGGCGGAGGTTGCCTATAGCCGTATATGCATCAATGGGAGGGCTGTTGCCACGTACCTTAGCCGTGTTGTTGCTTGATTTACGACCAGTAGTGAGGTCTCTTTAGGCGGTTGCAGTCACTTTGGTATGGTCTCGAGAACGTCAACCTCAAAATGTAGCGTCTCATTCTATGTAAAATATGCGACTTCCTATCGGGTATTCGGCCTAGTCGTTCTTCTTGGATGCGTCGCCATTTGATGCCGGCTTGTCAGATCTGCTTCTAGAGTCTAAAGTGTACAATGCCCCTCCCCCAAAGACCAGAATCGCGCCAAAAATGGTTCCAAGAGCCAGAGAATTGCCAAAAAGCCATATACTTAGCAGGAGGCTAACAAGTTTCCGTATGTTTAGGACGATAGTGACGGTGAGCGCCGAAGACGCCGCGGCGAGCAGGTTTACGCCACGGATGCAGGCATACTGGGTCAGGACATTGGCTGCCAGGTATGCAAACTGGGATGGCACATGTGTCCTTGCTCCAAACTCGTGGAACAAAGCCAACGACGGAGACTGTGCGAGTGTTTTTGCCGTGCCCACCATGGCCGGCGCGAAGGGGAGAAACAGCGGCAAGGAGAGGACGTGAGAATAGAACAGGTTTTCTCTCCACTGGGGCCCATATATTTTATAAGTTGTCTCTGTGTAGAGCCCCATGGCAGCAGAGAGAACTTGCGCAATGAAGAGAATAACTAGCCCCGTGCTGAAAGCAACTTTAGTAGACGAGTCGCCAGACGGAGCCTGTGTACCAAACGCGGTCAGTATTGGGTTACGCCAATGTAAAAAGAAGAAGCAATAAAAAACAATATGACAAGGAAGAACTACCTTGTTCACCGAGTCTGACCACGCTGCGAGCACCACTCCGGTGCTGAGCACTATGACAGCGACTGTCTGCGCACGAGAGTACCTTTTGCCGTAGAGGTATCCCGCTGCCATAGTTGTGATGCTCCCCCCAGATCGCAAGATAATGTGAACAGGGACAGAGATGTCATAACTGAAAGCATAGTTATTCAAAACATTGATGGAGAAAAATAGGAGGATATTTATCAGCCAGCGGCGAAGAGGTACCTTTCTGGGAGAAACAAAAAAGGGAGGCCGCGTCCGGTCAAATTGTGAGACGTATCCAGTGACTGCCACAAACGTAAATTGGACAAACGTAAGAAGAGTGCCTGTTCTGCCGTTAACAAAAGGCGTGCCTCGACGGATACAGGACCTTGACTAACCGCTGGCGGGCTCGAATCTGCATCGACGTTAGCAACCGGATCTGGCAAAACAATGGGTGCATTTCCTACTTAATTATGGATTCGAGAGCATAGACCTATCAGGACACCCATTAGCAAAAGCTCAATCTTGAGAGACTGACTGGCGTACATTGGAACAGCAACCACCGAACACAAGTGCCAACATCACCAGTGCGGCGACCGCTGGAGGCCCTAAATGGCGGGTTGCTGCGCGATCTGCAACTGATCCTCCACCCGTGACATGTTTCGTAACACCAGAAACCGAGCTTGTCCGTGTTTTACTCATATTCCACGCCCGCGAATGACAACGAGCGTTGTCGAAGTCCGAAGTACTAAATCGTGATGTGGCACGAGGGTAAATTTCCATTGGCTGCCACGAAATTTGGGTTCAGAAATGAGGTACCTAACGTAACAGCCCGGACTACCTTCCAACTGGACGCACCTAAAGTACCTGTGCCCAAAATGGTACTGTAGCGCGAGCGGATCGTCCCCGCAGCTCGCCCACCAGCATTGGGTTACCAGCCTCGTAGGCACCACAATGTCAAGTACGAGTAGAGCTTACGGCGACCTCAGCGCTGATGGGTCGAGGGACACATAAGTAAGTAAAACTGTGTCCGTCGGTAAGCTGTATCCTGGTGATTTGATTATTGATATCACACTTACGCTCCTCCGCAAAAAAATTACATTTCAAATCGCCTCAGTTAAATACTTGAAGAATTTATTTCAATATTTGGGTTTAATTTATCTGGAGAAACCGAGGTTCCGCCTTCGCCTATATCGCTGGCTGGTTCTGACGCTTCGCCCTTGATGGAAGTCTCTGCTTATATAAAATAAGGCATATCTGTACGGCCAGGCAAACGCACCCCTTTGATACGCAGAGTATCGAAATAGCGTGAGAGCTGTGCATCTATGGCGAAAGAAGCTTGAAGTATGCAGATAAACTCGACGACTTCAGGATGGGCTGGTAAAGTTGCCTCAGTTGGAATGGCAGGCGCTTGACCAGCCCATGCCCAAATACTTGAATTTCGGCGATAGGCATAGCCACCAGCTGTACAATGATTGAGTGCGGATTCTGCTATTGCAGTGTTCTAGTTTCCCCGTCAGAGACCAACCAAACCCATCATCGTGCGTCTACAGCGCCGAAAACACAAATAGCTTTTTCAACAAAGTTAGTTAGGCGCCTTTGATAGTGTTTGAAACGTAGGTAGGTCAGCTTACATTATTAGTTGCCGCAATTGCGATACTATCCTCGAACGGATGCCAGCTCATGTGCAAGATCTTTTTATTAAAGTCGATCTGGTCGGCATCTGTCTCCTTCCGCATCCGCTGAGCTCCAGGGCTTCCGGCCCGCGAGCCACCCTTCTTTCCGCCGTTGGAAGTAGGGCTTGTTGCCGAGTTAATCGGCGTTGGCACCCCTACCTTCTTAGCCTTGAACGCTGACTTGTCGGCCTGTAGAACAACTTCCATTTCCTTGTCTGGGTCAGAAGGATAGATCATGAAATTGTTGTTATAGCTACCGGTCATGACATTCTTGGCGTCACCCGAGAAGACAACCTCAAACTTGTCAAATATGCTATCATTCTCATAAGTGTCGCAAAGTCTTGGGCGCAAATGCTCATGGATCGGTATCGTCTTGACTGGTTGGCGTTCCATGTTGATATCCCAAATCTTTACGGTAAGGTAGTCGCGTGACAGGATATATCTTCCATCGTGCGAGAACCGAACGTCTGAGATTGACGAGATGATCTCGGAAAAGAATGACCTGGAAGAAGGGTCCTCTTCTTGTTCAAACACTATATTCTCTGCGTCAGCACTAATTACTCGCTACAGAGTCTTCTGAGAAAAGCCTGGTCTTACTTTTGGCATGCTGGTCGCACAGCGCACTCTCTCGCATATCCGCAAGTTTAATCGTTCCTTTGGAGCTCGCGTACATGAACCAATTGCAGCTGACAGGGTGGAATTCTGCAGCAGTGATGACCTCCGTAAGCTCCTCCATGTTTGCCGGTTTAATATCGACAATATTAAAGCTCTGATCTTGGATGTTTAGGTTCCAAAGATTGATCCTCAGGTCATCGCTGCTAATGTAGGTCTCGCCGTCGCTATTGACCGAGATGCTGTTGATGTGATAAGCGTGAGCGTTTGCATACGTACGGCGAGGTACAGCTGCTACAACAGTATCATGGTGCGTAAGGCGTGGGAGCTTCAGGTCTGTCGCACTTCGAAACTGCTGTGATGTTGCAAGTGGCCGAGCAGCTCCTCCTCCTCCTCCTCCTCCGTTTCCCGGTGTCAAGTCGTGGGATAAGTTGTTCTCCGCAACGACTTTGAGCGATTTCTCGAACACTTTCCACAGCTTGATGGTCTTGTCATTTGTGGATAGCAGATAGTGGGACGCGTTTTGACGGCGGCACCATTTGATTTTGTTGATCTTTTCTTCGATTTCGAGAGATTTGAGATAGTCGAATTCGGGCTCATGTGACTGAAACTCCGTATGAAACTTGTACTCGCACGACTTCTTCTGTACACGGTACAAAGTTAGAAAAGTGACAACAGAAAATCTTGACGCATGGCACGTACGGTCTCGTTACGCTCGAACAGAACAACACGCCCTCCTTTGTCTCCCGTAGCAAGGTAATTGCCAGTGTGATCAAATTCGACAGTGGAAATGATGTCGGCTATAGTCCCAGGCATGAAGTTAGCACCTTGCATGGCGTCGCGGCACCTGGTAGCAGACGCCGAGAAGGGAAGTCGACGAACCTTCTGTTATGTCCTCAACATCGCCTTTATCGCCAAAGCACCTGTGTTGCAACCGTAAGTAAGATTCTGACACAACATCATTCTGGCACATACTGCGTGAACTTCCATGTCGGCGTGTTCGCCTCGCCGTCGACCATCTTGGCTAACCGCGACTCCTAAGCAAAGAGCGACGCGGGCGGGTGCCAGGGAGGGCGAAATGTCGGTTAAGAGGGGCCTCCGGTAATTGATACGAAGCTTTTTGTGTGTGTATGGCGCTTTTTTACGGCGAATCAGAGCGGATGGGGATGGAATTCGAGAGCTTGTGCTGCTGGTACAAGCTTTATCGCGGAGATGGGAAGACGGGGAGTGATGTGGATGATGCCGTCTGGTTTGGTGGGTCTAAAGGGCAGCTCCCACAACAGCTTAGCACCCAGCTTTCTAGCAGAGGCAGAGATCACGCACAGTACCAACTAACGTGCTTTGTTTCGCCGTGACGGTCACAAATTATGCCGCATTCAAGAGCGATACCTACTTAGCTCTGCAGCTCGACAATATGTACACTGCTGGGTACTTTAGGTATAGTACGCGTTCTGCAGCGACTTCAATTCTCCACGTTAGTACCTAGTAGATGCCCTAGGTAGGTAGTTGTACCAATGTACTACCTTAATAAGAAGACCGTTCTGTCGGTAATAGGTATCTACCCTACTGTCTCGCAGACCTGATACAGTACGCAACCTTACCTGGGCTGTGAGGGTGGCGGGGGCGCAGAGACGGGAGGAACAAAATGTGCTTGATAAGATAATCACAGTGTTAGTGGTCCTCGCACGGTATTACCCAATACTAACTTACGTATCTACCCTACCTAGCTACCTCTAGGGCGTCTCTAGGGTGTCTCTAGGGTGTCTGAATGCAAACGAGCAAGCAATACCTACCGAGGCTCAACCAGCCCCATCAACGCCAACTTTACACCTAACAAAAACATTGCGAACCTAAAGCACCGCAACCTACAACGTTAATTGCTCTTGAAGTCTTTCTCAATATTCATACTGCTGCCTGCCAGTCATATTAGTTGCGTGAGAGGAGAACCATCTTTTAGGCTATAAAGTAGCTTAACGTCGCCCGCTATAAGCACGTGCTTGCAGAGACGGCAACACCAATGTGTTCTAAAAAGGAGGACGAAGGTGGCGCAGACGGAAGCTCTGGCCAAGATCGTGACACAAAAGGCAAGGGGAAAGAGACTTCACTGAGTGACCGCTTACAGGCATCTGGAAGAATGACTGCAAATGCAGCATTCGGTACGCAACCTTTTCCGACCACGTCTAGAAGCAACGAGAAAGTAGATTCCCGAAATCAGAGCCAACGCAGCGTGCCCGAATTTGTGTTGGGAGAAGGAAGTCGACTTAGACCTGAAAATAAAGTTGGCCAATCTGTAAGGGGCCGTGGAAATCACCTCACCCAAGTCTCTTCTAGCGGCTTTGAGGAATTTATGAATGAAGCACCACAATTGACTGGAACGCCTGGTGCGCATCCAACGGCAAAGGGCATTGCGGTTCAACGACAGGAAGAAGTCGATGGATCAGAAGCCATCGCTCTTCTTTCAGAACCAGATGAACCGCCGACAATGCAAGACTTTGAAAACACATTATCAGAGCACGAGGCAGCTCGTCTTCGGGCGGCGCTTTTTTCGTCTGACAGCCACCCCCCGGCGTGGAACGAACTGCTTAGCTTCACTCCAGACTTTATAACGAAGCCAGGAGGCTCAGTTGAAGTAGCTTTGCACTTGGGCTTAAGCGACCCCGAAGCGGCTCGACAAGTATGGCTCCAACAATGGGGCGGAGTGCTTGAAGCATATACGGACGAGGTTTGGGGTGATTTGGATGCTCTTGTAGCAAAGGCAAAGAGCGAGGTGGACGAACTGACGGCGAACCCAGATGCTAGTAGCGCAGGAAACGCCGAGCTGAAGGCTCTGGGCCGACTAAGACAGATTTTGGCTCACGTACGTGGAAGGCCATAATGCCCATCTCTCGATCTCGCAACTCCCAGGTGTTGCTCGGCCAACCAACGGTCCCGATGACATCATTCGCCCGGCGCGAAGTACCTTTCGAGGGTAAAAACCGCAGAAGGTGGTTAGCAAGCAGTATGAACAATGTAAAGGAATAGATAATGTTTATATACCTTTTATAACATCCAGATGGCTGTATTTCATTGTTGCAACAAGGGATCTGAAACAAACATAGATGGCCTGCAAGTACTGTACGGCCGTACGTACTTAGTAATTAATATTAGACTCCTCCGTACCTAGTAGTCACTATTTACTTCTGGCGACGAATCCGAACCCCCGCCCCAAGCTCCGCCATTGGCGAGTATCGCCCTTCCTCCTGTCCGCCTTTCCTTCATATGAATCTTCGATACTGTAACAAAAAGATAGAAGAACATGCGAAAAAGAGTTTTCGCACAGCTGCTTGTAGCTTTCACAGCGGGAGCTTTTACAAATGCGCTACCAGAGCCGCTGCCGACCCCAACTTACGCAACTCCGTTGACTCTCCATCGGCGGCAAGAGTGTCCTGCTGGCACATTCCATTGCCCAGCATCGTTGGGCGAAGAATTTAGCGATGTGTGCTGCGCAAATGGCCAAAAATGTGACCGGGACGAAAGAAACCAGCCGGCGTGCTGTCCTGCAAAGTATGGCTACGCAAATTGAGCGCCCCCCTCTTCTTCTCCTTTCAGTTAACCCTTGTATCGCAATACTGACCCTTTTCCAGTGCTATTTGCACCGGCGCCGCACCAACAACACAGCTTAGTGCGCCAACTGCGGCGGTATCTTACGTTTCGAACTCGTACTTCTCATTCCCATACGCACAAACGACCTTCGAAAACAGTGCATCCTGCGCCGCAGCAATTCAAACTTGCTCCAAAAATTACGACTCGTGTGTAACAAACCTTCAGGATGGAAGAGGCTACCATGTAACAATAGCTGTTGCCGGTGGCGGAGGCACAACGGTCGCCGGTGGTGCGTCCGCTGCTGGTGATCAAGCTACTTCAATATGTTCTAGTCTCAGCTCAGAGGCGTGCGGCAGCTTGCAGCCAACGACCTGCGACACTTTTGGAGAAGACTCACAGGCACCCTATTTACGACCCACTGCACTTTTCTGGGCCCTCCTCATCTGCTCCGTATCGAGGCTTTTGAAGCTGCCGTGACTTATTTAAGATTCTTGCTAGATGTGAGAAATCACCAAGGAGCGAGAGATACATCTCTGATTGGGCATATGATTGACCCCTCTGAGAAAGACCGATACCAGTCGCTCGTACGGTTTATAAAAGGTTGCGATACTGGGTCAATTTAGCCTGCACCACTGTTGGCTATTTTCTTTTCATGAATGATGACAGTTAAATGATTCTATACTCTCCTATTTTATTCCGCCTAGTTTTTAAAATGTGGCTTGATAGTTTACAAAATGGTCTTGGTTGTTGCAATAATGCTGTACTTTGCGCATCGTGGAACTTGCTACTTGCGTGCTACTTGCCAATCAGCGCTTCCCTGCGTTGCTATATACAGTGGCTCCTAGGGTTGGTTTGGTTAAATTTGGTGAGGCTTCACATAAACGGAGCTAAAATCCAATTGATTGAGTTTACGCAAGGTTGTGTGCTATTAATTGGGGGTTAATACTTGATACACAACCAATTCTTAGCAGCATTTAGGCAGCGCTTTTGTCATGTCATTCCTATTGAGAGCAATCTATGTGTTGTTGAAGATCTTAAACGGCGCAGAGCAAATCCTCAACTAGCTTCTTTGCACTTCTAGCTGATGACGCATTCCATTGACGCATGTCGTGTCCTACGAACCCGCGGGCAATTCCCTCAGCTACCTCTAGACGGCTCTCCTCTTCGTCAGTCAGCCTTGCACAGAACGTTGTCAGGTCCTCGTTCCGACTGATCAATAAAGATATTGCTTCCGCTCGCTCTACAATGCGGCTTGGCATACCATTCATAGCCGCGCATTGCGCACCAAAGCTCGAAGTGCTGCGGCCATCAGACACCTTGAATAGGTAAGTTACCTGGTCGTCTGCTCCATGAGCTTCCATATCCAACCTGACGTTCATGTGGCTAAAAGACAGCTCTTTCTTGGTTTTTAAGTAGTTCCCATCAAATATTTCGTGGAAGTGGGTGGCTACCAACGATCTTGGACGGTGTTTCAAATTGAGAGACAGCATGTGATCAAGTAGAGCAGCCATTAGACCAGCACCGTTCGTAGGGCACGTGCCTTTTCCAAACTCATCGATGAGAACAAGACTTTTTGGGGTAGATAGTCGAATAACTTGCAATGTCTGCCTTAGGTCAATTGCGAAAGCACTTTCACTCTTAGAGACGCTTTCGTTTGTCGACATCCGCGTTAAGATCCTATCCGTGGTCCCAACCAAGGCGCTTTTTGCGGGAACAAAACTTCCTATATGTGACAAATAAACTATTATAGCTACTTGCTTCAAGTAGACTGATTTCCCTGAATGATTTGGACCTGTTAAGACAAGAGTACGGCTGCAGTCATTACTGCCATGTACACTGTGTAGACTGGGCGGTAGGACACAGTCATTGGTCACAAAACAAGGCACGACGAGTTGTTGCAACGGGTGGCGACCTTCTTTGATATTAAGGCTCCTGGATTCAGTCATCGTTGGGCATGTCCAGTTATACCGCTGAGCTCCTATGGCTAGAGCGAGCATCGAATCCAGTTCGCCGCACAAGTCAGATGCTAAAACTAAAGTCTGAGTAAGCTCCAAAACTTTAGAAGCAAGACTATGCATGATTTCGACTTCTCTGTCTAATAAATAGTTAGCGTTGGAAATACTGCGCAGTGCTGAACTCACCGCCTATCTCGCAGTACATGTCACCGTACGTATTGTCTAGCTCGCGCATGTACTTGTTCTTGTAGCATGCCGAGCCATCGCTTGCGAATATCTTCTCCCAGAAACCATCAGAGCCCTCTTCTCCTTCATATTTACCGTCCCCAGATTCTTCATCGACGTCAACAACCGTCAAAAAGCCGATTTGGGGTAAAAATATGCAAGAGCGAATATACTGGCTGGCCCAGGGTGGTGATTCGTTGATAATGTGGTTTACCACTTCAGCCAGAAAGCTTTCCATTCCATCGTATTGGCGTTTCAATTTGTCCAGTCTCTTATCTAGTCCCGTTCGAACGGTAGGCCTCTGACGCTGCTTCGACAGTTCAAAGTCGACCACTTGAACTATCGTACCGCGAATGGTACATATGCTTGAGTAATCCATTTTCCGCAAGAACTGCTCGTTTTGCTTATTAGTCATGTATTTACTCGCCCTTTTTGATAAACCTACATCATCTAAGAATGAGCCGACCTCAACTCCGGCAAGAGCTTTCACCGAATCATAAAGAAGGGCGGTATTGGTCATAAATCTTTCGCAGCTTCGCCATAGCCCTTTCTCAAATAAGGTCCCAACTGAGGCATTGTCGATTCCTTTCTGTAGCTGCGGTATGAATCGCCTTCCGTTTGGAATTTGGCGTAGGCATTGTATCATTTGCTGCATTGTCTCGGCGTTTTGTTCTTGGACGAGCACTGATATTGTCGCATGCCGCCGCCGGACAGTCTCTATGTCCATCGTTGGTCGTAAAAATATTTTGCGCAGGTTTATACGCCCTTGGGAAGTAGATGCAAGGTTATGAAAGAGACCATATACGGACAAGCTCTCTCGTGGCTCAGATCCACCCGAATCTCGGTTCCATATTTGAGTATTAGGGTGCATTTCTTCTTGGACAATCTGCAAAGCTGCTAGCGTCTCGAAATTAACGAACATTTGGTTCGAAAGGCTGAAGCTCGTCAAAGTTCGGATGCGATAAGCTGCGTGGTCTGAGTCATAGTCCACTTGGCGTCCTTCGACGGCGCGCCGATGTTGAGCTTCGGATATGAGAACTCCGGCGCAAGTGAGCTTCGGTTGTCAAATCAGCAAAAATGTCTTCAATGTTTTAATCGGATCCTTACAGAAACCGTACTTGCCAGGTCTACTACTGTTCCAAGGCGAAGTAACTTGATGTTCTGTGATTCTGACAGGCGCAGCGTTTCGGACGGCATACTTGACCGCAAAATTCCGTTCTCCGGATCGCGAGAAGAAAAGGTTGCTTGATTCTCCATGTTCATGTCCGAATATGTGTTAAGGAGTCTTTCTCGGGCCGACGATGGGGAGAATACAGAGGCGTCCACAGGGCAAATAGTGATTTGAGGCTGATGGCCATCTTTTTACGTCAGCAAAGGCGGTAAACACGGGACTATGTTTTGATGAACTACCTTGGCTTGCCAATTTAGCATTGCTGTCGATAATCAATTTCAATCTCTCAGATGGGCGCGTTGAGATGATCACGACCGTTGGTTGAGCATAAACCAACAACTGCTCCAGCAGATCTGAGTCGGCGAGTACGAAGTCCTGTCCTACAGATAGGCAGCTGTCATTGGTGGAAAAAAATGCACAGCCCAGAGTTGAATTCTCTTTCATATCAATTGCCATGATGGTATCGGCTAAGTGGTGGTGGTCTCCTTCGCCAAGCAGTTGAGGCGCTTCGTATGTTCCCGACGAAGACGGCATAATGGAGCTCGCCGTTCTAGCTGGTGACCGCGGGCCGTGTATACAAATTGTCGTTTCAACCATTGTAGCACTTCCCCCTTCGTCGAGTTGCCGTTCTTTGTGGACTGCGTCTGTCGTAGCAGGCCGCTTTTTTCTCGTAAATCCAGCTTGTGTCCTATCCAGGTTCTGTGACGAGATATCTATCTGGCGTTTAGGGCTCATGGTCACGCAGCGCGAAACACCCTCAGGGCATTCGGTTGATTCAGAGAGTCTAAAGCAGTTGTCTGTTTTCGGTCCTCGTTTGTTCGCGTGTGTCGCGCTATATATGGGTTGCCAGCTGCCACCCGACAAGACGCAACTGCCTCTTTTAGTAGTGCGGGGGCGCCTGAGGCCAGTCAGCGGGGGGCAATTCATCTTCTCGTGACTTGGTCCTTCTTTGCTCCAACATTTCGGCGTGGTGCGTGGTAAGCCATATCACCAGTAGTGGGCGCTTGTCTGATTGGAGGCAATACAGACAGGCTGTCTACAAATCTGTGAGGTTGCTTTGGGGCTATGTTCCTTTGCTAGGACTACGCAGAGAGGAGTCTCGGTGCCACTTGCGTGGTTTGATGCAGGGTTTGGGTTCGCGTTTCGGGTTGCGGGCGAGAACTTTGAAATTTGTCGATTGCGGTTCCTCTATTGGCTGCTTGCGCTTGCTAACTATTTACAGTCGCCCTTCGCCCAACTGGTGAACTGTTGTCTCTGTTTCCGGATGTCGGCAAATCCGGGCCTGCTCTCTAAGAAAAGAAAGGGGTTTCCACGGAAGTTTTTGTCAGTGTCACCAGAACCGTCCAAGAAGCCAGCATCGCCCTCTCTTTCGATCTTTCCAGCCCAGGTGTTCCACTCAATTGGCCTGAGCGTTTGTGAGCCGAGAACGAGGCCAAGGCAGATTATCAACGTCGCCGCGATTGTCTCTATGCAGATGTCGATGGGCAGCGAACTGCTTGCCTGCTGTTGCGACAGTGCATGTTTGGCGAGTGTCGAGGACAGGGCAGTGTGCTCTTGTGCAGAGTAGCATCTTTGCGTTCATTGGTCAGCGACTCCTTCTTGTCTATATTGTTCAAAAACTTACGCGTGTACGAGAAGTACCACGCCTGTTATGGTAACGGAGCGCGAAATCCAAGTCATTTTGGCGATTATTCGGGTTGTGGTAGTTTCGTAGTAGGGTGTTGGAAAGCTACCTGGCGTGTTTACGAGTAGTATGGCGGGCAACTTCCATGCAGCCGTTTGGTTGCTTGATTACTAAGTGGGTCCACCTACCCTGTGGCCACTTGAACTCATGAGTCTTTATCTCTCGTCTGTACGTCGTCCAGCAGACTATGCGTGTGCTAAGACGCTCAACTGTATATTTTTAGAATTTTCTTGTTCAGTGTCTATGTCCCTTGGTTATCGCAGTTGTCACGCCGCCGAACCTGCTGGGCTGCCATATGCGTAACAACCAAACACCTCCACCACTGAGCCCAATATAATCAAAGCACGGAAACTCAGAAACTCCAGCACCATATCAAACATAATAATGTCACAACCATTCTAACGCCCGAGGGCTTCACTTTGCTCCATCCAATCCTCAAAATGGCTTCCTCCCCCCAGCTGTTCTACTGTCCAATCTGCGTCAGTGCCCCTCAGATAGGCATTATGAGCACCGTTAGCATCCAAGTCCGGCATACCTTCACCGGCCCCTACACCCCAGCCCATGAAATCGTCTGCTGAAAGCACAGGCAACTGGCCGAATCGAGAGCTGGCTGCGGCCTGGCGAAGGGTCGGGTCTAGGCAAGATTCATCTAGCTCCTCGCCCGGCTTAAAAGACATCACTGTCTGGCCTGAATAGCTCCCGGAAAAAGGAAGCATGACATCGAATAGCTGACCTGCTATTGGCCCGGAACCGCGTGTTAGCTGGCTCTCAAGTCCCGAATACGTAAATGAGCCTTGCTGGCCAACATCGGGGAATGGCGCACTCAGTGCTCCCTGCCAATGATCAAATTGAAATGTTTCTCGGGCATTTGTCTGCTGGCCGTTATCATCCCCAACGAGGGACTTCCTCAAACGAGACTGTGGCCGAGCACTGTGGCCTCTGCCACCGCGTCTTGAGCGAGACGTGGTATCTGCGTCACTCTTGTCTGAATTGTAGGCCCGGTCGGCTTCCGCGCTATCTCTAAGACGTTTTGCCGGCACCGGATCGTACCTATATTCCGGAAATGCCCGCTCATGCAACTGCTTCTCAACTGAAGCGAGGTGGTTGAAATGATCAATGACGCTCGAAGGCTCGCGCATTTTCCAAGATTCACCGCAAATAGAAGAAACTTGCTGATGGTTGTCCCTCTTACACTGAGTTTTTGCAACGTTTTGGTACGCCTTACGATAAAGCATGAAGGCGTTTAGAGGCCGTTTTACCTTACCGGCCTTGGTGGCCTCTGAATGGCGAATGTCGGTAGACCTCATAGAAAACGCCGCAACATCGGCCACAACTATACTAGGATTTTCTCGAGCGATCCCTGAAAGTGGCTTCGTGAGACAGCCATGCGCTTGTCCCTGCGATGGTTGCATGCTCGCCCGGCTCTCTCTACTGGTACGTCTTGCATGGGATGCCCTCGGAGTATTCAAAGGGCCGGCAGCAATGCAGCTTTCCTGTGACAAATACACCGAAGGCGAACGCTCAGGCGTGCAGCCCTATACAGGTAATCAGCATCTCCAACACCAGCTCGTCTGTAACGTGACTTACTCTGTACACGGCATCGGCAAATGTTGGCCTCGAATTGCCCCCCTTGGGAACACACTAAAGAGAAATTATTAGTAGAAAATAAATGTGACGCTCAGTCTAACAAGGCGGTACCTCTCCAAAAGTAGAGCCGGGAGTCGTATAGTTCGATGTTTGGCTGTACTGCGCCCAATCATCTTCCGCGCCCGGGGTGTTGAATGTGGTCCGGCTGGGAGTTATCGATTGATTAGCATTACAAGAAGGCACCTGTGATCCTCGTCCACCTGCTGTATCAACCATAAGTTGTTCCCAACTAAGTGTCTCTTGATCCAGCCGGCGCGGAGACGAGGTGGACATGTGCTCCATATCAAGTTACAGCTCCAAAGCTTTTCCGATGTCGTAGGCCCCGCGAGCGTGAGAGTAGTATAAAATACACCTGGCGGGATACTGATAATCCGACAAAGGGCATGAAAAAGGTGCCAAACCCAAGTTCCAAATGCAAGCAGCCAGCAGTTCTTATGTGAATTTCCAGGTTGCCAACCGCTGAAGCGTCTAGCTTGATCTTGCCCGTATGTGCCATTTCATGTAGCACGGGAGGACTACAACGCTCACAACGATCAAAGAAAATGTCCATTTATGGAATCCTTGAAATATGCTATGACCATCTATACGGCTTTCAATCCGGGCCGTTTACCACATTGCGCCTAGGATGAGAACAATGACACAAATAGACTGCGCAGCCATAGCTATCTTTACTGGCAACTACAAAACACCGCCTCCACTAATAGAGGTCCCTGCAGTTTCAAATCGATTTGTTCATTGGTATTATAAAAGCAGAATTTTGCGGGCCTAGCTACCGGTTGCCTTAGCTTTGGGGAAACACAATCATAGAAACGACACGGACCATGAACTGCGCCCGCACCCCAACTCTACAGTTGCGATGTGATTGGAAAGCCTGCCTCACCGACCCGCGTTGCGGCCGCTTGATAGGCAACTGCGTCTAAGTGACTATACATCCCACTATTCTATTGTCATTGTTCCAAATACCACGTGGTTGTACAAGGATAGGACCATGTGTTATTTATATATTCATTCAGGCCGTACAGTAACGCAACTGTCCTGTCAATGAAAGAGACGAATCGCCACTTCCGCTACCATCGAAGCAACATCTTCGGCAGTAGTCTCCATCTAAGTGTATGCATGAAGTCTGCTGCCTGCGGCTCAGGCGCCTCCGTGTTCGTTCAACAGACGTGTAAGGCATGGTGCAGGGGACACCCAACAGTCGCCGCTGAAACGCATGTCAGAACAGAAGACAGATCCAACAACCGAACGGTACGGTAGTTTGTAATAGCCGCAGATAGCTTACTGAACACAAATTCACCTTCGTAACCGCTTTCACTCAGTTTGCAAAATTCAACGACCCGGAATCCCGACAAAGTCTGTCACGATTCGCGCAAATAAGATGGTCACCTGTCAGCATGGCGCGTTAAGTGGTCTATTATATTTGGGTATATAAGGTGTTATAGTGCCGGTAACATGGCTAGATGTATGAAACAAATTGCTCCTCTCTGCCCTGTCACTGCTGCGGAGAGCCGTCTCCAGAATGCAACGCCCTCTCACCGTTTTGTTCACGCGGCTCTAAAAGGGCTACAGGGCGATCCATCGATGGGTTCGAAAAGGATGAAATGGGAGGAAGTGTCACCGTTGTTACAGGCTGCGAAGGAAGATCTGTCGGAGTTTTGTCAGACTGACAGGCGGACCGTGGTTGAAGCGGCGGCAGCTGTCGAAAGCCGAATGGAGCAGATCGCGGCTGAAGAGTAGCACTTGAATAATTGGTCCCAGATATGCTGTCTTGAGGTTGGTGGGAGGAGCTTTGCGGCGTAGTGGTCCGTGAAGGCTGTGTGGTGCCAGCACCAGAAGGCTCGGGCATATCCACGCCGGCCTTGCTGTGCAAAGGCGTAGTAGCAACATTGACGGTATGACCATCCTGTTGTTTCTCCGCGGCATGAAGAATATCGCTCTTTAGCACCGTGGCTGACCGTATACTGCCGTGCCCTAAGTCTGATTCTTTCGAAAACGAGGCAGCACGCATCGTAGGTACTGCAGCGAGTATGTCTGCACGTAGCTGGCTCGGGTCCCCTCCCTCTGGTGCCATTTCCTCATGACTTCTCGCAAGCGTTCCAGCCTGCGAACTTTCTTGTTTACCTGTGAAGGGTCCCGTTGCAGCATGACTGCTTAATGGGGATGCGATCTCCGCACCCTGAGTTGGAGCCCTTTGAGATTCGTGCTTAGCCGCGTCGTTTGGGGATATCGGTGATAGTGACTGGTCAGTCGCGGCATTGGAAAGCTGAGCGACTCTCTGCTTGGTTGCCGCCACTTCGCTTGGTCCCTTTATCTTCAGCTTAATGGTCTTCCGAGGTGTGTTCTCTTCTTCGATACGCCGTCTGCATGTTGTACAAAAGAATTGGAAATCTGGTCTGTCAGCCTCGGCTTCATCGACATTTACGCATTTGCTGTGTTGCCAGACATTGCACCTTTCACAAGCGATGCTGTGCGCCCCGTCATCGACCTGTCCATAAAGTCCGCAGATGCAATCAAATGTCCAATCCTCGTCCTCGTCCTCCAATTCCTTCAAGACTTGTTTGTTACGTTCAATCTCCAGTTGGACGCGACGTTCCGAAACACGTGCTGTACCATCCGGCCCAAATTTGTTGTCTTCTGAGAGCTGATTAAGCTCTTTCTGATGGAGCTGACGCCGATAATCCCTTTCTTTAAGTCGCTTCTCCCTCGAAAACATTCGGAAATCTCTCTCCCGCTCGAGCTTCAATCGTTTCTGCTCTGCTCGACGTTCTTCTTCCCCCTCAAGCAAGAGACGTTCGTTTTCTTCCCTGTCTTTTTCATCTTGCTTCTGCTGCTCTATTTTGTGAGCAATGCGGCTTGAGCGTTTTGCGCTTGCCATTTTAGCCAGATTAAGCATTTCGCGCTCGTGCTTTTCTTGCTTCCGCTTCCTAGACTCATCCTGTCTTTCAAGTATAGGGAGTAGATGAACTTCAAGTTGGTCTCTAAGGACCTTTTCATTGCCATCACGAGTTTTCCGCATGCTGTTGATTAAAAGACGCACGTCCTCGAGGGTGACAGCAACGCACTCCCACTGCACTCCTCCAGAGTCACTTCCATGCGTATTATTTTCGTCGTCGTTGTCGTCGTTCGTTAGGCGTTCTTCTACAACATCGGAGACAGCACGGCGCCGTTTACTCAAACGACGGCTCGAGCCAAATGTCTTTTTCGGTTTTGGTTTCGCTTTAGAAACGACAACAGCTGGGGGCTCCGAGAATCGATAGACGCGGTTATCGTCGAGAACAAAGTATGTGCGGTCTTGTGCGTCCCAACCATATGGTTCTATGCGCTGTGGTGATGTCAGTGCAAAAGTCACAGCGCTTGTGGCTCGAAAGTATTACCCAGCTTGTTTGGTCGGTGTCTTTTTGTTCATCCATCTTTTCCCGAAGCCGTTCGGGATAAATCATAACCCACTGCGTAAGTTGTTGGAGAACTTTTATCTGATTCGCATCGTCAGCTGATGGTAGTCAATTATCACGGGATGGCAATGCATACTTTTGTGACGACATCCAGGTCGCCGAAGGTTTGCGATTGTTCCTCGCCATCTCCGAGAGGGTTGACCTCTGGAGCTTTTGCTAGATATTGCTTGCGAAGCTGCTCATCAAAAATATCAGGGCTGGATTAAACTATTAGCTTATAAATCTGGCACTTTGTGTTTCAGGTGGCGACGCACGTAAGACCACGGTGTGAGGAGACAAGTTTAAGCAGGGCAAGGCCAATGTTTGATAGGACTGTTGATGTTGGCTTCATACACTCGTGCTCGATCTCCTAGGTACAGAGTTAACATGCGAGAGCGCGACCAATAAACGCAAAGCAGTTGACCAACATCAATTTCAAGAGATTCATCAATTTTGGCGGCTTTACCAAAGATGTAGATCCATTGGCAAAGGTTCGCGAATTGCCACATCTGGCGAATGCGTTGTAAGATCGCGGCATTCGCACCGCCTGGTGCATCCTCCATGGACAAGGTAACGTCCTTTCGTGACGGCATGAGGTCGGAATGAGTGATGCACAGTCGGCATCTGCTTTGGTGACGTTGGGGAGAATTTTGGGGAAGTGAAAGGTTACCTAGAAGGTGAACGCGCGACAGCCATTGCCATTCCTTGGGCGCGCTGGGCGGAAAAGTTGCCGCGCCAGTGGACCACAGTTCGGGCTAAAATGGCTAAGACACAGCCCTGACCGGGAGCAACGGGTGCCGCGCAACTCGCGCCAAGATTCAAAGTTTCCGCACTGTATTGACACCAGGGTGGGCTGCGTGCCACCTATAGCGACCTTTACACGACAAGTCACAGTGCATGGATGGATACAAGACACACCTGGCTACCTCCCTGGATCACAAAACTCCTGTGTGACAAACCTGTGACTGCTCATTACCCAGTGCAGTCAAACTACTAATATCTTGTGGCATTGGACACTTCGTATGTGACCATAAAACCCAACCACAACAATGGTTAATGTCCCGACCCCTGACAAATCGAACTCTTCGCTGTGAAGGTGCAAATGGGCGAATGACACATAGCAGAGCAAGCTGATCAATTTGTTTTGCGGCAATGGAATCCCGTCAACCCGATAATGGTCAGCCACGGCGCCGACAGTCGATACCCCTTCAGGAAATATACACCACGGAAGCTGGCAGAACAGAATACTCTGGGAATGGTCTTAACGCTGGTGCGACGGCGAAAACACCGTCAACAACCGAGAACGCTGCCCGTACCTCACATTGGTACTCAGCAAGAGACGTGGACGCAATGGATTCGCAAGTACGGCCGGAGTCCCCGATCGATTTAACAGCTTTACAAATGGCATTACCTCCTGAAATTCAACTCGCCCCTACACACGATATCGATACACACCATACGAGGAACCCTTTCGACACGGCGGCTTCATATATTGAAGACGTGCCGAACCAATACTATGCCGAGTCTGATACTGCACCCCTGACCGCAGGCGCACAGCCCATTTCTGGTGCCTTTGGGACAGAAACTGGCGGTTCAAAATCCCGTCAAAGCTTTCAGACTATCTCTGACTTCAGCGGAAGTCCTTCCCGAGGCAGGGCTACCTTGCGAGTTGACCAAGGTAGCCAACGCGGTGTGGCCAGCAGCCACCAATACAGCCACGGAATGTCACTTAGTCCTAACAACTTCGCAATGTCCCGTTCTCCTTCGCCTTCCGGCGCATTTTTGCGAGCTGGGTCTATTGTCCGCGCCATGTCACAAAGAGTCGTCAACATTAGCGGCGAGAGCGAAAGAGTGGTAAACCCCAGGGTGTCCCGAGAGTCGGCTCACTCAGGGCACAGAATCGAAAATGGTCGTGATGAAGTTTGTATAAACTCGATGTACAATGACACTTCCTATGCACCGCAGACCACACACCCACTTGGCGAGAAGACAGCCCAGCAGTCGTACTATGAGCATGATGCATCGCCGCTTTCCTCTGCTGGCCGCAGTGCACCGAACCCATTAAAGGGAAAGTCGCTTGGCATATTTTCGCCAAATAGCCCAGTTCGCCTTATTTTCTGCAACGTTCTCGTCAATCCATACACTGAACCAATCATTTTACTCTTGATTGTTTTCCAGGCGATTCTGTTGGCAGTGGAAGCGGCTCCGAGTGTTTTTAGCCACGGAAACGGCCGTCCTGATCGTTGGGGGGAACAAGTGACGGATTGGGTCATGCTGGGTCTCTTTATAGTATTCACTATAGAGCTTGCAGCTCGTATGATAGTGTCTGGCTTCATAATGAACGCAGCCGAGTACAGCAGTATCGATCGGAAGAAGGGCGTTCAATCAATAATTACTGACCAGTATCGATCCTTCTTTCAACCGGAGCGTCGCAAATCCACAAAAAGCCATCGACCCAGTCGGCAGGAGCCAGAGCAACCGTTCGCAATCGCGCGATCACTTACAAACATGATGCAAGGACAGCAAAATTTGCCGAAGACTCACGAAGATCAAATGCGGTACCAACTAGCGCGACGGGCGTTTCTACGCCACTCATTCAACAGGCTAGACTTTGTTGCTGTCGTATCATTTTGGATCAGCTTCATTCTGGGCATTAGTGGCCTTGAAAGCGAGTATCACCTCTATGTATTTAAGATGCTCAGCTGTTTGCGTATTCTCCGACTGCTAGCTTTGACGCATGGCACTGCTGTAAGCTGCGTGACCCATTGACTATCTCTCGCTAATGCTAATCATATCCAGATCATTCTCCGAAGTCTAAAGAAAGCTGCCCCTTTGCTGGTGCGCGTGGCGTTCCTGATTTGCTTTTTCTGGCTTGTCTTTGCAATCATTGGCGTTCAAAGCTTCAAAGCTAGTCTAAGCCGTCAATGTGTTTGGCTAGACCCTTTAGCACCAACAAATCTATCGGCATCCTTCACCAATGAAGAAGGGTTCTGTGGTGGCTATTTACACAATGAAACCGGTGCAACCATGCCCTGGGTCAAATCTGAAGCATCGGACTCTCTGGAAAATCTCGTAAATGGAACGAAAAAGGGAAAGGGGTTTCTTTGCCCACGGGGGTCGATATGTCTTCAACAAGAGAACCCTTTTAACGGAACAGTCAATTTCGACAACATCTTCCACTCCTTGGAGTTAGTGTTCGTCATTATGAGCGCGAATACATTTTCAGACCTCATGTACCAGACTATGGCCTCGGACTATACCCAAGCCGCCCTTTTCTTCGGCGCAGGAATCATGATCATGACCCTCTGGTTGACAAATCTTCTAATCGCAGTCATCACATCGTCTTTTCAAGTCATACGTGAAGAGAGCAAGGCCAGCGCTTTTACCGCTGACCACGAATCATATATACAGCCTGAATTTGACCGCGGGCCTCGCCAGCAGCCGCGATTACGAAACCTCGTTGAGAAATCGAAGCTCTTTTTTGTTGCTGTGATTGCATTTGGTCTTGTTTGCCAAGCGAACCGCAGCGCCAGTATGTCCAAGTCCCGTGAAAATTTTATAAATGCTGCCGAAATACTTGTGACGATAATTCTGGACATTGAGATCGCCGCAAGGGTAGGAACAAACTTCCGGCATTTCCATCGGAGGAAAGCAGACCTCTTTGACCTTGCCGTGGCAGTTATAACTACAATTATTCTGATACCGCCTATTCGCCATTCGGCGGCGTACCCCTGGCTTACCGTCTTCCAAATTATTCGTGTTTATCGAGTTGTACTGGCGATTCCAGTTACTCGGACACTCATACTTCTCGTTTTGGGCAATGCATCAGGTATTGCGAATTTGATGCTTTTTGTCTTCCTCATGACTTTTTTGGTTTCTATTTTCGCTTCGCAGCTGTTTCGCGGCGTCATACCAATATATAATGAGGATGGCGAACTCAATCGAGTGTCCTTCTTTACAATATTTAATTCGTTCCTTGGAATGTACCAGGTTTTGTCAAGTGAAAACTGGACTGACATTTTATATTCTGTTACATCCTACACACACGAATATAAAACTTCTTGGATTGGCGCTGCATTCCTCATCGGATGGTTCGTCGTTTCTTTCTTCATCCTGATAAACATGTTCATTGCTGTCATTCAGGAAAACTTTGATGTATCCGAAGACGAGAAACGCCTCGAACAGGTAAAAGCGTTTTTGCAGCGGAAGGAGATTGGGCACGGCACGAGTAATTTAGCGCTGTCCTCAATCTTCAGTTTTGGGAAAGCAAGGCGAAGGAAGGATCCGCTGGATTACGGTCCTGGCATGATGGAAATGCTTCTTAAAGATGCTATTGTGCGCGATTTCTTGGATGACGATTCTGTAGAAACTGTGCATGAGACTACAGGTTCGGCAGACTCTCCTAGTACCGCTGGTCCTACGAGCTCCGCAGGCCGCGGATTTTTCTCCGGTCTGTGGACGAGATTCCTGACGAAGATCAATTGGGAAGAGCCCAATCCGTTCTACTCGAGTATACGATTTAATGGTCCGAATGACACGCTGGACGCGCGGCAAATGGCTCGACAAGTTGTGTCGGCTGCAGCAGCGCGACGCAAAGCGCAGCGGGAGTATCTTGCGCGACACCCCACCTACAACACGACACTTTATATTTTCCACCCAAAAAACCGTTTCCGCAACCTATGTCAGAGACTGGTTGGGCCTGCTAGAGGGGTAGAGCGCTTTGATGGTGTTGAGCCGAACAAGCTGGCTTGGTACGCATTTTCGGCTTTCATCTACGCCACTGTCGTTGCGATGGTCGTCATAGCATGCGTCACCACGCCGCTGTACCAAAGAGAATACAAGACGGACCATCCAGGCGACCACCTAAACTGGTATGTGTGGACAGACTTTGCCTTTGTCCTCATATTTTCGGTAGAAGCGGTAGTGAAAATTGTGGCGGATGGGCTGTTGTGGACGCCCAACGCGTATCTACGAAGCCTGTGGGGCGTCATGGACAGTGTAGTTTTGATAACGCTGTGGATTAACGTGATAACGCTCTTCATCAATGATGGTGCAATTTCCCGCGCGGTTGGAGCCTTCAAAGCGCTGCGAGCACTGCGACTTTTAAATGTGAGCAACAGTGCGAGGGACACCTTTCACTCAGTGATTATTGTTGGGTGGTGGAAGATTCTAGGAGTAAGTTCGTTTATACCCACCATGATTTGCTGACGCTCTAACTTAACAACTGTTAGGCTGCCTTTGTGTCCATCTCGCTGCTGATTCCGTTCGCAATTTACGGATTAAATCTCTTCAACGGGAAAATGGTAGCCTGTAATGATTCGGACGACATCGCCTTATTGAGCCAATGTTTTGGTGAATTTGGAAGCACACCGTTCAAGGATGACTGGGTTATGTTGGCTCCAAGAGTTGCAGACAACTCTTACTTCAAATTTGACGATTTTGGAAGCGCTTTGTTCACGCTCTTTCAAATTGTGAGCCAAGAGGGGTGGACAGACGTCTCGTTCGCTGCACAAGCCATCACAGGCCAGGGAAAGCAACCAGAGGATTTAGCCGCCCAAGGCAACGCAATATTCTTCGTTATTTTCAATCTGATGGCCACTGTCTTCGTCCTCACTCTCTTTATTTCCGTCTTTATGCGAAATTACACGGAACAAACAGGCGTTGCATTCTTGACAGCAGATCAGAGGTCGTGGCTTGAACTAAGAAAGCTCCTCCGTCAAATTTCGCCATCAAAAAGCTCTTACAGCGACAAGGAAACCAGCTGGAGGCGATGGTGCCGTAAAAGAGCCATCGAGAAACGTGGAAAGTGGTACCAAGGTGTTACTGCGGTGCTTGTCTTGCACCTTTTGCTTCTCGTCGTGGAGTTCAATGACGAGCCCTTGTGGTGGTCTAGAACACGCGAGGCTTTATTCCTGGCTTTCGTTTTGATATACATTTGCAATTTGGCAATCCGCATTTTTGGCTTAGGATGGTCAAGATTTCGGAAAAGCTCGTGGGATATGTACGCATTGGTCACTGTTTCGGGGGCTTTTATTGCAACCTTGGCATTGTTGATTGCGAACACGCGAGGAGAGGTATATGTGCAGCTGTACAAATGTTTTCTCGTCGCTATTGTTCTCCTACTTATTCCACGCAATGACGCACTGGATCAGCTGTTCAAGACTGCAGCTGCGAGTCTGACAGTGATTAGCAACTTGCTTGCAACCTGGCTCGTGCTATTTCTAGTGTTTGCTATTGCCATGACACAGGCGTTTAGCCTGACTAGATTTGGCGGAGAAGAAACAAGCGATCTTAACTTTCGTACCGTGCCAAAGGCTCTCATACTACTGTTTCGAATGAGTTTGGGAGAAGGTTGGAATGAGATAATGGAGGACTACGCAGAGATTGAGCCACCACTTTGCGTTAAAGATCCCATCTTCTTCGACAGTGATTGCGGAAGCAAGCCGTGGGCAAGATTCCTCTTCGTGGCTTGGAACATTCTTAGCATGTACATCTTTGTGAATCTCTTCGTCTCGCTTATATATGAGAGTTTTAGTTACGTGTACCAGCGCTCTGGTGGGATGGGCGCAGTCGACCGCGACGAGATTCGAAGGTTCAAAGAAGCCTGGCGTAGTGTGGACCCGTCTGGCACTGGGTATATTAGCAAGGAAGCCTTTCCAAGATTACTTGGCGAGCTGTCAGGAGTCTTCCAAATGAGAATCTACGACCCAGAAGACTCAGTGAGACAGATTCTGGAAGACGTACGCAGCGATCATCGCCTTTCGCACCACTCATCGATTATCACACCAAGCGCATATGGCGAAATTGACCTCAAAAAGCTGAACAGACGACTTGAAGATCTGGATATTGCTGAAATCCGGGATCGAAGACGCATCTTTAATTCATTTTTCGAAGAAGTCTTGGTAACGGCAGATCCTGACAGGGGCATTGCCTTTACGGATGTTTTGCTCATATTGTCACATTACAAAATTATTAGCGACAGCAAGAGCTTGAGGTAGGGAGATCTAGAAAGCTGTGGAGGATCGAGACGGTGCCGTGTAATCATCCTACTAATGCTTTTGACGCAGGCTTGAAGAATTCCTAAGACGCCGGGCCAGGCTACAGCGGGTGGACGAAGAAACTCGACGGAGGATTGTTCAGGGATTCTTTGATACACTGTACGAGGTCGACCGAGCTTTGAACGAGGGACTGTTGCTAACAGACGGTTATAGGTACTGGTCACGCAAATTTAAACGACATATGGAGACAAAGCGGTCCGCACGAATGACGGAAATTCCACAGCTGAGCGTCCCCGAGATCTTCGTGGACGAAGGGGAAGAGAACCCCTTCGAAGCTGGAGAGGGAAGTTCAAGCCAAGGCAGACGACCACCGCTGCCGACCATCAACACCGATGTGGAGAAGCACAGGACGTCTGCTTGGACGACAGACACGTCGCCCCGTGATTCTGGGCTACAGCACCCTCTAAGCTTCCCCAGAACGTCGGGCGGAGGCTTGTCACCGCCAGCCAGCCCACTTCAATCGGGCTTCCAGATGAGCCCGTCTGCTAGATCGTCAGGCGAGCTGAGCCATAGGGGAAGCTCAATAAGCCCAGCCCAGGCAAGGGACATGCTCGATGATTCGATTTGGGTAGAGAGCATCCGAAAGAGCAAGACAATTCGCCGGTCAGACAGAACGACGTACCGGTATGGTGACCTCGGTTGAGGCAAGGTTGACAACAGCGAGTCTTAGTACGAGACCAGACCTGGTTAGCTGCAGGTTCCGTACTAGTTTTTTTTTTGTTGGCATTTGTTTGAAGGAGCAGTGTTGGATACAACACGATATAGACGCAACATGATACAGGCTAGCACGGCGTTTGGGGTGGATTCTGACGCGGATACGGTATATACCCAATGCAAAGATTGTATTGGTAACTAAGTAATATTCAGCTGCGGACAAATAACAGGAATGCTTAGAGGAGTATGAATTCCATTGTACCTTGTCTGGCCGTTTCCATACGAGTGCACGCGCAGCTTTTGCCAGAAGAGCCGCCCCTGTAAACCATGTTTTTAAAACGAGCCATCCTGGAAAGGCAGGGTTATTAGGGCGATAAAGTTGGAATGTATTGCGTAGCGTGCCGTCCTGTCCGTCCGTTTTCAGGAGCTGACGCTGCGACAATTTCGGCCTGGAGACGCGGGGGGCGCTCCAAGCACGCGTCACAGGCGACAGCTTCTGAAACCATGGTGTCGGCGGCGTCTTTGTCGAAACGCGCGCAGGGAAGCGTGTTACAGAATTTCAAAGAAAGGTTAAAGGAGGGAAAAGAAAAAAAGAAGACTGCGGAATTCTTCTATTTGCTGCTCTTCTTCTTCTTTTCGAACAGTCATCATATTATAATACCGGCTATTCCGTGATTAGCTCCTCTCTTCTCTTCTCTTCTCTTCTCTTGTCGTATACCTTTTTCCTCATTCTTTGTGCCATTGCTGCCATTGTCTTTTCCCCTGGCCCCAGCTTTCTTTATTCATTGTCACTTGATCTGCGTGGAGGGCCATACCTTGGACAAACGCAAGAGAGTTGATTGGTTCTGGCCCCTTTGAATTATTTGGCGTTCTCTTCTCATTTTCATTTCATTTCATTTCATTTCATTTCATTTTATTGTTATTTTTATTTTTATTTCAAACAAGGGAGGCAGTGGGCAGCGTATGCGCAGGACGACAGCCCCGCCCTCTAGCGATTTTGATATCGAAACGGCTTAAGCACTAGCCCTTTTTTTGGCTATTCAGGGAGAGAGGCCAAAGCCGAAGAGCAGCAAACGCTATTGAAAGCAGATTTGTGCATTCCAATACTATCGTTACTATCGACCAAGCCGAAATTGCCTACGAGGGTAAATTTTTTTTTTTTTTTGAGTGCGTGAGCTCATATTGTCAGCCTTTGTTTGCTACTCCTCCCGCTTTTGCCCGCCAGTCCTCATTAAGCATTCTCTCCAATATATATAAAGTCTTCTGGAAAGACCGCAACTGCAAGCAACTTTGAGAGTCTTGTCTATATAAAACCTTTTTTTACTGCAACAGTCGCAGCCGATTCATTCACTTGCAAAAACGAAAAACGACAATGAGAGACTCACGATTCCAACACTCCGCTGCACGGCTCCAACCATCAAGCCTACGCGTATCTCTGCGCAATCTGAATCCCAAGTACCGGCACATTCGGGCTTGTATCCCCCAACAAAGCAACGAGGACCCGACGCATTCTACCAATGCAAACACTATAAACAGCATCATTTACAGACAGCCCTCCATCGTCGGACTGGTGCAAGAGCGCGCATGCTTTCCTACAGAACTCGGCGTCTTGGAGCCCCGACCCGTGGTGTACTGGAGCAGCGTAGAGGAGAGAATCGGCTCGTTGGCGGTGTAAATGTGACAATGGCAGGTTACATGCGCGCATGTTTGAGAACTGGTATTGGAGGACTTTGGATCTTGTACTTGATTATCTTCTTTTTCTCGGACCGTAGGCCAGGACTGCCAACGTTTCCCCTTTCGAAAGACGATTTTTTTCTTCTTATTAGCAGCAGCACTACGCTGCATCATTTATATTAGGATCGCTGGAGCATCGATAGCAGAAGCCCAGCCTTAATAAGCCTAGCTCGAACGACCAAAGTTTAAAAGAAAGGGTTTCAATACTTAGTTTTCCATGGCCTTTCTCTGCTATGTAGTATATCCTGGTTAACATATTGGCTATGATTTGCAAAAGGTTTCCTGCTGTGGCGTCTCACAGGCGTTACTCGTCTGGCAGTCATAGGAATACGGGCGTCGGTCGGTGTTGTCAGCTGATGTTAATAACTTAAGGTACTTTAGTAGGAATGACGGTTTTGGTGGAGGCCGCGGACCTGTCAAGCCCCAACTTGGAAGTACCGCTTCTAGTAGTTTATCTGGGAACCTGATCGGCCTTGAACCAACCACCAGCCCAGGCGGAACTGTCGGGTTTTAGGAACTGGGCACCTGCCTTGTGTCAGCTCCCGACTGAACCGACAAGCTTGCGCGGGAAACAAAAAAACGTCAAAAGTATTGATATACGTCAACTTACGCCGCTGCTAATTGTCGCCTTTCGATTTCTGTGTCCCTCAATTCACACGACTATCATTAACAACCGCGAAGATCGAGCTCGACAGCGCGTCCCCCACGCTGTACACGCCACACACATACACACATACGCCATGTCGCCCCCAGAATCATCATCAACAAGCCGAGTCGCATCGCATGGCAATGATGTTGAGCCACCATCGACAGATAGTGCTGATCAACACGACGAACCTCTAACATTATACAAGGTATGTGGAGCAGTCTAAGCGCGAAAAAAGGCGGTTTGCTGCTAACCAACACCAAAACACAACAGATGATCGTGACCCCGGTCAACTTTGTCACATTCTTGGTTTCTCTTGTCCTCGTCGACCTACGGTACACACGTCTTCGCATGCATTCGCACCACTCTGTCCGCGAAAGCAAACTACCGACCTGGTTACATGACATCCTGTACTACAGGCAGCCATATGACGATGTTGGCGGGCGCAGGCCGGGTGGCAGTCACGAAAGGTGGCACTACCACAGCAATCAGAAGAAGCTCATGAAAATGGAGGCGGAAGAAGCGTTTAGATTACGAGGCACAGTACTCTTATTTTTGGCAGTCTTGGCGGCTACTGCGACGGGAGGAACCCTATATGTTGCGAATCGCTTGCTTTCTGGCTGGCATGGTTCGCAGATGCGCAAGTAGGTAGGCTGAACCCGATACTAGATACATAGCAACGATATTACTTTTTTATTTTCAATACTAGCAGTTTTTTTTTCACGAACAAGCGAAGAACGATCTTTATGAATCACTATAAAAGGAAAGAGCACCTAAATCTCAGGGCCGATATATGCAATCGTTTCAACAGTATTGCAAAATGTAAGCAGAATTCTTGTATTCTTGCATCGCGTGTCTACATCTCACTACTCTATAGCGTATCCAGCTTTTTAAATTATTAAACTCTATAAAGAAAAAAAAAACGGCACTTGAATGGGTTTTAAAAGGGCATGGCTTGTTTATGCATTACCGCGTGTTGTGGATGTCCAGCACCAAAATGTCGGTAGCGCCAACAGACGTCAAATCGTCCATTACCACGGCAATCTTTTTCTTTTCAACCATGGAGCTCACGGCGACCCAGCCGTCAGCATCCAGCTGCGTAACTGTCGGTGCGCGCTTGCCGGGCGTAATCCTGGTGGCATCCGGAAGCCTGGCGCGTTCAATGTTGTACTGGCAGAGGACAAACTTTTGCGCCGTAATAACACCGCGAATTCTTGATGCAATGAGGTCCATGAGCTGCGGGTTAGTCGGGTTCTTGGACTTGATTAGGATGGCGCTAGAGTCGACAACCGTGTCAATGGCCTTGAGGCCGGCCGCTCTCATCGTTTCGCCAGACTCTGTCCAGAAGGTTAGCGCCGGCGCTCTCCACGGGACATTGAACAATGTTTGTAAAGCTTACCAACAAGATCGACAATGCCATCCGCAACTCCGAGTGCGCAAGCAGCCTCCACACTACCGCTCAGCTCAATAATCTTGGTGCGCAGGTTTTCCGTCGTGACCTTCTCGTCGGATGAGGGATCGATGCCAGCTTCAATCCTGGCAAAGTGCTGAGCCGTAAGGTTTGGGAAGCTGGTGCCAATGGTTTGGCCGACCAGGTCGCCTGTTGTGCTGTATTTGCCCTCCTCCGGGACCTGAACCTGGAGCCGGCAGCCACCGAAGCCCAGGTCCATGACCGTCTCGCAGCCGGCGACACGGCCTGTCTCTGACGCACTGGCACCTACACCGGCCACATACTCGCGCACCTGATCCCAGCCCGTGATGCCGAGATCCACACGGCCTTGCCCGACAAAGATTGGGATATCGGCAGCGGGGAGGAAAACGAGCGCAATCGGGAGGTTCTTGACGAGGGCGATGTCGAGGCGGTTCTCGCGGCGGAACTGAATGTCGGCGCCTTCGAGGAGGTTCAGCGCAGCCTGGTTAAGGCGGCCCTCTGAAGGAAACAAGCGTTAGTAACAAAGCGCAACTGAGCCACGCTTGTGCTTGCATCTAGGATGGCAACTTACTCTTAGGCACGGCGAGCAACAGCCGGCCTTCGAGGCTGTTTGCGCAGGTGTCAGCTCGCCGCGTTCCTTTTTTGTTTTTTGTTTTTTGTTTTTTTGTTGGGCAGTGACCTGCGCGGGGGAGTGACAGAAAGCTACAACTTACTGGTTGACGAGATCCATTGTTTCGAACTAGATTCTTTGGCAATTGAATCCGGGCCAATGTCTCAGTCCTGCTTGGGAGGTGAGTTTCGTGAAGCTTAATGAGTGCGGGCGAGAAAGAAAAGTCGTCATGAGTCAATTGCAACTTGGTGTTGAGCTCCAGCACTGAGCTCCGACAGCGGGGCCACTGCATCTTTTTCTGTCCTTGTATCTAATTATTACTGACCAGTACCTAGCATGCTGTTCGCGGCACCTCACCACACTGTGCGTCCTTTCCCCACCATTGAACCACCACTGCCTGTTGCAGCACTGCAGGGACTGGACACACACTCACACAGCGCGACATGACCATTGTGGGCCCCCACTGATCCTGACGACTCATGCCGTGTCTGGGTGTCTCATTTGAGCAACGTGGGCTTGAATCGCTACTGTGGCATGGAGGAAGCGGAGCCATCGTCGAGTCAAATTGCTCATGAGCCAGATGAACCGGGATGGTAGGCTACGGGTGTACGAGTATCGTATGTATGTAAGCCATCTCTTTTACCTGGCTGTACGAGTAACTGTTTGAGGATAGGCCGGACATAGGTATACCTCGTATATAAAGCATTATGGTAGCGTCTACCTACGGAGAACAATCTGGAACTGGGGTTACGATTCCTTTCAGGTTTTGATTGACTACTCGTATTACCTTCGGTGCTCTAATAATCCTTAGCAATAGGAGGGATTGTTATGTAGCAACAAAGATTTACGAGGTAGTATCTACAGCCTACCGTTAGAAACAGACACGAGTCAACACACGCACAACCTAGCCTCCTCATACGCTTAATATCACTTTGTGCCCCTTTCGGCCGCCTCCGTCGTGACACCACTCAACGGGTGCATGACCGGCTCATTATGTGTTAGGTATAGCACTACTAGGTAGGTACTAGGTAGTAGGTAGCTAGGTACGTACCGGCTCGTACTTTAATCTCAGTTCTTGAACGGACCTAAATGTCAGCAGCTGCTGTCGTCATGCCTTACATCGGATGCGAGTTGAAACGGGCATGTCGTCGCTTATTTGCTAATAATAAGCTCCCCCGAACAGAGTCGTTTCAAATCAGGCTGGCAGCCAGCAGATACAGTATTTTTCACAGATTTGCTGGCAGCTAATTGGCGACAAAGCTGAACCGCAGAAAAAAAGCTGATCGCACCAATGGCACAACAGCAATTATAAACCATGCAAACACTGGCCGCATTGAACCTGTCTGCGCAACCCTGCCAAAGTTAACAGTACATACCCAGTACATACAAGTGGCACCTACGACGTTGGGTAGTCCGAGGCTAATTTCTGCCCACACAGCCCTGGTTTTTTTTGCACAGTAGGACATGCACTTTGCCTGCCAGATGCAGCTAAAGGTAGTGGGCTGCACGTACAATTACTAGCCCACACCACGATGCAACCCCTCCCAGCGGAAGAGTCCCGGCGGACAAGCGACCATGTTCTGCATTCACCAAAGAGCCTACTACGACGTACACTCGTCCTAGCGCCACGGTGACACACATCTTATTACTCGTAGGATGGGTACTGAGTACATATTGTAGTCTACCTAGTGCTCGGTACCGTATAAGTTATGCTGCGACCAAGACTGACGCCGGCCGGGGTGAAAATGCGCAGAGAAGGGCGTTTGTGCTCCCGCAACTCAGAGTCAGACAGACAGACAGAAGACATCTCCTCACCGCAGTTGGCCATTCAACGCTCACCAGAGATAAGGTGCCATTCTAACCCACCTTCAATCCATCGTTTCCCTCACACTTGTCCTTTGTAATGATCATGGCGAGACACACTCGCCTGCCCCAGTCGCCAAAATAGACATAATAATATGGGCAGACAGACAGGTCGGACCAGCAGACCAGAGGCAAAAGGCCCCCGCCCCCTCCTACGGCGCACGATTCAAGGCGCCGCGCTAGGTGCGTTCCCTGTCAAAGGACCACACAGTCCATCACAAACTTTAGCGCTCCCGTCCAACCGCCAGCCGCCCAATTGGCCACTAAAAAAAGGCCCGCTCTCCACATGAACCCCCGCTAGAGGCCAGCCTGGGCCAGCACTTTTGCAGCTTCCCCGTTGGAACCAGGCATTTTAGGTCGTCTTCTTCCCTGCCGGACCGGCGAGAGAGCCATTACAAGCCGCGCTCTGGCTAACGGCTCCATGTTGCCTCAACCAACACATTCGTCTCCGTTCTGCATCTCTCCAGCACCATCGCTCCTGTTTCTCGTGGCTTCAAGGTTGTTGCACAACAAAATCTGTGAGAATACGAAAGGAAGAGGAGAGCCACAAACTTGCCGGGTGCCCGCTCCCCGGGGCCAGCGCTTCTCTTTTGCTTCCCCATGACACCTTCATATCCTGCCTTGACTATGCCGCAGCCCATGTTTCCACCACCATCGCTCCCTTCATCATACCAGCACTCTGGACACCCCGCCCCTGATGCCAGTGCTGGTGTTGGGTCTACTTCTTCGTTGCCGCCGATTTCTCCAATGACAGAGTCACACCCTCATCAACATTCTCATGGCCAGTTTCCTCATGCACAACACGCACCATCTTCGCAATATCCCCCGCCGCCTCACCCTGTTCAGGTTCACGCAAGCCACCAGCCGCCCCCTGTAATTCACCAAAGCTCACATCACGGTCATATCCATGCTCCGTCCTCTCTCCAGCAGCTCCGTCCTCTCTCTCAACCCACCAGGCAAGACGCTCATTCAGCGCCACCTCCTCCGGGTCCTGCAAATGCTCCGTCCAGCAAGAACGCCAGTGATCAAGTCGCTTTGGCGTCAGTCTCCCAAATAGACAACGCTACCGGATGGAAGTATCAGTATGTACTCACGCTATATTGCCGGCCAGAGTGCTACGTAGTGTTATACGAGCTGAGCTAATGCAGCATTAGACTAGACGTTGTGCAACAGCCAAAACGGGCTCGCATGTGTGGCTTCGGTGACAAGGTGGGCAGCCGTTGTTGTCTTCTTCTTCTTCCTCTGGAATCACTTCTAACGAATAATCATCGCAGGACCGAAGACCTGTCACTCCACCGCCCTGTGTACGCCTCATAATTACCGATGCGGCTACGGGCAAGAAAATCAATTGCAAGTATGTTTTTTCGGAGGAATTCTCATCCTTGATTTTATTTTAACGTCACTGACCCTCTCGTCCACCAGCGATATCGATCATGCCATGTTTGTTTTGAATGTTGACCTCTGGAGTGCCGATGGAGGGCGAGAGGTCAATCTCGTAAGGTCGAGCTCGTCAAGTGCCTCCTCCTCGGCGATCCAGAACACTACATCGCCGATTGGCAGTGCGGCGGACCCGAACATGGGCTATTATACAACACATGCCGCTCCGTTCAGCCGTGATGCGTACGGTCAACAGGTAGTAGCATATGGCCAGGATTATCAAATGCAGTCAGGATACAGCATGGGTAAGTAATAAAGAAAGTCTCGATGAATATATGCTAACCCTGCGGTGTATCAGGCCAAAACCCATACACACCAAATGGGAGCTATGGAGCTTCGCAACAGTACCTTAGCTACCCTCCAGCATACCACCAGGAACAACCCGCACCGCCACATCCAAGGTCTGGATCTACGTCAAGCGTGTCACAGACTCGGGGCATGTTTACGCGGAACCTCATTGGGAGTGTTGCTGTCAGCGCGTTCCGCCTGAATGACGATGATGACGAGCCTGGCATCTGGTTTGTCCTGCAGGACCTTAGTGTCCGGACCGAAGGCACCTTTCGGTATGGCTTCAGCTACTTATATTATCAGACCGCCCTGTACTAACGAACCACAGTCTTCGATTTTCGTTTGTCGATGTGAGTCCACGCGCTACTCACCCGGGTGATGGGAACGTCCCGAAGGTGAATACAGGGCGGGCCCCGACGTTGGCGTCCAGCTTTAGCGAGTCGTTCAACGTCTTCTCCGCCAAAAAGTTTCCAGGTGTTTGTGAAAGCACGCCGTTGAGTAAAACTTTTGCTGCGCAAGGCATCAAGATACCAATTCGGAAAGATGCTAGCGGCAAAGACGATGATGACGATGCCTATATGGACTAAAATACGAAAGCAGTTACTGAGTGAAAAAGCTGCTTGAAAGACAATTGTTGTAATTTGACTTGAATACTCTATTTGATGGATGGAATTTTAGCTATATTTTGGGCGTGGCTAATTCTATGCCACTGGCTATATTATATCAGCAGAGTGTCGCAGAGTGGCTTCGCGGCGTCTTGGGGTTGGGAGAAATGGTTGTCTTGCAAAGCGTGAATCCAAAGATACACAGACTCGCATATTAATCCTTAAGCCAATCTTACCATGGCCTTTTGAAATGCTTTCCTGTTTCTCATATGGCCATGGTCACGCAAACCGTGCAATGAGCGTGAGCCTTGGGAGCCAAGAGTTGTTAGATGGCGACAGCGGCTTGGCGTCTGCGAGTTCTGTCCCAGCTGAGTATTTTCAGGCGCGACTCAGGCCGGACGGTACCAAATCAGTACCTCCTACCGGTAAATCATCGAGCGGAGCCCATGCACAGCGTATGCATCTAAAGTTTTGCCCTTCCCTACTACCCTAGTAGATAGGGACCTTAGGCTGGCTGATCAGGTTTTTAGTGTGCTGGGGCTCTGCCGATGGGGCATTGCCTACCTGCGCAGGTACGGTGCCCAGCTGCGACGCAACCGCCGGCTTAAAAAGCAATACAGCGCATGCAGCAACTACCCCCAAAAACCACCTCACACCAACAACCGACCGACCGATTTTTGCCCTTCATACATCGTGTCTCCCATTCAACACCGAAGCCAGTAAAGACGTATTATTCTTAAAGCAACGTTTGACGCCCCTCTCACCGAGAGCAGCCAACGAAAGAGGGGCCTTCGATCAGGCCCGTCGCGCAGGAGATTTCCCCCTCCCCCACGAGCTTCCCGATCGGTTCCAGCGTCGACCGGAATTTGAAACCCACATCCTCCTCCTCTCGACCTCTTTTACCACAACTAACGTTACGAATTACACAATGTCATCATCCCTCGCCTCACACGGGCGCGGAGGCGCCGGCAACATGGCCGACGCGAAGCAGTCACCGCAGCTCAAGCCCTCGGACCTGGAGACCCCAACCCTTAAGAAGCCCATTGTGACGACTGGCCGCGGTGGTACAGGCAACATGGCCAGGAACAAGGACCCGGTTGAGACACGCATGCGTCAGGATGTCGAAGCGTAAGTGCTATTTCTGTTCATGCTGGCGGTAGGATAACTTGGCTAACTTGGCCTGATTACAGTGTTCCCAGACGATTCAGCGGCGGCGCCCAACACGCCGGCCGCGGAGGCGCAGGCAACGTCTTCAAGGATGAAGACACCAAGCTGAAACGTACAGAGAGCCATGATCAAGCCGTCGACGACAGCGGGGACTTGGAGGCGAAACCGAAGAAAAGCGGCTGGTTCTTTGGCAAGAAGGCCTAGACCAAAAATGGCCTGTACAAAAAGCTGAAACGAAAGAGGAACGGAATCGTATGGCACGGAGGCTTGAATTGGGATGTTTATGTTTAGTTTGGGAGTTCTGGGACATGTTTGTTTTAACCTCTCCGGTATCATGCTTAGCCGTTGGGCACAAATTTTTGATTGAATCCTCTCGACTTTTGTTATACCGTTTTCGCTGCATTAGTGGCTCATAATCTAAAAAGGATGGAAAACATTGAGGGCCATGAGTCAAGAGAATTTTGCGGCATTCGCATTGCATCTATTTTGGATATATTATGTAAATGTACCAGAATGGAGGGTCTCAGAACCGAATGCGCCATGTCATATTTCTTCCATTACTTTTTTGGTCTTTCCTTGCCATCACTGCTCGGTATCTATTCTCATAATAGCAGAAGATGTTACGTTTATCCAGCCCATACGATAAACGCCTATGCTGATTTCTTGGTCAGACGGTGTACCTCTTCGAAGAAGTGCTTCAGGTTGTCTGGGTCGACTCCAGGAGTGATGCCTGGAAATTTTTTTTGTTAGCTTCTTCAAAAATGTAGGCCCTAAGACCCTTATACTGAGTATCTTACCGTGCCCGAGATTGGCAATCCAGCCCTTGTTACCGACCCAGAAACCCTCAACCATGCGCTCGACCGCTGCCGTAATAGCCTCCTTTGTGCCATACAGGACACCGGGATCAGCGTTGCCCTGGAAAGTAATGTTGCGGTCGCCGCGAACCTTGACAGCATCTGCAGGGTCCTGCATCCAGTCTAGTCCAACAACGTCGTAGCCCAGATTGCACGCCTTGTCGAGAGCGTGCCAGGCACCCTTAGGGAAGACCGTCATGGGAACGCGCTCAAGACTAAGGCTGTCAAGCTTCTCGGGAAGCTTTTGTGAAATGCGGGCTAGGTATGGCTCAGAGAATTCGCTAAACGAAGCAGGGCCGAGTTCGCCAGCCCATGAATCGAAAACCATGACAGACTACAGCAAGCGCACCTATTAGTGACCGTGCGTTCCATAATTGCGAGCTTTGGAACATACCTGGGCTCCAGCTTTGACTTGCATGGCAAGATGATCAACGCAAATATCCGCAATCTTAAGCAGCAGCTTCTTTGTCGCCTCAGGATACTTGTAAATCCAAGTCTTAGTCTGCGCAAAGAGCTTGGTGCCACCGCCCTCAACCATGTAGCAAAACAGCGTCCACGGAGCGCCGCAGAACCCAATCAGCGGCACACGCCCGGCAAGCTTCTTTCTCGTGAGAGTGATTCCCTCGTAGACATAGCCGAGTTCCTCCGAGACATCGACTTTGCGCTCCATGACAAGACCGTACTGCTCACCCTCGGGAGTCTTGAGCGGCTCAGGGAAGTGTGGGCCTTTCTTGTCAACCATTTCAACAACCATTCCCATGGCTTGAGGAATTACGAGAATATCGGAGAAGATAATGGCCGCGTCGAGTAGGCCAGCGTATCGCTCGACGGGCTGCAGAGTCAGGGTCGACGCAACTTCGGGGTCTCGGCAGCATTCGAAGAAGTCTCGGCCGCCCTTCGCTTCGTGGTACTCCGGTAGGTAGCGACCAGCTAGAATTTTTCTCCATCAGACTTCTGCATACCTGCAAATTGAATGGCAAAGCGCTCCGTTCTTCTTACCTTGTCGCATCACCCACATAGGTGGTCGTTCCACGACCTCGCCTAAATAGGTGCATCATTAGCATTGCGCATCTCCAATACTCGAATTCAATGAAGTGCCTACCCCGTGCCGCACGGAGCAACAAATCGTTCTTCAATGGCTCGAAATTATGCTCCATTATGTCGTCGTACGCCTGCCGTTGTCAAACTTGTGAATATCCAAAGCTGCCCACACCCACCCCGCACCGAGCCTACTAGGTAAATGGGCACACAGTCGCTTGCCCCCCCAGTGGTCTGTGGTACGTACTCTGAACGCCGGAGCCCACGTCGGCCCGGAACTACCTTGGCGTACCTAGTCTTCGCGACAGCATGTTCCCAACCTACTTAGCAACGGTTTATGAAGCTCAGCCCCAGACATCTGACCAGCAACTTGCCAGTCGTCGCCAATCTGGATCGCGAATAATCGACGTTGCGCAGACCGTCCAATCGATAGGAGAAATAGTCAGCATCTCGCAAAGCTTGCGCCGACATAACCGTCACGATGGCATCCGAGCGCGAGTTCCAGATTAACCCCGTCGTCCAAGAGTCGATGATGCACAATGGAAGAGTACGTGTTCTTTCGGGGTACAGTTCCACCTATTATTTCTAACATTTGAATCCGAATATAGGTCATTTCGAATCTCCAGAGTATCACAGCATCCCTATTTGGCGTAACAGCCGGGGTCCTTGGCCTCGAATCATACAGCGGCTTCCTCGTGTACTTTATTCTCTCCGTGATCACAACCCTCATGTTCTACACTATTAAAGTGGCGCCGGAGTCACTTGCTAACGGCCGTCCGGCGTTCGATGCGAGCCGATATTTCCGTGGAGTGTTTTCTTTCTGGACAAGTGGACTGTTCAGCGGGCTGTCAGGATTCATATTGACGTGGACGCTGTTCTATGGCTTGGTCAGAGCGTGAAGTGGCTTGGTTGCACAGAGGGTTTGTAAATTATACAGGCGTTTTGGAATTGATAATTTTAGAGCAAACATGATAGTACGTGAAAGCCGTTATAGTCACAGGAGTTTACGGATTCAGGAGTCGCCAACAGCTCAAGACCGACGCTTTTGTTAAAGCCCAGTCTCTTGACATATTCCAAACGCGTAAATCGACAGTTTCAAGATTCACGCTCGTATTTTCTTATATACAGCCAGTCATTAGGTGTCGTTACGTATCCAACATTCAAACGCTTAATCAATAATCTCTAAAACTTTTCCGACGAATCCCTCAAGACCGGATCTATCCCGTGCGCCGCCTTCCAAAAGAATAACCTGCGAACCCAGTTCAATCCATTCTCGATTATGCAAAAGCTCCACAGATACTTCAGTTGCCGTTAGGTCAACTGATTCGTCTAATTCCTCGTTTAAGCTGAACATTTCAAGCTCATCTGTGGGTATACTCCTGGATTCCTTGGTAGAGTTACGTAGAGCACGGACTCGAACAATTCGGGCTGCAGCCCTGACACTCGCGACGTAAATATTTACAAACGACCCCTCTACCAAGGTCTGCGTGTAATGGTCTTTGAACACGGCTGTAAAACCACTAGCGGCCTGGAGGGACAGTCCGGTATCCATCATGTGTTGCGATGGAATGGCAAGGACCATGCCTCTTCGTACTCGTGGCTGGTCCCGTACTGAATCGCCTTTACCAGCGTACAAAACTAGTCCAATAGAACCAGCCTGTCCAGCTTCCAATGTGCGAACAGGTAAGCGCAAATTCCGCACGCTGACAACTTCGGCCTTGAGCCACTCGCCAGCAATTTCTGAAGCAGATACAGCGTTCTTCATTGCTATTCTTGATAGCTCCGCTGAAGAGGGATGCGATATGGAAAGACCATCATTTTCTGGCGAGGGGCGCTCTTCGGGGCCCAGATTTCGGTCGTCGTCATCGCCTGCTGGGAATGGGCCGACAACAATTTTGTCGCCGACAGAGAGAGCTCCAAACCGAATATGCCCTGACACAATGATGCCACTGTTTTGCTTGCGAGACGAGTCGCTTGTCAACGTCCCGTACGATATAGGCAAGTTGTAGGTGTCATCAATGTGAAATAACGATTTGGGCTGTTCTGGATTCAGCGCCATACCAACGTAGTCCCTAGAGGTTGGAGGAGGCGGCAACGGCAAACAGCTAAGAAGAGCGTGAATCAACCCTATTCCAGTGCCTGTCATTGCACTAGTGAGGGCAATAGGGACGAATTTTGTCAGGCTGCCGGCATCAACCATTTCTTGCACAAGCGACTGCACCTTGGCATTGTCTTCGGGGGGGATAGCCGGCATTTCTGCGTGCTCCTTTTGATCAGGCTGAAGAATCTTAGGCGTGCGGCCGGCATCCTTAATTGCGGTCAAAACTTTTACCAGTGTCTTTTGCAATGCAGGCTTGGATGCGAGATCCATCTTTGTGATTACAATAGCCATCGGGACATCAAGCTTCAATGACAATGTCAGGTGGGCCATGACAAGGTCAGCTCGTGTATTCTGTGCATTGTCAGGGTCAAGAGAAGTCGGGTGAAGGCTGGAGCCATTTGAAGCCGGTTCAGAGTCATCTGCTGCAATACAAAGGATGCTCCAATGAGGTGCCCAGTTCATGAGTCCACGCAAAACTGTCCGGCGGTACCGAGGGTGGCCGCCAGAGTCAGATACAAACAAAAGTCGGCCATTCTCAGCTCTATCATGTATATCAATCCAAGAATCGGTATTCGAGTGAGAAAAATTGAGAATGCTTCCATCCTTATAGCCGATAAGCTCCTGCGCAATGGAACTCGTTACGCCCGAGACCATCTCGTGCCTGTGTTTCAAAAGACTAAGCCGGCTCTTGCCCCTGCCATTATCGAGAGTGCCTGTAGAAAGAGTTCCCAAGAGGGTGGATTTGCCAGAAGTCGTCGGCCCCGTTAATGTGATCCTCACTTGGCAGGTTGTTGAGCTGCCTTGACTGGGGATTGTCGCCTCACTCGCCTGCTTCGCAGTCTTGTTCTCGTCGTCTCTCTGGCTAGCAGAATCCAGGAAACTATCGCCCTGAGGTTCGAAGCTGGGAGTGACCATTGCCTCCGCTACCCATAATTTCCCTTGCCTCGCCATTTGCGCACCGGGAGTACCCGGCCTATCAACCAATTTCGTAGATTCTACCCACTGACATTCCCCAACAATCACCATGCGCATTACCTCGACTTTACAGCCCAGACTAGCGGCCATTACTCTTAGAGTTGTCAGAGATTCATCCATTTCGTCTTTGGTGAGGCCAACAAGCGTCCCGTCATCCGAGACTCCAATCTCGTACAAAGCGCCACCTGAATCCTCAAGGCCAGGAATTAGCGGTGCACGCTGAATAGGTGCATTGAGATCCTCATTATCACCCGGAAGTTTGGGTATCACCAGCTCCTTCGAGCTAGCTGAATGATACGGCGATGACTGCTGAAGGCGCCAAAGTAGCTGAGTTGTAAGATGCTGTAGGCGCTCTTGGCGAGGCTGACTCGAAGCAACCAGTGAAGGCGCAGACGGTTTGAGGGTTGCCAAATCCTGTGGACGTCCATGATGCGACCGACTTTCTCGAGAGACCGTTGACATATATGCAAAAGCACGCCTTGGTCGAAGTAGCAAGTGCAGCTTGTACTCAGTTGGACCTTCTTGAGGTTCAGCCTGCAACTTGGTGACACCGTAGTCAGAAAGCAGGCAAGTTTTGTTGTCGGGAGCATCTGCAGACGTTGAAGTTGCCAAGACTCCTCGGTCTGATGGGTCGGCAGGCGAAATCCAAGGTGAAGAGACCTTAGGAGGGTCCGGATCGAACGTAAATATTGACGCCATTGTTGGGCCTAGCTGCCTCTGCTGACCTACGGAGGAGCAGGTCGGTCGAGGTAGTGACCGCTGAAGCTCCGATGAGAAGCAAGGTTATTCTCGATAGGGCAGCGTCACGTCAGACGAATCGTTACTAGGGATGTTGCCGTGAGACGCTGTCTTCTAATCATTGTGGATGCTATTATGGGTTTGGGATAGGTCTGTCCTTGAACTGTTCTGACTCTTGACTAGAAGAGTATGCGAAAGGTAGAATGAATTCAATTATGGGTAACCATACTTGCGTTGAAATGGCTGCAGGCTTGATGCTTGCTTCAAATATAGGGAGACGATAGAAGGCGACTATCGCGGTGTGACACACCAGTGACGGCCGTCCGAGTACAGCAGGAAGCGGGGTGGTGAGTAACTCCTTCGCAGCTCCACCGTTTGGCTCCTACTTACGGACGTACTCGTATGTATGTCCCTACTAATAGATCGACGGTGGGGCTGAGATCAGGCAAACCTCCTGCAGTTACGGCGATGTTGTGGTTCGATTATTTAGTGCTGCGGACGCAGAAATTCTTCAGCTTCCTTGCCCAAGTAGTTAGTGGCTATAAATACTTAACTGGCTTAGATTTCGTTACAATCCCGTTCTTAGTCGAAAGGCTTCTTTTCTGGTATGGTACGATAGCGCGAGAAATACTGTATGATATGTGAAACCAAGTTTTGCCTAGTAAAAAGGGGAGCCACCATGATGTACTATCTTAACTTAGCCATTTGGTCAAGGTATTTATATAGCGGACACTGATATGTACAGCTCGACAGCGGACGCGCTGTTCTTGGCACTGAACTCGAGATTATTTGTGGGCATGAGTGCACACGCAACTCGATTTTGACACTATTATAAATGTAATTATTGGTGACTTGTCAAGGTTGGGTCTGACCAGCGTGTACCTACCTTACTAACCGCTGCCACAGCAGCCTGGAACCCACTTCATGCACCCCGAATTTACAGTAGCAGGCCTTCCAGCGCCAGGGGCGAGGAGTCGCAACGACTCAGGCAAGCCTCAGCCACCCCTTGTTGCCACAGCCCACCCGTGTCAAATCTTGTGTCCTCCCCTTGCAATCTTTCGCTCTTCATACTCATCCGCCATAGTCTTTTTCTCCCCATTTTCCTTCTATAATATTTTGGCTTTATTTCATATCTGCGTCTCCCCGTAACCATGAAGAAGTTCGGTTTTGGAAAGAAAGGCGACGACGGTGACGACGCCAATCGCAATGCCCTCTTCGGTAGTCGCAAGAAGCAGCAACAGCCGTCGCAATCCGATAACCCCTATGCCCAACAGGGCGGCAACGATCCTTACGCTGATTCCGCAAAATATGCAAACGTAACCCCTTACCAAGCAGCGCGATCTCAGGCTGGCGTCCCCCAAGGTGGCCGCGGCGGTTACGGAGCCTCAGCTGCTGGCGGTAGGCCAGGAGGCCCTCAAGGAGGTCCTCAAGGTGGCGCTCCTGGAGGCCAGGGCCGAGAAGCAGGATACGGCGGTTACGGCTCCGATCGATACGGCTCCGGGGGCGGCTACGGATCGAATAGATATGCCAATAACGCCGGCTCGGATCGCTACGCGGGCGCGACCTCGGCCAGAGGACCAGGCGGCTACGGTGGCTTTGGCCCACCGAACGATGAACCGGATAATAACAGAGATGCCCTTCTAGGAGGCGCCCAAGAAAGATACACGCAGAGACAGCAGACATCTGCGCCAGGCGCCTATCAGCAGCCTGACCAGGCTGGGGACACGTCAACGTCGTATGGCGGCTACGGTGAACAGCGAGAGCTTACCGAAGAGGAACAAGAAGAAGCAGAGTACCAGGCAATCCTAGCAGAAAAGCGCCAGGTCCAGCAAGAAAGTGCGTCGTCTGTATCTCGGTCCGTTCAGATGGCTCGACAAGCCAACGAGGTTGGACAAGCGACTCTTGCCCGGCTTGGTGGGCAAGGTGAACGTCTGCACAACACGGAAAAGAATCTCGATCTCGCTGCAAACCAAAACAAAATCGCCCAGGATAGGGCTGCTGAGCTGAAGACTCTAAACCGCAGTATGTTTGCTGTGCACGTGTCCAATCCGTTCACTTCGAAACAGCGACAGCAGAAGGCCGACGAGGAAGTCATGAACCGCCACCGTTCAGAGCGTGACGAGCGCGAGACCACCCGAAGAGAAGGGTTCGCTGCCAACCAACGTATGGAATCGACATTCCGCGACATAAACCATGCTGGACTAGCTCGGCCTCAGCAACAGCGGACAAAAAAGGACTACGGCAAATTCAACCTGGAAGATGAAGAGGGTGCTGATGAGCTTGAAGATCAAATCGACGACGGTATCAACGAGCTCGAAGGTCAGGTTTCCATGATGAACATGGTCGGCCGCGCTATTGGCAAAGAAGTTGACACTCAAAATAGTCAGATTGACAGAATCATGAACAAGGTATGCTGCTTGCACTTCTCGCCGCTCATGCAAGTTTCTGGACATAGCACTAATGCCACCGACAGAGTGACGCCGTTGACGATGCCACTCGTATGAACCGTGAGCGTCTAGCCCGTATAAAATAAATCAACAGAAGGAACAGATAGTTAGAAATTAATGGAACCACAATTTCGGAAACCAATTTGAGTGGTTCGACAGAGCAAAGGCAAGCACTGTCGTGGCAAAGAGGAATACTCCTGATGGGACATGGCGTTGTATATAGGTCTTGAAATAGACTGTTGTAAATTGACTGACGAAATAGCTTGCCTTGTCGCCATACAAATTAGCCGCCTTGTTACTGCATAAACAGCGTCAGCTCTTTACAAGTGAGCAATCGTCCTGGTTTTTTTTTTCAATTTGGTAGATATTGGGACTCCAGTGGAATCTGTAGTTCATGAGGCTCCAGATGTCCAATCGGCGCTAGGTACCTCGTTGTGAGCGACCGAGTGGCGGCCAGCGCTGGACCGGACCCATAGTATTTTTTTCGCCAGCAATGCCTTTCATTCAAAGTACTCGACAAACAACAATTCCCTGGCAATGCCTGTGCTACCTGCACACAATGGCTTCTGAAAGTAAAGGCGAGCGTCCAAATAAACGCCAAAAGAAGAATGAAGCCGCTGGAACTGTCAACATAGGTGGCAAAGCAATCTCCTTGGCGGGATATCTTGCCCCGGCCACGTCCAGCAAGCCCAGTGCCAAACCAGCAGTCCCCCAAACGCCAGAAACAAAACAGCCCATAGAAAATGAGTTAAAGCAATCGAAGCTGAGCAAACAGCCAGAAATCAATGGAAGTCCACCCCGGCACTCTAAGTCTGGAAAGTCAAAAAAATCAGAAGAAGTAGGGGCGTTGCTAAAGGCGCGAAAGGAGCTCCCTATCTGGCAGCACCGAGGTGACATTCAATCAGCACTGTACGGCCCAGATAGCAATGTTCTCGTTCTTGTCGGTGAGACTGGTTCAGGTAAAAGTACCCAAGTGCCTCAGTTTCTGTCACAGGAGTCATGGTGTCGTCGCCAGAGGGTTAAGCTCCCAGGTTCATCAGATGAGGTCGCCGTTGGCGGCATTGTCGCCATTACTCAGCCAAGACGAGTGGCTGCAACTACACTGGCGCACAGAGTTTCCCAAGAAGCCGGTACACCCCTTGGAAAAGGAAATCGCGAGGGGATGGTTGGATACTCCGTTCGGTTTGACCATCAAGTGCCGAAAGGGGCCAAGATCAAGTTTCTTACCGAAGGAACTTTGCTGCAGGAGCTTCTGCGGGATCCATACTTACGGCAGTATAGCGCAATAATTGTTGATGAGATTCATGAAAGAAGTCTTGATGTGGACTTATTAGTTGGGTTTCTAAAGCAAATATTAGCTGCTGGGCCAAAACATCGCGGTGGAGTTCCGCTGAAAGTCGTCGTCATGAGTGCTACTGCTGACGTCGACACGACAAAAACCTTTTTCGAAGACGAGGCTGTACAGCAAAACAATAAAGCCGGTGTCCAGGTTATCCATATCATGGGACGCCAGTTTCCCGTTACCGTGACACATGAGCCGCGCCCCGTTGCTGATATCCAAGACGCTTTGCTGAAGCGAGTACTCAAGGTCCACGTGGAAGAACCGCTTCCTGGAGATATACTGGCCTTTTTGACTGGACAAGAAGAGATTGAAGTTGCGCAGAAGCTTATAGAGGAATATGCAGCTACGTTGGCGTCCAATATGCCAAAGATAAAAGCAGTTCCGCTGTACGGACAACTTTCAATGGAAGCCCAGAGAGAGGCTTTCCTGCCAGTGAAGGAAAAGTTTACGAGAAAAATTGTTCTCGCCACAAATATCGCTGAGACTTCCGTCACTGTACCGGGAGTTCGGTATGTTGTGGATGGAGGAAAAGCGAAAGTCAAGCAGTTTCGTCCACGACTAGGTATGGAATCGTTGCTTGCAAAGCCCATTTCAAAATCTTCCGCTGTACAGCGCACTGGTCGAGCTGGCCGTGAAGGGCCTGGCAAATGCTTTCGCTTGTACACGGAGTCAGGATTCAACTCGCTTCAGCTTGCAGATTTGCCGGAAATTTTACGAACCGATGTACTTGGCGCTGTGCTTACAATGAAAGCACGGGGTATTCAAGATGTTTTATCATTTCCACTGATGGATGCTCCGGAGACTGAATCTATCGAGAGAGCACTCGTTCATCTTCACTTCCTTGGAGCACTCAACGACGATGGAAGCATCACGACGGCCGGCGAGACGATGGCGAGGTTTCCAATCCCAGCTCCTCTAGGTGCAGTTATTCTGGCTGCTTCACAGCCGGAGTTCGACTGTGTATTGGAGACAGTTGATATTATTTCTTGCATTACTGCTGGTGATGACATATTCCTGTCCGTACATTCCGAAGAGGGGCAGGAGGATGTTGAGGCAGTCCGAAAGGAGCTCCAGCGAAGAGAGGGTGACCTCATTACATACCTGACGACTATGCAGCTATACACCGCTGAAAACGCAGACAGGTTGGAGTGGTGCAAGAAGCGGAAAATCAACATTAGGAACATGAAGCAAGCCTTGAACATTCGAAGGCAGCTCCGTGGCATGTGTTTGAAGGAAAAGCTCCTATCCCAACCGGCACCTGCAGATCCTCAACCTTACACCCCCATATCGCCAGAGCGAGCCGAGGCACTCTTAAAGTGTTTTCTACGTGGCTTTGCCTTGAAGACGGCCATGTTAGCTCCAGACGCCAGCTACGTTACATCGCATGGAAAACATGTCGTTGCCATTCACCCGTCGAGCGTACTACACGGGCAGAAAAAGGAGGCAATAATGTTCCTGGAACATGTCTACACGAATAAAAATTACGCCAAGAAAGTCAGCGCTATTCAGGCAGCATGGATCGCAGAGGCGCTAGAACATAAATAGAGATGGTCCGTGTATGATCAGGGTACATACTTTGTTTTGGGATTAATCTAGTGTACATAATGGAATAAGATAGAAATGGCGTTATGAGCTTGATTCATCCCCGCTGCGCATCTTCTGTATCGACTGCATCAACTCGTAAAGCTGATGGATTTGCTCATCTATATCGGAGTCATCAGTAACGAGGGTTCAAATGTACAAGTCCAGAGTTACCTACCGCTCATCTTAGAAAGCTTGTTCTCGTCAATCTTCTCACCAACCCACGAGTCACCTTCGATTTTCTGAGCATACATTTGCCACTCAGTCAGGAAGCCAATCTATACACTCGGTCAATATCAAAAGCAATCTGATAAACCCAAGTGAGAATAAGGGAAAAAATTAAATAAAACATACCAAGTGAGCCGGGTTATCAACATTGCGATGCGCTCGAAACTCAGCCTTGATATACTCGTCACCTAGTATTCTCATCTCTGACGGTAAGTGTTTGCGGTGCGCACGCAACAGGCGACGGTACAGGGGAATCGGCGGTAGGAGAGCCATGGGAGCTGGACGCATGCCCTTTTGTGTAGTAGTCGCCGAGGCGAGTCGTGCTATGGTCTGGCGCATAACTGTAAGAGATGTTGACGTGAAGCTTTAGCGATGAAGGGGCACGTGAAAGGGGCGATCGTGACCACAAGAGTGCTGCAATTCCAATGTGACGTTAAGCGCAAGTCAAAGTGCTGAATATAGGTTGAACCAGTATACTACAGCTGAACAATATTCAATTACAACTGTGCCCGTCGAATGTGGAGCAAGAAACAAGAAGAGCTGAACTTCAATTGAAGTTCAAAGTATCCCAGCCTGAGCCTAGGTGTAGGCGTCACACCCAAAAAGCCGACCCGAATTTTCGGCCCCACAAAGTCAGCATCGCCCGTAAAAACGGCCATTTGCTTGGCAGATGCGAGCTTCTTTTTAGACGTGATATGACACATTTATAAAGCGAACCTACAGAGTCCAAGCAGCTATGGCATTCTCATTCGGCTTCGGAGGGGACGACATAGACGGATCAAATGATACAGAGACCCAGCCCAGCATCAGCACTACGTCCCAAGCTCCCACAGCCAGCGCATTCCCAGTAGCAGGAAAACCGCAGCTCCCGCCAACACTTCATGATCTGCATTCTCTCCTCGCCCGTCTACCTTCAAAGATTGCTTACGATACGCTGGAAGTAACTCTGGATGATGGTACGGTGATGAGTCTGCCCAGGCGCGAGCTGTGGGATGTGCGTGTGCAACTTATGGCAGAGGATGACTCCGAGGATGGAACTGACGTTGATGGCTCCGGCTTGGGTAACCATGATGTCAAGACTGGTGTATATGAGGGCGGATTCAAGAGCTGGGAGAGTAGTGTCGATCTCGTCAAAGTCCTTGCTGCGCAGGGCAAGCAGTCCGTCACTGAAGAGACTACGACAAGAGTGGTAGAGGTATAGTCATATTCACAAATACAAAGATTCAGCTAATGGTGTTTTAAACTAACAAAACCTACATTAGCTCGGGTGCGGCACAGCATTACCATCGCTAGCTCTCTTTCAATGGGCAATGGAGGGCCCAAGACAGCAGCCATGCTCAATCATTGTCGCAGACTATAACCCATCAGTTTTGCAACTCGTCACTCTGCCAAACTTCATCCTCACCTGGGCTCTTGCCCAACGCCAAAATACACCAGCCCTCAGCGGAGCCTTTTCAATCGATGGCGAAATAGAACTCCTTCCAGGCGTCATTGAAGCATTCAAAGAGTACCTAGCCAACAGCAAAACCAAGCTGTCCTTCCTCTCCGGGGCATGGTCAGAAGACTTTGTCAACCTCCTTTACTCTATACCAGAAGACGCTCACTCAACGACGCTGCTTCTTGGTGCAGAGACAATCTACTCCCCATTCGCCCTGCAAGCCTACACAGAGACGACATTTAGCATTCTCTTGCGCGAGCAAGCTCGCCAGAGTTCGCCACCTGCAACTGCTCTTGTGGGTGCAAAGAAGATGTACTTTGGCGTTGGCGGCTCACTGGACGATTTCGTTGACCAGGCACGGCAACGTGGTGGCAAAGTTACGACGTTGCGAGAAGAAGCTGGAGGAGTACGTCGTGGAGTAGTGAGATGCGTATTGCATTCATGAGTAAACAGTAAAAATTAACATCTAAAATTATATCAATCATGCATAGAAATGATGTGAGTTTCGTATATAATCTGATAATAAATGTGTTTGTCAAAGCAGCCCTAATGCGCCCTGGGGTATATTCCTATCATTTCCGCCGCCGCCTGGACAAAAGTCCGTACATGCATGTTATTATCCATGCCTTAGTTATGTACAATGCATTTATAAATTGGCATCCAAAGGCGCCCTCCCTTGCTCGTCATCTCATCACCCATTCAACCGTAATCTCATTTGCCCTTCTTCTGGACCTTTTCTCTGCAAACGGGACAATACCATGTGCCGTTTGGCTCACTCTTGAGCCCAACACACGACCAATGAAACCACTCATAGGGGCAGTTGTCGTTGTCGCAGGCCACCATGTCCCCAAAGCTGACGTTATGACACAGGCAATATTTCCTGTCATCACCGCCTTCCTCCTCATCCTCCGCATCTCCAATCGCCTCATCGCCATCGGCGTCTTTATCCTCAGCACCAGAGCCAGCTGAGCGAGCATCGGGGCCATCTTCATCGCCACTACCGCTCTCCACTTCGGACAAATCACTATCTGCAGTAGAGGCTGGAGAGTTTCGAGCCGAAGCTTTCTTGACACGCGATAGTGACGACTTGCTAGGCGGCTTTTTGCGGGCTGGTGCAGTCGGTGTCCCACGTCGGCTCCCCGGGCCTGAAGCTGGCTTTGCGGAGCTGGACCTTGGGCCAGCGCTACCGGCTCTCGCAGCCCCGTTAAGACCAGTCCCTGAACTATTCTTCGGAGTTCCTGGTCCCAGCGATGAATGTCGTGCAAGCCCACTGGAAGTAGCCGGAACAGTGCCGCCGGGACCTCCTGCACGAGAACCGCGTTTCGTCGTCGGACCAGCAGAGCTCTCTCTATGGCGATTGAGGATCATGCTTGCGGCCGGCGTAGTGGGAGCTGAAGCAGCGTGCTGGACCCCTTGTTGCTGTTGTTGTGCTTGTGCTTGGCGTATATGAGGATGGGTTGGCAGGCGCGCCAGTGTTGGGTTTGCGCCTCCATTTGCCGGTGCGCTGGCCGGGCCAGCCATCATGCTCGCGTGATTCATTGCCCGAAAGGACGGGGCTGCTTGGTTTGCAGCACTTGGTCGCAGTAGGGACGGAACCTCGTCGGGGTCTGTAAAGCCGGGCTCTGCGCGGTCATAGAGGAGTTTAACCTGAATATCGAGGCTTCGAAGATGCTTATCCATGGTGAGTTGCAATTTCCGCATCATAGTAATCTTGTCCTGCGCCAGTTGATCCGCACGGGCATAATTTTCGCGTATTTGGGCGCGCAACGTATCCTCCTTAGGGTTCGGCTCGTGACTGCCATTTGTCTTGATCCATTTTTGAATCTTGGCGTCTCGGTCATCGATCATGCGCAGGCACTCGTTATATTGTCGGTCTTTGTCGGCAACCTCATCTTGGATGAACTTGATTTCCTCGGGCAAGTTTTGCACACGGTTGATCCAGTCGTCGAGGATCAAGCTCGGATCGAGGGGCTCGGCTTGAGGCATCCTCTGGTGGACAAAGTCGATGGACAAGTCGTCCCTAGGCATGGTTAACGACGCCGGGGGGACGACAAACTTTGTAAGAAACGCAAATGGAGAAGCAAGTGTGGAAGAATCAAGGCGAATACACCAGTCAAGATTTCAAGGTTTATCGAACAGAGGTAGAATGGCGTCGTTCAAGGAAGCCAAGAAACAGAAAATAATGGGTGGGCTGGAAGTAGGGGCCACAAAGCCGGACCAGGCCGCTGCAGCTAATTGACGACTAGCAGACGGAGCCCACTCGTCTTCAGCATTAACGACGGGCAAGGACAGCGAATATCAAAACGGGGAATAGCGCACTTGCACGCAGAAGACGGCAAAATGATGTATCAAACAAGCGCGCTAAGCTGCCGATGGTTCGCTGATGGGCAGGGCGTTTTCAAGGGTGGTATAGGGCCGTTGTCATGAGCAACACGACGTAGCGCAGAGCCAGCCGACGCACGACAATGGGGAGGGAAAAAAAGAAGAAGACGTCGGGGAGTGCGAAATGGTTCGGCTCACCTCTAAACCACTTGTCGAGATGTTTTTGGCGCTTCGCTCGATGAAACAAGTCTGGATATTCGTCCGGCGAGTCGGCTGAGCGGCTGCGGTTGAAGAATGAGAAGAGCAGCTTGGACCAGAAAGGTTGGGGAAAATGCGGCATTGTCGGAGCGCATGGAAAATTGCGACACACCTAAGAGGTTGTTGGTGGCGGTACACTTCCAGCCAGACCCCTCCAGGCTGCCACTGAGTGACCAGGCGCTCGCCAGATTTGGTGCAGCGGATGGCTACGCCCACTGAACAACATCGGCATCGGGACTGGTCGTTATAGCGGGAACAACTGCTAGTAACGTGGGCCTAAGGCTACTAAATCTACTCGTTAGGTATCGTCTGCAAGGTCCCAAGGGCGTTCCCCTCCAGTGCGAAAAATGCATGTACCTCAGATGACACTAAGCCTAAATCGGCCCTAGTCTCGCATCCGTCGCCAATCTTTACACCCTTCCCAGGTGCCCGTGTCTTTCTGACCCTCCGACCGTCCAACGACCCCAATACCTTCACTACACCATACTCAGAATACCCGACTATAATACGCTGCTCTCTTGCGTGGACGGTACCGACACGACACCACTGTTCGCCCAGTGCACCCCATACCGCCGTCCAGGTCCCTCGCGTTCCCTGCTCTTTCAAAACTACTCGCTACCTCGAGTGGCTCGGGTGCGTTCCGCCACACATCGCGATTTGTCCCGTCGCAGTTTCAAGGTCTCACCAGCCGCCGAAGCTAGGTGCGAGTAGCACGCAGTCAATAAAACAATATAGCTCTTATAAACTCCTAAAACACCAGGATCGTCTCGAAAGGTGCCACCCGGAGTCTGGACCTGGGCCATGGACATGGACTCGTACCGATTCAAGGTGCCGAAGCCAAACTACCTTCCGCACAAGCAAGATGTTGACAAGGATGAGTCCATTGTGGAGGAATATGGCCTACCGCTAACCGCGGCTAGCGACATGGACAATGCCAAATACTATAATAAATGCAAGCGTCAGGCAGAGGAGTATGGGATAACACGGCCGAAGGGCTACAACGTCTCGTATCACTGCAACCCGGACATGGAGAAGCATCATTTTGGCATGACGCACCCCATGAAGCCTTGGCGTCTGACATTGTCAAAAAGTCTCATCTACTCTTATGGGATGTCATTTGCCATGGACAACTATACATCGCGCGCCGCGACATATGAGGAATTGGCGTCGTTTCATTCAACAGATTACCTCGATTTCCTCGGCACGGTCCTGCCGGAACCTGTGCCGCGTGATCTCGAAAACCAAAACCCAGACCTCAAATTCAACCTCGGTGGCTCTGACTGCCCACTCTTTGACGGATTATACGACTACTGCTCCATGTCTGCGGGCGGCGCACTAGATGCTGCCCGCAAGCTCTGCACCAAGCAATCTGATATTGCGATTGCCTGGGGTGGCGGTTTGCACCATGCAAAAAAGGCAGAGGCATCAGGGTTCTGCTACATTAACGATATTGTTGTCGCAATTCTGCAGCTACTACGATACTACCCACGCGTCCTCTACATTGACATTGACGTGCACCACGGCGACGGTGTGGAAGAAGCCTTCTTCTCAACAGACCGCGTCATGACAGTATCCTTCCACAAGTATGATCCCAACAACTTCTTCCCCGGCACAGGCGCTCTGGACGATAACGGTCCCAAGAGCGAGCATAACCCTGGCGCACACCACGCGCTCAACGTGCCCCTCAACGACGGCATCACCGACGAGCAATACGAATGGCTCTTCAACACCATAATCGGCCAGACGGTAGAAAAGTTTCGCCCCAGCGCCATCGCCCTACAATGCGGCGCAGATTCTCTTGCAGGCGACCGTCTTGGCCGCTTCAACCTGCAAGTTCAAGGCCACGGCGCCTGCGTCGAGTTCTGCAAGAAATTCGGTTTGCCACTCATTCTCTTTGGCGGCGGCGGCTACACCCCCCGGAACGTCGCGCGCGCATGGGCATACGAGACCAGCATTGCCATTGGCTGCCAGGACAAGATTGACCCCCAGTTGCCGCAGCACGTACCCTGGCGCGACCAGTTCCGCCACGAGACGCTGTTCCCAACGCTGGAGCAGATTCTGGGCGAGCCGCGTGTGAACCGCAACCCGCAGAAGCGACTACAGGAGATTGTGCAGCACGTGTCGGAGCAGCTACGCTTTGTTGAATCCGCGCCCAGCGTGCAGATGCAGGCTATTCCGCCGGATTTGGCGGGTATCAGACAAGATGTCGAGGATCGGCTCAAGGAGGAAAGTCAGGATAGGAGTGCAGAGCTGCGGCGGGCGCAGGAGGCTGGTGTAGCTACGCCCATGGAGTTCTAAGACGGTCAAAGGAACAATCCTCGTGTTGCACATAGACTGGATGATAAACTGGAGCCGGAAGAAATTCAAGTTGTAATTGAACAATTGTCACTTATAGTTACTGAATGGGTACAGGAGCGGCAAGTAACTGCTCGCAAATTGCTTACGCACATCACCCGGCGCATTATTCATTTACATTAATCACCCAACTTGCTCAGACATGGCGACAACCCAAGATAAGAATTTAACTGCAAATAAAACAAAACTATTAGGTAACAAAGTAAAAGCAACTTCGAAACCTGAAAATCCCCACCTACAGGAGCTTTGCGCAGCCTCAAGTATGAAGTGTGCATTAACGGAAGCTGCGAAGCCCGAGGGACTGTGCCAAGTCACCCAGCATTCCGAAGTCTGAAAGTTGACCTTTGGAGAAGCGAGTTCCCAATAACCGCGGACTAATGCTAAATGAGACACGTCAAGAGATCGATGCCTGGTTGTTGAAGCGTAGAGCCCACTATTTCCAACACCAATGAGCTTCATGGTCCCTCGAGCCATCTTTATCTGGCGCCTCCTGGTGCTCCGTCGAATCGAATATGCACATGAAGATCCAAGCGAAAAGATTGCATCCAAGACCTCACCTCGTGATTAGCTTAGAAGAAGCGGATCACGGCTGAGCCGCCAGGTGGCATGCCAGTCTAAACGGTATGGAGTCAGTAAAAGAGGTTTATCGTGGAGTGGAAAGTAAACTTACCGTGCAGCCGTCGCTGCCACCAGTCCAGGCGCCGTTCTTGAAGGCGCATTCGCTGTTCACATCACCCGTAATCTCGACATTGAAGTCCAGAATAGCACTGCTAGTGGGCTTGTTCTGGAAGATGGAGAGGTAGGTGATGCCATCTGAGGCCTTGCCAACGCCAATAATGACGGGAGCCCAGTTACCGCAGGCGTCATGGTCCTTCTCGCAGTCCCAAACGCAAGCCTGCTCAGGAGTCAGACCCTTGTTGTTGAGGTAATATTGCGCTGAAGTAGCCATTTTGTTCCACTGGTAGTACTTGTTCTGGTCGGGGTTGGTGAGAGCGATGCTACCACCAGGCTGGGCAGGGAAGGGAACGACCATAGCCTCGGAGCCAGGGTAATCAGTGCGGCAAGTCGAGACAATTTCATTCAAGTCGTTCTGGATGGTAACACCGCCCACACCAGCTTCGCAGAGAGTGTCATAGCCATCACGAGTCAGCTCGAGATACCCGTCGTCGTTGCACCAAAGACCACCGATGGATTGACCGGTAGAGCCCTGGCTGCTGGGCCATTGCACCTTTTGGTAACCAGGCTCGCAAGCATACGAGCAGAAGCTTCCGGGCTCGCAGCCTGAGCCGGAAATGCCACCGATGATGTTGCTGATCGCGTTGCTAACGCCGAGAGTGAAGCCCGGAGCCTGCTGAATGCCAGACCAGCCGCTCATGCCGAGCCAGTCAACGGGGAGAGCACCGTAGTCCGAGGGAAACTGAGAGCACTTCATCTTTCCGCTGGGGAACTTGGCATTAACACCGGTAACGCCGCCGAAGCCGGAGCCGGACTCGCTGCTAGAGGCAGCATTGGCTTGAGCAACTTGAGGCTGCTTGCTAGTCGTCTCCGGGGGAGGAGGGGGAATCGAGGTCGTCTCGGGGGGTGGCGGCGGGGGAGGAGTACTCTTCGACTCAATGAACTGGCCACCGAGGTCTTTGCTGGTGGTGGGCTCCGGGGGAGGGGGAGGGGGCGTGTAAGTCGGGGTCGACTCGCCAACAACGATATAGTCGCCATTCTCCAAGCCGTCCTGGGCCTCCTCGGCGTCGAGCAACTCGTTTCCGAGCTTGTAGACGGTCTCGGTAGGACCAGCAACGAACTGGGTAACTACATCGGGCTCGCGCTTCTGGACTTTGGAGCCTTTCTTAGCGTGCAGGTGCTGGTGCCCGTGATGGTGCGATGCGGCTGCACCGGCAGCCATAGTGGCCACGAGGGTGTAGGTGATGCTCTTCATGGCGGCGATTATTTCGGTAGATTACCTGCTTGTTGGGGCGACGGTTAGTTTGTGGTTCTCGTGCGTCGCATTCACCGTCAGATCATGGCGGCAAATGACGACCGATAAAGCCAACATGGCCGATTCCTGTATAACACAAGCTTTGATGCACAATGAGTGGTTCGAGCCTGAGAGCCAAGCGGCCGTGGGTTCGGGATCTGCCTTGTTCGAGGCAATTGGAATAGGGTATAGTACGCACCTAAGGAGACCAGCTAACAAGATATTGGCAAATTGTAGGATTCGTAAACGAGCGAATTCGAAGAAGAAAGCGATTCGGCGCGTGGTGCCTGGGCTAAAGGAGTGTGATAGAGAGCATAAACTCTCAGTTGGACGGAATACAGCACGATGAGGGTGAAGAAGGTAGGAGAAGAAAGCAGTCGTGAACGAGGCGGAGACGAAAAAGGAGGAGACGGGACACAGTGGGAGCGGGCGAGCGCCAAACTGCTGATAGCACCCCAGAGCAGGAAGACCTCGCCGCACAAGTTGGCGCCAGGGGATGCGCGAGTACCTAGGGGGGGGTGGGGGTGTATGTGACCCTGGCCAGGTACCTAACCCTTGGCGTGAGTGGGAAATTACTTGGGAAGAAATTCGCAATTTTACGGGCACAAGCACCACAAAGTTGGCTCCCAGTTAGCCTGGGGCTAATAGTTACCTAGTACTTTTTGGGTAATGGTTTGGAATGCCTCCGTGTTGTAAGACTCTTGAATGGAGGACGCGTCTGTGTGGTGGCAGAGCTAGTTGGGAGGACATTGCATGCCTGGAAGTTATCCCAAACTGGGAATCTGGACCACGAAGCAAGAAGCGACCACACAAAGTAGTGTTATTTTGGTCTACAACACGAGTAGAAGTCAGAGGAGGTCTGGCAAAGCAGCCCGTAGTACGAGTCGTGGTGGTACCGCATGGTCTGCTTCTACTTTCAAAGTTGACAGATGCTGTGTAAAGACAGCTCTCGTCAGTACGAAAACAAACGCTTCGAGAGCCAGCGCATGCGTGGTTGGTTGCTTCGTGGCATGGTCGGTATAATAAACACAAGGTCCTGTAGGTATGCTTCGGTGAAGCTTCAAATCAACGAATAGTCGTGGAAACCGTTCCTTCAGCGGCGCCAAGAAATCGCAATTCAAGCCTGCAAATGAGCAGTCTGTAGTCAAATAAATTGACCGAATAATAATCAATTAAGCGCGTGTTGACAGCTAGCGGTTTCTGTACTTTTGCAACACACCGCACGGACACGACTTGCAGTACCGAGTACCTGTACTCGAAGCACAGCAAATCTTTGGGAACAGCACGCTTTTACGTCGTAGTGAGTGAAAAGCAGGGGTGGGATGTTTTGGTACGAAAGTTTGTGGCTCTGCGAGCGTTCCTGGTGGCGCTACCTTAGGTAGCGCGTCTTGTTCCTGGCACTAAACCGTTTACGGAAAATCCCCCTTTTTGTACGCCGTATCTTACGAGCACATCACTGGTCGAGAAAATTTGTGTACCTTCCGTTAGTAGCTTGGCCTTGACACACTGGAGTTTCCCATCGCAAAATACCTCACGGACAAGCAAGGGGTACCACCTGGAGAGCCTCGAACAAGTGGAAACAATGCACCCTCGAAGCGACGCAAACTCACTCACAGGGGTACGATCGAACCATACTCGTAGCCAGCTGTGCTATTTTGATTGAACGTGCCCCCCCATGGTATGTATGTGCATAGTAGGCTTGATTGTACATACTCGTTTGCGGTAGCGCCCGTACGAAAGCTTAAACTACCAAGTCTCCAAATGTACATACGTCTGTACTGTACCGTAAAAGTCGAGGTTCTTGTTTCATGCGTCGAAACCTAATCGAAGTCTGGTGCTGGTGCCATTGCCGAAACTAGCAAAAAGGTCCCAATCCCCAGGTTTAAATAAATATAGTAATGGCGATGCTGACTACGATTCCTCACACTCCATACAGATCGTACGAGTGATATTTTTGTAATGGCAGAATCAAACGGCACAGCTCTATGTACAGTTGTACAGTTGGGTCGTAGGAGTGTGTTATCCCAGTGTTGGAAAATCTTATTATATTACTTGGCTTCGACACGACTGCCTCGTATGTACTATTTTAGAAACAGTCTTCTTTTCTTTGAGCTTTACGACGTAGTACTGTGCCATTATTAACGGCACGCCCCAAGAGACTATTAACACTCCGTAAAAGTCCAATCACTGGCCGTCATCTGAAACAGCCGCTCGAAATACTCGTTAACGCCGCCCAAATGAGCTGCTCCACTGGCAAAGGAACACGCACAATTTCCTTTGCTTTTCCTTTTCGACTGGGGTGCTATGGCTTCTGACCCACGGCGCCAAAAGCACACCCATTGTTCTTCATTATTATTAAAATCTCCGCAGGTTGTTGCCAGAATGAGGGCCGACCTGCCATCGTGCCATACTACATGCCGCTCACTACTCGTACCGCCCGCACATTTGCGCAGATATGAGGCAATCTCGCAGCCAAGAGCCTCGATCTTTCCTTTATTAGTGTCGCGAAGCCAATCCTAGTCCGGGCGGCATATCCGTACGAGTAACCCAACCTCCTTCTTCTTCATCTGGAGCAGCCACCAGTCAGTCCCCGCCCGTTGTCGCTATCTTGGCTTTCATTTCCGCCCTGGAAGACCATTACGGTCCAGACCTTTGGTGGCCAAGACAAGACAATTATGGTTGCTCTCCCATCTCTCCCCTAACCAACCCCACTGATGAGCGTATTGGTCTGGCGTTTGTGAAATGTATCTATTCTGTACGTAAAATTGTACTCGTAATACGGTGACACGTACGGAGTACAATGCAGTGGTCTGACCTTCGGTTCGTGCTCGACGGTCGCAATTTGCCATCTGCTCCCACCGTGGTCAGGCAGCCTGTGCCGGCAGTAGTTTTGTCTACTTCTGATGCCATTTTGCTAATAAGAGTAGCAAAAACAGGGGCTAGTGAAAAAGAAACAATATGTCCAAGTCTCAAGCCCCATTATCAACTGACGACGACTTTTACTCCTAGATTCATTATTGCTTGGCAACAAACTCTTTCCTGAATCCGCCGTAGTGGTTCCCCGTAACTACTCTGCCTGCACAGTAGGCACCTGAATTCGATGCATTTGAGCCCCTGAATATCAAGAACGAGTTGAGAATACGATCTTCGTAATTCGATATGTTTGGGACAAGTGGCCAGAGCTCCAAGGGCTACAGTCTAGCCAAGCGAGAAGCGAAAGTATACACGACAGGACAAGCCGTAATTATATCTGCTGATGCCGAACATAGATTTGCACAGGTCCGGTTCGTATCGAAGCAATCCATTATAAATAGGAGGGGATGATTGTAGACGTAATAAAGGTACTCGTAGGTAAACGTACGGGGGAATTAGTCTAGTACCTCGTGCAAGCCCAAGAGACGAGATCGTATCGCCCCACGGAACTCCGCCTCCTGAAGTATGAACATAGCCGATGGCCGACCGTGCTCAAACCCGGGAACAAGTGGGGATTACGATGAAAGGGCTTTGTCCAGAACTCAAAACACGACCCGTGTGCTGAAATAAAACACAGCAGATTCCTCGCTGTTTTTGACTTCCTGTGATGAGAATGTGTGCTAGGTCTCTATCGGTTGTTGGATGGAGACTTAACGGCCCCATCGAGCTTCGATTTCAAGTCGAGCGTTTGGAGCACGTCGAGTCGATGACGTCTTAATTGCATCGCCGCTCGGCGGGGCCCAACCCCCGACGAGAGAGAGGAGACAATTGCAAGCCAGAAAAATCATCACGAAGCCCTCTGAAGTTCTGGTAGTCCCAGGTATGGAGTTTGCGGCTTGGATATAGATGATGATTTGGTAGTGCATAATACTCTCAACTTACACGGATGGTGGACCCTCCCGGCGGAAAGTACATCGTTTGCGAAACTGGCGATAACTATGACTTTTTTTCTATATAATTGGACACTGTACCGCGAAACTTGTGCCATTCGACATCCACGAAGCTGGTCAAGTCGAATCGTCATGGGAATGATGCCTTGTTTGATTGGTGACAAGATACAAAGTCACCAAGCAGTCGCCCAGAGTGTCCCCTCAAAGCACATATAGTTATACATGCTGTCCGAACAGATTCACATCGGCAGTATTAGAATAACCGTAGTCAGGTCCCGCATCATCATTCCAAGGTACAGCAATTCCTGCCTGAGATCGACAAAGAGTAATCGCCGAACATACAACGCGAAACCATTTATGCGGCCCGCATGGAACATGCCGGGTTGTAACCCACCACGGTTATGATGAGCAAAGACGCGGCAAGAAAACAAGTCTCATTTGCGTGTGCGCATTACTTCCCCATATTAGAAAGATCGACCTTTTGGGCAATACGAGAATTCAAGGAGGGTACAATAGGAGCTCACAATGTAGAGCGTAACCGTCGTCAGTGGCTGATGTAGCACTGCCTTAAAAATGGGCTCGGTCTCAATTTCGCCTAGTCCGCTTGCCGCCTTTAGCTACCCCAGTTCAGACTGGAAATCTTTACTCGTAGCTACTGGAATGATATCTTGACGATACAAAAGCGCCTTCCAGGGAGATGCTTGTTGGTCGCTGAGACTACGACTTTTTCCAAATGCAACACCTTAGCGACTGATGTCGGCACTAATTATTAGTGTAGCGACAATCAATTCTGACCCGTAACATACTGGTTTTTGGCACATGATACTGGTTCTCCTTCTCTGTGCCCCAGGTCATGAATGAGGTACCGGACTAACAATGATGTGTGAATAAAGGAATCGAAGTAGAGGGGAATCACTCGATTGAGCCCCGAACCATTCTACGAATACGTGCTAGCCAGGGATAAGCAGCTTCTGCTTCGGAGCTTGCCTCTGCTATAGAGTGAATTATTAACGCTTAAGGCTTGCTCCGCCTTAGCCTGTAATATGGCCATTGCCCTCTAGAAGCATTAACACGACTTTTCGCCCATCGGATCGAGGTAGCAGCGAAACAGACTCTCCAATGACCTCATACACATGCGACGAGCCAGACGCAAACGCCCGTGCGGCTACTTTGGCGAGTTTTGCGACGCGCCGCTTGGGTAAAGGACGGTGACATGAGGGCGGCGGATCGGTAGGCAAGATATTCGGTTGGCTTTGTCGGTGGTCGTAGTTAACGAGTAACTTATCCCTCTGTCAGTCATGGAGAGATGCATTCTGCTCCTCCTGGTTCTTTTGATGCGGTTGTGCTTCATACCTTGTTTCAGCTGCACTCTCCTCGTGCTAGCTCCTTGACGGCACAATATGGTAAACATGAGCTCCGTTTGCTTTAGTTTTTCTTCTCTCGCAAAGAGGCTTCGTCTCCGGTAAAGGTCGCTGCTTTCGCCTCGTGAGCTTGAATTTATAGTCTCCCACATCGGCCCATACATGGCGCTAAGGCAGGTATCTGGTTATAAGCTCCCTTGCAGACACATCGGTAGATGGGATGATACAGATGTGCTTTATATCAATCAGTCTCCTCGGCAGCCTCCGTACAGCTTCGCTTGGGTTGCAGGCCTCAACACAACTACCGACTTTGTTGTTGGCAAGTCGTTGACTCCGTGCTTAAGGCCAACGAGTGTTCTCCCCACGTACCTCGTTGTAGCCCTCTCCATTCCCGCATTCGCATCAAGGAGAGAAAAAGCGTATGAGGGACAGCCAAAACGCGTAATATATTACAAGGAAAGTGCCTTGAAGGGTACATCTGAACTTTTCTGACTTTGGTTGATTAGGTTGATAAGAAAAAGTCTGCGGCTATTCATCTCTACCCTGCACTCTTGTTACTAGACCCTAATGGTAATGCTTAATTGAGAACGAGGCAGGGAGGCATTGTGGAGCGCTTAGACGTCACTCCATACGAGCATCTTAGTATTTACGACGGTCTCAGCGGCAAAGCAGCATCATCCCCGACTTTATCGCCAAATAGTTTTACTTGCTACATAAAACTGTGGCATCTGGGCGTACAAGTAACCTCCGTTGGTCATCAGTCATTGTCTATGTACAACTGGGGTGGCTAAAAGCAGCGGCAAAGGACACTAGCATCTCAGTCTAGCGGCTCGGCTTGCAGCCCTTCCGTATTGAAAGGTGGGGTTTTGGGTAATGGTGGGATAGATAGAACTTCCTGTAACTTGCAACTCACCTACCGAAAGCGTCCTGGTCCAGCGGTGATCCGAAGGAAAACTTGCTAATAAATCATCTAGGTGCCTCTCGTACTAGGCCAAGTTCTGCAAAAGCACCAGCAGTTAAATCACCTGTCTACCTCGTAGTCTCGTCGCACAGTTGCCGCCTGGCTGTACAGTTAACTAAGAACAAGAACCAACTCCTCCCAAGTCCCAAAAGAGGGAAACCAAAGCGCTAGCTAGCTCCCACCAGATGCACAGTCCTAAGCTCTATATGCGGCTAGCGCATGGGGCTGTGCCTTGATTTTGCAGCATCACCGTCATCAAAGTTCCAGCCACAGTCAGGTTTTCTGCATGTCGTAGATTGAACTAAATGCTAGTCGCTCCGTTATTGTGTACTTCGTATCCGCTTCGATTTGGAATTGATGCAAAAGTACGGAGAATACTCTACATACGTACCTAGGTTACATATTACACGGCCAAGCATGTTGGCGATGCTCCCTGCGGCTGTGTGTACTTTGCTTGCGCTGGGGAAAGGGTTGGCGTGGCGTTGGTGAGAGCAGAGCGACGGAGCCACTTTATCCACCAACTGCGCCTCAGGCTGAACGCGCGGCGGACAAGGGCTCTGCTTCGGCTGGTACGAGTAAACAGTCTTTTTGGGGGCAGTTCAGGCGGCCACACCTGCGCCACGTCTCTGCTCTAGCTCTAGCCTCAGCCGTAGTACCTCGCAGGCGCAGCACGACTCAACAAGGCTGACAAAAAAGATGGCAGACACTGCGGTATCGCGCAGAGAGACTGATGACGTTCAAATGACAGTCCGAATTAGTATTACAAAGATACATCTTCTCTGAAATTTCAACTGGATCTGATTCTATTCATTTGCTTTAAGGGACTTTAGTTTTTTAAAGAAAGACGGAGACTGAACACTAACCTTCTTGCTTCAGCGGCGGTTACCAACTATATTCTTTCTGTCGCCCTGCTTACCTCAGTACCTCATCCCCGTCGGTACCTTGTACCAGTGACGTCCCAGCCGACCCCCGTTTCCTCTGTGGCCCATGGCCGCTGCCTCCACCCCAATCCCAGCCCCAGTAGTCTGACCTGCCAACTCTTTTCCTCCTCCCCATCATCGTCACCCGTTGTTCACATACACGACGATTGTGGCATCAACACGCAACAAATCAACCATTGCATAATCGCAAGCGGTTCACTAGATATTCATCTGCATCTCAGTGAACCGTACTGGAATCTTTAAACACTACGTCTGCGCCGCTGCACTATTGCTTCCTCGAAATACTACTTGTCAAAAAGGAAAAAAAAATTAGCCCAGCTCTCGCCACGTTTCTCAGCCACACACCACTCTGCATCTCACTTAGTAGCGACATGTGCTCCAACTGAGGACCTTGACCGCAAGCAATCTGCGTGCACTGAGCGTTATAGTCTGCGGAACATTATTCGAGACGTTCGAATTCATCTATGGCATCCGACGAGGCTGGCGTCGCCACCGATATACCCTCGACAGCGCACCGCGCCGACACGCCTCCTTCGACCGCCAACGTTCCCGAAGAGCTGCTGAAGGCAGGCATCAAACGTCCCCGTGAGCTTGGATCAACATCTCCCACTTCAAGTACCAGATTCACATCAACTGAGTCGCCCGCTAAGGCTGCCCGTACATCTCTTGCCGACTTTCATTCTTCAATACCATTAACTGGGGCCGCGGCGCTCGAAGACGAGCGTCGGCGAAAGGAGGTAGAACGACGCGCCGGTACTCCTCCACGGACTAGCGACAACCCAAGCCACCGAGTAATATCAACACTCATGTCAGGGGGTGTGGACGCTGTGAGCCGCGCGTCTGAAGCACCACAGATGGCGCCCACCGCAGATATGGAACCCGCGGCAAAGGCGGCCAGCGCACTTGCTGCGGCTGCCAACAGTGCTGCTCGCATTGAAGAAGGCACCGAGACTAACGCCGAAAACTCTACGAATATCACTGGCGGAGAGGTCACTGGCAGCCCGACACCTATGGACGTCGACAACAAGGGAATACACCTGTCTCCAGAACAGATGGGCAACCAGGAGGAACGCCATCAGCCTGGATCCATGTCATACCCCGGCTCACTGCATGCCACAGCTGGTCTTCCTGAGCCTGCAGTGCGCGGCATGAGTTACCCGTTCCCTTCGCAGATTCAGAGCTCGCCGAACTCTGGGGGCACAAAGAAGCACAAGTGCCCGTACTGTAACACCGAGTTTACCCGCCACCACAACTTGAAAAGCCACTTGCTCACTCATAGCCAAGAGAAGCCGTACGTTTGCACTGAATGCCAAGCGCGATTCAGGAGACTGCATGACTTGAAACGACACGGCAAACTGCACACCGGCGAGAAGAACCACGTTTGCCCCAAGTGTGATCGCAAATTTGCTAGAGGTGATGCATTAGCCCGCCATGCAAAGGGCGCAGGCGGTTGTGCCGGGAGAAGGTCTAGTATGGGCAGTTTTGCGGATGGCGACGATCTCGATAGCGGCATGGACCACGATGACTCGACCATGTCGGGTATTGGCTACGACAACGGCGAAGACGATGACTTGCGGCGCCAAACAATGCCGGGCATTGGCCATAACCATGGTGAATACTCTGCACATCCTAGGTCTTACCCTCCTCCTGGTCCGCGCCCAGCACCCAGCAATCTCTACCCGCAGACTGCGAACGCAAACCAGTCACAAACCAGCAACAGCGCCGGCTCGTCCGTACCCAACAGCATGGCCAGCGCTCAAACAGCGAACACCAGCATGTCGTCTGCGGTAGGGGGCTCTGGGCCAAGCGTGTACTCCCAGAACGCAATGACTGAAAGTCCCAAGGCTCTCAGCCCGACAATTCCCAACCACGAAGCAGCCGGTCGTCCACGGTCACCGCAACAAACAGGACGGCGGCAATCAGACCTCCAGTCCAGCCAGACGCGGCCGAAGCTGCCCGGCCTTAACCATCAGGGCTTTGCTGCGCCGAATTCTGCAGGATACAACCACGCAAAATCGCCGGGCGAAAGCAACATGTTCGCCCAGAGTGACCCTAGCGTTTGGGCCTATATACAAACTTTGGAAGAAAAGGTCAAGACCTTGTCTGAAACCATGGTTGGCCTTGAGGGTGAGCTCACTCGACTCAGGAAGCTTGTTGAGACTCGGGAACCTGTCCCAAGCAACTAAGATTGGGCTAAGGAGTCGAAATTTTTTTAGGGTTACAGGTTTATATGGATTTTGTCTTTCTAGGAGATTGTTTACGATTGTTGGAGAGCGCTGGAAAAAAGACGCACCTTAAAGTGCAGGGACAGGCGTTTCATGGTTATATGTCTGGCTTGGACGTGGGCGAATCGTTTGGGTCCACGCCGAAAGAGAAGTCGGTTTACGCGCAACATTTATGACTTTGGGTCGATCACTTTGTATTATATACGGCTGTTTGTTTGTCACTGCGAGTTTGGCCACAATTTAAATCAAATCAAAAGTTAACTATATCTCGCTGCTTACCACTTCCTACGCCACACAGCGTGACAATATCTGCTGCGTGGTTTGCGACTCATAACATTGTACACCGGCCCATTCAAAGGGTTCAAACATTGCAACAAGTGCAACTTAACCACGCTAGTGAAGTTTCGACGGCGTTAGATACCTTTGCATGTGGTGTGGCGCAAAGCATTTGACGGGCCGCACTGAGTGTAGTGGACTTTCACGTGCGGTACACTAGTGGCAGTGGCATAAGCACTGCATAAACGTCATCGGCGGCCCTTACCCAGGAAACAAATCCCAGGCCATTCTGGGCGCCTCCCCAGCTAATGCAACCCTAAAAAGAAGAGAAAAGGAAAGAACCTGTTCTCTGCCAACACCTTTTGCCAGCTCGGTGTTTTAGTTTTCCGGTGCTTCCGATCGGTGTCGCGAAGCGAAGCTAGGACTGACAAGGTCGCCGCTGGTTTCCTCCTGTCGCTCCGAATGCAACCAGCCACCGACTAACCACCTGTTGGCCGCTCCTCTCTGTTGTCCGGAGCTCCCTCGCATCACGCACTTTTGTTCTTCAGCACCTACGCATCACATGCCCTGTCCGTTGTCGCGAGTATAGTTATGGGCTTGCCGCAGCATCGTAAGTTTTCCCTGTGCCTGATGGGGTTGTGGTTGTCCGGGTGGTAGCATCGCACCTTCGGAGACGGCTCTGACCGCGCCGGGAGCTCGGTGCGACATTACGCGGAAGCTTGGTCACTTACGTCTATGCCTGAAATAGGTTCCGAAGACGATAGTGAAACGGCCACGCCTATCTCCCCAGAGCAAGCAGATACCAATAATGTATGGCAAAAGACGGCCGAAACAGTAATGGCAGTTACTGACCTTGACTTGGCACAGAATACCCAAAATAACGTCGACTTTATCGTCTGTCAAAACGCCATGGCGGAAGGCGGTAATATGAACGGCCCCGAGGCACAAAGCACAAATGGTGAAACCAAAGGATACGCCGACGCCGACGCCGACGCGGCCGGGCATGAAGTCAATGGTACGCGTACTTCGGCCACAGTTTATCCTGAGCTCCCCAGCGAACGATCTTTGCGAAGAAGTGACGAAAATGCCTGGAAGGCGGGCTGTATTAGATTTGCACCTCTGCGCATACCAGTTCGTCGGCGCCTGCAAACTGCCTCTGTGTTATTTCACTGCATGTCCATTGTGGTCCTCGTCTCAATGTTTTGGTTTACCTGCGCCAACCCGCTCTCGTGGCCACTGTTGGTCCCGTATCTTGTTCATTTGTCCTTTTCTACTGCGGCAACAAACGGCAAGCTTGCCTATCGATCAGAATACCTGAGATCGATTAAGCTCTGGAGGTTGTTTGCTGGATACTTTCCCATCAGACTGCACAAGACATTCGACCTTGATCCTAAGCGCCGATACGTTTTAGCGTATCACCCCCATGGCATCATCTCACATGGAGCGTGGTGCTCATTTGCAACTGATGCACTTGGATTCAAAGCAAAGTTTCCTGGAATTACCAACACTCTATTAACTTTGGACTCCAACTTCAGAATTCCCTTTTATAGGGACTGGATCCTGGCCATGGGAATTCGATCGGTGTCTAAGGAATCAATTCGAAATCTCCTAGGTATTGGAGGCCCGAAGAATGACGGCCAAGGTCGAGCAGTCACCATCGTTGTCGGAGGCGCTCGCGAATCGCTCGAAGCACAACCGGGCTCTCTCCGTCTTATCCTCAAGGGCCGCAAAGGTTTTATCAAAATGGCTCTGCGAAGTGGCGCGGACTTGGTACCCGTCATTGGCTTCGGTGAAAATGATCTTTACGATCAATTGAGCCCAAAGACGCATCCGATGGTGCACAAACTACAAATGTTTACACTCAGGGTCTTCAAGTTTACTCTACCGGCGCTTCATGGGCGTGGTCTCCTCAATTATGATGTCGGCCTGATGCCTTATCGACGACCAGTCAACGTGGTAGTAGGCAAGCCAATTCCGGTTCACACTGAGCCTGGCCACGAGCCTAATCAGGCAGAAGTTGACCAGTATCACGCACTATATCTGCAAGAGCTGGAAAAGTTGTGGGAATCATACAAGGACTCATTTGTCCCGGGCCGCGTAAGTGAAATGGAGATTATCTCGTAACTTTGTTAGCCGACAAAGATTTAAGTTCCAGGCGTCATGGAGTGTGGTGTCATGGGTAGAAGGCCTTTGCATTAATAGCTCACCAACCATTAAGTATGCCTTTCGCTGCCGCAGAGCAACACTCAGACCAGTTCCGACCCTATGTTTTCTATGGCCAACAATTCGAATGCCTAAAATGTGCTCTCGTTTCTCTGTGCATGCGCCGTCGCATCGGTTCTGTTAGGTAGGTTCCGCCGGTTTTAATACAGTCACATGACTACGGGTCGCCATTCACTGGGGGACGTCGCGTTCAGCCGACATGAACCACCTTGAATCGACCACATCCGCCATTCTTGGGAGCGCGGATCTCAGTCGGCGTTGCTCAAGTTCTTCTCTTCGCTACACCTCACAATGTCTCGTTCATCCCCACGTAAGAAACATACCGTAAATTACGACGAGAGCCACGCCATATCACATACGAACGGAGTCGAAAAAAAGGCCTTCCCAAACGTCAGGTCTGCGATATCAAAGGTTATGAAGAAGCGCAAAAAGCCATCGGAAGATAACGAGAAGACGGTTGTGGAAGAATCGATCAATACCACCAAGAAGCGCAAAGAAGCGTCGGAAGATAACGAGAGTACCGTTGTAGAAGAATCGACCAAAACCACCAAGAAGCGCAAGATTACCAAGGGCAAGGAAGACGACGCGATGCCTCTTGGTGAGCGGACGGTCGTGTCTTCACTGAAGATGGGGATGTACATCGGTGCGCATGTCAGCGCTGCCGGAGGTAAGTATAAATGTTGAAGTATGGCAAGGAGAGAAGCATTATGTTAATTTAGTACAGGTATTCAAAATGCAGTTACCAACGCCGTGCACATTGGCGCCAATTCATTCGCCCTCTTTCTCAAACCACATCGAAAATGGGACAACCCGCCCCTCGCCCCCGAAGCGCGCGATCTCTTCATGAGCAACTGCAGAGACCACATATACAGCGCTGCGGAGCATGCTCTACCCCATGGCTCATATCTCGTCAACCTCGCGCAGTCCGACAATGCCAAGGCAACGCAGGCTTACAATGCGTTTGTGGACGACCTAGCCCGATGCGACGAGCTCGGCATAAAGCTATACAACTTCCACCCTGGCTCGACGCTGGGAGATACCAAGGCTGCCGCGTGTAAGCGAATCGCCGCACAGCTCAACAAATCGCACAAAGCTACCAAGTCTGTGATCACCGTGCTGGAGAACATGGCCGGTGGCGGCAACATAGTTGGCTCGACGTGGGAGGATCTACGGGACATTATTGCCTTGGTGGAGGACAAAGATCGTGTAGGTGTCTGTATCGATACGTGCCATGCTTTCGCTGCAGGTCACGATCTGCGTACACCTGAAGCATTCAGGAAGACAATGGATACTTTCAACGAGGTTGTTGGGGCAAAGTATCTTAAAGCATTCCACTGTATGTATTCCACTTCTCTGAAAAACTCATACCAGCGAAGTAAGAAGAGAAAAGGGGGCTAACATCCGTTAGTGAACGACAGCAAGGCACCGTTTGGCTCCAACCGCGATCTCCACGCCAACATCGGCACCGGCTTCCTCGGTCTCCGCGCATTTCACTGTGTCATGAACGAAGACGCTTTCCGCAACATGCCGATGGTCCTTGAAACACCCATTAATAGGAAAGGACCCGACGGCAAGTCCATAGAGGACAAGCAGATTTGGGCAAATGAAATTAAGCTACTGGAGAGCCTGATTGGCATGGATCCCGAATGTGACGAATTCAAGAAGTTCGAAAAGGAGCTGCAGAGCAAAGGCGCAGCGGAGCGCAACAGAATTCAGGAACAGGTCGATAAGAAGGCTACCAAGGATGCGAAAAAGGGTACAAAGAAGGGTGGGGCAAAGAAGAAGAAGAAGAAGCACGACACGGATGATGAGAGCGAGTGAAGCATTTAAAGGCGTTGAGGGAAAAGGATGAGCGATGTTGATGTTGAAAAGACACCGGCCCAAAGCTGATCATACAATATGAATATGTACAATTATGTATTAATGTAAAGAAGAAGAAAGGCTGCGATGCAGTATAACTGTTCTATCCACCATCCATCCATCCGTCGGACAGAAAAACACCAACCCAGGCATCAATGGTATCGTGAAGTACGCGCTCCCAGAAAAAATACAATACGTGTTCTAACCAAAATCCGATATTCCCACAGTCTACTTGCGGTTCTTGGCATAAGTGTCAAGTTTGCTCATCAGCGACTTGAGTCCAACGCCGCGCTCACTGTTCGTTTCTAGCCACCTCTCCATCTTCTCACGAACGCTCTTCATAGACTTGAGCACAGGCATGCTGCCGCCGTCTTCCTGTTCAATAAACGAGCCCGGATTTAGCAGCATATCGAAGCACTCGGCCCAGATATCCACCTGCCAGTATCGTTTGAGGCACTCGCGAATCTTGTACCTGCGGTGCTTGCCAATGCCACCTTGGTCGCAGCGCGCCGTCTCAATGTATTTGCCGAACAGGAGACAGTGGATCGTGCCCGCGAGGCCATAGTAGTCAATCTGCCACGTCCATGGCCGCGCCTCGCGCATCTCGGCGCAGTCCTGCTCCGAAGTCTTCCAGTCTGCAAAAAACTCGACATTTGGTACGAATGCTTTCATGTCGATACTGCGGCCAAAGTCGATGAGTGAAACTCCACGAGACGACCAGCCACCACTGCCATCGGCACGCCACTTACTCGAAAGCTGCTGGCCGGAAGGAAGAGCGTCCAAGCGTAGGAGACAGTTGTCTGCTTTAAGATCTCCGTGAAGGAAGTACTTGCTGTGCAAGCCTTCAACTGTACGAAGAAGCTCGATGGCAAAGAACATGGCGAGCTGTTCATCCATCACTCCAGAGGACTCAGTGTGGAAATGGTTGACAACATCGAGAAGGGTGCCATTGGGATGATAAGGGAGGAACAAGTAAGCTTCATCTTCATAGAGGTGCAGCTCATGAGCGTACGATAGGGATGCCGATACTCGATGCTGCGGTCCAAGTCTGGAATGTGCAAGACGCATCATGTAGAACTCCCAAGGGCTGGGTGGATCTTCCATTTTCAAAGCTTCAAGTTCACTACGCTGATTAACGGCAAAGGTCCCTTCACCCATGACTGCAACAGAGTTCTCGTCCGCTCCATCGTTTTGGCACTTATCATTCTCAACAAGGTAAACAGGTGCAAAAGCTCCAGCACCGAGCTCCTTCTTGACAGTATAAGACGATTGGGTACTGGGAAACTCGAGGAGGACTTGTGGAGGAAGAGACCCTGTGCGCTCGCCGTTGGCTTTTCCCGTCTTGACACTTAAAGCCTTGATAAACCTTCTTATCTGTCCACTTCGCTCGCATTGCTCGTTACTGTGGTCATGGTAACCTCTGTATAAGCTTAAAGGAGGTTGGATATTAGAGAGGATCTCCCCACGCACCCTGCCATCCATGGGATTGCACAGGACATCTTTGATGATGGGTCCCTTTTTCGGGAGAGGCTTTGCTGGTTGTGGCGCCAGCGGGACTGGTTTGGATTGCAGCGAATCCGGAATCTTGGGGGCAGGAAAGTCGTCTTCTACTATATCTCGTAGAGGACTGCTTAGAGGCTCGAGATCGGACTGATGGCGCGCTGCTGCGTAATGGTCGTCTCGTCTGCATGGAGTCTTATACTGGTCCGCGCGGTTTTCGAAATCATCATCCATATCGAGTGAAACCTCGGTCCGTTCGGTGATGGGAGTCATAAAGGGAAGTCTGTTGTTTGCCACCTCAGCCGGGTCCCTATACGGACGAGTTGGCGGGTCATAATCCTCTGGAGGAATCGGAACGAAAACCGTTCGCGTCTTCGGAGGTGAATCTTGATTCATCACAGGTGTATGCAGCTCCTCCTCTTCGTCGTGTGCCCCAACTTCCTTAGTATACTCTTGTTGATGGGGTTCCGCAAAATGAACGCTCGTAGCCGTATTATCATCCGCATGATTTGCGATGTCATCTTCATTTTCACCATTATAATTTGGAACGTGTCGTCCATTAGAGAACTCCGACCATTCGCTGACACTTCTGGTATCGAACATTTCATCTTCGCCATGTTCTCTGGGCTCGATATTCTTGGTTGCTCCCGTTGTGCTCTCTACATCAGTGGTATAATCTCCGTCAGTCTCGTAGTCATCTTCATCGCCGCTTTCATTCGCATCCTGGCTAACTGGCTTCAGCGGTGCGTTGAAGATGTCATAAATGTCGTCGGTTGCCACCCGAGTGTGTATCGTCATAGTCGGCTCTGACATGTTCTTTTTGCGCATCTTCGGACCAGACGGGGAATCCAGCTTTGCTTTGACTATTTCATATTAGCAATCCTTCTTACTGCAAAGATCAGCGACACGTACTTATTTGAGTCTCGTTCACCTCCATAAGTTTCTTTTTCTTTCCCGCTTTTGGGGCAGAATGTTGCTCTATGACTGCACCATTCTCGTCATACATGGTCACGTCTTTGTGGACTGCAAGATTGCTAATCTCCTCAATCTCGTTCAGAGGCACAGCTGTCTGAAAAACTCTGTTTTCATCCATAGTTTCATCTTCCCATGCACAATCTAACCAGCCTCGGTTTCTGGCAATGATTTCTTCAAAGCTGACCTCCGTGCCGGGCTCTTCTGGGGTGGGATAGACTGCCGCAAGATCAACAAAGATGTATTCTTTCTTGCCTGTTTGCGGATGTACCATCACTTGATTCTTGGATGGAACAACAACAATGTTCTTTATTTGCGCAAGAGACTGTAAATACAAATACATAATAACCATAAATTAGTCCTAACTGTTATCAACATTTGGATAAGTGAAAGGGAGACTTGGTAGACTTACGGGATCCCTAAACACCGCCATCTTTGCCGCTGCAGGTTTCGTTCCGCCAGCCTGTAGCTTTTCGCCCACCCACGGTTTGGGCTCCATAACGTTTTCCTTCTTTCGTTCTGAAAGTGAATCAATTGTTTCCCATCCCTTTGAGCCTTCGTCGCCAGCCGACAATACAGAAGGTTTGGCGTCGGCATCTGAGAAGATCGTAAGCTTGGACTTGGCTGGTTTGCCAGCGGCGCTTCCGATGCCATTGTTTGGTCTCGGTGCTTGCGGGTCGGCTGGACGGCTAGAGGCACCAAAAGGATCCGTCTTTGTAACGAGCGCAGGGCGCACAGTAGGCAAAGCGGGTGAAGATGGTGCGTCAGCAGCGTCAGGGTTCTGAGCAAGTCTCTCTTCAAACTCCTTGAACTTGCGAAGGAGTCTTTGGACAGGACGCGCCTCGCGTTCAATTCCGTGCTTGTAGACTTCTTCAGCTTGCGACCATTTGCCTGCATCTTCAAGCCATGCCCCATATTCCTCGTAAAATAAGGCAAGGCTTTCACCAATTCCATGGCGAGACAGGTATACGTATGTTTCGCGAGGCGCATCGGTGAAAAACTGGATATAATGTAGCCACAGCTTCAAGTAGCGAGGATCATTCTTATACTGAGTAGAGCTAATGAAAGCCTTTGTCGCGCGCTCCAGCAGCGTGTGGAGCTGTGATTGAGGCGTAGCTTGGGCGGAAGGATAGGCGTCTAGTGTCCAGCGCACGTATCGGTCATAGACGTCCAAAGGATCATCCGACTCAGAAATGTTTTGAATTTCGGCCTCGTACTCCGCGCGAATGCAGTCGTTGACATTCCTTGTATCCGTTGGCGTGGGCGTGGAAAGACTCTGAAGAGGCGTTGGCGAATACAGCGCCGCGAGCTTCTTTGCAGAGCGGCCACCAGGGAGAGACTGAATGTTCTCCTTCTGGCCCTCGATCACGTCAAAGTTGATGAGATCTCCAGAAGCCCCCATATTTGACTCGTGGTCAGCGTCCCGAGCGCGTCTTTGAGAAATTTAGCTGCAAGGTTAGTGTGACGATAAAGGAATCATGGACAATGCAATTTTATGTTTTGGATATTTATCGGTTGCACTGGCAGGGTAGTTGTTTTGGCTGGCTCCCTTGTTGCCGTGGTGATGGTGGGGGTTGTGGCTGGAGCTAAACAAATACGATTTTACCTAGCATCAGCCCTGCCCATTGCACACGAGCGTTGTAGAGCGCCACATGTGGCGTTGAATGCTAACTGGACTTTTGTTCATTAACAATTCTCTCAATTGCCCTAAAGGGACTACCATATCTGGCTTAAACTTTTGTATCTCTATTTTAATCTTGCACCTCATGAACTTCCCACGTCCTGCCTGCATTCCGCTAATGACGCAAACGGCCAAAGGCAAGCCATTTACATGTTAACAGACTTGCGGAAGTTCTCGCCAGCATAAACGGCCAGATCGCCAAGTTCCTCCTCAATGCGGAGAATCTGGTTAAGCTTGGCTAGGCGCTCAGAGCGGCAGGGAGCACCGGTCTTGATCTCACCAGCCCGAATACCAACAACAATGTCGGAGATGGTGACGTCCTCGGTCTCGCCAGAGCGGTGAGAGACCATGACACCCCAGCCGTCAGCATAGGAGTCCTTGGCAGCCTGAATGGACTCAGTCAGAGTACCAATCTGGTTGACCTTGAGAAGAAGAGCATTGCAAGACTTGAGCTCGATAGCCTTCTTGATGCGGAGGGGGTTGGTGACAGTCAGATCATCACCCACAATCTGGATGTCCTGGGTCTTAGAGAAGTAGCTCCAGGCCTCCCAGTCGTCCTCAGCGAAGGGGTCCTCAATGGAGACAATGGGGTACTTCTTGCAGAGATCGGAGTACTGAGCAGCAAGTTCCTCATAGGTGAGCCACTTAGTGGGGTCGCTGTCGGGGTTCTTGAAGTCGAGGTCGTACTTCTTCTCCTCAGCCTTGTAGAATTCGCTGGAGGCGACGTCCATGGCAATCTTGACCTGGCCAGTGTAGCCGGCCTCCTCGATGGCCTCGGTGATGAGGTCAAGGGCCTCGGAGGCAGACTGAATATCGGGGGCAACACCACCTTCGTCACCGACGTTGCCAGCGGACTGGCCGTACTTCTTCTTGGCGAGGGCCTTGAGCTTCTGGTAGACCTCAGCACCTTGGCGCATGGCCTCGGAGAAGCTAGGGGCAACACTTTGAGAGAGTAAGCCATGCTGTTCGCGGTATATTAAGTTAGATTAGCGAAACTTACTCAGGAACGATCATGAACTCCTGGAAAGCCAGACGGCCACCGGCGTGGGAACTAGTCGTAACTGTCAGGGCACTTGCATTGTGTAGTTGAATCCGGCGCAGCTTACCCTCCGTTGAGGACGTTCATGAAAGGAACGGGGAGAACATAGGGCTTCTTAGTGCCAGCCAGGTCAGAGATGTGAGCATACAGGGGAACGCCCTATAGATCGAGTTAGCCGCAGTCTGTCAGTGGCCTTTCACGAGGTGTTCAAATACCTTCTCGGCGGCACCGGCCTTGGCAATGGCCAGAGAGACGCCGAGGATGGCGTTCGCGCCAAGCTTGCCCTTGTTAGCGCTGCCGTCGAGGCCATTGAGGAACTCGTCGACCTTGGACTGGTCCTTGACGTCAAGGCCTTCCTTGATCAGAGCAGGCCCAATGACTGTGTTGACGTTCTCAACGGCCTTGGTGACGCCCTTGCCGCCCCACTTGGCCTTGTCGCCGTCGCGAAGCTCAACAGCTTCGTGCTGGCCTGTGAAGATCGGTTACGCCTTGCATCGGCAGAGATGAGGGGAGGGATCGGGACGAACCGGTAGAGGCTCCCGAGGGAACGATGGCCCGGTGCAAGCCGGTCTCGGTAACCAGGTCGACCTCGACGGTAGGGTTACCACGAGAGTCGTAAACGGAGCGCGCGTGAACCTTGGTGATAGGCATTGTGGCTGTCGTTGAAGTTTTATCAGGGCGGCTGCAAGGAAGACGTTGGTGTTAGCTCAAAATTCGCAGCGTGCACTGTAGGATAAGATGGGTTATATGGAGCACGCAGGGCAGTGACGTCGACAATTGGCATAGAGTATAAAGAGAACGTAATCCGTCTTGTTGAGCGATAAAGAGCTTCGCAATGACAAACTGCGCTGCTGTTTCTTCTGAGGTGGACGACCGTAGAATATGCCTCAAGCAATACAATATGCGTGCCCGGCAAACCACGTTGAGCTCTCAAGGTGGGGTACAAATAGCCAAACGGTTCAAACCGAATCATTGACAAGACGGAGTGTCAGAGAGGCAGCGGAAGATTGATGACTTACTAGGAGGTTATATGAAGAGAGTGTGTGTCCTCGCGATTGCTTTCGAGAACAAAACTGGTTAAGGTGTAGAGGAGAGTATGTGAGGAAAAAGATTGGCGGAAGCTCAGCATCTTATGAACTCATCCTCATGGAGGGGGAGGGGTACCGGAGCTGCAGCAGGGTGAATGGACGAATCAGGCTAGGCGAGAGTTCAAGCAGTGGGGCAGCGCGTCGTCCAGCAGCTTGACGGCCATTTCTCATGATAAGGGCTCTCAGCAACCTGGCGGCCCCACCCAGAACGGCAAATTTGAAGTTAAGGTATGGTTTATTCATACCAGAAGTTTCTTCCTAAGGTAGTAGTCACAGATAAGTGTTTCTTATTTGGGTCCATCGTGCAACGGGCTGCGTTCACCGCTGACGCATCCCCCACGCGGTTTTCAAGTATTGTGCTAATGGCTACCTATTGGCGCGGCACGCTGACCGTGTGTACTTACGAGTAGCGGACCCAACCAGTTAAACATACACCCGTCCATCCATCCACCTCTAGGCGTCTTTTGTTGCAACCACCAAGGTGCCCGCCACTTGCGACTTTGTGCCACCCGAGTGCAGCATCGCCATCACAATAATACTCACCGGCTACCAGCATGCTAGAGTCCAAGCGTACTGTATACAGCCGCATTTGCCGAAGCAAAGGTGACCGTCGAGTAACATTCACAGTACTTCACGGATATGCACAAGAGCCATTGCCTTGAAAGCAAATAGAAAGTGTCGTAGAATACTCCACTGAAAATTATCTAGCGCATGTACAATGATCCCCGTTATAAATATTTTCATCAAGAGTGTTCCACGCCCAAACGCCAGTGTATCGTTTCGAATCATACGTTCAAACCATGCAGCTTAAAACCGCTCCTTCATCCTTGCAGCAACCGTTCTTAGGTTGCCGTACACCTTGCCCGGAGGCTTGCCGAGAATAAGACTGACAACTGACTCACGAGCCATGTGAATATTCTTGAACCCTCCGAGGATATGAATCTTGGAGTCCGCCAGCACTATTCTGGTTCGACTGGCGTTTTCAATTGCAAATTTGGTCTTGCCATCCTTGCCAGCAATACGACCAATGGTGCGTGCCTGGCTATCGCCGTGCATAGTCCGCACATCCTTAATCTCAAAGGTCTCAATGTACAGATCGTCGAGACGGAGTAGAGCAATGGCGTCGTCTACGTCAAAGCCCAGGGTGAAAGCTTTGACAAAATCCTCGCCCTTTTGCAGCGCACCAGAGTCGGTAGTATGTTTTGATGATCTCAATTCGACGGTCTTGCGCTTCACGTTCATGCGACACTGTAGTTTGAGGTGCTCGACGAGCGGCGGATAGATGGTCGCCCAGTTGTGCTTCAAAGGGGTCATTCGGTGAGGAGGAATCGGCACTTTACGAGTTTCGACGCGGGTGGCCGGGTCCTGAAGAGTGTTAGTGGCCACAAGCCTCCAATATGCCAGGTAACGGGGCACGTACAATATCTTTTGCGGGTGCGAATCGTGGTCGTCCCTCTTCATCAATCGCCATTGTTTCACCGTCGCCAATAGGCTCCTGCGCGGCGAAAATCTCGCCTTCGGCAGTTACTGCATCAGGTGCGTCGAGTAAAAACTCATCTTCATTATCTTCAAAGCGAGTTAGAGACACAGATTACCAGAAAATCACGGGTTTCTCGGCGTACCTTGGATAGGAACTTCGACCTCCGCTGCAGGCGGGGCTTCAGGGTTTTTCAAGGCTGTCGGGGCAGGCATTATAGTAAAAAATTTCTTACAAAAGATGCAGGCCGAAATAAGCTCCTAACAAGCAACTTTTGAGTGACCTCGTTATGTCGCAACTCGTTATCGAAAGAGTCAAGGGTTGTCGTTAAAACTTGCGGTGGACTGAAGAAAGCCTTCATCGATAACGAATGACTTTTGCTGTTGAGTGCACCACCTAAAAATTTCTGGTGGGCTTATCGAGGCTTATCGATTGGACCGATCGCGCCGCCTGGCGACCCTGCTTTCGCCTGAGGTCGCCGGCGTCATGGAAGGGAAGCTTGCGCCCCGTTAGCGTCGTTCATTTCAGCCTCCTCGAACGCCGCAATCCGCAAATTTCCCGTTACTCAACTTGGAAAACCAAGTCCTTGTCGTCTGTTTGTTGGCGCAGCCGGTTTTTTTTTTTTAATAAAATAAAATAAAATCGGCAACCATGTGTTTGCAAGATGTTTAAAAGCATACCGTCGTGGCTTGTCAGTGGCCGCTTCGGAACGGCCAGCCTTTCGCCGGCCGCCGGAGCAGGTTTTGCGCCTCTGACCAACGCTCGAGTAGCGATTCATGAAGCGTGGAGCTTGGGACTAAACACGAGAATTAGATTGTTTCGGCCGTTTCAAAGCATTTCGCATATTTCAGCGATTTCTCTAAGTTCTGACAACGATACAAAGATAAACAAACGACTGGGTGTTGCCTCGTCCGCCTCCCGGCCGACCGCATATGCGAAGCCACTACTGAGCGAAATCGTCAGATCACGGGCAGCTTTTTTGGTATCAAAGTCCTCCAAACCATCATATAGGTCATACAGCAGTACGGGAGACCCATCAAACAAAACACCACACCCCAGAAAGCCAGTTAGTGACGATGGAAAGCCGACGGAAACGCCAAAGCCTGGTGTTGGCGCCGAAACGAATGCTCCTCGCCCCAGCGGCGAGGAGGAGTCAATAGTGGGCTCGGTGTCTAAATATCTACATTTGCCAAAGATGCCTCATCGACCGACGAAAGAGGAGCTTCTTGCTGCAGCCAACGGATTCTGGGAACGAGTTCGAGTACGATTTAAATGGATGTCTATACGCAGTATGCGACCATGGAACGCGGACGAATGGGGCGCTTTTGTATCATGGTTCATGCTGGGACATATCGTGTGGGTTCTTGTCGGTACTACGACGTTCTTTTCGCTCTTGATTTTCTCAATCAACACCGTCTTTGCACAAGGCAAGTACTCCAATCATACTTAGGATTATGTCGACTCTAACCTGAACACAGAAACGCTTGCCAAGTGGATTGGAGACTATCTTACAAAGTCTGCCGGAGTTACAGTCGTCTTCGAATCTGCAATTGTTCCCAAATGGGGCGATGGCGTCATTGCCTTTAGAAATGTATTTGTTTCCCGGAGACCTGGCCAAGGCAAGTCGTCCGTCACAAAGGGAACATTTGATCATGCGGCAGCCGCAGCCGCAGCCGGGCGACAGGCACAGTTAGCAAAAGCTAGCGACGCTGACGATGATGGGAACTATACCCAGTTTGATGTAACAATCGCCAATGTTAATGTCACCTTGTCGTTCTTGAACTGGTGGAACGGCAAAGGTCTTCTCAAGGACGTCGAGGTTAGCGGAGTCCGTGGTGTTCTCGACCGGACGTCAGTGAAATGGCCTCTGGTGCCTTTGGATCCCCACTCGCTCAGACATATGCACCAGCCAGGAGATTTCGAAATTGAATCGTTCAAGCTGGAGGACCTACTACTGACGATACACCAACCTAATGGCTTTAGACCGTTCTCGGTCAGCATATACTCATGCGAGCTGCCTCAACTTCGAAAACAATGGCTTTTTTACGACTTCTTATCTGCCACACACATGTCTGGATCATTTGATGGTTCACTCTTTACGATACACCCAAGACAGGTGCACGGAATGGCTGCCAACCATGGGCAAGGCATCATGGCTGGCATCGGCGAACCTAAAGCTTGGAAAAAGTTTAGCCGCCTCCGAATCGACGGCCTCAGGATTGACCATCTCAACCGTGGCGTTGAAGGCCCATTCGGGTGGATTTACGAAGGCAATGTCGACATTGTCGCCGATGTCATGTTCCCCGCCGATACAGACGAGAGCCTCACTAAAGTCATGGCAGACTTTTATGACCAGTTGGAAGAGGTTGTTGTGTCCAACCGCAATCGATTCCTTCGAAACACAATAGATGTAGAGCGCGACGCAGATGATGAATCTCTCGTGATATACCCAACAGGCCATCTATCCGAAGCGTCGGGACAACCACAAGCCAAGGAGGAGCCACCAGTCAAAGACTCGCCATCAAAGGAGGGCCCAGCCGACAATGATGAGGACCGTCGCTACCTCATTATGGACATGCGCATCCACCTCAACGACGTCAGGGCCGCTGTGCCGCTCTTCAACAAAGACATGTCCTACGTGAACCAGGCCCTCGTCCGGCCTATAGTAGCCTATATTAACGCCAAGAAGACATATATCCCCATATCCTGCCGCATCGTCAAGCGCATCGGTGACTTTGACGGCAGCTGGACCGTCTTTGACAGCGGACTAATGGACGACGCTTCAGCCGAGACATACGAGGCTTTCGCACAGGACGTGGAAGACCGACAAAGCCGCGTGCGGCGCTTCAAAAAGGTTGGCATCTGGACTTTATCACTTGCTGTGCACGCTCTATTTATGGGCATGGCAGGCAACGTCGTATAAGGCATTATTTGATACTTTTATCAAGCAATCACAAACGCAAAGAAGAACACTCTGCATAGCATCGTGTGCTGTACCAATTTGCTTTATTTCATATTTCATTTGGAGCGACTGTTTAGTTTTATTGTTTTGGACGGATTGGGCAATACGGCTTTTGTCATGGAGCTTTCGGTACAGCATATTAAAACAAGAGAAATCTCTTCAAGAAGACGTTTTATGTTGTCGTTGGGATTTAACGGCGTTATGAGATGTATTCTTTTTAAAGGGTTTTATTTGCCATGAAAGCGACGCGGGGGCTACTTTGTGCATTTCCTGCCCTATCTTTTTAATGTTATCTTCTTGTTCCGTGTAGTGTAGTGTACCTTATACACTCCCCTGTCAGGGCCTTTTGACGATGACGATACCATAGCTATACTAATTTCGATCGTTTTTCATCCATGCTCTCATGCACATTTAAATAATGCAATGCCCAGTCAAAATCACTGATTAATGAATGAATAGATGGGTTGAATAGGGAATCATCTATTGAACCCCAGCACCACTCTATAGGCACATGTCTATTGGCTACCAATGCAAACCCCCCTGATGCTATTTTGTGCGTAAAAACGGCAAGAAAACAGATATAAAAAGGACCTAGATGCCGTCATTAGGACTCAGCGAAAACCGCAAGTCTCCAAAATCACCCGTCTCTATTAAAATTGTGCCTGCAATGCCGTCCAAATCAACCATGCAACGACGCCCACCTCATCCCTTTCCCGTCTCTGCAAGACTCCGCTAGAGTATGAATGAGTTCAAAGTCCAAAGCGCTCCATCAAGGAGGCTCAAAATTGGCCATGAACGGGCTGATACGGCAGAGACATGCCGCAAGCTCGGCGGGAATATCACACTTGGCGCCGCACTTAAACGACCACAGCTCGGATGCGTCGCGAAACTGATTGAACAAGGTTTTGCGTCCGGACAAGACCAAAGGAACCAGTTACGGTCGGCGAGATAACATTGAACCTTGAAGTTGCCTTTCACATAAAGTCATCACTGAGGAGCTGTTAGCAAACGAAACTGGAGAGTGTGGTGAGCCTAAAAACATACTCTCCGAAACCGTCGTCCTCAAAGGTGTTGACCTCGGTAGCATTGGCACGGCTGGTAACCAGGGATGTCTTGGTCTTGGCTGCCTTGGACTTCTTGCCGGTCTTGTCGGCAGCCTTCTCCTCCTTCATCTTCTCGTTACCGGCACGGGTGAGGCTGCTGGCAATCTTCTTGATATTGTCACTGGGGAGCTCCTTGGCCAGGTCCTTGGCAAACTCCTCGAGGAAGAGGCCATATTGAGCCTTCTTTGCATTGGCAGATAGGACAGGCACAAGAACCTCGCGCAGCTGCTCAAACTGCTTCTTGGTTTGGGGGTTGAAGACCGGCAGCTTGGCTAGGTTGACGGTATTGTTGGGGTCCTTGGCATCAAGGGGAACGTTGGCGCCGGTGATTGTGTTAGCACGATCATTATTGATACCAACTTGGGAGAAAAGATCCTCGGCGTGGTGAAGGTCGGCCTCCTTCTCGTTATGGCGGAGTCGTGCGCGGCGTTCGGCCTCTGTCTCCTCTTCCTCAGATTCCTCGTCCTCGGCGCGCTGGCGGGCTCGATCGGCTTGGTGTTCGGCGACGCGCTGAGCCTTTGTCTTTTTATTGGCGGCGGCCTCGGCGGCGAGCTTGGCCTTGGTTTCGGCAGCCTTGCGCTCCTTTTCGCGCTCTACTTCAGAGTCTTCGGCGGCATCCCACGAGTCGAGGACCTAGTAGAGTCAGCAAGGGAAGTCCGTTGTCCGTAATGCGCGCGCCAGCAACCGCCAAGGCGAAGACAGGACACGGGTAGGAGGTGTAGGATCATAGACATACATCGTCATCATCTTCCTCGTCGTCAAACTGACGTCGGCGGGGGGCGACAGCGGCGACCACGGGTGAGGCAGCAGAAGAAGAATCGGACTCGCTGTCCTCATCTGAAGTAAGAAAAGTAGCGGTCAGCCAACTGCAACAACCAGGGATCTGGACCAGACAGGCAGATGTAAATCCAACATGGGCACGCCCGTCTCCACAAAGGCGCGTCGAAACGCCAGAGAGACGCGATATCTTGGTGAAATCGACGGCTTGCGCACAAAGGGTCTGCGTCGACAAGCAGGGACGGTTAGAATGACTTACCCCACTGCTTTGCGGGAGGCATGATGTCTGGTTTTTGGTGGTTTTGGAGATTGAGAGCGACTATTTAGTTTGGCAGAATTGTAATAAGAACAATCAACGTGATAGCGGAACCTGACGCAAGTTGGTTGTGTGGGAAGCGTGGATTCTTATTGACGAGGGAGGTTTTGGGCTGCGATTTAATTTTTTTTTGCGCGGGCGCTGGCGGCGGTGGTGGTGGTGGAGGGGCTCCCGAACACGAAAATCGAAACGTGCGTGGGCTGTGGCCTCCAGTGAGTCTGCGGGAGGCGACGTCAAGGGCGGCGCGAGGCTTGCATGTCTCTGTGCTATCAGTTTCAGTGGCAAGGTACCTGAAACAGGCTGCTTTCAAATGGCAGGCACTGGCGTGGCAGGTACCTTACCTACCGTACCTACGAGAAAAAAGGAGGGGAAGAGGGGTGATGACTCTTGACCACCCTGCAAGTTTGCCCCTCGCAGGTACCAAAGCAAACAGGGGGGTTTTCATCCCGCTGCTGTACGTTAGTACCTACCTACCTAGTAGTATCAGAGGTTCTCGTGCCTTTAAATGAGACAGCAACGGATGTGACTTGAAGACCATTTGGGTTTCTGTCTACATTTTCTTTAATTTGGATTTGAGTTGCACTGTAAATAGACCCATTTACAAGAGAACTGCACAAAAGTGGGGGGTTCCGGATTGAATGTACCTTGCTTTGACGCAGGATGCTGAGAAAAAGCAACTGTTGTCGCATCACGATGCCCAACCCCCGGCGCACTACGGGCGCTCCGTGACGTCGTGCATATGAGAGCCCACCTGCCTGCCTGGCGAGAAATTGGCGCGTCGTATTAGCGTCGTGCCTTGGAAGATGCCCTGAACGTCAGGAGTACGCATGTGAAGTGACGACATTTCTGGCCGCCTCCAGGCTGGTGTAGATATGGCTTACAACTCAGCAGACACCCACGCACCCGAAAATTTTGATATCCTTGAAACAAAGACATAAAGACATTTGATACTGCACGTAGGGTTTTTGAACTGAACGCACTTTTTCCAACTAATTCACGCTTTTCCTCACAGCGCCCAATCCACACCCGTCCGGGTCCGGCATATCGAGCAATGACTCATCCGTCTTAAGAAGCTTGACTGGACCCCAGCTGTCAAAAGAACGCGGAGCATAAATCTGACAATAACCCTATTTCCGAGGCAATTATACCGTAGAAACCGGGAGAAAAGCTCAGGCAAAATTCCCTCTAGACAAGCATTTCGTGCAAACCGTTTCCGTTGTCCTGCACAGATGCGCCACTCGACACCTTTTAGCCGCTGGGAGACGGTGGCCATTTGAAGATAACAAAGCAAACAGCATTTGCAACTGCCTTGTTTGCTGGTACGAATAGCTGAATCCCACAGCCACTCTAATACATTTCGCGATGTTGGCGAAGTCGGCCAATCTTGACCCATCAAAAACATTGCTAGTAACTCATTTAAAAAGAGCTGAGCAGCCTGCGCACTGCTCCAAAAATAAGTAACAAGCCAGAAAAGCTCGGTATTGCGTAATTTCAGTGACAAAAATGGCACAAAATCGAGGCGATGGCGCCGATTACCTGGCGCAACTCGCGCTGGACCTTGCAATGGACAACGTGACCAACAGCTATCCAGCCGCACATCCAGATATTAACCTTCTGGACGCCTACAGGGCACATCTGAGTACTGTCTTGGCCCCTATTACTGGTGTTGATAAGACCATTATCTATGGCGCACTCATGTGGACGCAAAGTCTTGACAAGGGTGACTATATCCTTGCCGTGCCTGCACTTCGCATCAAGGGAAATACTCCTGCAGGACTAGCGACTAGTTGGCAGAAACAAGTAAGGTTCCTGAATTATCTGATGTCTGATGCATGATGCCTGAGCGAAATCGTATGGCTAATCTGACCACAACCCGTAGTTTCCCTTGGACGATCCTCTGTTTGAGATTCCGAAAGTAACAACCCATTTTCTGTCGTTTTTCGTCAAAGGGGAAGTCACTATGTAAATCCATTCTACTCATGATTCGAAATCTTGGACAGCAATACGGTGTGACAGTTGAAAGGCAGTCTTCTTTTCTGTCTTCTAACCCGATTCAGGAAATAACCCATATCATGGGCTTGAAAATCCCCATGATGCGAGCGCCGGTAGGAAGAAGATTGAGAGTACACATAGCCGCTAAGACGGATAGTTCACTGACAATTGTTTCCAGGTCATCGAGTTTAGCTCCGCCAACGTCGCGAAAATCTTCCACGCTGGCCATCTTCGATCAACCATCATCGGCAGTTTCCTGGCCAACTTGTACGATCGAAGTGGATGGGACGTTATACGAATGAACTGTATGAAAACGGCCAGAAACTTTGTCGAAAACACTGGACTAACACGAGCAAATAGACCTTGGCGACTGGGTCAAGCAGTACGGCCTTTTAGGTAGTGCATTCCCAAAGTACGGAGACGAGCAGGAATTCGCCAAAACCCGCTTGCTCACCTCAACTGGCTCTATGTGAAAATACACCAAGAAACGACAGAGAAAAAGCGGACATTAAAGCAAAGCGCGAAGCCGGCGACGACGTAGCTAGCCTCGAAGCACAGAGTCTCGACGAACAAGCGCGGGCGTACTTTAAGAAAATGGTGGACGGGGATCCCGCTGCACTCTCGCAATGGAAAAGGTTTCGAAGTGCTAGTGTCGAAAAATTCAACGGTGCGAAACCAATTGTTGCAATGTTTACGATGGGCGCTTACAAGAAGCTCGGGTAGAAAGGTATGCCCGACTTAATATCGAATTTAATATTTACAACGGTATGACCAAAGGGTTTACATTCCCCCTCGCTCACGATTGAGTAATGCTAACGGGCAAAACTATAGACGAAAGTGAAGTCTCGGAGGAAAAGATGGAAGAAGTCGTCCAGATTCTCGCCGAAAAACGCATCTCCGGCGAAGACCAAGGCGCCGTAATCGCCGACTTTACCAGACTCCTGCCTGGCAAAGAAGGCAAGCGACTGGGAGGATGCCTTGTAAAGTGCGTAAATACAAACGTTTGGGCGGTTCAAGTTAACTTTGGAATAGAAAGAAAGATGGGACTTCGCTTTATCTAACCCGAGATATTGCTGGTCTCATAAATCGTGTAAGTGGACGAAACGATTCCAATTTAATACTTGACTGAGAACGGGATGACTACAGTACGGCGACTTTGCCTTTGATGAGATGATTTACGTGGTAGGAAACACACAGGATCTGCATCTACAGCAGCTGTTCAAGATTGTAGAGCTCCTGGGCTATGAAGATATTGCCCGCCGGTGCAAGCATATTAACTTTGGCAAGATTCATGGCATGAGCAGTGGCAAGGGAGGAGTCAGGTTGTAAGTAAACGAGTATAAAATGTTCAAACTCTTAATAACATGCAGATGCTCTCTAACAAAAAGCCTCGATGACATTTTCGACGAGTGTGCGGATTACATGCACGAGATAATGAAGAAGAATGAAGCCAAATACAGCCAAGTTGTTGATCCAGAACAAACGGCTGATGTGTTGGGAGTCAGCAGCGTCATGACACAAGATAAGCGGTGACTTTCAATCTCTCGTGGCACCTCTCGCCATCTTATTAACGTACTGGGGACATTTCTAGAATCAACAATTACGACTTTGACATGGATGCCATGACGTCGTTCGAAGGCGATACAGGCCCTTACCTACAGTATGCGCACGCGCGTCTCTGCTCGATCAAGCGACGTGCCAATATAGACGATGCAGCGTTAGCCTCAGCAGATTTGGACCTGTTGAAGGAGCCTCAAGCCGTCAACATTGCACGAATGTTGGCACAATGGCCGGACACGTTCCAGAATACAATCAAGACGTTAGAGCCAACAACTGTGCTCACATATCTCTTCAAGTTGTCCCAAATAATAAGCAGTAGTTATGATCATCTGCAAGTTATTGGAAGTGATCCGGAGTTGATGCGTGCTCGAATGGTGATATTTGATGCCGCTCGAACCGTTTTGGCGAATGGAATGAGGCTACTGGGGCTGACACCTCTCGAACGGTGCGTAAACAGAAGCATCATGATTGATATCAAGTAAAGACTAACACTTGGTAATTTAGAATGTAAGAGGACGGACCGGCATGGCCGGGAATGACGAAGATGGGCCGGAGGATAATAGGGGATACCTATTGTTATGAGGGAATGGTGTAAGTGGGTTTGATTCCGGGTGGGCTTTCAGCGGCGCGGCATGCCGGCCGGGGAGCAGCTTAGGCGCTAAACTTAGCGCCCACTCGTATGGCTGGTGGACTAGTCACTGTAATACAAGGCACGATGCAGACGAGATTCATGTAAACATGCCACAGGGACGCCGAGAATAAAGCCTCGGGAAGAACACGAGGTTCCAAAACTTTCGGGAAATTATTGGAAAATTAGCTCAAAGTTTCCCGCGCAAATTGACGCTCCCAGTGTGGCCTGACTCACATTCTTCGCTCTTCTCATAGTCCCTATCGAAAACGGACCGGGCTGGGTTGGGTTGCCCATCCAGCAACACCTCAGCCTCGCCGCCCCACCCGGGACATTCCGAGTGTCCCAGCCCCCAATAAGGTACCTCCGTGGTCAATCGACAGCAGCGGGCATTGACTAAAAGTGAGTCGTACGGGTATAAGCTCCCGGCCGCACTAGGCTCATATCCCGGTGTTTCTTCGCACGGGAACAAATTCTTACGGTTCTCGTGATGCCGCGAGTCTTTTTTTTATTTGTGCTCCATATTCTTACAGTGAGAAAAAAAAAATAGAGGGCCTCGCAATTGATTACCTAGGTCCCATCTCTTCCGAATAATCCGCTTTCATGACAATGTTTATGGTCCGTTGTACCTAGTTTGCAGTATATATGGTGGCGTCCTGTAAGACATCACCGCAAACAGGGCTACTGTCTCAACCACCAAAGCTTACTTATATATCCAGCTGGACCCCAAAAGCTGAACCTTCTTTTCCTTTTGCTTCCTCAACGAAGCCTTCAAGGCATCAAGGAACACAAATAACAATAAACATTTTCATATATTGGACAGACACTTGCACTCCTGTCTCTTCAGTATTTCCCACTTACACCTACAGTCCCACCCACCACCAGCAAGCAGCAACCAACATCCCAATGCTGTCAACAACAACACGAACACGAGGCCCTATCGCCTCGACACAGGCCGTCAAGCTCGCCAAAGCCGCCATCATCTCGTCCACTGCCTCGCCCGTCGGCCTTCGCATGCGCGCAGCAACCTTCTACCACAACCAATGCACACCTCAGCGCTGCTTCTCAACAACACCAGCGACTCGGCTGCGAGACTTCTTCCCGGCCAAGGATACGGCGCTCATCCAGACGACGCCAGCCGCTTGGCCTCACCCGGGATACACAATGGAAGAGATGCTGGCCGTCACGCCGGCGCACCGCAAACCGCGCGGTTTCAGCGACTGGCTCGCCTGGAAGACGGTGCGCTTTGCGCGATACTGCATGGACAAAGCCACTGGCATGTCGCGGGAGCAACAGGTCGATAAGAAGCATCCTACGACAGCCGTCGAGGCTCAAAAGCCACTAACTGAAGCACAATGGGTATGTACAGCCGGTCTTACGTAGAGCCAACTCTTTACTAATAATAAAACTTTCCCATGTAGCTCATCCGCTTCGTCTTTCTCGAAAGTATTGCCGGTGTTCCGGGCATGGTAGGCGGCATGCTGCGCCATCTAGGCAGTCTGCGTCGCATGAAGCGCGACAATGGCTGGATCGAAACGCTCCTGGAGGAAAGCTACAACGAACGCATGCATCTCTTGACATTCATGAAGATGTGTGAGCCAGGCTGGTTCATGAAGATAATGATTATCGGTGCCCAGGGTGTCTTTTTCAACGGCATGTTCCTCATGTACCTGCTGAATCCCAAGATTGTGCACCGCTTTGTCGGTTATCTCGAGGAAGAGGCTGTGCATACTTATACGAGATCCATCAAGGAGATTGAAGACGGCAAGCTGCCGAGATGGACAGATCCCGAGTTTCGCATTCCTGATATTGCCGTTCAGGTTAGTTTTTTTTTTCTCTTTATATAATCTGTCTTCCGAATGCTAACGTGTGTGATGTTAGTACTGGAGAATGCCCGAGGGAAACCGCACAATGAAGGATCTTCTGTTATATATTCGCGCCGACGAAGCTGGCCACCGCGGCGTCAACCACACGCTGGGCAATCTCAATCAAAAGGATGATCCCAATCCATTTGTGAGCAACCGCAAGGACCACAAGGGCCGTCCGAACCCGGTGCTCAAGACGACTGGATATGAGCGACAAGACGTTGTATGATTTGTGAACGGAATGAGAATAGGGGGGGAAAAATGGGGGGATGTATTATTCATTGTATATTGGAATGCCAGAATTGATTTGGGTTGAGCATAAATTTCAACATCTGTATTATAGAACCAGGCTGGACTGGCCCTTTTTCATTCTTCTTCGTTTAGGCAGCGAGGGATAGAGTTACACAGCGCAAATAGATGGAAATATACCCGACTTTTATTTTATTTTTATTTTGGATTTACAAATTGTTAACAGCCAAGGAAATTTCACGCGCACTGATGAAACGAAGCTTACAGTACAGGCGTACACGAGGAAGAGATTACAGTCTCCCAAGTTTCTTCCTAATTGTGTTCGCTTGTTCAAGGGGGAAACTTTTACCGTACCATTATACCAGGGACCTTATTCAACGAAAATTCCCATACGGATCAAAATGCAACGCAAAATTAAGGACAGGGGAAACAAACATAAAAAAACAAGAGCCCGATACAACCTCCAGATCAATTGTCACACCCCCCGACGTCACATTTTCTCGTGGCGTGCGGCCTCCCGGCTGATTCGGGACCCTCCATCCGAAAAGTGCCTTGCGAAAACGCCTTGCGCCCGGGTGGACCCCTTACATCGGCCGCGCTTCCGCGTCTGTTTCACAGACCCGTGGTTGGCTGCGACAGGGGGTGGTGCCAGACGGGGGCGGAGGGGATGGGATTACATCTGCAGAGCTCCGAATTTTAGCAAGACAAGAAGGGTCTTAGAGATTTATGTAAAGGTGATTTTGATAGCCGAATTTTTGCCCAACGGTCTCATCGCGTTACGTTACGTTTGGGGCTTGCATTTGTGATTATTTGGATCCGATGCAGATGTCGTTTGGATTGCAGGGATTATGCACGCCGATTGACAGCAGTGACTCTGCTACTGGAGTTGTGTAGGTTCCACAGACTCTATTCGTACGTGACACTGTCCCATCTTTTTTTTTTGCCAAGGGTACTCGGGGAATGAGCTGCTTAAAGACACACGTCCAAAGTAATAAAAAGTGAAGGGTCTGCCTTGTATTAGCAATGAAACATTGGTTCGGTTTGCGGCGAGTGAAACGCGTACATGACATGTCTGCAGACTGTTTTACATACAGCAGCAGCACACCGACACAGTGATAAGTTGCAGCATGCATATGTAGATAATTACAGCCCGCGTTACATCCGGGATTCATGTGCCATGTTTTTGATGAATTGCTCTAAAGCCCCGGCCAGTTTCTGACATACTCGAGCACAGCACATACACGACTGCACACATATTGTGCAGTACATACATTGTAGGTTGTCACTTTTCAAAAGACTGTCCGTTAGCCAAATTATGTACATTGCCGTAGCGAAGAATACTAGTCCGTGACTACCTAGTACTAACTTTTGGCACCAATAGCACAGACAACAAATACAGTGGAGAGTTTCCTTGTGGTTTTCTCTCCCCGTTGTAGTCGGGCGTTGCTAGCGTCTGGGAGCCGTGGGGGAAAAGATTAATAACGGGGCCAGCAAGCCGAGATTGCACAGAGAGTACGTTTGTATTACATATTACTCGTTCTCCGTTACGACGTAAAGAGCGAGCAAAAAAGGGAGAAGTGACTTTTACCAAAAAAGTGACCCGCGCCAAGACAAATGGTTCAAATGTGGCCGCGTCATGCTTTGTCTTGGGGAAGCCTCAAAAGACGTGGTATTATTAGTGTACATGGGTTATTGCAAGTTTGTATCACGACGCGTGTCCTCTGCAACCATCAACTCTCTGTAAAATGTAAAATAGCAAAATGCGTAACGTGTAATATCAGCAAAACTTCTATAATTGGACACAAATTATGGCAGGGGCTCCAAATAGAAAGCGGCTTGGCGAACGCATCAATTAGACGCCAGCAAACGCCCTTTGCCTCTGCGCTAACAAGGGGGGAGGCAATTTGACGCAGAAAGGGTTGACAACGAGCAGCTTGCGGGCCGTGGTGGCTGTGCCGGTCTATCTACGGAGTGTTACCCATGCACTAATACTTCCACTGAATGGGGCACTATTTCGCTAGCAGTAACCACTTTACGGGTGAAGACCTAGTAGCGGCCCGCCTACCGAAAGAGGCAAAATCCAAGCAACCATGAATTTTTGTTAGCGTACGTCTGTACTGTAGTTCCGTACATACATAACCAAAGTCATTGTCGTCCTGCCAGGTCCGTTATAAGAGATGGGAAAGAGATGAGAAATGCCTAGCAAGTGAATTCAAGGGGGGGCGAGGATGCTTGTCTCTCATTTGTTTTCTCGCAAACAGAGTTGAATACAGGTCTGTGTTCAAGAGCCATTGCACCAGGCAGCATTGGACAAAGCAATGGTTCGTCCCTGTTCACACGCTTTCGCTCTCTCTAGGGGTGACACACTGAAGGAGTGTTTGGCTCCGTGTCCCAGAGTACCACAGCAAAGCATCAGCGCTAATAAATAAGTACATAGCATCATGCTCATGTCATCTGTCCCCCCTGTAAGACAAACGTGGCTCTGAGTTGGCGATCGTCATCCACTAGCTACTCGTACTGTACTCGTAGCGCCTGCCCATTCATTGGCGCGCCCGGGAGATGGATACATTTGTCAAATGCCTAATTACTCGTCATGATCCCTATAACCCACGCCGTCTACTCGTAGTCGCCAGTAATCCATCAACTCCCGGCGCCCCCAAATCTACCACTGCTACCTAACCAAAAGCGCCTCGAATCCACCAGCCTAGGTACCTATCTACCCTTGCTCTTGCCGCACATAGGAGCCACTCTTCAGGTTTCTTTAGAAGCATGTACGAGTAGGTACATGAGTCTTTTGAGCGAGCAACATCTGTTCCGAAAGTCTGCCCTTTGCCTCTCTCTCTCTCTCTCTCTCTCCCTCCCCCCTCTCTCTTTGTCTGTTGCTCCATTTCCCAAAACTCCAATTGCCGAATACACGCGAGCGTCGTCATCACCAACTTGCCCGTTCCACTCCTCTGACTCAAACGACACCCCTCCCCAGGACTTCTCCCGTCCAGCACAGAAACGGCAGCTTTTTTATTTTATTAGCGAGAGCCGGTTGGGCAGAATCGGGCCACAGTCAGCGCCTTGCATTCTGGCACAGGCGGTACTCCGAACCGATACCATAAAGTTTGCAACGACGGCAACGGCTACCCAAGCCCGCGTTAGCCCCAAAGCAGCAATTGGCAGCCACTAGCCGTAACGGGTCAGCCAAAACGTACTTGCACCTACGAATATTGCTACTGCACATACGAGCTGGCTGCTGGGGGCTATCTATCCGAGCTTGGTGCCACTTCTCCCACCTTTTTTTTCCGTCCCCTGCCACTTGGTGCCTACCTACCTACAGTACGCTATAGGTAAATAATAGCGGGTAGGCTGCCAAAACACCCAACACCTTTGGCCGAAGCCTGAAGCAAAAGGCTAATACCGTCAAACCCAAACCCAGACCCGGCTGCGGTGACGTGCCCACCCGCAAGAAAACATCCCGCCAACACTCTCGCATCTGACAGCCCTACCACCACACACCTGACTTCCGCATCGACAACATCTTCGACCGCTTGTTGACCCAACTGACCACGACCTGTCTCGTATGCGCCGTTGCCTCTCCATTTCCCCGTACCGTGGTTGTCGAATTTGTACCACCGTCCACGCGTCCTCTGCCTCTGATAGGGTCGCTGTCGCGCTCTTTGCATCACGGCCCTGTGCACAGCCTCCCCAGACACTCACAATTCCTGGGACCCCCAGACGCAGAAAGGGCTGACTCGAGAAATCTGCCTGGCAATCACGCCCCCGTGCGATTCATCATACACACACCCCCAGCTACCGTTTTCAGGCACGGCCGGCGCGGACACTTTGTTGGGCATCTTCAACACGCTCGACGGGCTTGACCGGCCCATCTACGCATCCACACCATGGACAACCAGCCGAATAACGGGCACTCGCCCGGCGCCAGCGGCAACCAGGAGCATCATATAAACCAAGGCCACTCTCCGTCACCGAGTCCGTTTGCACCGAACGATCCATCCGCCGGCCTCGATCTCACTCTTGACCAGCAACAGCAACACTTTGCTGGTACTGCCGATAACTCGTTTGACTCGTCCTTTGCCGACAGCTTTTTGCCATCGCAGTCGCATCAGCAACAACAGGCGCAAGCCTTTGACCCAAACGCTTTCGATCCCTCTGCCAGCTTCTCCCAGCAGGTTCCCGGCTCAATGTCATTTGCCTCACAGCCTCAGCAGACATATCTATCGTCTAGTATCAACGACGGAGACTTCTCCCTCTTCCCTTCGGGGTCCCAAGGGGATCAGTTCAACGCGCCGCTCTTCGAGAACGCGAGCCTTAGTCCCAGCGACCTCAACAATATGGCATCTCCTCAATCCCATCACTCCCCGTCTCAGTCAGGCTCGGCGCACCACTCGCCGTCCTACAGCCAGCACTTTTCCTCCCCGAACGCGCCGCACTCGAGAAATGTTTCGCTTGGCCCCGAGGCCGCCCTGCTACCCGGCCAGTTGAATGAGTGGAATGCGCCGCAGTTCCAAAATCATCGTCGCAGCCCTTCTGAGTACTCCGACGTCTCCTCTGTATCACATTCGCCAAACATGATTACCCATGATAGCTTTGATGACGCCGGTGGCCACTCTCCTCTTCAGCGAGCCTCGGACGGCAGCATGTATCAAGAGGTTCTAAACATAGGCAACTTTAGCATTGCTGATCAGGCAGGCAGCCCCGGTCTGCATGCCCGCAGCCCGTCACATAGCCCAGCCATGAGCCCCCGAATCGGTCCTCAACATCTTCCAGACCCAAACCAGCAAATGGCTCTCAATTCTGGTTATGGCAATCTCCCAGTCTACCCAACTATCCAAGGGCCTACGGGCGACTTCACAGGTGGAAGCCAGGACATGAGTCAGATGGCCGCTCCCTCAATCAACATTGACTTTGCGCCAACAAATGCCAAGCAAGGTGGTTTTGTCTCTGCCAAGTCGCACCTGGATCAAGATTCCCTTGCTCCTCCAGACAGAGGTGCGTCTGTATAAAAGCTCTTTCGTCTGTGCCAGATGCTAATACATTATATTCAGGCCGTCCCAAGTCACGACCTCGTTCTGTAACCGACCCTTTCCAGCAGCCCGGGGGCGTCGTAATGAACCGAAATAATAGCAACCAATCGCTTGGCTCTGATTTGGCACCAAGTCAAAATACCTCTAGATCTCTTTCGCCGCTAGACCGACAGCCCGCCCTCACTTCTGCAGCAAGAAGGCGGTTGTCGACGTCAGCTGTTCCTACGAATGCGATTGCGCTGCGCTTGGCCGATCCCGACTATCAAAGCAGCCAAGAGAACGGCAGCAGCAAGCGAGTACAGAAGCATCCCGCTACATTTCAATGTACGCTGTGCCCAAAGCGATTCACCCGAGCTTATAACCTACGTTCCCACCTCCGAACCCACACCGACGAGAGACCTTTTGTTTGCACTGTATGTGGAAAGGCTTTTGCTCGACAGCATGACCGCAAACGACATGAGAGCCTACATTCTGGCGAGAAAAAGTTTGTCTGTAAGGGAGACCTGAAGGCTGGCGGTCAATGGGGTTGCGGAAGGCGGTTTGCAAGAGCGGATGCTCTTGGTCGCCATTTCCGGTCAGAAGCTGGCCGTATTTGCATAAAGCCTCTGTTAGATGAAGAAATGGTGGAGAGGCAACGTGCATGGCAAGAACAGCGGATGCAGCAGGATATGGCTCAGAATATGAGCCAGGGCATGAATATGGACACGGGCCCGGCCTATCCTATCGACGCCACCGGTAATTACGCACTGCCGGCTGCTCTCCTGGCACAGTATCCAGCTCTTGCGCAAATGAACTGGTCTGCACCTGACATGGGCGGAATGGACGATGACGTCAGTGGCCGGTCGTCCTTTGACGCCAGCGATTACGACGAAGCAGATGATGGAGGATATGTCAGCGGGCCAGGAACAGGCTACGGTGATGGCGGCATGCAGCAAAATTTTGGAGAAATGGGTTATAGCAGTGATTTGGGTGGACGCTAAGGCCTTTATTTTTCAAAGGCTTCTTTTTTTTTATTGATTTTGTTCTTCTTTTTGTCCTAGCACACGGACATCGACAGGCGAGCTTGCGTTGTTTTGTCGTTTCTTCTCGGTGTGAACCGCTGGGTCATTTACACTAGTCGGCTGTGTTTGTATGGAATTACACATATTTCTGGACAGAAGCGCTCTTTTATACGGGGAAGCATATGAGGCGCTTGGGGAAGAGAGTTGGCTTCACTGCTAATAGTACTTGATGATTTTATGAAGACGATGCTGCTTGCACGAGGATACACCCTGTTTCTTGTTAATATAATTAGTCTGTGTAGTACTATAGACGGAACGTGCTCAGCGGACCTTTGAACTTGTGATATGAGCGGAGTTACAAACTGCAAGATTTAATGGGACTCGCAGTGTAATCGGAGGCCTCTGTATCAAAAGCCCAATTTCCTGCAAGTGAAGACACATGTCGAGTGCCGGAAAGCATTTGTTACGAAGCGAAGTGAAAGTACTTCCGCCTCGACATATCGCCCAGCCCTGGATTGGGCTAGATACAGATGACTAGCCCAAAACAGCAAAAAAGGGGACAAAGTCTGCCTAGCGAGATCTCAGATCGGGGGACAGGGAGGGCGTGTGCAGCCATGGTTTCCAAATCTGGGCGATACACTTCTTGCGGACAGGGTGCATAGCCACAGGAACACGCGGCTTTCAGCTGGACATGGGTTCTTGCATTTTTGCTGGACTTTCAATAGTATTTCCATGCGCAATGCTAAGGGAGATGATGTCATCTGTAGATGTAGTTTGCGTTATTGCGCATCTTGCGGAGAGTTTTGGATGTGACGGATGCAATTCACAGTAGTCTTGAGAGCACAAACGGCCACGTCTGGTGTCTGTGCTCGGGTAACTTGAAGCCAGGGAGGGGGGGACGATAACAGGGCATATAAACTTTATGGCAATTCGGATCATTTTTATTGTGATATTGCTGAGTTGATTGATTTCAACCTAGAATACATGCCGGTGTCCTTGGCCTTGTATGGACGTTAACCGGTCCGGGTGGGGCCGGATGCCGGGCCCACGAATGCCGTTTGGCCGGAGGAGTATGGCAGCTTTAAATAGCAGAACGTCGCCCACGCGCATGATTCACATGCCAATAAAGAATTCTACGAGTAAACATATAGCCATGTTTCCAGTGGTCGTTGAAACGTTAGTTGGAAAGTCTGCTGGTGACGGTATGCCAGGATCGTTGCTCGCGTCAGATAGAGACGCACCTGCTCCGAGCGACAAAAGGCAGGATGCATATTTGGGAACAACAATCCCACTTGTCCACCTACTCATTAGCTCGTTCGGGTTTGATTTTACTGCCAGACAAAATTTTTCTTACTCCTCTACCTAGACCCTTGCGCCTCTCCTGCGTCACTGGTTATGGAGCCCGTTGAAGCGGTGCGGGAAAATCGGTATAGGGTACCCGACTGCGCTTTTGGTGTCGGTGGGACGAGTGGAGTTTCACGAGGTCAGCAATGTCAGAAAAGGACTGTTTGTTACGAAGTCGAATTTGACATTTCTCAAAATTACTAGACGTTTATCCTGCGTGGATAAAGATGGATATATATATAAGGACGAAAAAGATAGAGTTATTGTAAATACTCAGAGCCAAAACTCAAGAGCCATTTCAATGCCGCATTGCCACCTCTTCCAAAAAAAGTCGGTACTTTTTCCTCGCCGCCACACTGGGCAGCTATGCATGTACCAACACGAAAACGGGCGGGGACGCGACGGGAGCCAGCGGAACGGGTCGTGAAAAGCTCTCCACTGGGCAGACGCTCGGTGGCCCAATGGCATTAGTTCTATGGAGTTACATAGGCAACTAATGAGTAAATTGTTCTGTGAGTTTGCAGTTTCAGAGCGAATTGAAAGTGAATGTACAGGCAAGCCATGTTAAGTTGACAAATCGGTCTCTCGTCAGCGACTCAAGGATAAAGGCAAGGGCAGGGGGCGGTGCCTGCCGAGTATGAGATACACAATAAAAAAGGTATTATTGGAAGGACGAGTGGAATTAGCTGTGAGTATCTACTCTTGTACTACTGCTCGCTTGACATGCTACTTTGAGTAATACTTTATTTAGGAGTAAGCATGAGTGCAAAAGTGCACAGAGCTAATAAACGGCCATGTATGTCTCAGTCGACTTGTAAAATGGACGGCGATCATATGGGGTCGATATTGCTCGTATCAGCGCAGGGCTGCGGGTTTTGGAGCGAGCCAAGAAAATGGTGTATCTTACTCGTACGTAAAGAATGCGGTGCATGTGTAAAAAATACAGCACATAGTAAAATTGGGCTGTTGCGCAGAAATGACTTGCATTCCTCCTCGCTGGCAAAAGGTTGCTATATATTGCACTTGTGATAAAAGCGTGACACTGGCACAGCATGCAAGGGAACCGGCGCTATGTACTCCGTATCAAGCCACCAGTGGCAAGTGTCCAGGATCTGACGGTGATCGAGGAGAGGTGAGATTCGGGGCATACATACGAGGCGATATCAGCAAATCTACGGAGCCGAAGCGGCCACAGTCAGGTCTGGTGATGCTCTCTGCCGAGCTCTGTAGTATTTGCCTCGCCAACACGAGAGCTACGGTCCCCCATTTTACTCGGTATCTAGTCTGTACCTCAACTTTACATGCCCGTTCGCAGGCCACAAAAAGGTCCGTCCCCCGGTCTCGATGGCCCACGAAACGGGTCTGGTGACGGCATGCGGCGTGTGGTTGTGCCCAACTAGGCTCCACCCCCAGCCATCCACTGGTGGCCATATCCATGTCGCTGGTTCGCGTCTTTGTCCCTTTCTATTTGCAGTGTCACTTTGACTACATGATAATTGTTAGGCGCACGTGCATATTCACTTGCATTGGAGAATGTCCCGTTTATTACGAGTACGGACTATTAAATGTTAAAAAAAAAGAGTTTGTCTAGTATTTAGCCGGCCGGCCACTTGTAAAAGAGTTGATTGCTTCCTTCTCTTGTAGCCATCAAGGGAGAGCAGAACGTCTGTATGACGACAGGTTTTTGTCTCACCTCACCTTTTTGTACAAGCCTGATGTTCCCTCGACACAATAAACCTGAAAAAAAAAGGAGGACCCGAGGCAAAGCTGCTCGGAAGCATCGCGCCGTCGCAGACAAACCCGTGGCGCGTGATTGTAAGCACCCGGTGTCCGTGTCACGCTCGCGCTTCACTCCTACTCGACGCAGCCCTTGTTGTAATATTCTCCTTCCTGGTGGCTTCCTTCCCCCCCCCTTTTTTTTAATGTGTTTTCCGAGTTGTCTTGACTCTGCGAGACTAGCATGTTGGACTTTTTGATGGCAATTGGTCCCTTTCTGCAGACGATCTTGGCCGAAGAAGCCGGTTGCCTGTTACTCGGGGGTATCTGACGGAACCGTGTCTTACTCGCACAGCTTTTTGTCAACGATTTTTTACCTTGCCGAGACTTTTTTTGGTTCCTTTCGCGTCTGTATGAAACTACGACGCGTTCCAACGCCAGAAAAAAACTCGCCTCCCTTTACTAGTCTGTACGTTGCGCAGAACTCGCCTCAACCACTGGCCCACGCGACCAGAAACGTCTGACAACAGGGGTCCCCAGGAAACGCTTTTATTCCAAGGCATTACGACCCTATTACTTACTGTACGAGTATGTACATAGGACGCATTATTACGGAGCAATTAGTACCGGCATTCACAGACCACTTGGACCAACCCGGCCGACCTTTTACGGGAAAAGTATTCGTAGCGTCGGCGCAAAGATCCCTCGTCGTCCGTCACATACGAGTACATCACACCCCTGGGCTGTCTTTTTTTTTTTTTTTTTTTTTTTTTTTTTCCCCCCCCCCCCCCCCCCCGGTTCTTGCTTTACCAGTTATACCTAGTTTACATTACTTACTAAAATTGCCTGAAATATAAAATAAACGGATTAGAAGGCTCTCGAAGCTCAAAAAGGGTCTTGTGGGATGTATGGACGCAACTCGGCACCTCACTCACGGGAACGTTGAAACGTGTGGTACATAACGGCCCGGGTTGGGGTTACGACGATGCCATTTTCGGAAGTGCTGATTTCTAATGCGCGGGACTGGGCAATCACTCATCCAACAACATCTCGCCACACCATCAACTCATCACCTTTTCGCCTCTTTCATTTCATTATTTCTCATAGATTCATCTAAATAAAATATACTCATGTCAGATACATCTTCAATATTGCCCGCTGACGCCGTCGCGGCTGCGTTCAATGACGGCAAGAAACACCTACTCCTCGCAGCGTAAGGCTCCATCTTCCATAATCTCTGCGAAACTGCAAATCGCTGACAAACTCCCGCAGCACCGGCTCCGTAGCTACAATCAAGATTCCCAACATCATCTCAGCATTTGGTCAGCACACCAACCTCTCCATCCGGGTCATCCTCACACAGTCCGCCGCCAACTTTCTCAGCGGCCAGGCTGCAGAACAGCCTACCGTTGCGTCGCTGTCGTCGCTGCCAAACGTCGACGGCATCTACCTGGACGAGCATGAGTCTGGCGCAACATGGACGCGCGGCGGGGGCATCTTGCACATCAACCTTCGCAAGTGGGCGCATCTCCTCGTTGTTGCGCCGCTAAGCGCGAATACCCTGGCAAAGATTACAAACGGGCAATGCGACTCGCTGCTAACGGATCTGATACGCGCTTGGGATACGACAGGTTTGGCGGATGGTCCGCCGAAAAAAAGAATTTTGGTGTGCCCGGCGATGAATGTGGCCATGTGGCTTCATCCAGTTACGGCAAAGCAAATACGCGTTCTGCAGGAAGAATGGGGTGTCAAGGAAGATGGAGACGACGCTAATAAAACGGATCCGTTGGCTAGTGAAGGGTGGTTTGAGGTCATTAAGCCTATAGAAGTGAGTTTACAGTAACGAAACTGCAAATAGAATTGCGGCTGACTTTACAGAAATCACTTGCATGCGGAGATGTCGGCATTGGCGGGATGCGAGAATGGACAGATGTCGTCAAGATTACGGAGCAGAGGCTGGGTCTTTCAAGCTCGTAATATCTCTATTCAACACCATTATGTTCCCAAATAATTTCAAGCTATAGATCATAGAACCGTATATATCATCCGGCCGAAAGACCAGTACTCATCGCGGAAGCTCTCATATCCTTGCACCGTCTGTGAATCTCAACAATCATGCTCTTAATCTTCTGGGCCGCGGAAAACTTGATGCTATAAATATCAAACAGCTGAACTGCAATCTCCAAGTCATCCACAGCTCTCGTCTCTCTCAGCATCAATGCTGACTCATCATGCTGCGCGGTTATCGCATACACGAGCGAAAGCGTCGAGGTAAACACTGCCAGAAAATTCAGCCAGTTAAACGCAAACCGACGCTGCTGATACATAGCAAACGCTTGGCGAAGAGACATGGAAGCCGCTGTTTCGAGAGACTTTATGCGGCTGCTGTCGAGCATTGGAAATAGCGGCGACGGGCGGAGGATCATGGAGAGATAGGTGTAGTAATTGAAGTCGTACCACGTGCTGTTAAGGTGCGGGACACTGCTATGCAAGTCAGGGAGCGGAAACGGCATATTCCGCCGCCAGTCAAGGAGCTCCTGGTGTAAGGAGGAGATAACGTCTTCCTTTTCGGAGGCGGAGAGGTCATTATTGCGGCTTGAGTAGACTTGGTGGGTAATTTTGCTGGCGATTTTGCGCAATGAGAGGATGTGGAGAGGCACGGCCATGGAAGATGGTTGGAGGGTATTTTGGGAGTCTATTCGATCGGAGTGTATGTTTTCTTCTTCGGCTTCGGCAAATGACTTAATTGTGAGCAGATTGGCTAGAGTTGGGAACACAGGTCTTACTGTTATATCAATGTCATCGTCATGAATTGCAAATGGGCGGCCCAGCGCTATCGAAACGACACTGTAGCGGGTCAGTAGATGCACCATACTATGTTCCGGAGACCCTACCGATCCATCATGTAAATAGAAAAGAAGATGCGCTTGCGCCGCTCTTGTACGTCGAGGGGTAGGCTCGTGTACGTAGAAGTCGTGTGAAGACCAAGGCCAAGAGCGAGTCGCGCCGCCATGCCAACGAGGAACCAAGTATCTATATAGTGTAGTTAGTAACCAAAAATTCCTCAAACGAGCTTGATACATCCGAGACATACTGGGCCCAAGTTGGTTAAAGAAGGAATACGAAACCTGCAGCATAATAACTTCAAGCGCAGCCTGCATCTCGTCAGCATTTTCTCTTAGACCTTTACCAGTGTTGCGTCCGACTCACCATCTCTCCTCCCTCCAAGGCTTTTTCAGAGTACTGCAGCGCCTTATTATAATACACCAAAGACTCTGCCTCTTCTGCCAGGGAAACCGACGAAAACGTAGTCGACCCGATAGCCAGCACCATCCACAGTCGAAACACATCCGACGCCGGCTGAGCATCAAGCCCACCAGGCTGTTTCTTGACTCGCTCCAGAGATTGCAAAACTTGTGGTTTTGATAGTATAGGGTAAAGTGTATGAGAATGCGCAAAGTAAAAATCAACAAGATGCTGCACATGCACTTCGTCTGCAGGCCATGCCAGCTCAACTAGCGTAGGATCCTGCTGCGTTATATCCGCTAGAAAAAGATCGCCAAATAAAATGGGGTGCGTGGAGATGGATTCACTGAGACTTTGGAACAAAGACGCGTCAAAGAGGTCGGAGGGTGTGTCGAGGTCGAAAAAGGTGGTGTGGGTGGCTGTGGTGGCTGCATCTTGGTCCGACACAAAGACAAAGTCGGCTTTGTCGGGGCTAAGTCGGCGAAGAATCATTTGCGTTAGACGGGCAAAGGGTAGACCGGATGTTGAACCGAGATGGCGTTCTGCTGTTGCTTCAAGCGAGAGGCTTTTAAGCTCTTCGGCAAAGGAAGGGGGGCTTCGAGCCTGTTGCTGGAGCTCTGTTGTATTGGTAACGTTGGCTGTGAAGTCGGTTGCTTGCGATATGGCGCAACCCTGGTTTAGATTTAGAGTTGGTGACTGGGCCAGTAGAGTATCCATGACCGGGTTGTTGAAAGCGTTGGCATCATCGTTTGGCGAAATGAGCTGCGCATCACCATCACCCGGCTTCTTCTCCAACAGCCGAACCTTCTCCTCCAGGCTGCGAACATAACTACACAAATGAATCAGCATATCTCCGTTAGCTTTAAGTGAATTTAGACTTACGCAATAGGATATGAAGCACTTTGTCCGTTGACCTCCTGAAAGCTGCACCTCATCCGCGCTCTCTGACAGTTCCTGCACGTCGGCAGAGCCCGATCACAGCGTTTCTTGCGCCGATGGCAACGGGTACATGATGCATGTGCGCGCGGTGGGCCAAAATCCTCACTCATTTTCTGGTCTTTTTACAGTCACGATGCAAGGAGAATAAATATGATGGCGTATTGTGTCACTTTGTTCTTTAGTTTGGAGAAGTGAGATAAGGTGCAGGTCCCACGCACCCCGCAATCCGGGGTCTCACTCGATCTGGAATCGGCGCATGATAAGCGGCCAAGCTAATGTAAATGAACTGCTATCAACCGGCAGCGATATTTAATCTCTGATAAACATGGGTATAAAGTAGCTTTTGATAAGAAACGAGCCACATATACACGTGTAAGTCATAATGCGAATCACAGCACCCCACCACTGCCACCGAAAGGCTTACGCTCGCCCGACTAACCGCGGTAGGCCACAGTAAGTAAATGCACAAAAAGGCCTGTTTTTAATTCAGTGTCTTTTCCGGGTATTCTTGATGGTGATTCATTTTCCCGGTATCCAATGCCCTAGATAAGAGATAGAAGGTATGTATATACACGAAAACAATTTATAGATTCGACATTAGGGATATCTCATGACCAATTTCCTTCAAAGGCTTCTTCTTATTCTTCGTTCTCTTTTTAAACTGCTTCCCAACAGCAAACATGCTTAATCGTCTTTGTACTGCCAGAGACGTTTCCTCTCTGGTCCCCACCACTTGGCCACCGCGTTAGCTTCATGAACCCACTTTGCTGCTTCGGGGCCAAGTTGACGTTCGACATCCGCAATCAGCTTGTTCAAGGACCAATTTGACATGCCTTCCAGCTCCAATACGTCCGTTGCCAGGTTTGTAAATACGAACTCCGAACTATCGTCCCACGGCATTACCAGGCGGTATGGCTCGTCTGCGGATGTAACGGCCACGAAACGCGCGCCAGGATTGACAATACCAAAATTCCACGAGCGACGGCCGTGGTGGATAGCCTTGAATGGACGGATGAGCGATTGGCCCTCGTAGTCCTGGACAATATCGGAAGCGGCCGCCATGTCCTTTTCGTTAAGTGAGTCAGTAGAGACGAGAAGATCGAGGACAGTCGGAAGAATATTGATCGACGAAGAGTTGAGACTGAGCTGCACGCGGGGCATCAGTTGGTGATGAAATACGAGAGGCACGCGAAAGTTGCTGATATGGCCGTTTTGATAGGTACCGCTAATATGTGCGTCTTCTCTAAAGGCCTGTCCGTGGTCACCGACAAAGACGGCCAGCGTCTCGTTGGCGATTCCAAAGTCTTCGAGCAGCTGCATCACCTGACCAACCCAGACGTCGTTGAAGTGGACGGCATTAAGATAGTTATTCAAATCCTCGTGCGACGAGGTAAGACCACCAGTGGACTCGCCGAGGTAGTCGGTCCTGTTGAACCATTCTGGAGTGCCCCAAGGATGGTGAGTAGTGCTAGTAAAATGAGACATAAACATGCGCTTGTTGTTGGCCGTGGCGTTGGTGATGTAGTCTTTGATATTCTGCTTAATGGCCGTCTCGGCGAACCCAAAGTAATTGATCTCCTCCTCCTCGGTGCCTTCCGTTTCCATGCGCTCATCGACTTGCTTTCTGGTGACGACATGCTCAAAGCCAATCATGCGGTCCATGTCGTCTTGATTGTCAAACTCGTCGGCAATAGACTGGAAAAACGCAGTAGACCACGGCTGGTTGCGAAAATCATCAGACTTGGCGCTGGACTGATCCTTCTTCAGGTCGTTGAACAGCCCTAGAACGCGAGGCAAGCAGGGCTGGTAGCTTTCGAGCTGTGACTCCTCACAAGAATCCACGGGCATAGGCCAGGCGCCACAGTGAATAGCACCCAGACTCTTAATAGAAGAGGTGCAAGTCGTGTGTGTGCCAATAACGTTCAATCCTCCAAATCCCGGCCCAGTCGTATCGGTCCAGACTGTCGACTCGGTTTTGATGGGCTTGTTGTCCGAAGTTACAAAGTTGCCAGGTCTGCCAGTGAGTTTCTGGACATTGGTAGTGAGCTCGGCCAGGTGCCGGTTGACCTTGTCGTGCGTCTTGGTATCGTGGTGCGACTGCAGAACCATCTTGTGGAAATCGCTACCACTGACCAGGGGGAACAGTTCCTGGCGCATGCTCTCCATCTGAAAGATGACGACGTGCTTGACATTTACCGCGTCCTGCTTCAATGCTCCACGCAGCTCACCCAAGACATCATCATTCATATTGGTAATCTTGAGCGGGTCGCTAACTGGGTTGTAGAAGTGATCCCCAGCATATTCAGGCTGCTCGCACTTGCCAGTAGCCGCAGAGCTTGGCGTCACGACGGCCGTTGAAGTTTGGTCTGTAGTCTTTGATTCTGGATCCCAACGGGCGAATCCGTGAGGAACTGTTTTTGGCAGCCAGTTGGGGACAGAGCTTCGGTACTGACGAATGTATTCATTATTGGTACCGGGAGCCCAGCCCTTGAAGTTGCCGCTAGGAGGTTCCCATAACGCGTTGGTGACGAGATCCGGCAGAGGCCAGGAAGTATCGTGGCAACCCTCGGAGAGGAGCATGTGGCCCATGTTGAACATGGTCAAGAGTGAGAGCGGCAACGTGGTCAAAAGATGGCCATACGGACGACCTGGCTCAAAGCACAAAACGCTAGCAAGGAAACCCAGCATGGAAACTCCCATAACACCCCAATAGATCCGGTGGCGGGTAGTAGGACGCTTTGCGGGCAAAGTATTGGCGGCTGCGGATGGATCAGGCTCGTACTTGATGAACTCATCGTCGGAATCGTATGGAGGGGGCGGGTCGTCGCGGGTCGGCAACAAAAGATAGGCTTGCGTCGTCAAACGATTTGAGAGCGACTTGCCAAGAGTGTGATTGAGGACTATTTGAAGAGTTAGGGGACAGTAGAAGTACAGCAGGCGAACGACTTTTGCATACCGATTTCGAGGGCCATTCGGCTGCTAGTGACCATCGTCTCTACAGCAGAGTTGATGGCGTCTTTGGCAACGAATGACAGGACAAAGATGATACCGCTGGCAACCATGGCATATGTCGAGCCGCTCATGGCGACCTTGCGAGCGCCCTCATCGAGGGCAAAGTTGGCTGCATCGTTCCACTGGATCTCGCCTCCAGATTCCCACCAGAAACTAATGAGGGACACGGCAGCACAAAACGAAATGAAGCTGGGAAATGTTAGCATGAAGCAGAAAAGGTCAAGGAAGAGGAGATGGCGATAATAGAGAGTAAACATACGCAAGGAAGCAGGCAGCTACAGTGCTCAGAATAGAAAAGCGTCCACGCTTATGTTGCAACAGGGACCAAGTGCCGGCAAGCAAAAGGGCATCTGGAATAAAGAATGCAGGCAGGCAGAAAATCAAGGTGCCAAGCGAAAAGGAATGGGCATTGATGTAGAGGCGGACAATCTTTGCCAAGACTATGGAGACGGCAAGATTTGCGAGCACCAGACGTCGGATGAACTGATTCATGTTGAAAGAATGAGGTGGTTTTGCTGTTGCGCCTAATAAGGGCAACAACGAGCAAAAGATGGATGAATTTGGTATAAACGAGAGGATGAAGAATAGAAGGAAACGACTGGAAGGTAGGGCTAGAAAGCAAAGAATGAAATGAGCAAACGAATGCCGAGCAAGAAAGATGGAAAAGGCTAAGCTGGCAAATGGTCGACGAGGCTGACCATGGCGCAGGGGTTGTTAAAAAAAGGCTGTTTTGAGGCTGGCCCTATGTACGCGCGCAGACGCAGGTCTTTAGGGATGTCGCGTGCCCTCTTTCCTGATGTATTCTGGCAGGCAAAAGACTTTGCGAGAAGGCCACAAGAAAGTGGGAACCGACAAGGAGGGCGGAGAGAGCAGCACAATAAGTACTAGAGTATCCAGCCTGATCTCGTTCCCAGCCTTGGAGGATCCAGTCGTGTATCGTAAAAAAAAATCCCGGGATGCTTGTCTTGCATTAAACGGGGGAGAAGCGAGAGAAAGAGGGCGATGTGGGTGCACGGTACCGCAGGATTTCTCGATACGAAGTGGCACATCCCCCCCCCTCACTCTGTGCAGCCCGAGTCCTCTCGTTTTGGGCGGGATTGCTCCGTAGTGTACGAGGTAGCTCGTATTATGATTAGCATGGAGAACGGGCGTAAGCCATCTCGGCCTGTATTAGTGGAGACACTGCTTCCCATCCCTTTTTGAGTGCATACCGTATGTCGTAAGGGAGCACTCGGGTACCTGACGGCTAGGGTTTCTAGCCAATCATACAAAAGTGGATTAGAGGCTACTTTATCTTAGCTGCGAACATCACTATGATAGAAGTACCAATAATTTGGCCTGCTAGGTAGGTACAAATTGCTATGAGTACGAGTAGAGTACTAACCTAGGTACTCGTACATCACACACATCGCAGCTACAATAGGTACCTACGGCGCGTCTTTTTAGCCCGTAAGACGTACTCGTAGCCGTGATGTGCCGTATGCAGGCCTTGAATCACTCTTTCGTCAATGCGGCGTCGCTAGTCCTATTGCCGAATTAGAAGGTCATGATCCACGGGTTCGATAGTTAAACAGTCAATCTCCTGAGCTATATTATTTTCGATAATGATTTTATATAACAATTGCATCTTAAAGGCTTATTCTAATCAGCGTGTTATACGTCGTAGAGGTCATTCCTGGCGTGTCTCTCTGTTTAGGTGCGTCATCCACATACCTAACTGCCCCAATGTGGCACTCATTGTGATGGAAACTCTGCGAGTAGGTAGTGGTCTTGAAACGGTATCATATGTATGTAAACTTCCGAGCTGAGTACACACAAATTCCAAATTAACAGAGTCTTGAACAAGTTCTAAATACGTCGAAATAAGCTCTTACTGCGAGAATTAATGGCTTGCGCACAAAATAGTGTCTTTTTCTGCGACCAGCAACTCTTGTCACAGTGAAGCTCGGCAAGCGTTGCGTAGGCTAGGCCTGAGAGGCTTAATCACTTGACCACAACTCTACCATCCTTGCTTTTAGTTCTCTAATAAGCCCGCATACCATATAGCCCATGCTTCTCGAATCGAGGGCTGTGACAATCCTGCCCTCCTCCAGGGTAAGCGTCCTCGACACAATAGTCACCACGTTGTTGACAATTATGCGTGCCCCGCTCAGCCGAGCAGCTCCAACATTAGTGGCCATTGAACCAGTCGCCTTGACAACGTGATGGCCAGAACCATGCCAGGGTTCCATAGACGCGAACACAGCCGCAAATCAAACCTCATTTTGGCCGTATGTGTGCATTGAGTCCCTGAAAACCATCCCATCCCACAGCCATCGACTAACCCAGCGATTAACTTTGTTGCTACCCTTGAGGCTCGCCGTCGTACGGTCGAACACTGTTGCTGAAACATTGAGAAGCTTCCCATTCTCGTTTCCTACGCAAAACGTTTCTCGCCGCCATGTCTGGCAACACTATGCGAGGAACGCCCAACAAGGGCAGGGGCAACATCCCCTTTACCAGCAGTCCGGCTGCTTCCAATATCCCTCGCCCGGCTCAGGATAGCCAGCAGTCTGAGGTCAGTTCTTCTCTCAGCGCCAGCCGACAAAAGCAGTCAAAACGAGATGAGGTATGTGTCAACGTTTATTCACCAATGGGCTACATCTTCCACGTCCGGCGGTAGTTCCTTTTTGCTAGGAGGGCTGCAGAGTAACATCTCCCTTCAGGCCATTCGCAGAAAAATGGAGAGCGATCTCTCCAAGAAGAAGCACCTCACGAACCGAGCGAGACATACCCGAAAGGCGCCTCCTGGAACTGTCCTGGCCTTGAAGCCCAGCCAGGCGCTGCAGATCAAGCCCGGTACCTCTGTTTCCGAGGCTGCCCAGCTCATGGCCGCGAAACGCGAAGACTGTGTCCTTGTTACCGATGATGATGACCGAATTGCTGGAATCTTCACCGCCAAGGATCTCGCTTTTCGTGTCGTTGGCACTGGTCAGAAACCCAGCTCCGTCACCATTGCCGAAATCATGACCAAAAACCCCCTTTGTGCCCGAACCGATACTAGTGCCACTGATGCCCTCGACCTCATGGTTCGCAAAGGCTTCCGCCATCTTCCCGTCATGGACGAGAACCAGGACATTTCTGGTGTCCTGGACATTACCAAGTGCTTCTACGATGCCATGGAGAAGCTTGAGCGTGCCTACTCATCTTCTCGAAAGCTCTATGATGCATTGGAGGGTGTCCATTCAGAACTGGGCACCAACCAGCCGCAGCAGATCATCCAGTACGTCGAGGCGCTTCGCAGCAAAATGTCTGGGCCCACCCTTGAGTCGGTGTTGAACGGCGTACCGCCAACTACGGTTAGTGTGCGAACCTCTGTCAAGGACGCTGCTGCGCAGATGAAGGAGAATCACACAACTGCTGTGCTTGTGCAGGACCAGGGAGCCATCACAGGTATATTTACGAGCAAAGATGTCGTTCTCCGTGTCATTGCACCTGGCCTCGATCCAGCCAACTGCAGCGTCGTTCGTGTTATGACGCCACACCCAGATTTCGCGCCGATGGACATGAGCATCCAAGCCGCTCTCCGCAAGATGCATGGTAAGAAACGACGCTCCAACATATTGTTCCGGAAGACTAACCATAAGCGACAGATGGTCATTACCTCAACCTTCCCGTCATGAACGACGGTGGAGAAATCGTTGGCATGGTTGATGTTCTGAAACTAACCTATGCTACTTTGGAGCAAATCAATTCCATGTCCACCGGTGATGGCGAGGGTCCCGCATGGAACAAGTTCTGGCTCTCAATTGACCATGAAACAGAGTCTATGATGTCTGGGGAAGGCAGCCACACGCATCATCAAAGCGTTACACACGGATCTCGCATGGTTTCTTCTCCCGACGTTGGCCGCGAACGCCTAGGGGATAGTGTTGCTCCCGGAGACTCTGCTTCGCATGTCGGGGTTGATCAAGACATGGCAGAGCAAGCTCCTGCCGATATCCCCTTCCCATTCAAGTTCAAGGCTCCCTCTGGCCGAGTTCATCGCCTACAAATCATTGCTTCACAGGGGATAGACTCGTTCGTGGCCACAGTGGCAGCTAAATTAAGCAACGAAGTAGAAGCAGTTGGTGGTTTACCCACTGTAGAGGACGGCAAGCTCAGTGGCGCCGGCTTTGCTTTGAGCTACATGGACGACGAAGGCGATACGGTATCCATCACTACGGACAATGACCTACTGGAAGCGATTCTCCTCGCGAGACAAGGCCATCATGAGAAGGTGGAGCTCTTTGTCCACCATCCTGAAAAGCCTCCTGTCGCGCCGGTGCCTATTGTGGAACCCACGGTTGTGGCAACCCCTCCTCCATCATCGGCCTCTGGACTTCGCGAAAGGCGTAGAGTGTATGACGATGAGGATGAAGACGAGGACGAAGAGGACGATGAACGATCGCCGGTCCGCCGATCTCGTCGTAACCGAGGCACGCAGCCCCAAGAGCAGCTCATCGCTGGTGTGCCAAACGACCTACTACTTCCAGGTGCCATCGTCACGTTGGCTGTCGTAATTGTTGGTGTTTTCACTATTACCAGGGCCAGCAGCCGGTAAGAGCGAATTCAGGAGCTTGATTGTGGATGTCAGAAGACTTTGCTTTTCGAAAACGGCTGTGTATATGTGGCTGCGGTGTTTCATTGGGCGCGATAGAATACTTTACTATGTAATATGAATGACTCCTTGATGAGACTCTAGCGAATAACAATTAATTATTTTTGCCTTTGGACTTTATGCATCGTGGGTGTCGCCGTTGACGGTGTCGGTGCGAGAATCTGGCTGCCTTGCAAAGCGAACAGCGGCCATAGTACAACAGACGCCTGCACAATTGAAAATCCAGTGTTTCTCTACTTTATTTTGATTTTGGTTTAAAGTTATTTTACCTTTACTTTTCAAATCCCCTTCTTCTAATTTCTTGTTCCATCGTATTATTCTGGCGGCTTAAAAGTGCTCTGGGGCTGGGGTGCTGAACCGCGCAGGTCTGCGGGTCGGAAAATTTCCGGATCCGCGACGCTTGCTCCTGTCCTAAATTTTGGCGGCCAGACAAGCCTGGATCGACTTTGCCAACGAGACAATAACAACCCCGACCAACAGCATGATATTAAGAAACGCTGCTGTGAGGCAAGGTAAGTATTTCTTTCCAGATTTGCCACAGTCAAAATGCCATCTAACACATCCCAGGCCGCCGCACAATGGCGACGCCGATAGTCCGTTCCCTGCTGCGCCAAATGTCAACCGACACGACGACTCCAACGGCCACGGCCCAAGGACAGGCATGGCCGACAACCCAGCCGGGTGGCCAGGCGCCCAAGCTTGCACCGTCGTCGAGAAAGAAGAAGCGAGAGGCCAACCAGCTGACGGTGTCTCTGACTTCCGAATCAAGCGTGGAACACCATGGCCCTTCATGGGCCTGGAGCCACAAAATTGGCGACAGCGGCAACGAGCTGACACCAGCGCAGCAGTATGACGAGTTTAGGCGCATTCAGCAGAAGACGAGGTCGCTGGGATCGCGCGTCGAGCGCTCCTATAAGCCAACTGAGCTTGTCCTCAATCCACCGCGGCCAGAGGACGTGACGCTGGAGCTGCTGATGGCATCGCAAACACATATGGGCCACAATACATCGGTGTGGAACCCGGCCAACTCGAAATATATTTATGGCGTGCGCCAGGGTATTCACATCATCTCGCTAGAGACGACGGCGGCGCACCTCCGACGTGCTGCTCGCGTGGTGGAGGAGGTGTCGTACCAGGGTGGTCTGGTGCTGTTTGTCGGCAACCGAAAGGGCCAGACAGATATCGTGACAAAGGCGGCGCAAATGGCGGGCGGTTGTCACTTGTTTACCAAGTGGATTCCGGGCAGCATCACCAACCGTGATGTTATTCTCAAGGGGAGGGCGGCCAAGGTTGTGGATCACTTGGACGAGGAGATTCAGGGCTTCCAGAGCTACACGAACAAGATGCGCCCGCTGGTGCCAGACCTTGTCGTCTGCTTGAACCCGCTGGAGAACTATACGCTGCTGTACGAATGCGGTCTTCAAAACGTCCCTACGATTGGTGTTATTGACACAAATGCCGACCCAACGTGGGTTACCTATACTATTCCTGCTAACGATGACAGGTGAGTACAAAGACGCAGCTCACTTTTTCTTTTTTGGTTAGGTTTGGAAGTGCTGACAAATGTGTATTAGTTTGCGATCCATTGGCGTCATCGGAGGCGTGTTGGGCCGAGCAGGCCAGAAGGGACAGAAGCGACGCCTTGAAGCTGCAGCCAAGGGTAGTGTGACATGGGAAACGCTGCCAGCAATCGCCAAGCATATGCAGAAGGAGGTCTCTGCAGCCGTGGTGAAGAGAAAGGAGGTCATGGGCCGCGTGCAGGAGAATGTGGAAGGATTTACGGAAGAGGAGATGAAGATTCTGCAGGACCAATACAAGTCCGCCGAGGAGGTCAGCGAGGACGACATGGTGAAGTTAATGGGTGAGACGGCTGGAGAGAAAGAACCATCTGAGACGAAGCCCGCTTCTGAGTAAGGGATTTGGAGCTGAGTTTGTTGGAGAGTTGTCTGTATAAAAATGATACAACTGTATAATATATGTCGCTACTATGGCGCTAGCCTCTTGTTCAGCCGAATGAAAAAAAAAAAAAAAAGGAATGAGATTGAAATTCTAGAAGCATATGTGTCATGACGAATGTAAAAGAAGCTGGGTTATATTCATCACTGTCAGCCCAGTTCATACTACTGCGTTTTGCGTGCAGTACTGTATCGAGAGATTGAGCGGATTAACCGATTCTTCCGACAGCCGTGTCAGCAGCAACTAAAGTGGTCCCCCAACGCCATCGGGCTGTAAACTTCGCCCTGCGCATTTCCCCTCATTGAGAAGATTGCCTCACAACGAACATTTCAGCACAGGTGCTGGCGCCGTTTCGAGCACCGAACCCCAGCAAAGCAACAATACGCTGGAGACACTGTAAACTGAACTGCCCGGGGGTGGCCGCACTGGCACGATCGCCGAGACACACACACACCCAAGCGGCTAGATACCCGCCTTGAGGGGCATTTGTTGCAGGGCAGGTTCCATTTTGGGGGCGTCCTGCAGTAGTGCAAGCGTTTGTGTGTGCATTTTTTTTTTTTTTTTGGCACGGCGGGCAGTTTTGGTGTGCGATTTCTGGCCAGTGAAATTAAACAAACGCCTGACTGCCAGCTGCTTATATGCTTGAAGTATTACCCCTATTGCGTACGTACTATTCCCATGTGCCATACAGCCGCGAGCTAGAACGTTGCTCTCGTACTTTAATTTCATGCTTGCATGCTAATAACATATCACAGCTTAGAATGAAACTGCTCCAGCAGAAAACAAAGAGCAAAAGTAGGGAAAAATAAACATAATAAAAAAACCAAGCAAGCGTCCTTACGCCCTTATCCGGCACGCCCTCAACCAACCATGCCGGCCGCCATCGAGGACCCGGCCAACCCCACCATCTACCGAGTCTCGGGCAAGCCTCCGTTCGCAGACCCGGGATGCCCGGCCTTGCCAGCTGACATTGTGCCACGGCAGGTAACACTTCGCGACCGACAGACGGTAGCGACGATTGTGCCCGTTGCCTCGCGGCACCAGTTGCCGCTGTCGCTGCTCCTGTATCTCTGCGACCAGATCAACAAGGAGATTGAGCTGGGCGACACCTACCCGATGATGGAGCCCTTTACACCAGAAGGCTTCGCAGACCACTGGTTCCAAAACTTTGGCGCCGTCATGCTGCTGGGCAACATTGACAGCGCCGAGGCCATTGCCGACAGCCAGGACTGGGCGCACATGTGTCTCGGCAGCTTCTTCATCAAGCCAAACTACCCGGGCCGCAGCAGCCACGTCTGCAACGGCGGGCTGCTCGTCACCGGCGCGGCCCGCAACCGCGGCGCAGGCAGGCTTATGGGCGAGTCGTATATTGACTGGGCGCCGCGGCTTGGGTACACATATAGCGTCTTCAACCTCGTCTACGAGACCAACGTGGCCAGCTGCAAGATCTGGGACGCGCTGGGCTTCAAGCGCATCGGCCGCGTCAAGGGCTGCGGCAACCTGCGCAGCCACCCGGACCGGCTCATAGACGCCATCATCTACGGCCGTGACCTTATACCCGGTGACGGCGAGGAGCTCGTCAGCGAGGAACGCTTCGATAAGATCAAGTATTACCTCAAGTACGGCAAATACCCCAATGGGGCAGACCGCGCCGAGAAGAGCAGGCTGCGCTCGGCCGCGACGCATTATAAGTTGCTAGAGGGCGATAAGCTCATGCTCAAGGATAAAGAAGTCATTTCGGACCCGGCGCGGCAGTATGAGATTGCGCGCGACGTGCATGCGCTGCAGCATGGGGGCATTAACAAGACGACGGCGACGATTGCGGAAAAGTACCACTGGAGTCGCATCAAGGAGACTGTGAGTGATGTAATTCGAACATGCAGCGAGTGCAAGGATCTGGCAAAGACGACGCCGAATCAGTCTGCGACTCCTTCTACTTGGGCGGGAACGAAACGCGCCTCACCAACTGCTCCAAATACCACGACATCATCCTCCTCTACGACCAACACTCCGCTACCGTCAGTCACATCAGGAGACACACCCTCGATGACACAACCAATACCACATCCGCACACCACTGTCAGCGCAGCCGGCCGCGTCCTCGCCCTCCAACACCACACGATTCTCCCAAGCAGCATCTCTCCGTCCGACTCCTACGCCAGTCCCGGTGACATCTCCCCCGGCATACCACCCTCTCATACCTTGCAAACCAGCCACAGCCCTCAACCACAGCAGCATCACACAACAACCCCCAGTACCACTCTCCTACAAGACCACAGTAATGTCAATATATCCCCTCATCACCACCATCATCACAATTCATACCAGCCCATCGACCCACAAATCATCAACCACGGCAACACAACACAACCACACCACGACCAAGACGACACCGCTATGTCCTTCGACACGTACCACCCCCACGCCGACTTTCAGGCCCTGCTAAGCGCAACAGAGGACGACGATGTCCCCGGTACGCAAGACGGGGATGTTTCAGCGGTGGATAGGGACTTGGAGATGTTGATTGAGCAGCATGACGAGGTTGACGAGGTCGTCAAAAGCGTGACGGCGACGACGACAACAACCACAACGGGAGCGCAGCCATCGCGACTTGCTATTAATGGCGGTGCTGATGGTGCAGATAATGATGATGCGAGCATGGATGAGCTAGAGGGTGTTATAGACGGGCGCGAGCTGCGTCGAGAAAGTAGTTTGTATGATGTCCGGTTTGGAGGTACATAGTGATGCGGCGGATGAGGCTGTACTGATAACGACCGTCAAAGTTTCTGTTCAAGGAGATACCCTTCGATTTAGTGTTAGTTATAATCATCAGCTAATTTCTGATCACGCATTGACCAGTACATTAATGGCCAGTTTCACAAATGTGTACTCATGTTAGTAGCATGCCGATCTTTCCGAGCCTATTCGCCAAGTCTACATACCAGAGGTCTATTTCTTCGTTCTAGGTATCATACAGATCCTCGACGCCTCCATTACATATCATGTTACTCTTTGTTTTATGTCCACTGCATCAACACACACACCCCTCCTTTTTCTTCTTTATTTTTCCCCTCTTATTTACCTGCGCGGCATTCCGCGTCCACGTCCCCTGACAGCGCGCTGAGCCGCACCTGGAGGCAGAGCTTGGCCTGGTGCTTGGGGCTTCGCGCTCTCCTCGTTGCGAATCGTCTCATCAACACCAAGGATCAGACAGCTGGCCTCGGTGGCAGCCTGGATGGCATTGATCTTGACCAATGCGGGCTCCCACACGAAGCGCTCCATCATGTCGGCAATGCCCTCAGTATCAAAGTCGACACCAGCCCACGTCTTGCCTCTGCGGTGCTCAACACGCAGTCTGTTGAGGATGTCTGTGGCGTCGAAGCCGGCGTTGTCGCACAGCTGGCGGGGGATAATTTCAAGCGCCTTGGCAAAGGCCTTGACAATAGCTTGCTCCTTGGTCTTGATTGTATCAGCGTATTGATGGAGGTATGCAGATACCTCCATCTCAGCAGCACCACCACCCCCGACAATCATGTGGCTCTTGATGGCACGCTTGACAATCATAATGGCATCGTGCAGCGAACGCTCAACCTCGGCAATAAACTGCTCGGCACCACCACGCAGCACCAACGTGCACGTCTTTGCCTCGGGGCACTCTTCGAAGAAGTTGAACCGCTCACCACCAATCTGGCGCTCCTCGAAGACGCCGCAGGTTCCGAGGTGCTCAGGCAGAATGTCAGAGCAAGTGGACTGAGTAACAGCACCAGTAGCTTGGAGAACACGCTCCATATCCTCCGAAGACACACGGCCAGCGCAAAAGACGTCTCGGTCGGCAAAGTACTGCGTGGCAAGATCACCAATGGGCAGCTTGCTGAGCACAACCTTGGCTCCAGTCTTGGAGATGGCCTCAAGCTTTCTGTAGATAATCTGCCATTCGGCATCGACAATGGCCTGGTAGTCGGAAACCTGCTCAACACGGACTTCGGCATTGTCCTTTTCGGCCTTGAGCTCCAGCTCGACATTCAAGCAGACAATCTTGGGCTGCTTGAAGGCCTTGGGCTGCTGCTCGAAACCGGCGTAAGAAAACGTCTTCTTGAAAGCAACGCCATTAACAAATCGCGATTCGGTCAGGGAGCCACCGGGGATCTTCTTGATGCCGATAAGCTTCTCGTTGAGGTCGTCCTGGTCGAGGGACAAGACGGCGTCGACAACCACTAGAAGAGACGTTGTTAGTAATGGTAGGCAGTAAGGGTATGATAATCGTTCGTACTCTTTGTGAAAAAGTCAGTGTTGCGCTTAATCAGCTTGCTGGTCATTGCTGTGGCTGCCAGCTTGGTCAGGGTATCACGCTGATTGCCCTCATTGGTACCAACGGCAATCTCCTTGACCTTGTTAACAGCAAGCCGTGAAGCTCTTCTTAGACCCTTGATGATAATCTGAGAGCTGACACTATGCTCGACGTGCTCCTTGACTTCTTTGAGGATCTCGCCGGCGAGGACAACGACGGATGTGGTGCCGTCACCGACTTCAGCATCTTGCGATCGGGCAATGTCGACGAGGATCTTAGCGGCGGGGTGAACAATGTCGAGCAACTGGAAAAGGTATAAAGCGTCAGACAATTCGGTCTTGATCTATGCCAACCTAGAAATCCAAACGTACCTTCATCACGGTTGCGCCATCATTGGTGATCGTCTGTCGGCCATTCTCATCCACCATGAGCAGGTCACCGCCATAGGGACCGAGCGTTGACTTTATTGTAGCTTGGACAGCCAGGCAGGCATTAATATTGGACACAATCTGTCCCTTGCCCTGGGAGGTATCGGTGCCTGGGTCGCGAGCCGGCAGATTAGCAGACGCACAATTGGAACATTAAGCCGAATAGGAGGGGCGAGGGGGGATTCTGGAAGTGTGTGCTTGTGTTTTGCGGCGGTGGGGTATTGCTCACCCTCCTTAAGGACGATAATCGTCGGGGTTTGGCCTCCAAACGACATTTTCAAGGTCTGAATAAGATACCCAGTGCTAGCCTCTCGAAATTCGGTACAGCAGAGCGGTCTGTTGCGGTATTAGGGGCGTTGAAGATGCTGGAGAGTTTGTTTCGTGGCTCTGTCGTGGGGAATCGAAGCTCATAGAGCTCCAAAAAATTGTTGCCGCCTTGTGTCGGGTGCACGGACCAGGTGCCTGCGTTTCAGTGCAAACAGTCCAAACGCCAGGAACCACCTTCTCTTAAACTCTCACCGGAGAACCTCGACGCGATAGTGTACTCTCGTCTTCACCAAACTCGTCTTACAGCTCTGCAAAAAATTCTGTCATCGGGCTGCATCTGGCTTGTTACAAAGTATACAAAATATTATTTATGCTCAGTCCAGTAAACTACCGTACACCCATACTTCTCCGCCCAATGCGAGCATTCCATCGACTTTGAACCTTACGTGGCTCTCTTTGCAAGTTGCGTTTCTTCCGGGAAAGAAGTGTGCTCGCCATTTTTCTTGCGCCGATGCTATTGACCCGATAAACATTTCACTGAAAGGCCTCGATTCTGCTATGTCAACCCAGTTATTGAGCTGTGCCCGCAACACTGGCAGAGCCTTGAACTCATTTTCCTGGCTAGGGCTCCAATCGTCGAGCATCATGCACACCAGAATAGCAAGTCTCATTTCCGTCGCCCGACGGGTCATTTCAGTGAAACGACGAATCGGATACCAATTACGTAACTGAAAAGCCCGCCGATACCTGTGAAGACTCCGGTTGATTTCCACGCCGTGCACCATCTGTTCCGCCTCATAAGATGCGCGATTCGGAAAATAGCGGTCCAAGATGTCTAACAAAGGGCGAGTCCTTTCAATTTCGCCAAAGGCTGTAATGCATCCATCTACCGCCTTTCTCAAGCTACAGAGCTCATAGACTCTACTTGTCCAGTGTCCTGGCCATATCTTTCGGGCGGTGGGGAGCTGGAATTCGACGCTTTGAGCTCTTGAAGGCTGCAACTCCACGCTTTCTGTTTTTGTAGGCTGCAACTCCATGCTTTTTGTTCTTGGAGGCTGCAATTCCACGCTTCTTGTCCTCGGGGGTGATAGAGAAGAACCATCCGAGGCTGGAGTCATTTGGCCGGACATTGAAGTATTCTCGCCATCGCTGACATTCTGTGAAACGCTTGACAAGTTTATTGAATAGCCTCAGTAGAATATGTGAAGGAGAGGTTACCTGGACGTTGAGAGGCTATCACCTTTGATATCCATATCTAAAAGGTACAATATACACAAAGCTTGGGATCGCAGAGCACAAAATCCGTTCAGTATTTACTTTTTCAGGGCGCATTGTCCTTACAAGCTGTGGGGCGTAGGACTGACGAATATTTTGGCGAAACCTTCGTGTCCGTTAGCAAATTTGGTTGCTTTCGCGCCGTTTATACAACAGGCAAGTCTGAACGAGCAGCTAGCCCACGTCTTCTGCGGCAGGAGCCGCCAAATGATCATATGATGGCACCACAAAGTAGCATCAAGCAAGTTTAATAGCTTTAAAACCCTGAAACCAGCAAAGAAATAGGGTGGATAAAAGCCGAGGTAGTTCTTGCTGAACCACAGCACCCCCAATTCAATTCTAGTCATCCACGCCACCAATCGGTCTTTTCATATGATACGACACAGTCCCATACTTGAGACGCGACTCGTCCACAACCCGATATCCAAATCTCTCATATAGCGGCTTTGCTGCTTTTGTACTATTTACATATGACGGCTGCCTGGCCTCATCAGCCAGTGCCGCGCCATACGCCATCATCTTGGCTCCAACTCCTCTTCGTTGCGCCCCAGGCAAAACCGTCAGCATAGAAAGATGCCAATAAGGGACGGAATCAGACATTATTCGCCTCGAAGCATCGCGGTTCGCCTGAAGAAAAGCCGCTGCAAACTCGCCGTCGCCATCGGCCGGATATGATGAGGCGTCGAATTTCTTGGCTGGAGGGAGCTGGAAGAAGTGTGTCCACGATGACCAGCCGAGTATGGTAGGCAAGGATGGTGAACTTGACGGCGATGAAGAAGAATGAGTTTCTTCGGCGACTATGACGTGTATGTTTGCTTTGGATGTGATGTTTTGGTTGAGGTTATCGGCCATCCTTTGCCGCTCTGCTGCGCTGTCTTTGAGGCTGTACAGTGAGAGGCTGTTTTGCGCAAAGGCGTCTACTTCGATTCGCACCATGGCCGGAATATCGGCCAGTGTGGCCAACCTTGTGCGAATTTCGCTCATTGCATTGAAAATTGGGTTCACGATGATGCTTTACTCTTTGTCTCTGCGGTCTGTTGGTAAAGAAGGCTGAAGGAGCTAAAGGTTGATGGAGTGTGTGGTGTGGTCAGAATGTAGGCTGCGTTGCGCAAGGTTAATCCTTTGTGGGGTGGTTTGCTGACGGCGACCGATATTGAATGTGTCACCACGTAAGGAATAGCCAGGCCATGCAAATTGAACAAAGTAAATTCCAAGGGGATATTCATTATTAAGGAGATATGATTTGCTTTATCTATTAACGTGTTTTTGACTAGTACATTCCGATGTTTAGTATGTATGCTCGTCCCAAGAGCAGCCCATGGTAGCGTAAGACGTCTATACACACCAATTCTAATGCAAGGAAATCAAACAATGCAGGCCTGTACAACCAAAAGAGAAGAAAAAAAGTTTAAACCTTGACAACCTTGAATCCAACTTGTACATAGCGAGCAGCTAGCAAAAAGATGGCAGCAACCATCATGGTAACACCGCAGAAGATTTGCAACCCGATAAACTTGCCATTCTGATTCGAGACGATGGCTCCCGCCAGCGGACTACCCGTCAACGAGCCAAAAGATTGCACAGCAAAGGCCGTACCGACGCGGGTACCAATGTATCGAATATCTGAGATCTGCGCCACTAGCGTGGGCCCGAGCGAGATGAAGCCGCCAGAGGAGAAGCCAAAGATGACGGCAAAGACGAGGATACCCGCCGTAGTCTTTACGGGAATCCAAATGGCAAGACAAAAGACGGAAGAAATGACGGTAATGATAATCATGACATTGAAGCGGCCCACCCTGTCCGCTACAATACCGGGGATGATTCGGCCAAAGATGCTGACGGCATTAAGAATGGGCAGGATATACGGAACAAGCGACTGCGAGACGCCCGTCGCCTGAGCCTGCAGGATAATATAATTAAACGGCAAAAACATGCCCCACATGAAGAAGAAGAAGCCGCAAGTCGTCAAGACCATCGGCAGCTCCTTGAACGAGTCGAGGTATTCTTGCAGGACGAATGGTCGCGGCTTAGGCGGCAGACGCGACTTGACCGTCAAGCACGCAATGCTGAGCAGGGCAAGAAACATGAAAGCAATCGTGCGCATCATCCAGGAAAACCCGATGCTGGCAATCAGCTTATTCATCATGATGGGCAGGACGACGCCGCCGACGGAGGAGCCGGATACCATGATGCCAAAGGCGGCGGCGCGGTTCTTGAGAAACCACGAGACCAGGCATGACATGCTGGCGTTGAAAACGGCGCTGGAGCCAATGGCTGCGACGAGAGACTGCGAGAGGAAGATTTGGTAGTACTTGTTTGAGAGGGAGACCATCATCAGGCCAAAGACGTAGGCGAGGGTGCCGCCCCAGAGGAGCCATTTAGGGCCATAGTTGTCGTAGATGCGGCCAAACTGTCTCGAGCAAAAGTGTGTTAGCCAAACTACTAAATTGAACGAAGCGAGGATCAAGGGGAAAAAACCGCTTACGATTGTGCCGCAAAAGACCATGAAGAATACTTGCGAGGAGGTGATCCAACTGACTGTCTCAAGCTTGTACTCTGATAGCGAGTTGCTGAGGTAGTACTCCTGAAAGACACCGACGCAATTGACGAGCCCAAAAGTACAGAAGAGCGCACACCAGCCTCCAAAGACGACGAGCCATGCTTCCAGACCGCCGTCGGGAAAGTCGCCTGCTCCGGGTGGTCCAGCTGGCGCCGGGGTAACAGCAGGTTCGGCGTTTCTGGAGACTGGTTGGCCGGCTTCTAGATCCTTTACCGTCGGCCCATCACAGGCTGGCTTGGTTGGATCTGCAGGAGGGTGGCTGTCGGATTGGGAGTTGTCCGAGACGTAGACTGGCTTTTCGTGGGCTGTGTCTGACGACATCGAGCCAGATGTTGACCTGACCATCGTGACTATGTGTAGGACAGGTTGTACCACTCAATAGGCGTGGTGGTTATAGGTCTTTGTCGCAATATCGATAACAACAGCCTTCGGTCTGTAGAGCGAGAGATTCGGTATATGTTGGGCTCAGTTCGCATAAATTTGTGTAATCCACCGAAACAGTAAAACAACGGCGAGCAAGGTCGAAGTGTGGTATGTAAGAGTTGCAACCAGGAGATGTTCCTTGGTATATAGAAGAAAAAGACGTTGATGAAAACCAACACAAGGACAACCAACAATCTTGCGAGGACGTGGGATTAAAAAAGTTACATCTCAATCAGAAGTAAACCTGGGCGGTCGACAACAAGTTTATATATGGAACCGGCATGTTAGAACGCCATTCGCGCCTAGACAGCTCCGACCTCTCTGGGCTCCTCTACTCGTACGTCTTTGTCTGTTTTTTCTGGAGCTCGCAGTTAACAACCTCTTCTGAAGGCCGAGAAGCGGGGGCATTGTAGGCGCTGCAAGGAGAAGAGTCAGGGAGGTGGAGGTGGAGGGACACATGGGGCCCGCTGTGGGAGCGAGGAGACTGCTGTATTAGTCAACAAGGCCAGTATCAAAGTTCGGCTGTAAGTCCCTAAAGCCGACACTTGTGGAAAAGGATTAAAACAAGTTCGATAAGATGATAATTGAGCTTTTAACTGTGACTCAGCCAGGCTTAGTTGGAATATTCTAATTGTCGCTCTGGCAGGACTGGGGATCTATGGGTAAGACCCTCGGTCCCGAAGCGTACTACTCAATGCCGCAGACACAATATTGTATAGCGGTACACCCAGCCCCAGACACATCCGTTAATGAGAAGAGACCAATAGAAGATACCGATGTGGCACTTCCCACGTTGTACTTGGCCAAGCTTTGAACTTCTGGGAATCTTCGGGGTGGGGTGAGAGGCATCGCAAGTGACAGCAGGGCTGATTTTCCGTAATTACCCTACGACTGGGCCAGGATCAAGGTCATATTTTGACACCTCGGCGCTCTCGGATTTATAACGAGGATACGTACAGGTGTACGAATACAGGCTTATTACGGATTCATCTTCCGAAATAGCTAGATTCATCGGATGGCTTACATACGAGTACGCGGCGCACCCGGGGGAGGATGGAGCATAGCGGCTTGGCAAAGAGGTGAGACAGCCGCCATCGTCACTAATAAAACGGTACAACACAAGACGGAGGGCACTTCCTGTCCGTGATTATCCATTCTAAGCCTCATGGCAAACATGTACTCATATGTACGCAGGTAAGTAGGTATGTATGTCCAAGCGGCATTCTCGCGACGCGAAACCACCCCCAAATGTAGAACGTGCAAAATATTAAAAATGTCGGCGTTCCAAACGACGCGAGCTCCGACTTACTTGGACCCCGCCCCGCCGCAGCCTCATCCCCACAATGGGGGAGGGAGGGCAAGCCAGGCAGCCTGTCGGCAGCCAACCATGGACGTTTGTTCTTGGCATAGAAGACGTTAACATATTGCTTGTGATGAACGTTTTAATTACTGGCTAGGCTGAGCGCACGCACGCACCCACACAGAGCAGAGCAGCCTCTATAATATCTGTCTGTCGCCGCCCGGAGATGCACATTGCAGTTCGAGCAAAGCTCTCGCCTCGGCTTATTTCCTTTACATGCAGACAAATTTCTTTAGAGAGGTTTCCACAAGAAAAACAGCGTCACTTAAAAAAAAAGAAAACATATACTTGTAGTCACGGGTTTTTATTCTTACTGTTTTATTATTTTGTAAAATCTCCAAGTCTGGTTCATGCTTCGCCTCCGGAATCACACCAACTACAGCCTAGCTATACTGTAAAACACACCAGACAAGCCAAGTAAAGTCAAAATAGCAAACTATGTAAGCTCGAATCCATTTTCAAAACAAGGCTGCACTGGTGACTCAACCTTGCATACAAAATGGGCACCTCCACTCTTTTTATATGTATATCTATAGATTTAAACCCGACAACGCGCATCACTTAAGCATCCTCCAACGGGTCGTCGGTCTCCGAGCCGGGCCTCCCGTCAACAAGTACCTAGGCCCAGCCGACGACTACACTTCAATCGCTCTTCCTCATCCTCAGTCTGTCATATGTATCTTACTAGCTGATGTAACCCCCTTCGGTTTACTGTCCTCCTCCCGAGAGCAAGACATAGGTGGAGTCTTTTACATGGCATGTTTAATCAAGGCACCGTTTGACACCAGAAAATGTTATTCTCCATTCAAGTATTACAGCTAAATCAAGACGCGCAAATCTCATGCGTCCTTTCACAAATCCATCCCGGTTTTTTTCCCTTTCGCCCCATTCTCAACCTCGTCTTCTCCGCACTCACTTCGTTTTGGACATTCGGCAATGTCAATCTGATAAAGATAAAATATAACAGTTAAAAAAGAAAAAAGGCAGTAAGAAGAGCAAAACTCCGCTGCGGCTCATGGGAATCGACAAAAGGAAAACGAATCAACGGTCCTCACACAGTCGTAACGGCTAGCCATTTAGCTGTGCAGTCCAAGCGTTCTCTCCTTCATCAATGCGCGGCGTTGCTTATCTTTTACTGTGTAATTGTCAGCAATGCTACTTGAGTATTAAACGGACAAAGTTAAGGGGAGAAAACTTACCTTCATCAAAGACGAGGAATTCGTGCAGGCCTGAACCAGCCGGGACCATGGGCAGGACAGGGACCTTCTTATCCGTAATGACCTCCAGGAAAGCAGGGCCATCGGAATTGATCAACCACTTCAGGCTGTCAACAACATCGTTGGGGTCAGAGAGCCTGCGGCACTGGACACGCATAGCCTCTGCCAGCTTCATAAAGTCGGGGTTGACCTGATGCGTGTGCGCATAGCGGTCTTCGTAGAAGAGGTTCTGCCATTGGGTGACCATGCCCTGCTCCTCGTTGTTCAAAACAATAACCTTGACGCCAATGTTAAACTGAGCGGCGGTGGCGAGCTCAGTCAGAGTCATGCTAAAGGACGCATCACCATCAATGTCAATGACAAGAGCATCGGGCTGCGCAACCTTGGCACCAATGGCGGCAGGCAGACCGTAGCCCATGGTTCCGAGCCCACCGGAAGTGATCATGGAGCGCGGGTGCCTCCAGCGGAAGTGCTGGGCAGTCCACATTTGGTGCTGTCCGACACCAGTGGCAATATACGTGTTGTCCTTGCGGTCGGCTGTCAGCTTGCTAAGCTCCTCAATAAGGGTCTGGGGTTTGATGAGGCCATAACGGTCCGTCTTTTCGTAGTGCGACAGGGGCCACTTTGTCTTCCACTCGTTAATCTTGCCGAACCACTCCTTGCGGTCTTCCATGGAGCGCGAGGCTACGTGAGGGAGAAGCAGCCTCAAGTTAGCGCCAACGTCGCCCTCGATAGCCTCAGTGGCTTGCACGACCTTGTTAATATTCTTGGGCATGATTTCAAAGTGGACAATGCCACCGCGCTTCTCAAGGGCAGCAGCCTTGGCACCAGGAGCAAACTTGGCTACGCTACCAGTGACGCGGTCATCGAAGCGAGCGCCAAGAGCAATGATAAGATCGGCCTCCTGCATGGCCGAGTTGGCATATGCAGAGCCATGCATACCGAGCATGTGCAGGGACTTTTCGTCGAGCTCGTCAAACGCACCGAGACCGTGCAGAGTGGTGGTGACGGGAATGGAGGACCTCTCGGCAAGCTCCTTGAGGGCCTGAGGGCCGCCCTCAGCCTGAATGACACCTTGGCCAGCATAGATGACGGGCTTCTTGGCAATGTTGACAAGGTCAGCGACACGCTTGATGGAGCCTTGCAGCATGCGATCGCCAATGGCCAGGGCAGCGCGCGAGGCGGCGCTGGGAAGAGAAGGAAGGGCAACCTCGGTGGGAATAGCCTTTCTCAGGATACCAGCCGTGACATCCTTGGGAAGATCGACAAGGACAGGGCCAGGGCGGCCGCTGGTGGCAATCTCAAATGCCTCGTTGATTCTTCGGGGCAGCTCAGCAATGCTCTTGACCATGACGTTCCACTTGGTGCAGGCACGCGAGATGCCAACAACGTCTGCCTCTTGGAAGGCGTCGCTGCCGATGGCAGTGGTGACGACCTGGCCGCAAAAGACAACCAGGGGAGTACCATCCGACATGGCATCCTGCATGGGAGTAACGACGTTTGTCGCGCCGGGGCCCGAGGTGACGAGGACGACACCAGGCTTACCAGAAGCGCGAGCATAGCCCTCAGCCATGTGGCCGGCACCCTGTTCATGGCGAGGCAGGATAAAGTCGAAGTGTTTTGAGTTGTAGATGGCGTCGAAGACGGGGAGAATGGCACCGCCAGGGTAGCCAAAAACATGCTTGACATTGTGTCTCAGCATCATTTCGTGAAAGATTTCACCACCCGTCTTGCCGATAAAGGATTCGTCCATTTCAGGCTTGGCGCTGTCGACGAGAGGCTGGACATGGCTCTTGTTGGAGGTGTTGAAGGCGGGACTAGGGACGGCGCGAAGATGACTGTTGAAGGCGGCAGTGTTAGCTATAAAATACCTTTGAAGGATTAAAAGATTTTTTTTTTTCAAACAATGGCCGTTTTGTCGTTGAAAGACTTTGCACAGCCGGTTGGTCGTCAGTAGTCGGGTGGTCGCTCTGACTGGCGAGCAATGGGTTTCCGATGCCGGTGACACGAGCCCAAAAAAAAAAGCGACAACCAGTGCCAGAGTACTCGCAAGGGAAAACAAGACAGGAGGGTTACACGTACGGAGCGGGCGGCGACGACGATGTAGCAGCAGTTGCCTTATTTCTTTGGCCAACAGGGGCCTTTTTTGAGGTTCTTGAGGCAATTGGGGTGGTAGACGAGGTAAACGATTTCGACTGTTGTGTGAACGCTCTCGAGGCCTTTGCGGCCTGGCGACTTCGGAGCATCGTGGTTGGCTTGTGATTGCCAGTCAGGAGAATCCGCAGAAACGGATAAAAACGACTTCAATCCGATAAAAATGTCGAGAGCAAATTCAGTGCAAGGCCGTGTACAATGGGCTTGCGGATTGAAGACGATGAGAACTGGGGTGGCAAAAAAGTGTGTTGTAGAGGAAGACGGGCAGAGGGAGAAAAAAGGTTTGGTACTGTAGTACTAAGATAACACTGAGGTGTGAGGTAGATTACCGAGTTGGGTCGCGGCTCGTCCAGATTGCGGGTGCTGGCTCTTGGTGGTTTTCAAGGCTTGTGGGCTCCGCTTCCGCAGTAACAAGAGTCAGACAAACACCACTTTTTGGCGAGGCTCTAGGGAAGCGATAGTCATCCAACCAGAAGGCCCAGAATTACGCTTGCGATGGCGGAGGCTAAGACTGTGTGGAAGGGGAAGAACCCCAGCGGATGTACCTGTTACCTCGTATGTCGCAGGGTTCAAGGGAGGAGAATCGGGAAAACGGAGAATATAGTTGATACAAGACAACGCTATAAAAAAATAAGAAAAATTCCGACAGACACAATTTGCTTTTAACTTTCCACTGTAATATTTGTTCTTTTGTTTTCTTGACTGGTTTTGGTCGCATAGTCCCGTAGTTGGCGGCATATACGGACGTACTATCTTCCCAATTCCCAATATCCCAGACACGCAGGCAGCCAGGCGGACAAATGGTACATTTAACTCATCTCCCGTCGCTTTGCTACACCGGCCGCATGGACTGTCAAAGAGGCGCCCAAACTCTTCCGCAATAGTAAGCACTCGGCAGATGGATTATGGCCACGAAAAGCAACAGCCCGTCGCGCAACCAGACTCACATGCGGGCAACATGGCGCATGTAGGTACATTCAGCTGGGTGGAGGCGGGGTTGCTTGCACTCCGAGTAGCCCAATCAGGGCTGTTGACGGTTGCGTGAGCGACAATGGCGCGCCACCCTTTTGAACTGGGGGAATTTAGGACATGTGAGCTGGTGGCCGCCATACCAAGGGATGAAGAATCGTAACAAAAATCGACGTAAAATATGGTCGACATGTGATTTTCATTCTAACTGACAGTACAAGTAAATCAAGTCTAGCTGCCGCTTACATCGACAATTCCTATCAGCAATCATGCTCGTACTATACGTGTAGGTACAAGTAAGGCTGATATCATGGCCAGATTTCGCCCGCATCATGTAGTAATACTAGACATCACTTCACTCTATGCCCTCCTTCTCATTATATCACAGCCGCCAATATCGTCCCCATCTCGTATCATCTTAACCTCTTTTTCCTTTTTGTCCCAAAAACACACACACACTTACACACACGCACACGCAAATAGGACCCAGTTATATCCATTCACCCTACGATCTGGCAGTCACACTGCCCATTTGCCATCGCCGTCCAATCTAGATAGGAAACAGGCCTCCTGACCTCATCTCTTCCCGATTGATACACACAGAAACCATATCACAAATACCTCTCGTTCTCTTTCTCCATCTCATCCATTATTTGTCCTGCATTTCGCCCCTATAGATGGACCTTTAATTTCTCCATAGACAGCTGATGCGCCCATCATCCCGCTATCGGACTCTGCATTTGTGGGCCGATTGCTGCATCCGACACCGGCCTTGTCCCTGTCACAACAGCACACGTACGCCAGCCAAGCCGGGCAGGAATAGGAGAATTATCTAAGATTAAGAGAGAGGAAGGAATTCTTTATTTATCAGCTAATCTATACGAATTACTGCCGAATTATAGTAGCTAAAGCTTAAAGGAATTCCTTTAGCTTTATAGCCTTCTAGGCGGGGTAATTTAAGTGCTAACTACGTAACTTAGAGGTTCAAGGGCGTTATTATAACTATTCCCCCTTATATAAGTGCTAGTCCCCTAGCGCTTTTATAGCTTTATAGGCTTAAGATTTTCTATAAATTATTGAATTTACTAGCTTTTCCCTTTCTAGCCTTTATTTATACTCCTATTTATTATTTATTATTTATTATTTATTATAATAGTAAAAGAAGTTATTCGGCGACTTTTTTTAGGCACTTTTATTATATTTAGGGGCACTTAGATATAAAAAGGCATAGTTATAATTACTACTACCTCGCCGGTATTACTTAGTATAGTGCATTTAATATAGCCCTCTTACTATACCTTAGAATTAAATTAGAATAAGTAATATATAGCTTTAAGTTTATTATATATTATCTTTTAATTAACTAATATTATATAATAGTTAAGTCTACTATTTAATAAACTCTCTAGTGCACTATAGCCTAATTTATAAATTACAGCGGCGGTAGAGACGCGCGGCTAGCACTAAAGCCAGTGGGTCGCACCAACGTTAAGGTCTTAGATTTCGCACCTCTAGAACTAGTAAGCTGCTAGAAATTATGTCGTAGCTGTAATCGAAGATTCAGGATTTAAACCCCGCAGAGATTCCACGACGCTATATAGACACGTGAAAGCCATGTAAGCGAAAAAGGCGCATGACTAGTTAGGCAAAGTTATAGGGAGTCGACGCCACGGCGCTAAAGGGAGTAGCGCGGTCTGGTGTAGGGGTACGTGGTGGGTTATCACATTGTAAGGGGGGATGTGCTGTAAGTTTAACGAGTGTCCCTATAATCACTCCTTATAAAGACAGGGCAAGCTTTTCAGATCTCAGGTCGCGAATTTCAGCACTAAACCCCAGGAGCTAGGCCGAAACTGACAGCTAGGCTATTCTAAGCGGTGACGGCCTCGGGTACTCCCTACGAGCGCCTAGACGTTCTCTTAAGACCCACTATAGATGGAATAATAGGTATTAATAGCGTGCACTATAATACGACGATGTCGTGTGGTATATAGCATTTTGCCGCAGAGAGTAAGGCTGCATTCCGCCGTTGTAGTCCGCTAATGTTAAGCATTATGCCTACTAACCTTTCACACCTTATTCGCTAAATATATTATGAAGAAGGCTAATTACACCCCTATATCTTAGATATTTCTTAAAAGAGGGTAGTATAGACGCGTGTTCCGAGGACTAGATATTGCATTAGCAAGTATCTACGTATTAAATGCCTCTAAAATCCCCGTAGCTTATGATATAATTCGCTAAATCTATAGTTAGGAACTCTTCCCAAGACTTACTAAAGTTTAATTTATTAAATCGGTAATATAAAGGGTGTTACGTTATCTATTCTAATATAGATAAGTTAGACGCAAGGAGAGCTATAATACACAGCACGCTCGCTTATATAAAGCCGCATATTATAAAAGAGTTAGTAATAGAGTCTTCTTACAGGACAAGTGGTATAAAATTAGACGCTATTCCGCAAAATGCGTAGCCTTTATCTTACTTTACTATATCTTTATTCACTATAAACTAATTAAAATATAACTTATTCACTAAGGAATTACATTCTAGTATTACTACTTACTTAACGCGGGTATTCGTCTAATTTCCTAGTATTTAAACATATTCTTTTAGTATATCTATAATAATAGATTAACCATAAAATTAGCATTATAATGCTTTTAGACTTCGATGTAATATATTCCTTCGGACCGCGGCCTATAACGGGTAAGCCGCTTCGATGGCGGCTACGCCGCTATATTTCTAGAACTTCTATTATCTTAAAGCTATAATATAGTTTTCTATTTTCGTATAGTTAATTTCCCTTCTTTCTTCTTTATCTTAATAGTAAACAGCATAGCTACTAGATAGCTAAATCAACTCACTAGCAGCCTTTCACACAGCCACGCCCTAGCTATAAAATATACAGCGGTTTTAATACGGTATATTGCTTACTTATACCATAAGATATTACAAGGCAGTTTTTATAAGCGGTAATACGCATAGCGTGTCCGGCGTAGATCTATGTAATACGGCGAACCCACTTATCACAATAATACACAGCACTATCACAACAATACACAGCATTATCATAATAATACACAGCATTATAACCGGAATCTACGCAGCATATTATATAATTACAATCGATAGTAAATTAAAATAGAACTAAATAATATAAAAAACAGATTTTAGTAAAGCGGATAACGTTTTATATCAAGGCTAATGTTAAAACTTCCACCACCCTTCCCAGCACCACCACATTCTATACTTCCTCACTCGCGGCATCGACACATTAACAATAGGTAAATATTACCCATAATACTTATAAAAAGTAATTTACTAGGTATATAACTAATAACTAGCTTCTTACTTTATAAGGTAATATATAGCCTATAGTAAACTTTCTACTAGGCCTATCGGCCCATAATAGCACGAGTATAGTCGCTAGCAAATACTAGAAATCGTATTAATAGCTTATCCTAGCCTAAAAGGGCGGATATATCTTTAGCAATATAGGCTACAAACTATAGGACTATCTACTATATCTTTTACCCCTTAGTCACGCGATTATTATATATATACTAAAGAAGGCTTTCGAGAATTAGGATAAATAAATATATAGATAGAGTCTACTAGGCGAGATCTTACACTATGTTTTAGTAAGCTAACTCTATTAGTGGTATAATAGCATATTAGTAAGCTAATTCCTAGACTCTAGTATAGCTATTAAGCACGCCCTCTAAGGGACGGCGCTACTAGTAGCTTTAGTACGCTTATAGTATAAACACATCTTAGCTATTATTATTACCCATAAAGTTATCTATAGCTTCTAACTTCTTATAGCTAGCCCTTTTATTATTATAAAAGTATATAGTAGGAAAACGCTTACGCTTAGATAGAACTTTAACGGCTAATATAGTTAGCTTATAAAAGCCGTAGGAGGCGTTAGGGTCGGCCCATCCGGCGGCGTTAGTTCTATAAGAGGTAAGGGAATATAGTAACTTAAGGTTATTCTTACTTATATAGAACCCAAACCCAAAGCCAGCGTATAAACCAGTATACGCATACTCCGTGATCATAGTATTAGCATAATAATCACCACGGATCTGCCCGCTCCCCTCGTTGCTTAGAACACTTTATGCATCCTCAGACTCTCTTCCTTAGCTCGGTAATATAATAGGTGGCTTTTAATATGGCGAGCGAGGCTTATATTTAGTAAAGTAGTTATCTATTCTTAGGCTCGCTAAGTCGGAAAAGGTGCTTAGCGATGCATTTATATAAAGTATAGTATATTTAGCCGTATTATATAACATTATAGCCGCTTAATACCTATTATATAAAGAGTCCGCTATTAGGTCTATAATATAATTAGTAATAGTATTCTTTTTATTACTTTTATACTAGTATATATTTTAGAAACTAATAGATTAATAGCCTATATAAATGCCTTTAACTGGTAATTTACTACATAATATACTAAGCGCGTTAATAGACCAAACCACTATATCTGATTATAGAATATCCTTATAATTAGCGTTAACCATATCTATTATATTCTTATAGTTAGATATAAGAATAATAGGTTACTTATATATTAAGCCTTTAATAGGTAAAGGGTTATTATGCTCACCGCGCTATTACAAAAAGCTATCTCTCTAGGTGATTAAAGTCGATAGGCGTAGGGTCTCTATAAGCATAGGCTCCGGATATTCTATCGGCTTAAGCATACTCTTAATAAGTCTAAGTGGCGTATTAGATCCCGCTATTTTTACTCTATTATACGATAAGAAGTTTAATATATATATTAATTCGGGAGGATATCCGCCTAATTTCCTTACTAATAGCCTTAAGTTTTAAGATTAGGATAGAAGTATTTCCCCTTTATAGGGAGATTAGAATAAATACTAGCTAGGGTCTAAGCACCTAAACTTATATAATCTTTATATCCTAGTTAGTTAATGTGAGTACTAATAGTGAGTCCCTCCCTAAAGCCGACTATTGCTTTACTACCTAGAAAAGGGTATATATATCTACTCTTTATTTCCCTATGGCTTTATAGTAAATATTAATAACGACTAAGGCATCCCCTTTATAGGGTTTTCTAGCGATGACTCTATAGCGACGGTCCTCTTTTACTTTCTCTTTAAGATTATTAAGTACCCGAAGCTAGTTAGATAGAAGTAAGCCTAAAGCTCCGTGGATAGTTAGGGTCCCTATAAGCGTCTAGAGTCTTAAGTATAGCTAATATTCTCTAGTCTAAACTTATGGTATTAGTTAGGAGTATTATTTTTCTAATATTATAGTCTACTCTTTATATATTTCCATATAGTTATTTAAAAAGAACTACCTAGTATTATGCCTAACTAAGGCTTACGCAACGGTACTTTAGGATATAGTTATAGTAGTAGGTGTTAGTATTTTATTAAGGATTAGGCTTCTTAGCTAGCTAATGCCTTATATATTTAAGCGTCCTATAATTAGAGCTATCTCTAGTGTCTAAGATCTAAGAGTAAAGATTTATAATTAGTTAGCCAATATACGATTATCCTAGTACTTTTACGTTATTAAGGATACTAAACCGGTGGTTATTATGACGTAAGGGTCGGCTCCACTTAGAATCAGCTCTACACCATAGGGGCGGTAGATCTAGACTTTAAGACCTAAGAGCAAGATTAAATATATAGGGTCTATAAAACCTACTAGGTAGTAAATCGCAGAATAAGCACTAGTACCTTACCAGCGTAAGTAGGTAATAGTTTATTATAAAACGTACCTAATATAAGCTACGGTATTAATCTGCTGTCCTATTGCTACGTCTAGGTACCAGGTATTAAGCGGTGAAAATCGCCTCTTACCTACCTACTATACCTTAATATATAAATTAAAATAGCTAATAACGCCTGCTTTAAGGGTTTATAGTATATCGCCCCCTAGATTAACTATTAATAGTTATTCGTATTTTATTTAAAGACTACGAAGTTATAGCCCTATTATTAATAAGCCCTCGTAGCTTAGGCGCTAAATGAACTAATATTACGTAGTGCTAAGACGCGCGCCTCGGAGCGCTATAAATAACGTAGACCACTAGAATCCAAGTGCTTATAATTCGCTCCTCCGAAACTATATATATTCCAAGAGGCTACTTTCTACTTTTCCAGTTCCTGGCGCACCTATTAGCTACGATGAAGACCCCATTGGAAAAGCGCTAGAAGTAGCGGAAGACGGGCATTTTAAGGATTATCCACAAAAGGTAGTAAGACTTTGGAATCCGGCTATCGCTATATATAGAAAGAAATGGGGATTTATTTTATAATCAGTCGCACGACGAAGTCGACTAGGGAAGGGAAGCACCTATAAAGGAAGCGCATAAGCTAAAGAATTTATTACTAGTAGAGAATAAGAGGCATAGCGACGATTACGGCGGCATGCTGTCGGCGTCCTCCACCACACCCACCGCCGAGAGCCGACAACTAACGTTAATTGCCCAAGGAACTAGGTAACACCTTACGCAAGGCCCAGAGGCGCAGCATAACATAGACTAGAAATTATTTCAAGCTTATAAATTAACTTAGACTAGAACTATTAGACTTTCTTTAAAGTAGATCTATTTATTCTTATAGGGATGCTTTCGCGTGGTGTGTAGGTGGATAAGGTAGCGTATAAACGCTGCGACTTGAATAATTAGAGACCGTACTAAATCTTTTATTCTCCCGCGCCGGAAGTTATTACGAAATCGATTTAACGCTAATAAAAGAAGGCCCCGGGCTGGTTCGTTCGTTTAAGACCGCCTCCATCGCCCTCGTCTTCCTTAGAGCTATAACATAAAGCTTATAAGCGAACGGCTTTTTATTCTACATAGTGTTTTAAAAACAAAGGCTTAAACCGGAACATATATAATAATTCTATATAATATATACCCTACCTTTATACTACTCTAAGGTAGTCTATATATACTATAGATGTATTATTTCATACCCACGTGCATGTAATTACTTGAACTTTCAGGGGTTGATTAGAGCTGGAAATCGTCGGTTCAAGCCCTGCAGCTACGCAGCCTTGTTCGGCTCCGCGTGGCGGTTGCACCCCTACCCCCCCATAAAAGTAAAACGGGCGATGGACCCCAAACTGGGCTGAAGCGGAGAAAACATTACAGAGTAACTATAACTTGCCGATCTTGCTCTGATATTGAGTCTCACCGGCTGCAGCCTAACCTGCAGCTCATAAGCAGAGTATCCACGCTCCTAATTTACCCAGAGCTTTAAGGCCATCGTGTGCGAACGGGGCACCGCCCTAGCTGTCGCTAAGCATATCAACCTCAATCTGGCGGCGTCTGTCGATAACGGCGTCAACACCCCTGATAGCGGCAAGGCTGCTCGTTCTTCTTAGCTGTGGCGTCTAGATAGGCGTCGCCGCCAACTTGACCAACCCCCTCTAACTTGTCACATAGAAGAGCGCAAAGCCGTGGTGCCGAGACCGACGGTATTATCAATAAGCGCGTGTAGGCACCTAATACCCTCATCGAGCACTGTGGAAGGCGATGTAATTAACAGAATAGGTAATAATCTAAAAATTCTTTAGTAGATAATTTTAAAGCTATTTTTATAGGCAAGGAAATAAAGATCTTTAATAAATAATTGTAAAACTGTTCTACATACACTATATAGATAATTAATTAACGCACTTGTCTGAAGTAATCGCACGTGGTTGGCATCCTGGCCGCCTCCTATCTACAGCCAGCTTATAAAAACAGTGACGAACCCAGCTAGTATATTATAGGTGGGACCTCGCTTAGTGCATCTTAATTATTATACGTAATTCCTAACCTCATCACTAATGACGGACAAACCTCTTCGGGCATTTGAAGATTACACTTGGGGCGAGTATAATCATACGTCGCTCGCCTTTCATCGGCTGCGATGGCAGGTTAAGGCTAACACCACCGTCGCCGAGAGCGTGCACGTCGTACGTGAAGTAACTGACGCCGAGTCTGCGCAAGACCCTTTCATTGATGCCGACGGTAATTTGCACCGAGTAGCGTCTGCTTCGCTGCTTGCAGAGCCCGTATCGTCAATACAGGCTCGACTCGATGTTCTGAATGGCATTGACCTGTATGGCGACGTCGTGTCATCAGGCGAGGAGAGTGATGATGATGTTGAGAATGACGATTCTGACTGGGAGGCGCCGGTTGATGGTGGCCCCTGGAAAGGCCCAGAGCTAGCGGTAAAGCCCTTAACCGGAGCCATGGTCACCATTGGCGATTTTGTTATAGCGGTACACCCTTGGTTGCTAGAGAAGAGGGCGGAAATATTAAAGGAGACTGGCGCTAGGTACTGCGAAGACCCTTTGCCAGATGACACGGAGATCTGGGTAGATGTGGCGAACGTGAGTCCTATGCGTCTTTTAAACTCGGTTCATCAATTCGCCACCACGATTGAAGAGAACCATCGCATAGTTGCGAAGGTTGCATCGACCCTGCTTGACGTTGAAGATGAGGCTGAGGATGAGGATGACGAGCGCTGTATTGTTTGTCTAGACTGTACCTTGGAGTATGCCAACGATACTACTTGACGAATACGCTTGATGCATTGCTTTAGACCTCTGGCTGCCAATATTTTAATAGTGATTTAAGCCTTTGTCCCCGTTTTTGCGTTTTTATTTTGTGCCATGTTCTTGCCGAGTCTTGTTCGCTTGCTGATTAGCCGCTGTGACCATTCATAAAGCGGCTACATCTTGTTCCCATATCATCGATCTTGGCAATACTCTTATTCATGCCTTTTGCAAATTACTTCGACCCAAGCATAAGCCGAGGTGAACCTCTTTTCACAGGGGTCACGAAAGGCAGAGTGGTATTATCTCCGTCACACTGGCCTCCCTCAAGCGGAAACAGGATAAATGGTATCTCAAGAACAATGCAACTAGTAATGGGGAAATGCCAAAAAAAAAAAAACCCTAATCACAAAACAAATAAAAACAGGCCCAGAGTGGGCAACTCAAAACAGCCAACTCAAGAACTTCTCCTCCCAGTATTAACTATACATTATCGCGGCGCCGATTCCGACATCAACGAGACAGCTGTCATTCCGTCGACAGAGCCAACTGACATGAAAGGAAATAATATGTATAATGTGGACTGTTGTGTAAGATATAAAATAAATAATATAAACAATAATATGAATAAAACTGTGAAAAGTGAGGTGGTATTGCGTAAAGTTAAATGATCTGGTATAAAAAAGGACGAGAAAAAAAAAAAAGAAAACGCGAAGTAAAGCAAAGCAGAAGGGGTATTTCTCTATAGCAGGAAGGCAAACTGATAGCCAACACAGCAACGTGTCGCTTACCAGGTAAGCGAAAAGAGCGGCTTGCGCCGTATTGGAGAAGAGAGGATTATCGTCGTCTTTCGGCTGGTTAGCCTGCCCAAGCCAGTTGAGTAGGTGGTTTTGTTTTTGTTCTCGCTGTCGTTCAGCTGCGCAGCTGCGCAGCTGGACAGCAATTACATGCCCATCGATGTTGGCATCATGCCGTTCATCTCAGGTGGGTATTGCGACACTGCAGACATTCTTTTGTTCTGTCGCAGGCTCTCCATACTCATCACTCTGCTCCATGAGCCTGGTCGCTTGCTAGGCACAGGTGTTCCAGGACGAATTGTGGAAGCCTGACTCGCATTCATGGCGTAGTTGTAAAGGCCAGGATTTGCCATGGGCTGGTGGATATGGTAGTTCATATCCATACCCGTCTCCATGTGGTGAGGCATGCCCGGGTCCATACCATGGGGGTTAGGTATGCTTTCCATGCCCTGCCATGCTGTATAGTTGACGTCCTCTCCATGAGCAGGATAAATCATGGGACTCTCCATTGTGGCATTCATCTGTTTTGGTATCATAGAGTTATCAGGGGTAAACTTCTGTCCATTACCATGCCAAGTGCCTTCATTCGGGATCGAATACGGCGTTCCGGGGTGCGGGCCGGCCGCACTGTCTTCCGCCATGACTGTGTCATTCGTCATCTCCGCTGTCACCGGCGTGGGGGTTGGTGGGCGGGAGGTGCGCTTCGAGTTCCGGCTGGACAGTCTAAATACGGTCTGTGTGCTGGATCGGTACTTTGAGAAGCTAAACGTTGAGTTTGAATCATCTTCTCCCTTGGCAGCTGACGACGGCGGCGAATGGCTCTGTCCATCAATAGGACACTGGTTGCGATAAGGCAGTTGGAAGTGCATGTCCAGCTCGGCTGGCGGTGGAGCTCCAGAGGCTGAGTACGGTGCATTTCCCAAGAGGAACGCTAGTCGAACAAGATTGGCAACGTCATTCCCAAGGTGTCTGGCTTCAAGCATTCTCTTTAACTCTCCAGAAGACCTCAGACGCCAAGTCAGATTCTGTCGTTTCTCCTTCGGCCAGATGCATGCTTTCCAAACCGGCTTCACTTGCTGTTGGCGTAGAAGGTTCTGCACTTGAATCTTGAATTCCCAGTCGCTCACGTCAAAGTCATCCTCAAAGTGCTTAGCGATGTGTTCAAAGTGTTTGTCACGCATAGCGGATGTGTCGTCGGCCGATGATGCTTCAAAGATTCTTTCCTTGCATGACGCGAATCCACAAGCGAAAACCATTTGAGGGCAGAGCTCTGTTCGTGCTGCACTGTTTGGGAGAGCCTTCATCCGATGGGCTTCCTTTGCGTGCGTGCTGTAGGCTCTTTCTGTCGAGAAAGATAGATGGCAGCCCTTGGTATGGCAGATCCAAACAACATCAGCTCCGTGGAAGTTGTGCAGGTGCTTCTTGAAGTCACTCTTGCGGCCAAACCCGACAGGGCTGCTATCCAGATAACACATTGGACATTGGTACTTTTTGTTGGTCGGAGCGATTAGGCGTGGTGATGGGGCCGAAGTTGCATCAACTGGTGCCATGGGGGAGGGTACCGGCGCAGGCGAGTCGAGCCACGAACGTTCGCAGAGCTTCCCAGCTTCGGCATCGTGCATCGGGGGCATTTCAGCGACGGCTTCGGGCCATGTATACTGTGTATGGATGGAAGCGCCATCAGATCTGCACTGAGACGCTTCTGAGCTCGTCCATGCTAATGAAGGGGCGTTTATGCTGGCATTTGCGCTGCTGAGTAGTGTATTGGTAGAGAATATGGATGATCGTGCTGTTTAACGCAGGTGTCAGCATAAAGAGGTAGGGCAGTTCCTGAGCTGTCACAACTTACAAGACTCCCCAAAACCAGTCAAGGCGTACATAATGCTTGACAGCCCATATTTGTGGACGAGCCCAGTCAAAAGTTGATGGTCGTCTTCGGCCAGCGGATGAGCCGCGTTATCCTCAGCGCCGCCAAACGGAAACATTTTGGCGATGGAGAAGAGAAGAGCTGGGTAAGCTAAGAATTCAAGAAGCCGGCTCAGCCGTAAGACGGGTTACGAGTAGATTCCGTCGAAGCAACTTGCTTTGTATTGGTCGAGAAGAGAATGAGAAATGCGCAGGCGATAGGTGGGTTACTGATTAGTATTCGAGGCCGACGAGTAAACAGATCAGTATCGGAAAGCGACGCTCCGCGTCAAGGCGCGAATGTAGAAAATAAGTAGCGGATGGAACTGCCACAAAGAAGTCGGGCGTATTCGACGTTATCAGCGACGCCGAGTCCAGCCGACGACTGGCAGTAACCGTATACGACCGTTTCTGGCCGTTGAATGAAACGTGCTGGATGAGAAGGCAAGCGATACAAGACGAAACGATAAATACAGGCACTGCCTTGAGCTTGTGAATGGGTAGGTGTGATGTGAAAGAGCGACGATAGGAAGAGGAGAGAAGATCTTCCGTACACGGGCCAGGGGATGAGAACTAATAAGAGAGGGCAGGCCGGGGTGTACGAGCCAGGCGGTCATGAGGCGGCCAGCGAGACTGGGCGAACGAAATCCTTCTAGAATATTTCGGAGAAACGTGTGAGCAGCACAATCGCCCTCGCGCTGTAGACTGACCGAAAAAGCAAAATTGGGGGACGCTGGGATAGGCATTTGCCATTTCGTAAACAAGGTGGGCTTCAGCCCCTCCCAGGCTGGGGGGCAAGCGAATTGGTGTCACCTAAACCCTGTCGCCCAAGACACCCAAAGCCCCGTTTCAGGAACCAAGTCATTTCTCACCGCACACCAATGCCATCCTGAAACGTAGCGTCGGCACGCTAACCCATGTCTACAGGACCCGCTGACATAGTCTGTGCACTAACGAGCATGGATGGCAGCGTCCTGTGTGTGTGCGGCTGGCAAGGTTCCCGGGCGGCGTAGCATGGGCTGGGGACACCGTCGACCAACCACTCATTGGTGGGAATCCACCGTCTGACTTGCTTGGTGTGCTCGTACCTCGTCGTCGTAGATTGCCCAATTATGGACCCTGTGTAAGAATGACTGGAATCACCAGGACAAGTACTAACTCGTATGTACGACGTAGCAAGGGCCTATTGTTGCTTGTTGTGCTGTCCAGACCCTGGCGACAGTGGTTCGCTATTTGGGCCAAGTTGTCGAGAATAGTTAACGCTAACTCGACTCAGCAATTGCTGGTTGACGTTATTGATATATGGTGTCATCAGCTGTGCAGACTACTGTGGATAAACTCGTTTATTTATTAAGTGACAATTTTAAAAATCGTTGCGAGAATGGCCGGGGTGCCGACCCCATGTTCTGGATTTGGCCCAGTCGGCTGACCAAGAGTTCATCGCTCTTTGAATCGTTGATTCGAGGTATGAAGCAGAGTATCTTACAACATGCGGCCACAACTCGGCCTTGTTGGTCCAGGTTTATGACTTGCGTCGTATTATCGTGGTAGCCAGGAAAAGGTGTGCTCTCAATTGCTTCTCGTATGTACGGACTACGACGTACTGTACGGAGTACACAACAAAGAAGTCAATCGCAAGCCCCGATTGGTCGTTTGAAGAGCTAGCAGGGATGAAGCTTGGGCCACAAGGCTGCCAGGTCAAGAGGCAAATAAGAATACTCGTATGTACTTCGTAAGTCGCCTGTGCCCCAACAGGCACAATGGATGAAAGGCTCGGCGCGGCACATCTGGAATCAACCAAACAAAGCATGCAGCACACAAAGCCTTCAAATGTGCTTGCGGGTTTGTCCCCGAGAGAGAATGAGGTTATATCCAACTTGTGGACCATTGAACCACTCGCGAGCATAAATTATGCAGCGTGGGGACGGCTGATCAACCGCCGGGTGGATATCAAGAAAACGTGCACAAAGCTTGCTGGTGGCAGGCAAAAATTGGCACTACACGTAGGGAGAATCGTTTTGGGTTCTGGCGGTTGCACAATGCGTGTTCGGCGGGGAATTTAATGGCTGGGCACGTTGCTCACACACAAATGCGTGGCACTCCGGGCCGCGAGCCATCCGTGTCCACCATCCGGACTCGGCCCATTGTTCAATGTTAGCAGACCTTCGAGACGCCCTTGAGCATGAAGTAGGCTGTTACGAGTACGAGCACTGCTACTCATGAGTATAACAGCTCGCGGAACTTTTTCGCTTCCGTTCCTTGCTCTGGATGATAAGATGGACACGTGCTGCTGGCAAGACACCGAACCGGAAACTGCCGCTAGCAGTGAGTAAGGCTCATTACGAGTACACCTTGCACGCGCCTTGTACCATTGTTCATGAAATGGCAGGCAACCGAACGCCATAACAATATGCCGCGTTCACAGGAAATACGTTTGCAGCATGAATGTCTTGGTGAGAATGACGACAAAGGGATCTCATTTGCCGACGCTCCTAAGCCAAGTCGCATCCCTGTATCGTGGTGAAGGTGTCCGTTGTAGGCGTGTAGCACGGCTTTGTTCTCGCCCCTACGGCGCATACTCGTACTGTAAAAATAGCACGCCTGGGCCTCTCGTCAGGTGGCGCGGTGCAACCCTCAACTCCAGCTCGAAGGCGGAGACGCATATCCAGCCTGCTGGGTTGTGCCATCCATCCCCCACCCACCCCTAGTGCTGGTAGATCATTTCTAAATACCTCGTAATGTACGGAGCTACGACGTACAGACGTGCCTACCCCGGTTGTACATTAGCAACACGCCAAGCGGAGGTACGCCGGCCCTTGGCTGTGGTTGTGCTCACCATTCGCCATGCGCCAGTCTGTACGGAGTTTGTGCGTGGTATTTCTGACAGAACAGAGCTAATTTCTCCGCTGTCCACCCATCGCGAACCCGCCGACAGGGTGCGAGCAAGTTGGGGGATAAACCTGCTTTGGTGTTGCGATTGATAGAGCCGATGCTTCTTTGAGTCTCGCTACAGAAAATTGCCACTTGCATATCATAAAAGCTCCACTCGGGAACGAGGCCTTCCTGGTTGATTGTTGCTTCTGCTAGATCTTTGGACACTGAGCACTCCACTGAACACGACATATCTACTGCAAGTGGAGCTGGAGTCGGCCATTCTGTTGCGCCGCTCGATCTCGAGAGATGACCTGGTGATCAGGTGAGTGGCGTGAAGAGCATTAAGAGAGGTGAAGAGCGATGCTGTAAGAGCTGGACTAGGGCTGAACATGTCATTTAATCAGCCAGTGTCGAGAGAGTCGAGGCTACGAGAGCAGTCTTGGCGTCCTGTGTGAACTGAAGGAGGTGCGAAAACCGTCGGAACTGGTCAAAGACGTCGGGCGCGACTTGAGATGCATGCTAGCGAGGTGTTCTGATAGTAAACGGTAGCAGTGGCAAGCAAGTCCTCTTGAATGGCCGCGGCCTTTTTTGTCTACTAATACCATCATGGCTCCCAGCCCATCTGCCGCCCAAGGACGGTTACAGGGATCTTGTACTCAAAGGAAGGAAGCTCACCGTTGAAGCGTTGTCCCGGGCTCAGATGAGCGGCCATCTCTGCGCATGACACTACGGCTATCCGGAGATGAAGCCGTTGCTGTCATCATTGGTCTGATATCCCATGCCAAAAGAAAGAAAATGCAGAAACCCAAGGGCCCTTTCTTCAATGGCTACACCGTTTCGCCAGGTATTCCGAGAATCATGCATGTAGGAACATAGGAACAGTTGTGGAGCATTGCAATTGACCTCGGTGTTTGTATGCCGTGCATTGCAACGGCTGCTTGCCAGCTGCCAGCCGCCAGGCACAGGTTTGTTCGACTACTAAACACCTGGCCGGGCTTGGGACGAAGCTCGGGGTCTCAGTCAAAGCTGGCTTCTCATCATCGAGGCACCGCTTCATATCTTCGTCGTCCGATTTTTGTCGCACGCGCGAACACAACACGTGCCAGAAGACATCGTCCTCTTAAAATGCATTAGCGTTTTGCCCCTCTTCTCTTCCCCGCCGCCAGCCAATTCAGCCACCCATCGTTACCCTCCCACCGGTACGTTCCGTCCATTCACAGCGTTATCCGCGCTGAAGCCAAGCCTCATGCTAGTGGCTTTTAGTGCCCTTTTGACGTTGTAGTCGGTCCACCGAGGTACCATCCGGTGAGTGGAGGCAGGCCGCCGGTTGGGATTGTGGAGGCAAGCTTGGGTAGCGTCGCAACGATTTGAGAGTTTACGAGCCCGGCACACCACTCCGCTGCACTAGCATGTCCAGTCACTTTCGGGGCAGTTTATTACAGCGTCACATCGATCGTGCGTGTGTAGCTCCTGAATGAACCTGTTTGCGAGTTCCAGCCGGTGAGTGGGCATGATTTCATTGCAACAGCACTGGCCTGTCGCACCGCCAAATGGGCCGACAGGAGACGCAGGCCCCTTGAACCCGCCGTTGGCCTAAGCGGCCACTGCACTAGCCACCGTAAATGAGCATCCCTGATGGATGGCTTTTGGGCTTCAAGGGAATTGGTTCAAGACCTGGACAAAGTGCCTACAGCCACATCCGTGCAGTGCCTCGTTACAGCCTTGCTTACAATTGAGCAACTTCTCTTCCGTCATCCCACCTAAAATAGCCTTGCCGACGGCACCGACCCATGGAACCAGCGTTTCAGATAAATTCCCCAAGGCGCCTTGCAGATTTTCCACAACGGCCCTACCGAACCAGTTGACAAGTCAGGACGAAAAACTTTCCAAATGGAGTCACCGGCGTGTCACTCATGCACTATTCGTCTCAAAACATGCCAGATGAATACATATGCCCCCCGACCTTTGCCGAAAACAAGGATACGCCGCCCCATTTCTCGAACATTTCTAGAACCTGGGGAACACACCAGGTCAAAAATAGTAACCTGCAAAGTCCAATAACGCGAGGTGTCTAAAACTACTAATATAGGGCACATTCCTGTCTGTCTCTTTTGTTTGCGCAACCCAAGACCACTTGGTTGAAGCGCGACGTGGGCCTGGCGAGCCATTTGTCTGATATCAACCTGCTGTCTCTTTTCTCGCCGTGTCTCGTCCCACTGATTCCCTGATGCGTGGTCCTCAGATGTTCCAGCCACGATGCTTGGTCACTCAGAACGAGTAAATGTACAACATACGTCGTATGCATTGAGCAGACGTCTCAAATGATTTGCAACAAAAGCAATTTCAGCCCCCGGCCGTTGTGTGGTGGCTGTGGAATCTCGCATCCCTTCTTCTAGAAGCCCACCCACCGCCGCGTTGCTGTCTCGTCGGGGCCCCACGAGGCGTCGGGGCTTCCGAAGAAACGGCAACGTCGTCCAAACCATCTGCATTTCCTTCCCTTTTGACAAGAGTATGTTTACTACTGCGACCGTTAAGAGTAACTCTCCACTTTTTCCCTTGCATATTGCATATTGCATATTGTATATTGCAACGTCAGTCAAAGGGAGAAAGTAACCAAATCGGGCATACTCCCCGTCTTGTGGCTGGACAGCATGTGAACAAGGGGATAAGGGCAGTTTGCAGCTGCCCGCAGACTTATCAGCGCGAATGAGAAACCAGTAAACAATTCACACGTCTCAACAAACATATTAGAGTAGCAGTGCATTCGAATACCCTGCAGCATAGAGCGCTGACACAAGGGCTTGTATTCGTGGCATGCATCCCAGCATACCCTATACTACTCGGAATATTGTCACGTCAGCAGCTATATAAGCATAGTTGGAAGCCTTGGTTAATTGCTCACATGGCTTTTAATGCCTGATCTTTTGCCGGAATGGGGTAACGGTACAAGGCTCCGTTACAAATATGTTAAGCACTGGATTGACGTCACAAAGGGCATATATGCCCAAAGAGGACTAAGTCTAAATGCTTACCTTTTCTCATACTCTTTTGCTAGGAGTTATGACTGAGTGGCTAGGCTTCACTCGGCCTTCACAACACGTACCACGCGTCACTCTGACAGAAGAAGCACGGTAATCAAGACGCGATAATTCAAAGACTTATTAAATAGGCTATATCCATTCTAAAAATAACTCTAAAGCATGTCTAAATAAATACACAAAACTTCAAATCTATACACTGTCGTCATTGCTCCCAATCACAAATGTCTATTTCGAAGGCAGAGTTCTCCCATTACGTAGCACGATTCAACAGCCAAAAACAATATATAAACGAACAAGAACAGAGTAGCTCAAGCATGATCTTCCAAGGGAGGAAACAAGTCTTCGTCCATATCACAACCCTCACGCTTCACTACCGGACTCCCCATCGGAAACGCCTCGCACTCTGGCGTCGTCCAGTCCATATACAGCTGCGGATCGATGCTCATTCCCGGTGCGTGAGCACGCTCATCCTCGTGCATCATTTGCGGCAGTGTCTTGTAGAGCGGTGTCCCTGGAGATGTAGCCTGAAAGGATGCTCCGTATTCTGCTCCCATTGGGGAGTAGGTATCACCTGGGCCGTTGCCGGTGACGTACATCGGCGACTGTGGTGTGTACATTGCTTGATGAGGTTGGAAAAAGACCGAATTCTCAGGATGAGTGTAGTATTGTGGAGTAGACTGAGGATTGGCGTAGTGAACCGGGGGACTCATGGACAGCGGCAACGCATGAAGAGGTGAAAGGACTTGAGGGGTGTGAGGGTGAGGGTGCGGGTGAGGGTGAGGGTGAGCATGCGCATGTGCAGGTACGTGTGCATGTCCGATGATGGGCATTGCGCATTCGTTGCGAAGTGGACGCAGAAGTGTATGTCGCTGCTGCTGTGGTTTATCTGGTAGCCAGCCGAGATCGATTGCGGCGTCGAGTATGATTTTGACGTCTTCAATGTGTCGCGTCTCTAGCTTCTTGCGTAGAATGTTGGACGTTTGTGGATCCCATTGCATGGTTTGATATATACCCTCGCTCTCTTCCATGGAGGACCAGGCGCGATGCATAGCACTCTGGCGAAGGAGATTGCGCATGCGTCGAGAGTATGACCATTGTCCGCTGCTGAGGCCTTCATCGTAGTGTTTGATGACATGGCTAAGGTATTCCTTGAAGATGGCGGGAGCGCCGCTGTCGGACGCAGATTCAAAGACTTGCATGCATGTTTCGAATCCACATGCAAAAACGACTTGCTCACAAAGGGGCACTTTGCAAGTTGCGGGTTTGATGCGGTGGCTTTCGTGCTGGGTCTTTGTATGTGCTTTGAATGCGCTCTCCCAGTCAAAGACCATGCCGCAGTCGGGAATGGGACATGGCCATTGCGAGTTGGTGTGATGAAAATCTTCAATGTGCCGCTTGAGATCGTTTTTACGCGTGCAGGCCAAGGTTAGGCCTTCCTCGAGGCAAAAGTTGCATGCGAAGGCAGGTGTCTTCGCCTTTGCTGGAGTCGGAGGCATAGTTGGCCAGTTTTCGGGCTGCGTTCTTGGAACGCTACTTGCGTGGGACTTGAATTGTTGGTGCATCCGTGTTGGTGTGTGAGGAGTAGGGTGCTGTGGTGTGTAGAGTGGACCGTCGGAAAGTGTTCTTGTGTGACTCGGGTTGAAGAATTGCGCAAATCCTTGTACGTCAAAGCTGGAAGGGGGCAAGCTGTGAATAATGGAGATGGGAGAGCCGTCATCTTTGCAAGTTAGCTATTTCAATTCTCTTGGAATGCTGTGGGGATGAGTACGTACTGGCCATCGTATGATATTGCTTATACTCTTGGTTAAGCACAAGCGAGCCCAACTCTTCCTTGCTAAAGTTGTCTGCAATGAGACGGAAGAGCTGACGAACGTCCGCCTGATCGTCTGTTGTCGGAGCTTGCGTGGTAGAGTGAGCATCCGAAACCGACATATTGTAGTCGAGGATGGAGGCTGTGGGTTTGTTATGTAAGTCCCTCTTTGAGGAAGCAAACAATTTGAACAATGAATCGGGGGGGGGGGGAGGCCTTGAAGACGGGAACAGAAATGGAACGGCAACTGGGTCTTTTATGATGGGGAAATGAGGCACGAGTTGAGCCTTGCGTTGTCGTTGTGTAACCGCAAAGGTGGAATGAGGGACTGGCTTAAGCTTTTCGGGGACGGCGATGTCGGCAATGCAGGAGAATGTGGGATGCTGGATCGTGTCCTTGCACAAAGCCGGTAGAAGGAGTGGATCTTGAGAATGCGAGTTGGGATAGATTGATGGAGAGGGGGCCAAAGTGAAGAGAGATCCAGGGGTATCACAGGGAATAAAGTCTATTAAAGGTCAAGGTAATACAGGCTGGAAGAAAGTCTGCGACTTGAGTCTTCTTTGTTCTCTGTCGGTAATGGGGAATTGAAGCGCCTTTATAATGATGGCAGAAGCAGATGCGGTAGAGAGGCTTAGGCACTGGCGCAACATGACCACCATTAAGCTTTCAAGGGCGTACTAAATTAGTCGAATTCAGCAACGGCACTCGTGGAGCCGGTGAGAGATGTTTGAAGCTTTGGCCAATACGTTTCTTTGGCTGCATGTACCTCGCAGTATGGGGGCCACTGCATATCGACGAGGAGCATTGTTGCGAGGTAGCCTGCCGAGTTGCAAGCCACAACTACGAAAAGGAACGGAGACTTTTACTCAAGTGGAGTAGGCTACATCATGCTCCAACAATGACATGACGGAAGCTACTCGTAGGTAATTTTGCTGCAGGTGCGGCTCCGGCTTCGCATTCAAGAGATTGGGACAGGGTGTGCGGATGACAGCGCGTGTCAACCATGCATATGGACCGGCGCCAACTACAACAAGCAAATAGACGAATGCGAATGGCAAGCGATGGGGCTGATTACAATGGCAGGGGTACGGCCACGCGGACAAGGCGTTGGCACATCTGAACTCGCATCTCAGCTTGCATCTGGCAAGGCAAGATGTGTGTACTAGGGACAAGACAGGCACACTGTGCAAGGCACGACGTGGTGGATACTTACCAAGGGACCACATCTCAGCCATCTCCCAGGAGCCAGCCAACGTAGGACACGGACATAAGAAGCAGAGGGAGGGGTGGAGACGAGCTAGATCTTGTTGTATTCGTACACTTGAACGCCCTTGGCCATCTGAGGCCGGCCTTACATACAGAGTATTGCAGTTGTACATTGACGGGGATGGCGGGTCAAGACATATCAAGAGTTGCTGGCAACTAAGGCTACTGCTGTAATAATAAATTCTATGTAAATAAGAACACGCCACGAAAAATGGACCCATTGGAGCAAAATGTAATGAGTGGCCACGGAAACGCCGTGTGTTAGCTGAGAAGAAGAGGCACATATTATGATGAGCCAGTGGGCCATGAGAGTGTCTCGTGATAGGACTTGGGATGCCACAATACGACAGGGATCAGACAGGAACACAGTCAAAACAGGTCGACAAGGTGCCTTGGAAACGATCTTGATAGGCTAGGTGGTGAGAGACGGGGCTTCGGGAAGAATGAAAAGGAAGGCTTCTAGAATACGGTTCGCGATGACGGGGCTGAATGGTGGGAACGCTGCATGATGATAGAAAACATGAAACACTGGCGCGAAAACGGCAAAGGTAGACGAAAGAAGGCTCAGGGATAAAGTGTTCCACGAAGCACAAGATGTAGAGGCTAGACAGGGATTGTAAAGTCAAGCCTGGAGGGAGTGGGATGCAGGCGCTTAAGAGAAGCAAACCGTAAATATAGTAGTGGATGCATTGTTTCGAGACATACCTTTCACCTAGTTAGAGTCGACTGACACTCGTATAATGGATGAAACGGTTCTCGCCATACTCGGATGGCACGTCAGCTATCAAAAACGACGAGTAAATGTTTGTCTTTTTTTGCAGATCTCGTTTGACAGCACTGGCCGTCGTATGGACATGATATCGGATGATCTATGTATATCAGTATTATAGTATGCAAAGACCAGCCCAGCAGAGTCGAGCGCAACCATGAGGAGAGAGGACTGGATGGGCCAAACCCGGTATGCAGTGGATCCGATTGACTGGTTGGCTGCAATCGGCGGAGGTGCCGATGAGGAATTGACATGGAGGGCAGGGCATGTGTCTGAGGTTTGTGCGACTGTGACGGATGATGTGAGTGGTGAGTCTGTCTGTGGTGACAGTTGGTGGTGGTGGGCGAAATAGAGTTGGGGGCTAAAAATAAGTGCGAGCTCCAGACGGTACGGGAAAGCGATGGCGGTGGTGGAGTTTTCGATTTACCAGGAATTTTAGACATAATTTGAATTTTATACAGAGGCGAGTTTTAGGTACTAAATAACAATATGTATTTTAGTATATGCAATAGCTTTAACCCTCCTCTAAACGACCTCCTAAGGATTTTCTCTTCAACAGGCAAGTACGTCTCGTTTGCGCTGTGGGGTTTCCCATTTCCATAAGTTTCCTGACTGAGGTCCGGCTGCATGGCAAGAGCGACCCCCGCCTCCCTATGGCCCGTGCACCAAACGACAATAGGAAGCTCTTGCCTATTCATGCACCTTTTCGGATCCACCCGGATGCGCCGCGAGTCCTCCTAAATCGCGTCGTTATTATCCGCCGTACCTTATCCGGGTGACCCAACGGGAACCTCCTTTCGCTCACCTCGATTTTGTCTCTCGACGAGCTGTATCCAGTTTCCTTTCATACTTGTACAGTCTTAATTTCACCCTGTCTATATTATATAGGAACAAGTAACAGGTACAAATCAATGTGCCTCTTAGTAGGCCTGACTATCTACCTTGGTATTATCTGCAACACCACACGCGCAGAGCAGCATGGGTTGCTGCATACACATCTCAAAATGCAAAAAATTGTCTAATAAATATCTTCAAAGAACACGTAATCCTTTATTTTCGGGCTCGAAATGTCTTTTATTTGAACGGACAACGCGGCTGCGCCAGGCTAATTGTAGAATGATTTCACCGTGCGTGCTCTGTTTAAATTTGCAATTTCAAGCCAATTCCTGTATCCAAGCTATTTCCAAGACTCATTTTCCGGAAGTAAAGGTCGAAGAAGAAGAATAAATATATGTTTTCTTCTTTCTTTTTAGTTATTTTTGCCAGAAGGGCGTGCGGAATTGTTCTTTATAATCACAACTTTGCCGCTGTCACGCCTGCGACTTCTCTAACTTCGTTTTCATTATGCCGATCAAGCTACCAGTTCTACACATCATGTGCGCAAAAGAAGAAATTAGACAAAGAGTTCAGGTCGTCCCTTTGGTGTCTTTCGGATTGGCATCCCGGGAGACTATATCGATCACTTCGCTCCCATCATTTCGTTGCATTGCATTGACTACAGCACCGCGGTTGTAAGGAGCAACGTTGCCAACCACCATATTATTTTCCGTAGTAGGGTTCAAGTTCTTGTACGCTGTAGTACAGTCTCCATACGATTTATGGCCGAGTAAAGATGCCTTAGAGACACTAGAAAAGCTCTTGCGTTGCTCTTTGCCGTACATTCATGGTGCTATTACAAAACGGCCGACGACGCCCTGCAGTCATCAAGCACTGAGGTGGATAATATTTGGAGTACTGAGTAAGCGTTGATGTCGACTGAATGATAAAATGGAGGATGTCTTGCGCATGGAAACTCAATGTGACTGATATCGTCAGAGAGCAATTATGAGGATGAGCAGGTTGACTTAAAAACGAGAGGCCATTTAAGATAGGGTAGCGACACTAAATTGTTTTCTCTATCGACACACGGAATAGTCAGTTTCTACTGCAGCCCGCAGATGGTTACGTATTTCTTCTTGCAGGTTACAAGCTCAGTCACTTATTCACAGAGTCGGCAGTTCCGGTTTAGCTGCAGCAGTGATTAGGCGGCAAATCTCACTTCCGTGGTGACAATACTACGCTTTAAAATGCTCATAAGGATTGGCGCTTCTCATGCCTCCGATAAGGTGACAGTGCTCATGAAGCTGGTCTTTTTCGGAGCAGAGAATTTGACGAGATCTAGATGGCCCACAGTGTACCTCTACAAAACCCTGCGAATCACCACTAGGTTATCCTAAGAAGCGGTAATGCTGGAAGTGCTGTCGCTGCCATCTTACTGTCTTTGCTCACCGCGTATTAAGTAATTGGGGTTGACTGGCAAAGCTATCTGATTCATAATTCGTTGATCCCCAAACGGTGTATCAACAGAAACCTGGTACGGCATCTTCTTAAAGGGAAAAAATAAGCCGAATGCCGAAAATGCTTAATAACAAAAGAACAGAAACCCGCATTAGAGCCTCATTCTTCACCGCGTCACCAGAAAAGTCCATAACAATCGAAGTAATGAGTCCGCTGATATCAGCAACAGCAGAAAGTGGCGTTCTGGCGCTAATGGGAGCTCTAGGTTAGTGTCACTGATCTCAGGCAGAGGTAGTGTAGTGTGCCCAAATCCGTGACGATTCGCGCTTAAGGGTAATACGTACGTTAGTGTCCAGTCAATTAGAAAAGATTAGCTAGATGGGAGATATAGCAATCACTGCCACTACGTAAATTTCGACGTCGCTGCTTATCGGCTTGATCTCGTCGGCATAAGTTGTTGACGATTAGGATCTGAGGAGACTTCTTCTTAAAGAACAACTAGGCTAGATAGATGACGAAAATGGCTTCTGATAAAGACTTCACACTTCTAGTGAATAACAAGTATAGGGTATTGTGTAAAATGTAGGAAGTCGTTGGTCTGCCATATGTCCCGATTTGCTGGTACTAGCACCGGTTTTCCCTTGAGCAAATGCAATGCAAGCAAAAAAAAGCAGAAAGATTGACTCTTTAAAAGAAAGCCGTCAATTTGACCACCGCTTTTACCTTACAACATATCCCAACAGCACTTTACATACCCTCATAGAGAGCACTGATTATTGACCACCAGATCCAGTTTGTGAGTTTTTGCACAGGATCGGAAGCTTAACACTAGTCAGACGGTCGGCAATGAGTGGGTGATTTGCTTGCCTGTGGAAAAGAGGTCGGAGCACATCTGCCGTCGTAACATTTCCACACTGTGTACACCGAAGCCGCCAAGTAACTAGCGTTCTGTTGATCGTCCGTTCGCATGGCACCTTTGAAGTTGCATAGTACCAAAGCGTGTATCCACCCTGCGGCTTGACCTTGACATGTTAGCCTGGAACGTCCAAGCCATTAACAGTGGCTCTTTTCATTTATTGGAATAATGACCCGCGGCACCTAGCTCAAGATAGGCAAGTCACCCAGCCAGATCACCGCAAAAGGGTCAAATGAAAGGCTCCATAATCTCTAGTAATCCGTATCAGTCAATCTTCGGCCTTTGTCGGCAGCATGTGGTACCTCCTCCTAAAGGGCAGCTCATCGTCCATAGAACGTATTATATTGTGAGGCTAAACCCTCCTCATACACACTCTGATTACTGTCAATTTGTTCTTTTGGATCTTTACTCTGTTGCTCCATACCGCCGACGATGAGATTCAGCACGATTGCCGCCAGTGTTCCACTGGCTGTGCTGTCTACAGCACAGAGCCTGGACGGCCTTCCCGACTGCGCAAAGGAATGCCTTGTTGATGCTGTTGAGAAGTCGACGAGCTGCACTCCAACCGACCTGGCTTGCGTGTGCAAGAACTTTGAGGCTATCCAGGGTGCTGGCGCCGGCTGTGTCCTGTCTGCTTGCGGTACGGATGTCGCTTTGAGTATGTCAATCGGAGTACACCTTGGGGACCAAGGCAAACCTTGATCAAGCAAATGGCAATCTAACAGACTTTAATCGCAGACGAGGTACTTCCTGCTACTCAAGAGCTGTGCAAGGACGTCGATACTTCCAGCGTTACTGGTGGCTCCACCAAACCACCTTCTTCGCCTACGGCCACCGTTGTCCCTCCGCCTCCTGCTGATACCACGAACCCCGATAAGCCTCCTGTTGTGACTGGTGGTGCCATGGGCACTGCCGCAGTCAACGGGCTCGCCATGCTAGCCGCTGCAGCTTTTGCTCTATAGACAATTGGTTTGTTTGTGCAATCCCAACTCTCCAGTCGGCGATGACAAAAGCAAAGGATCTAATCGGTGGCTTTCATTTGGGTGTCAAAGGAATACTACATCTCCATTACATCTCGAGGTCAGCTGCAAAGTAAAACAGAAGAAAGGCCGGCTGTTTCAATTCTTAGTACATATTTACATATTTTACAATCTGGACCTGAGGTTAAATACACTTCATCCTTCCTTGACCGACCCAAGACACCACTCAAAACACGTGAAGATGCAGTAGTCAGTGAAGTTATCAATACAAGGCGCCCCCTTTTCCTGGACAAAAAAGACTGTGGGGATGTTCACTAGAAATTCTATAGAAGGTGAGAATGGGATAACTATGTACCACCCCAATATTCCTTCCTTGGGTCTCCAATGTTGTGGTGGCAGCAGGCCTGCATGGATGTTGAGCTATTTTAGTCATGCAGCCACTAACACCACTTGTCAGAACCTTTACGACGTAGCCACTAGCCCGGGGTAGCGCTGCGATCTGCTGCCGGCACCTGAAATAGGCAGGTCGTCCGGGGTACGTGCTCGTTTCCGGCTTTTACGACTGTTTACCAAGTTATCAAGGCGAAAGATGAGCCCGTCGAACGAGAGTATCACATGCAAGCCGGAGCCTGGGGCCGAGTGCACAGTTTCGCTTTGCAGGTCTTGTCCTATTTGGGTCCGCTCGCACGAATACTTTGTAAGGACATCACATTTGACTAACGACAAGGAGTCCTGAATGCACAGAAAAGCGCTTGTTGGTACGTTAGCGCGCCAGCCACAATCCACTCGAACGCGGGGACTCCGGTGGCGGGCAGGTTTGACGCCGCCACTTACTCGTATTCATGGTGATTATAGCTGTACAGGGCACATTGGGTCCGTTGGCTTTGCGGGCGACCGGATCACGCGATCTAGAAGTAGAATCACAACCGCGGCAGCGGCTAGATTATAGTTCAAAATCATGTGGGCGCAAGCTAGCAGTCATGTATACACGAGTTCAATGGCTACAAGCAGATTGGGGCATGCTCCCAAAGTCACTCTATAATGCTGTAATTTATGGGCTATCATGACTTCTTTAATAATTCCAGGCGCTCTCTGACCTTTTCATCCTTTTCCTCCTTTGACAGCTTTTCATAGTCTGCGATGTCCTTGTCCCATTGCTGAACGCATTCGACATTCCAATTGCACTCCTCGACCTGCCCGTAAGCTGGATGACTATAGCGGTGGTGCCGGTTCGGCCAGTTGGACGCATGATAATGATGCTTGACAAGAGCTCCTCTGGAGCCGTGGTTGCCCGAATCCGAGTGGCCTTGCCCGGCACAAAAGGCCTCGACGGGCAAGACGAGGACGCGGCTGACCACCTTTGACTCATACATGTTGTGAAATGTGTCCCAAGTAATTGTGGGTGAACCCTTTGGTCTGATCCTATTCATCTCTGCCATGACCGCCTTGGTAAATGCGGATGGTCCAGTGCCGGTAATTACCTGGTCAAAATCTAGCTCTACGTCCCCAATGGAGACGTGCTGTTTCCGGGCGAAGCCACTGAGCCACTTCATGATATTTTCCACTAGGCGCAGAAAAACGGGATGTCCCGGGCGCGCAATGATTGTCCACTGGCAGAACGACTGCGACTTTGGCCCGAGTATGGGGTGTTCTTTGAAATGTGGTTCGTCGACTTCGATGCCAACCACCAGGTCGTAGCTCTGCTCGTCGTGGGTGTCTGGGAAAAAGCGATGAAACGGCTTGAGCGCCTCGACGTCAATGTCGGTGTATACACCGCCCTCTGCGTAGAGAATGAGATAGCGCAGCAGGTCGGCTTTTATGATGGGAAGCTTGACGCTGCGATAGAAGCTGACAATGTCAGGACGATTCAAGGCGCGGGGGCCAAAATGCTGCTCAATATAGGTCATGTCGCTGGCATCAGTAATGACCTCGTATCGCATGTTTGGGTTCTTCTTCAGCCATGTAGTTGCTCGAACAGTCTCCGTGATGCCGAACAGGAGAGGGTCTATCTTCCACGTCTGCCATATTTTGAGAGGAAACGTGCTTCCGCGAAGAGGCGTCGCGGGAGGGAGGTCTTCTTCTTGCCACAGAGAGATGCTTTCAAGAGGATTTCCGATAATGTCGAGGTTGAGCAGAGCGAGGAGAGTCATGACGCATATTGTATAGATTATCAGGCACCTCTGCATTCGCCTGGGCAACACCATGCTATGTTTGCTCAGGGCAGCCATGGGATTACCCGTGGCTGGTTTGAAAGATTTTGTATCCATCATCATCGTAGGTAGATGACAGCGCCGAGTGCGGCCAATGTGCTTGGGGCGAGCCTGGTTGCTGGCTTGATTTGTAGTTCAATGTCTGTGTGCCTGAAGTTTTCCTACTTTCTTCCTGGGACTTTGCATTATGAGATGATTTGAACCACGGAGCTGTAAAGACAGATACCTGCAGGTTCGCAGAGAGCAAATGAACCCGAAGGAGAAGGAAATTCTTTTTTTTTGTAATTGATGTATCAAAAAAGTCGAGATAGGAGCGGCGTGGTGGTGCCATTGTCCCCGTTCCTGCTCCCCGCACGCTGAGGGGACTCCAATTGTCAGAAGCTAAATGGGACTCCTCCATTGTTTGACAAAGGACATTAGGCAACCCAATTCCAGGTATGGCTTATACCGCAGTAGTCTACGAGTAGCTCGAAAGGAAGACCAGACCACACGTCCTTGGGAAGTCGACGTGGTGGGTGCCTGCAGGGGTCAGATACCGGGGCTGCTCCAGAACAGGCATCTTGCGGAGCCGCCTCGCCTACCGCTCTTCGACTCGGCTGCCGTCTTGAAGCTAGACCGAGGTCCAATCCTACTTCGGTGGTGGCCATGGTGGTGAGTGTGGCCCCGGGATGCTCCTCCATTGATGTGGCGCACTACGACGTTAGAACACCCCCCAATGCGACATGGTTTGTCTCTCTGCCCCCGTGGTGATGACACTGTACAAACTACCGTGGACCTTGGTCTCCATTCAGACGAAATAAGCAAAAACTGCGGAGGACACGACAAGGGTTACGACAGTATGTAGGCATCCACATTCTGCATGCGAGTCGCCGATCTAACAGCTTGCAGAAAGCTGGGTTGGGGGCCGATTGCCAATAGAGTAGCCCGAATTGGGATTACTCCCGTTCCAGTGGCGCCTACGTACCTGGTCCTCCCGGTTTCTGGTCATGAACAGTATGCATTGTACTGTGTACGAGTACGGAATTCTCCATGGACCATTCTACCCTCGTTGACAGGTAACTCTTGGCGCGGATGGCTTGTGTCCCGAAATTGATCAAAACGACCATCTCAAGCCTTCTGGGGGGTGTCCTCCTGGAAAGAAGGTGTGTTTGTGTGTGCCGGGGGAAGCGAGTGAGAAGCGCCGCACTGTACAGAATATTCCTGCAAAGAATCGGCAGCATGTGAACCGACTACACGCAAAGACTCAATCTGCTCCCAAGTGTCTTTCAAAGCTTTCAGCATCGTCACCTTCTGCGCGGCGGCAACTTTCCAGCCATGGCCTCAGAAGCGGCTGGCATTCTAGATAACGACGACTGGGAGCAGAATCATAACGGCGTCAACTTGGACCCAACATCCACGATACTGCCTCAGTTTTGGCGGGTGAAGCCGAGCCGGGACTTTTACCGCGACTTGTTCCCGCCAGTTTCATTCGCCCTGCCTCGTTTATACCGTCGCCGCGAAAGAACCCTCCACAGTACAGCATATCTCGACGGCTTGCGAGGGTTCGCTGCGCTGCTCGTCTACCTGCACCACCACGAGCTGTGGGTACACGACTACCATGGACTGGAACAAAACAAAATCTTTGAAAACGCCTTTGGATATGATGGGGAATACAGCTTCGCCGCATTTCCGGGCGTACGGACTTTCTTTAGTGGCGGCCACTACGCCGTTGCCGTCTTCTTCGTACTATCGGGCTACGTGCTGTCCATCAAGCCGCTGCGTCTAATTGAGGGGGAAAACCTCCCCGAGCTGACTATTCACCTTTCGTCGGCCTTCTTTAGACGCTGGTTCCGCCTCTTCCTACCTCTGGCCATCGTCTTGTTTGTGCATGCAATGTCGTCTCACGTCTTTGGCGTCTGGATCCCCGGAGGGGAGATGCAGAGCACCCTGCTAAACGAGATTTGGAACTTTTACGCCGAGTTCAAAAACTTTAGCTTCATTTACAACTGCGGCGGCAAGCCTTGGATGAGCTACAACGTCCATGTTTGGTCAATCCCGGTAGAGATGAAGGGGTCTATGGTCATTTTTGCCACGGCCATTGCTTTGGCGCGCTGTCCTCGGCCTACTCGTCTTGCGTGCTTGGCCGCCCTCGTCGTGTACTTTCTCTACATTGCTGATGGCTGGTATTGTGCCATGTTCGTCGCTGGCATGCTCCTCTGCAACCTGGACCTGCTGCTGCAATCGACAGATTCTTTGCCTCGCTGGATCGAGCGGCTCGAACCATACAAGACATTCATATGTTACCACTTGCTAGTCGTTAGCGTATATCTGGGCGGCGTTCCAGGCCAAAATGCCGACGTGGCCCAGCTGTCTAAAAACCGTGGCTGGTACTATCTCGCCATGCTGAAGCCGCAGGCAGTCTTTGACTACAAGTGGTTTTACTTATTCTGGGCTGCTACACTTTTGGTTGGCATAGTTGCGCACATCCGCTGGCTGAAGCGCTTCTTCGAGACGAGCTTCTGCCAATACCTTGGTCGTGTCTCGTACGCCCTGTATCTAGTACATGGACCGGTTCTGTGGACCGTGGGGGAGAGGCTGTATACTGCAGTCGGCTGGGTTGGCCCAGAGCAACTACAACATCTTCCGCACTGGGCCGACAAGTTGAAGCTGCCGCGGACGGGCCCGCTTGGGCTCGAGATATCGTTTCTCGTTCCGCAGCTCGTCTTGTTACCGCTAACACTTGGCGTTGCGAGCTTTGTGACAAGAGTCGTGGACAAACCCTGCGTTCGGTTTGCCTCGTGGCTCTACACGTCGACGCTCTCAAAGGGGCCGGGCAGGCCTGCAAAGGGCTTGTCATAGGCCATAGTTTGCTCGTGTTCAAATACGCCTCAGCGAAATTGTATATATCATAAACGTCCAAATAGATGAATTGAATAAACAAGCGTCTCCATTTAATGTAATGTCGACCAGCAACGTACGCAGCACGTCGTCCAGCTTCTTGTGTTTTTACCCAACAACTTACTTGTCGGATTGACAGTTGCGACATCAGCTAATATACAGAAATCATTTCACTGCTTGTTGACCGGTTCTTTTCCCCATACATCATCGTTCAATAGAGCCGACTTACCATGGTAGAAGAAACGCCTCTCTAACCGCCCAAGACAATATTTAACAATAGCCGTTGTGTGGGGCAGGTCAATCCTCAGTCGCCTACAGTGTCCAGCCCACGGATTCGCACATTACTGGAGCATTGCCGTATCGGGGTAAGAAGCGCTCTGCACTTATAATACAGGGGCCACAGCCCAGCGCAAGCCCGCCGACTCCAAACTTCTCTGGCACTACATTTAACTCCTCGCGCCGTTCGGTTATATGGTGATTTTTGTGATTTTTGTGAATTTACTGGAAGCGTTTTCTGCTTCTGTCTCATATCCTGGCGGCTTTTGTTTTTTTGTCGGTGACGCCGCAAGATAAATCTTCCTCTCCTGCATACCTACTCGAAGAGAAATGAGCACATGGCGTCAATTGCCTGACTTTCTCGGGGGCCAATAAAACGGCATGTTCACGAGAGACATCCGGCGACTGGTGCTGGTAGTCGGGTCAATATTCCTCCTACTATACAGTCTGGCCTATTTTGACTACAGCCTACTGCATCGCAAGTCATATGCAGCCAGTCCCGCCAACACAGCGCCGCCGGGTTTATTTCAGGGTGTTTCTGAACAGTCGCCCGTTGCCAATCCCGGACCCGGACTAAGTGACAATGCGATTCACGGCCAAGAGAGCACTTCCACGAGTATCAACTCGCATGGTTCGGAGGAAAGCATACCTCTCTGGGCAGACCCAAATGACGGTGCAGGCAACAAACAAGACATGATACTGTCTGGGGACGCCAACGACCATTACCAAGTCTTCTCGACCTCAACGCACAATGGCAAGTTTCTTGACATTGACTTTGGCTCGAACCGCGCTATAAATCCCAATATTCTACCCCACCCGATACTAGACGGTGTCTGGATCGTTGTAGCGCAGAAAAGCGAAGACGGAATCCATGAGTTCCACGAGTTGGCCTGCGACGCCAGTCTGTCAGGCGATGGCGCCACTATGCGCTGCCAAAACCCTCCAACTGCTTTACCGATTTCAAAAACGGAGGGGGGCGATCATTGCGACGGCGAATTGTCGTATTTCAATTTCAACGTTGGGCCGCATGATGCTCGGGTCTTTCACGGACCGGAAATGATGTATATTGTGTTTGGATCCAACTCCATCATGACCTGCTTTGGCCAATTTGTCCAGGACTTTGCGGGGCTGGTTGGTTGGAACAGCGACGCTGCTGTCGAACCCCCTCGAGACTTTAGCCAGGCTACTGAACTGCAACGACCGGGAGCGTGGAGCAAGATCGAGAAGAACTGGTTCCTGTTTTGGGATGGCAGTGGCGCCATGTATGTCCACCATGACATTTGGCCCAAGCGAGTCTTTGCCACTGTCCTCCCTGATGGATCGGTTGGGCCAGATCTTGCACCATTTGCAGCAGCCTCTGACGAGCAGTGCATGCTCAAATACTTTCCTCAAATTGCACCCCAGCTCGAGTCGGTCCACCAGGCAACAAACTCGCTAAGGATTATAATGTGTAATAGCACAGATCAAGAGTGCATTGACAAGAATCCGGCCTTTATTTTTATAATTTACCAGCACAAGACCTACTACAGCTTTCACAGCGTGTACGAGCCGTACATTATGGTTTTTGAAGAGCGCGCGCCGTTTGAAATACACGCCATGTCGAAACGGCCCATTTGGATTCATGGCCGCGAGATGCGACCTGAAGCAAATACGTCCGACATGTTTTACGTCACCTCGATGAGTTGGAACGATAAGCAACGACGCTACAGCGGCTTTCTGGACGATGTTATTTTTATTGCTTTCGGTATTGAGGACGAAAGAGCAGGAGCTATAAATGTTCTGGCAAACGATCTACTGGCAGACTTGGGATCATGTGAAAAACATTAACCCGGTCGGGCTTCACTGAGCCGTTAGATGTCAGACTACCTTTACACAAGAAACGCGCACAACATGGCACGTAACGAGTAAAGCAGCATAAGTGTTCGACTGGCAAATATATATGAATGAGATATGTACAATTACTCTAAATAATATGGCCACAGAAACCATCTTCCAAGGTTTTCTCTATGTGCCACTCTCGAGACGTCAGGCAACTTTTCGACACAAGTCTGGCGGACCACTGTTACACTTTGGCAGCAACGCTATCCGAGCTATAGAATGCAAACATATATAGAATTTCTGTGACTGCCTTAAATATGTACAAGGTTAGAATATACATATACTGCCTTATAGTTCAAGGTAATTAGTTCTGTTAGACGCAACTGCACTTAATACCTTCGAAGCAGCCTTCCGCCCTTGCGGAAGAGAATAAAAGTACCATTTACTCTGTCAGTCGACGTAGGCTAGTAGCATAACATCATTCACGGAAAGCCATCGCTTGGATACCATCGACCTAAACTATGTAACACCCCTCATAGAAGTCGTACATTGTTGCATACAAATTCACACAAGACCAGTCTCAGTCTATGGATTCCAGACTAAATCTACCTACGGAACCAATTCCGCCTGCTCAGCCTCATATATGACACATCTCCCGCTCGTATATCACGGCTCATTCCGGCCTGCCGGAGGTGCCGGGCCTCGCATTTTCCCCAATTTTTAAGCCGGTGGCGCAACGACGACGGCGACAACCGCATCCGCAACCGCACGCGCTGGAGCGACTTACATTTCCGTCTTTCTCCTTTCATTATAGGGGAGAAAAGTTTAATGTACAAAGCACAGTATGGTATATACCGTGCTGAACTAATACCTACTAGGCAAAGTATGCGCATCAATCACATGCCCTCTCTGCTACAGGCGGAAACCGTTCAGCTTCACCGGAGCACTGCCCCATTGTTTGCAACTTTAAAGTTTAAATGCTAGGCTAGGCTATCTATACGGTAAGATACAACTTTCTCCTTCAATAGCATGTGAAGAATACCACTGCCTCTTTAGTGGACACCCTCGCCAACAGAATACACCGCACTTCCGCGGCCAGGTCGACTTACGACAACCGCCTGCTGTCTTTGCTCATCTGTTAGATCCATTTTGGAATAGTATTCCTTCTCCAGCGCGGCCTTGACATCCGTTACCTTATCTGCCGGCACTAGATGCACCGTGCAGCCTCCCCAGCCGGCACCGGTAAGTCTGCTGCCGTAGGCGCCAGCGATCCGGGCTGTGCTGCAGATGATATCAATCTCCTGGCAGCTGCACTCGTAGAGTTCACGGCATGATTCCTGTGTTGCGTTCATCAGCTCGCCCAGCTCGGTGTTGTATGCAGTCGTGTCGCTGGCGCCGGTGTGGACTGGCCGCTCCATGAGGGTCAAGAACTGAATTACACGCAGGGCCTCGGTGAAGACGTGAAGTGCGCGCTGGCGGAGCTTGAAGCGGTCTGCGCGCACTGGGAACTTGGACATGAAGCGTTTCTCTAGGCCTTCAACGGTGATATTGAGGACCGTGGCAATCTCTTCGCGAGTGTAACCCTCTTCTTTAGTAAGCGTCTCGGTGGCCAGCTCAATGAGTTTCTTTAGCTCTTCCTCGCGGGTGAGGGACCTGGGCGCCGACAGGTCAGAAGCGGTCTGGTGGTAGAAGAAGGTGTCGTGGAAGCCACCAAGGCTAACGCCCAGAGGGCCAGCGTCTTCTGGTAGCTGCGTGCCTGGGGGGTTCAAAACAGCGTTGAGATAGGCGGCAGCAATACTGCACTCGACAACTCGCAAGTTATAGTGGATTGGGCCTGTGACGTGCTTGTTGGCAGCGACAAAGGACTGGGCAATGAGGAAGCACAGCTCGGGACTCGTGGGGGGGAACTTGACTGGTCTAGCAGTCAAGCTTGGGAGAAAAGTAACAAAGAGTGCGGACCCTTGTTCAGAGAAAACAGATGCAGACTGGTCCATCCTGCTGACGTGTTAGCTGCCAAGCGTTGTAACTTGGGAGTTTTCTCAAGACTTACCCTCCAGAGTTAACACCAACAGCTCGCTCACTAACAATGGCAAGCTCAGTAAGCTCCTTTTTATCAACTGGCGTCTCTCCATTCGCAACCATGACAGCCAGCGCAGAAGTACTCGTAAACGCAGCACTGGAGCTAAGGCCACCACCGACGGGAACATTCCCATCCATGACAACATCCATATCGCACGGCCGGAAGCCGGCAGCCCTCTTCTTGCGGAGCAGCTCCAGCGCACCACGCAGTCCGCTCTTGAAGTAGTTTGTCCACTCAAACTTGGTCGAGTCAATATCAATGTCGCCGTCGATTGGCACCTGAAATTCGCTTGAGGGGAACTTGTCGTCCAGCACGTTGGCGATGCGGATTTTAAAATGCGTAGCGTCGGCGGCGGCAGGGCGCGAAGCGACAGCAATAATGGCATCGGCGGTAATGGCCATAGGTAATACCGAGTAGAGCGAGTAGTCAATGTGCTCGCCGATAATGTTGACGCGGCCGGGCGAGCGAGCTACAAAGGCTGCGCTGCCGCCAAAGTTGGCCTGAAAGGTTTCGAGAAGCTTGTTCCATCGCGGCGCTTCGGTTGCCAGGGCGGACTGCGGGTAAATGTCCGCGAGGGCGTTGGCGACGGGGACAGGGCCAGACATGTTGGCTTCAAGGTTGTTGGAGGGGGATTCGAGAAGCTTGCGCAAGTTCGCGGGGCACGAGACCAAGGTTCGATGACGTCGACAAGAGTATGAGTGCTTGTGAAGAGAAGAGAAGAGAAGAGAAGCGACGCTGGCCAACAGAAAGCCTCGTAGAACCTCGGAAGTGATATATAGGAGAGTAATGAGGTAGAAAACGAAAAAAAAAAGTCTCCTTTTTTCTGGAGCGCAAGTTCAAGAATCGCAGTGGTGTTTGCTTCGGGCAATTACTCGGGGACGGCGGCGGGTGAGGCGGGGAACGTTGCCGAAACTGCCCCACCATTTGGCCTACAGGCTGGATAAGGTGAGATGACGGGCCATGGAAACTGAGACCCCTTCTCGCGGGGATGGTTGGGTGGGAGACTATCGTGAGAGTTGTAGCCCATTTTTAGAATATTAAAAAAACTATTTGCTGAGTTCTAGATACTTGGCCTCTCCTGACAGCTGCTGCCGAGTTCATGTCCGGGTGGTGGTCACTCCACTACATCTAAGATGGCCAAGGCTACATTGCACAGCAAAAAGAGTTGGACGATGCTCGACGAGAAAGGTATTGAGTTTGAGAGATATTTACAAATGTGGCATCAGCGCAGCCTGAACGAGGAGCTAGTGGAAGAAGCTCGCTTGCAAAAGCTAACATCCCAGCTGAGAGAGTTGCTCTATAGCTCAACAGTATTATCCTGCATATTCAAAAAATTAAAATTAAATCCAGAAAAAAAGTGTTCTTAATCCTTCTTGACGTATCGTGTCCAGTTTCTACGACTTTACTCTTACACATTTTTAAAAGTCTCTTCTCAACCAGTACAATCTAACCGGCAAAGCTCCTACTACAGACGACTTCCTCACCATCGAATCGCGCATCTTTGGCCACGTCACTTAGACGATAGATCTGGTCCCCGCCTCAAGCGACGCGACCACAGACACTGCTCAAAACGCATTGGAGCGGTTAGCCTCGACAACTCTTGCTTTCAGTCAGGCCTAGCCTCCGCCACCAACTTGCAGCAAGTGGATCGGCACTCGCCTACAGGTTGGGTGCGGGGATCAGCCGGCTCACCAGGTCATGGAGGGGCAAAACAGCCACCCGCACCACACCACCAACGCAGCAAGCTTCAGGGATCAGGGACGTATGAAAACGGGGTCCCTTTGGGGCTTGCATCATTTGAGTCTCGTCGGCAGCTTGAAAAAGGCCTATGGCACCAACCAGATGCAGCTGCCGCCCACTCGTTTTGTCAGAGCTTCGATAAAGAGCCCACCCCTTTTGCTTTTGGAAACACCAAACTCTTCTTTTCCTCCTTCCATCAACAATTCAGGACATCCAACTTTGTTTTCTCCCCCCCTAAGATCACCCCCAAAACAACAACAAGAACAACAACAACATCGTCATCATCATCATCATCATGGGTGACTGTGGCTGCTCCACCTCCGGCACTTGCAACTGCGGTTCTAGCTGCACTTGCTCCAACTGCCCTGTACGTCTTCTCTTCCTGCATCGTGCTGTTTTTCGCGTCTGCATGACGGTTGATGCTAACCTCTTCTGTCTGCAGCACAAATAAGGAATCTGTTGCCATAGCCTTGGCAAAGCCGAAAGCAAGCAAGGCTCGGTTTCAGACTGTGAAAGGAATAGGATGCTGGCGGTAATTACTCGTAAACAAAACCCTGTCTGCGGGGTTTGCTTTGCACAGGGCGGAATATATCACCACAGGAAACGACTAAATAACAATCCTTGTTTGCTCTAAAATGCGTATTGATGCCCGTAAATTCGTAATATTTGTTTTTGGTATAAAAAGAAAATTTCCAGATCGGATCGTTCGGCTCGACCAAAGGCTGGTGGTGACTGGCCACGACAAATCGCTCGTCCCTAGCACCAGCTTCGCAGCAGCGTAATCGCTCCCTCTTCATCAAGCCCTTTCACAAATGCATTAGAATTATCGGTCTTGTACATTTTCCGGAAAGAATGCAAGCACAGGACTGTACGCCAGTACCTGCGGTGCTCGGGCACCGTGTCCAAATCTCTGTTCATAGCCCTCGTCATCTCCCAGCGAGGTGGGATTCATCTCGGCGCGTGGCCCGATCTTCAATCGCATGGCAGAATGCAGCATTTCGCCGTCATGTGCTCGTGCGTCTCCTGGAGTATCAAGACCGTGTGCAACGACTTCCACCGCCTCCAACAACAGTCTCGTTGCATAGACGCACACTGCTCCAGCGCCTACAGCGATGCCTCTCGCCGCCCAACATGTAGCGATGGTGCCGTCGCCATTTAGAACGCTCCCGTCATCGACGGACGTATGCGACTGCGTTTCCGCTGCCGGCTTGGATGTCGATTGCACCAGCTTGGCTAGGTTCGCGAGCCAAAGGGTTAGCAGCACAAAGTCGTATAGGATGCCGACGTATCGAGGGAAATGTTGCAAGTAGATCATTGTTTGACGAGCGGCGAGGACAACGAGGGATAACACTGCTATGCTCATGCCTGAACGTACAATGCTTTGGCTGCTGTCATTAGCAACCCCGTCTCCCATCAAACTCCAACGAGTCGAACACACCTCTGTACGAGGGGCATTTGTGACCCTTGATCGCAATTCCCTGCAACCTTGCAACTCCCTGCTTCAATATGCTCAAGATGATACCACGCATGGGTCGAATGAGCCATGGCAGCCAAGGCCACACACATCTCAAGCCCCAGCAGCAGACGTTGTGTCACCCCACCAAAAGCCATTCTGCATGCAAGTGCAAGTGCAAGTGTGCCGGGTGTAGTTATCGTCGGCCTAGCAAAGATGGCGGCGACGAATCAAACCGTCGCCAGGATCCGAAAATTGTCATATTTCCGACCATGGTAGGCGTCAGGTGTACTTATACCTAGAGAAGGTAATTACAGGATGAGGCTGTTTTGGAGGGGTGTGGAACGTTGTTTATATCCGTCCGGTGCGCCAGATGGTGAACCATCAGGGTAACTTGCTCATACCACCGCACCAGAGGTCCTCTCCATGTTCCGGCCATGTTGTTTCACACTCGCGTCGGTCTTCTAATGCAACGCTGGAGCGGCACTTGAGGATGTAGCGGCCCGCGTTTGAAGCATAATTTCCGCTGAAGAACGACGATATTTGCGTGTGGCGCAAGGTGCAGCGGCTCACCTGTCATGAGGAGCCGGTCGTGAGCAAGTTGTCATAGGTTGACGTCGTAGTACAGGGCGACGCGGCAAGGCTTGCAATGGGACATGCAGGTCGTATTTGAGAGAATTAATCCAAAATGGCAAAATGATTCGACTTTGGTTATTCTCGGGATCTTTTCTTTTTTTTCGGGATATTTTTGTTGTCCCAACGTCTCTGCTCTTCCCGAAAAGTCAACGACCATGGTTTACAATTGAGCTCTCACACGGCCCGCGCCGCAAACAGACTGCAGTTATGTACCTTGACGGCCAATACCTGCTCCCTCTCCCAAAATATTACAGAAGCTTTCATATTCACCATCCAAACGAACCTCCGGCTTCAATGCCTCTACAATCTACAATCTACAACCTACACCTCAGCTCTGCTTCCATCATCACAACTTCACTTCACAGTTAGGTATGCCGTGTCGGGGCATTTACAATGTGGGCCACCATCGTGCAATACAATTGGCCCGCACGAAACCCGCCTGTCGTTGCCATCAGCATCGAATCAGCCTACGCCTGCCCGCTTGCCGCTTCTGCCTCGGGCCGTGTCAAAGCCAAACACCACGAGCCTGCCCATTTCCTAAGCTTGTACAGTAGACGCCTCCTGTGCGCTGCGCCCGTCGGCTGTCTTTTTTCTTTCTATTTTTCGTTCATTCTTGATTTACACAGGTGCTCAGTCATATTCTCCTCCACCTCGCAGTCTTCGAAAGCTATGAAATAGCTCCAAAACCACCTGTTGCTGTTCGAACACATCACGAAAACGCCATCTACAATGGCGCCCGCCGACGATTCACCACCGCCTGCCGACGCCGGAGAACCGTCTCTGCCTCCCGCAGCACTCGAAGCCATCACCGCCCCTCGAGCTCCTGATGCGCCGCGTCGATGCTTCATATGCCTCACCGATGAAGATCCGTCCGATCCGGCCGGCACATGGGTAGACCCTTGCCCGTGCACCCTCGAAGCTCACCAAGACTGCATGCTATCATGGGTTACAGACTGTGAGCGGTCTAACCGCCCGCTCAAGTGCCCAGTGTGCAAGTCGACGATCGAAATGGAGGGCCTGTGGGATCCTGTTGTTTCCATGGCCGATGCCCTTTCAAGACGCTTCACGCGCGCGAGCCCGTTCCTCTTGTTTACTGCCGTTTCGATGGGCATCCAGTTTAGCATGCAAATGTATGGTGCAATGGCGCTGTGGACTTTCTCGGGCAAAGAAACTATGATGCGATTTGTCATGGGGCCTGAAATGATGATTGATGGCCGCCGCACCGGACCCCTTACGTTTGCGCGAGACAGGGTTTCAAACGCCTTGGTTCTCATGAATGTCGCGCCGGCTCTGCTAGTTGCGCACATCTTTCCTGGCTGGAGCAACAAGGTCTTTTTACCTTCTGCGTCATTGGTATGTCGCGCCCAGATTCTGCAAGACAACAGATGGAAAGGAACTAACACGAAATGTGTGCAGTACGGCATCTACAACGTCATGCACAATGACCAGTTCTTTGCTTGGCCCCCTTCACCACAGCTTGCCATGGCTGTCTTTCCATATATCCGCTCCATTTACTACAACCTTTACAATGAATTTGTTACCCCTTACGAACTCAAGCTGAACCGTCAGCTGCTCGGGCTGCCACCTCCGGAGACGCAGAATCAGGACCAGCAACAGAATCAAAACAACGCCGATGCTAACGGCAACGGCAACGGTGATAACCAGCAAAACCGCAATGGACAACGTCAGAACAACGGGCAGCGTCAGAACAATGGCCAGGCAAACGCCGCTCAAGGAGGGCTTTTGGCCATGCTGCAGAACCTGCTCGACGCTCTTGACCACGAAGAGGACGAGTTTGCCGGCAACTTTGCCGAAATGCGTCTTGACATGCAAGGCGAAGGTCAAGATGCGGGTGAACAAGACCAAAATCACCATCACGAATTCATGCTGGAAGTTGTTGTCGAGGAGGTTGAGGGCGAAGAAGGCGATGGTGAGCAGCTCCCTGGCTTCGAAGAGGCAGCTGCTCAAGCCAATCAACCTGAAGAGCCAGCCGGCGAGCGACCAGCAGAAGGCGCAGAAAATGCAGAGAACGCGGAAAACGCTGCTCAGCACGACGTTCCTCCTGCTGCTGCAGGCGGGGCTGAACCAGCCGCAGACAACCTAAACCACGAAGCTCCCCAACCACCAGCCCGCCGAATGGGCCTCGGCACACTCTTGTCCAGCGTATCCAACATGATTGTCAACGCCCTCATCCTGCCTGGCGTCTCCTTTGCCGCCGGCGAAGCACTCAAACTCGTCCTCCCCAAAGAATGGACAAGGCCGGCAATGCGCAACCCATGGACACGACCTGGAGCCATGTTCGGCGGAACGCGGCCTGGTTTGTTTCAACAGCAGTGGGGACGCAGTCTTGTTGGTGGATGCTTGTATATTGTTTTGCGGGATATGATTCGTGTATATACGAAGTCTCGCAAGGTGACGGCCATGGCAAACCGACGAGTCAAGAACGTGGACAGGCCGCGTAGGGAGAAGCGGGCGGCCGAATAAGTGTATTTTAGTCGGGGAGTATATTAACAAAGCATGGGTCAGGAGTTTGGCTATTTGTATAGAAGTGTGGAATATGAGTTTGATTAGAATGTTCTTTGCGGACAATAGCCATGGAAACTCGGACCGAGGTATAAGAATTAAGGCATAACAAGACTTAGAGATAATGTTCTATAAATACCCTCAATAGTATCAATTACCATTTCAAAGCTTTTTATACAGTTTGATATAATTATGTCTCGAGGTGCAGACTGAAGCCACATCATAACTACAGACTCAAGTCAGGGCGTGCCACCAGGCACGGTACGCCGACGTACCACCCGCCACCCAACTTGCCCGGGGGACAACGACTCTCCAATACGGCTCGCTCCACAATCTAAACCACCAACGTCCACGTCCTTCCACACGAATCTTTAACATCACCGACAGCCTCCCCGCCTTCTCACTCCGTCCAATCTCTCCCTACTTCGTCGCCCAGCGTCGAAACCATAGCGAGAAATACTCGCTCTACCAACCCGCCTCTTCCGCACACACACAAACCGCACGTTCCTCCTTTCGCAGTTCAAAAATGGTATGCCGCCACATGATCCATCACAACCAATCCGCACGCAGCTAACTTATCCGCGACTCCAACAGGACACAAAACAACGCCTCGCTCTCGCAATCTGCGACTTTCTCTCCACCTCCACCACAGACGGCACCCTTACCGCCGAAGACAAAGACTCCATCGATGTCGCCATCAACTGCATCTCGGAATCCTTCAAGGTCGACCCAGCCGACAAGCCCGCCCTGACCAGCGCCGTCGGCACGCAAAACCTGCTCCAAATCTACTCCGTCTACGAGAAACTCAAGGGCGCCTCTGCACCCGCAGCGACTAACCCCGCCACCGCCGGCGCAGCAGCCTCCTCGTCGGCCTCAGGCCCGGAACAAGTCCCCGAGGAGAAGAAGAAGGAAGCTGACGCGCTCAAGAGTAAAGGCAACGCCGCCATGGCCCAAAAGGACTACCCGACCGCCATAGACTTTTACACCCAGGCGCTGGCCATCCATCCTACCAATGCAGTGTTCCTGTCCAACCGCGCAGCTGCCCACTCTGCCGCCAAGGACCATGCCTCTGCGCGCGTCGACGCCGAGGCTGCGGTCGCCATTGATCCGAGCTACACCAAGGCGTGGTCGCGGCTGGGTCTTGCGCGCTTTGCGCTCGGCGATGCGCAGGGTGCAATGGATGCATATGGCAAGGGTATCGAGTATGAGGGTAACGGCGGCTCAGACGCCATGAAGAAGGGATACGAGACGGCCAAGCGCCGCGTCGACGAGTTTGGTGGCGCTACCGGTGAGGATGATGGCGATAACCTCTCTCGCTCTGCCGCTGGTGCCGGCGCCGGTGCTGGTGCTGGTGGAATGCCCGACTTTAGCCAGCTGGCCAACATGTTTGGCGGCGGCGCTGGTGGTGCCGGAGGTGCAGGCGGCATGCCGGACCTGAGCTCCATCATGAGCAACCCCATGTTTGCAAGCATGGCCCAGAACCTGATGAGCAACCCAGACATGATGAATAATCTCATGAGCAACCCGCGCCTGCGTGAAATGGCCAATCAGTTTGGCAGCGGTGGCGGCATGCCCGATATCAACAGCTTGATGCAGGACCCCAACATCGCCGATATGTAAGTCTTCAATGCCGACTTTATATAGTACAACAACTGACAACTCCTCTTAGGGCTCGTAACATGATGGGCGGTGCCGGCGGTGCTCCTGGTGGCGGCCAAGGTGGTGCTGGTGGTCCCGGTGCCGGTCAATAGTTGATCAAAAAAAACTGGCTCGCAACATATTTACAACGGGACAAGGCTTTGACGAAGAAAAAGAAAGACTTTCGCTTTTCCTTTGACAATTTGATAGACTACAATTCTCCCTATATCCCAATCAGTCATGATATCACTCACATCAACGCACGTCTACATCTTTTATGTCATCGGCAGTCCTTGGGAATGCAATAAACTACCCAGCTCATAGACTTTTTTAGCTAGCTAAACAACAATTACTCGAGTGTATGCTACAGGTACGCCCCATCAGCCCCAATGAACAAAAGATAAGCCATAGCTCCTCCGGCATCCGCCTATAGAATAGAGTACTGTCAATCATGTCTACCGTAGCTGTTTTACTTCATAAAGTTCGTCTCGTCTCATTATACATGGATATTGGTTCAGCCCAGTGAGAGAATGTAACTAATGTTCGTCGCACCATATTACATGTTTTTGGCTTCGTCATGCCGAGCTGGGGTAACAACACGAACTCCTCGTCCTCTGCGGCCTCGGAACCAACCTCTTCCACGGCGTGGACCGTTCTGAGGACGTGAAAGAGAGCTAGAAGAAGCTTTGGTCGCCTTGGGTGGGTGGTTTTCGTTGCACTCAGCAGCAGAAGTGGCAGCCTGCGGCGTCGTGTCCGTGACGGTTCCGTCCCCCGAGACCGCTTTTGCTTTTCCGCCACCTTCGTTACACTGCTTCTCTTGAGGTGACTCCTCTGTAGTTTTGGCATCGGGCCTTGGGTCCGACGATTGTGTTATTTCTTGCAGTACTGTAGTACTCTTCGCACTTGGCTTTGGGATTTGGGAATGCGTCTTCTTGATTTGAGCGGTCGGCGCAGAAACACGTCTTTTTTGCTCCTGATCTGGGTCATTAATCGCGTTATATACGCAAGCAACAGAGTTCATACCTGTGGGGGCACCTCTTGCACCTTCGAAGGGGTTTGTTTCGGCTCTTGTATCTCCGTAGGCTGATGTTCCTCGTGTTGAGCCTGGGGTGGCTCACTCTTGGATTGGATACGTCGAGAATAACGTGGATGTTTGAATTGAACACTTCGTGCCTTCGTTGATACTTGAGCATGCTTGTCCACCTCTGGCAGTTTCTATGTGCGGGAGGTTTCTTCAACTCGTTAGCATTGGGCGGAGCAAAGAATTGTTACAACATATCAATTTACCGTCTTTCGTACCTTCGACCTCAGTCGTGGCCTTTAAATCATAATCTTGATTTTTTTTCGTTGCAGGAACTGAAACTTCGTCCTCAACGACATCTTTTGTCGGGCCTCCATTGCTTTGTACCGTGGCGTCTGTCGTTTCGCAAATGGCTTCATCCTTGGCAGCAGCAGCTACTTCATCAGCCCATTGCCGCGCTCTTTCATCTGAAGAACTGAGTTGGCTGCAGTGGTTTGTCTTTGCAGCACCTCTGACGGTGTCGTGCTTTGCGGTAGCCGAGGAACGTGGCGTAAATTCAGGGGCAATTGGATTCAGCTTGGATGCTCTGCTCGTTTCTTCTGAGACGAATTCCACCTTGCCCAGTGCCTTTTGTTTTGGAGTCATTAATTCGTCTTCATTCGAGGCATGTTCAGAGTACGGAGTCTCTTCTCCACTGTCGCTACCAGTGTGGGACACCTGCGTGCTCGCATGTTCAGAAGCATAAGATTTAATGTCCTTTTGCTCGTCCATGACTTTACTGATGTCGATACGGCCGTGCGGCTGTATGAAAACTTGCTTCGACCACAAGTCAGCATAGCGGCCATTGGCAACAATCAGCTCGCTGTGGCTGCCTTGTTCAATAACCTCTCCGTGTTCAATCACAACGATTCGATCAGCATTCATGATTGTTGATAGTCGATGCGCTACAATGAAGGTCGTCCTGTCTTGGCAAAGCCTCCTAAAGGATAGCTGGATTTGCTGCTCCGTATCCGTATCAACGGCGCTAGTCGCTTCATCAAGAAGGACGATGTCAGGTTTCTTCAAAATTGCTCTGGCGATAGCAACGCGCTGAAGCTCGCCGCCAGAGAGTTTTACTCCACGCTCGCCAACCCGCGTGTTATATCCGCTTGTAAATCCCATGATCTTATCGTGGATGCAAGCCGCACGACATGCTTCGAACACCTCTTCATCTGTTGCGGTGATACGCCCATATCGGACATTGTTGATGATGGTGTCGTCAAATAGAATGGGATTCTGCGGAACAATGCCAATGCGGTCTCGAAGACTAAAAAGATCGACGTCCCTGATGTCCTGGCCATCAATGCGGACAGCTCCCGAAGTGACATCGTAAAAACGATCCAACAGGCGAAGGATCGTCGATTTTCCGGCGCCAGTAGCTCCAACAAAAGCAACAGTTTGCCCGCCAGGCACTTTAAGAGAAATGTCATTAATGACTCCTTTTTGTTTATCATAGCTGAAGTTGATTCTGTCAAACTCTACTTCGCCAGATATAAATTTGAGGGGGCGTGCATTCTTTTTGCTTTCGACCGTGGGCTTTGTGTTCATGACATCCAAGAGCCTCTCTGCATCGATAAAGTCGTCACTCATGCTCTTTCCAAGCTTGGCAAAGAACTGGAGAGGGGACGTAAGCTGAGCCCAATACATCAGGAGCATGGCAAACTGTCCAGATGTAGCACGTCCATTTTGGATGCGGTACACAGCAAGGAATGCGCTGGCCAGTAAACCCGATGAGAGTACAATCGTCTGAAAAGCAATCGAAATATGCCAGCTTAGAACGTATTTCTGTTCTTTCAGCCAGCGATTCGCCACGGCATTAGCGTGTCGATTGTCTTCGTAACCAATTTGATTGAACGCACTGACAGTCTGCCAGCCAAGGAGCCCCGAATGACGTACGTAATGTTCTTGGTAAATGGCATTCACTCTCATGCGACTATCCGCCTTGGATTTGGCGACAAGTCTGGTGGCACAATGAAGAAAGATAGTTGCCGTGGCCATGGTGATCAAGCCCTCATACGGACCAAACGTCACTGAGAGGTAGACGACGGCGACAATCATATCAACGAGCATCGGCACTGCTTGCAGCAGAATGCTCTCAACAGCGTTTGAAACAGCACTCCCGCCATGAATAGCCATCAACATATCCGAGGAGCTTTTCGAATCATGAAAGTCGGCAGAAAGATGCATCATGTGAGAAAAGGCAGCTCGGGTAAGGGCGTCGTGGGAGTAGTACTTGACAGGAATCCAGAGCCATTGGCGAATGAGTTCAATGCCACATTCAGACGACGCGAGCCGGAGAATGGCATACGTCAAAACTGCAACCCAGGGGCTCGTATTTGAGCTACCACTTAGGCTGTCCATGATAATACCTGTTTGGCGTGGAATCAAGAGATGAAGTGCGTTGGCGCAGAAAAGACACAACACGACGGCCGCTGCACGAAGTTGGAGAGGACGGTTTCCGACAGGCCATACATACGGGAATAAAACCTGTTTATAGGTCGTTAGCACACTCATCTTCGTAAACGCTAAGCAACAAAGCATACCATGAAGCCTTTGGCGTACTGAAACCAGTTTCCACCCTGCTTAAGTCGCTTTTCCATGGCTTCACGTGCTTCTCTTCGCCTCCTTTCCCAGCTGTATTCTACCTCCCCGTTTGCGTTCCCCTGAGCGGACTGGTTGCCTCGCTGAGCTGCACCATAGCCTGTAGGCGGAGTCGTCTGGTTACCATTGGCAACGGTTGTACCTTGCGGATCGTCATTCTTGGGCAATAGAGATTCTCTCTCTTCATCCGAAGCTGACGAAGCTGACGCTACGCAGAAGCGAATGAAGGTCCAGACTGTCATGACAAAGAGTGACAAACAGCGGACAACAGTGAGTGAAAGATCAAACATCGGATATCCAGTAGCCTTTTGGTCAATCAGTGCAACAGACCATGCGGCGATAGTCACTTCAAAGACCAATGACAAAAAGGCTGAGCCTTGTAGGGGAAGCATGGCTGTCGGCGGTTCGACATCAAAGAGACGGCTGAGCTGGATGCCAAAGACCAGAAAGCATGAAAAACGGCTAATGACGACATGCTCCTCCGCAGCCCAGACTTTGTCCACGGCGGCTTGAATGCATGTTGCAGTAATCTGTGCGGCATAAGTAGCAACGAAGAAGGCCAGAAAGCGGAAGTACGCTCGTCGGCCAGGGTGAATTGGGCTTATGCGGCGGTCATCATGCCTCGATTGCAGCGTACAGGCCGCAACGACAGATGCTATCGAGAAGAATGCAAAAACGGTTGCTGGGTAAAGATAATAGATTGTGGCCAGGGCCGACGAAGCCCCAATTGAGACTGCCATCAGGAGCGAAAGGCAGTGGCTCCGAATCTATGACGAAACAGCGGTCTGTGGAGGCGGCAGAGAAAAGAAAAGGAACTGCTGCACAAGCTTGCAAGAGCCTATATACTCTTCAAGGAATTCGTTTGAGAACCTTTAATACCTGTAAGAACGGGTGCTGGGGTGATTTAGGATATTCAAGCGGTATCTGAGATGGCTGGTGAATCCAGGTGTATCGCAAAGCCAGGCGTTCAACAACGGCGAGCTCCAAGTTGTGCTCAAAAGGATAAATGGGCGAGAAAGGCGAGGCAGGATAGACGAGAGGCAGCAAAGACGACTGGGGAAACAAAAGTTGAAAAGGGGGAAGCAGAAAGACTGATGCAGAAAGACAGGACAGCAGGCGAGATTATGCGATACAAGCAAATGCAATCAATCAAGGCAAGAGCAACCAGAACCACCAAAAACGGCCCCTGCCAACTGCAGCCCCGGGCCGCGCACACGAGCCTTGATACGGCCTGGATAGCTACTAATGAATCAAAGTCCCGCTCAAGTGTGCAAGCTTCGGCCGTGGGATGATGAGCTGCGATGCGTAAGGACAGCGCGTTAAGGCACACAGCAAATTTTGTTTGCGTTGGACAAGGAGATGATGGAGTGGCCGGCCACTAGCCGGCTCGGTTTGTCTGGCGTAGCAACGGTGTGGTTCTACTCAGCAGCGCGGGTGGCGGAGCTCGTCATCAAGGTGCGTCCCCGGTCCGGCCGCGGGCAGATTAAAAGGAAGAAGCTGTTAGTGTACGTTTTTCGCTTGTACCTTTTTTCTGACAAGTAACAAAGTATTGCTCGGTTCAGACATGTACCACAGTCAAGGAACAAACGACTCTATTATATTACATTACTTTCTTCTTGTCTTTCGATAAGGGAATCGACATTGTTAAATTGCCCCCCCCCCCCCCCCCCCCCCCCCCCCCCCCCC